>CM075692.1:26324640-27524640 GCA_037954015.1 Psophocarpus tetragonolobus | reverse complement strand
GACATTTTCCTAGCTTCAGTGTTTGTCTTTTCGGTGAAACTGAGCTGAGTGCTCTTGCATTTCATGCTTGGACTTGCTTTGCTTCTTTATACATCCCATCCTTTTTATTACAACTTGGATGAAATATTGTTTTAATAAATTAAATATTAATTATTAATATATTAATTTTATACATAAAGAGATTCGAATTTACAATTCTTTTTTTTTATAACCTAGCTAAAGTTGAATGAAAATTTGAAAAAAACATTCACACAAAAATTTATGTTTTAAAACATCTAAAGTATCTTAATTATAATATTATCATCAGGTATTTAATATGTTTTACTTTATTTTTTAAATATTTTGTTTCGTTAATCCAAATTTATTGAATTTTAATAATTTTTCGTTTGATAAAAACTATTTTAATTTTCATAAAATATGGAAAATTATTTTATTATTAAACAATGATATTATAACTATAATTATTAATTGTATAGTAGATTTTCACATACTACTCTAGATTTTAACACATCCCCAATAACAATATAGAATAAGTCACATTCTTGTGACTAACATACTAGAATTTTATATACCTCACACAACTTTTATGGCATGGTGGCACCGTCGCTATGTGAATCTAAAATTTGTTATTAGTACACCTTTCACAATATTCTAAAATAAAACACAACATTGTGGCTAACATTTTGGAACCCCCTTGCTATAGTGAGGTTTCAATGCATTTTTTACATATTATTGTGATTGACACATTAGAGTGTAACTTGTATACAAAATTGTAAATATTATTATGACAACTTTTGTAAATAAAATTAGATTGTATATATTTTATTGTGATTATTGTTTCTTGATTATTAATTCTTCGTTTATTCAAAGTGTATATAAATGTGGACTAACTAAATTATATTTATTCAAAAAATATATTTGTTGTTTTTAAAACTAGTCATATAATCAATTTTACATTTGTAGATATTGACATGGTTAAGTTATAATAACTTAGTATATGGTTATGGTAAGTTATTCAAATAACGTATGCATGAGTAGCTTGGGGGACAAAACACTCATACTAATTTCAGTCAAACAATAGTCGATGTTGAACAAAATAATTTTCTTAATATTAAAATAAATAACAAATATCAATAAAAATATATTAGCAAACGTCAGTTAAAAAATAATTTTGACTGATGTCATAAGAAAATAAATTTAATCATTGATAAATAAAAAATAACTTCAATCAAACTTAAAAAAATTCAAATTCTTATTTTTTTTAAATAAATTTAAAATTCTACGATTTTAAATAACAAAAATATTTTCACAGAAGACTAAAATTTTAAATACTTTTAAATTTTTTTATTAAAACAACCTTATTTTTCTTTTTTAATAACAAAAAGTTGTCGTTTCTATCCAAATCTTTATCATTAATGACTTTTTATATCTTTAAACAAAATAAGTGTTGAAAATTCGAAATCTTTAGAAAACAGTCATTAACAAAAAAATATATGATTAAATTAATAGGCTTTTTGAAATCAGTGTTAAAATATTTTTTGATAAAAAAATACTAACTAGGTCAATAGTTAATAATTACATTCTAAAACAAAATTAACATTACCTTAATTATTGCAGGAAAAAAGTATTTCAAAATTTTTTGACAATTAAAAGAAATAGAAGATTTTGTTTTTGTTGATCAAGAAATAGAAGAAATAGAAATTATCAAAAAATGTAACAAAAATATTCTAAAAATTTGAATAAAACTACAATCAAATGATTCTAGTAGAGTATTTTCGGCAGATGCAGTTGTTTTTGCGTGTTTCAACTACGAGTGTGTGTTTAGTTTTCAAGTTTAACGTGAATCCATCCCTCACATAATATTCTACTAAAAACAAACACCAGATGTGAAAACAAACATATATATATATATATATATACACATATCACCTCCGGAGCCTATACGTAGATATCGATCTCAATTGAATAAAATGTTTTTAAGAAAATGAACATGTCTGTAAAATTTCACCTCGAACAACACTATGCGCAATTCACTATGCAGGAAGAAGCCATTTTTCATGCAAATTTTAGTGCTCGTAAAGAAATAAAATAAGCTAATCATACACATTGTACTTATCATACCGTTTTTTGGGTACATAAATAATTACAAACCAAAAGTGAGTAGCTAGACACGAAAAATGAAAAACAAAAATAAAATACACTAGAATCTAAATGTTTGTCATTATGAATTATTATGTTTGGCAAGTTTTTTTTTTATATAATAATTACTTTAAAATCACATTTTAAGTGATTTCTAATTGATTCGTGATATAACCTTTGTTACACAAAGGAAGACGGGAATAGAAAGGACCTCCTACATTATGAAGAGTGAAGGAGGTTGGAGAGAGGTTAGGGGGAGGAGAAGGTATAGTGGCGGTGATGGAATAAGGCAGGGAAGGAGGTTACATGTAAATGATACGAAAGGGAAAGGAAAAGGTGGATTAACTTCATTTTTCTTCACACATTTTCCGGATGAATACAAGGCGGGGGAGATGTGGAAGATTTTTACGAGATATGGGGTGTTCAGGAGGTCTACATTCCAAAAAAAATGGATAGAAATGGGAGGAGGTTTGGTTTTGTGCGGTTTATAGGGGTGGAGGATGCGCACTTGTTAGGGATTAAACTGGACAACATCTTCATTGGTAATGAGAAGATATGGGTCAATCGGCCCAAATTTGACAAAAGAATGATTCAAACCACGAATGGGGCAAAGATGGAGCGGATGAGGTATCTGAGTTTAAACCAAACGAAACCAAAGCCTAAGGAAACAATGACAGGAATTCAGAATGGAAGCAATAGACTGTCTTATGCAAAGGCGGTATGCTCATCTGTGGAGAGGCAAAATCAGGGAAATGAGGGGATGAACCAGGGTAGCCTACAGAACAAAGGGGGAAGATTAAAGGAAAAAATAAGTAGGCTTTTGGTTTTTACAGCTGAGGCAGGGGAGTTGAGGAGGCTGGAGAAAGCCTATGTTGGTGAAGTGATATGCCAAGGAACAACTTTTAGGAAGCAACAATTTCTGGCGGAGCAAGGAATATATGATGTTAAAGCAACTCCGATGGGAGGGAATAAGGTGCTGCTGGAAGAAGGCGTTACACGAACTTTGAAACAGGCGATAGAAAGTAGCCAGGAATGGATTAAAGCATGGTTTCACTTGATAAATACGCGGGAACCTGGCAATGTAGAAATAGAGAGAAGGGTATGGGTGGGCTGTTATGGGGTCCCGCTTCATGTGTGGGGGGAAAAATTCTTCCGGACTCTGATGGCACCCTATGGTGAGTTGGTGCGAATAGGCGCCGGGACAGCCAGAAAGGAGAGGTTTGATATGGCGCGGCTGCTCATCTCCCGGAAGGCTTTCGAACCCATAAGGAGGTGGTGAGAGTTACGATAGACGATAGATTCTTCCATATAAAGGTGGCAGAGGAAGGTGATGAATGGCACAAGGTGCTCAGTAACGAGCGGTACCCAGGGTCCGGCTCCGAGATGACCTCGTGTCAGGGAGAAGGGGAGTTCGACAAGTCTTTTGTAGCGGAGCAGCGACTGGCGGTGTTGAAGGAGGAACTGTTTGGTCGACGGTGGAAGGTGGCTCCGGAGGAGGAACTCAGAGGGCAAAATGGGGAAATCTATGATGAAGAGTCATCCAATGTCAGCTTAGGTGCCAGTAGTGGTCACGTCGGTGACAAAGTAGGGGAAGAGAAAGGCGACACCGACTGGGCCACTAAGCCGGAAGAGGAAAGTTGGGAAATGGAGGAATGCGGCGGTCAGAGGAGAGGCGCACCGAAAATGGAAAAATGGTATGGAAATGGCGAAGCGGGTAGGGAAAAGGGCAGTGAAGCAGACCTCGGGGAACCTGATACGCGACGTGACGGGTGGACAGCGTTTTTGACCCCTCTGCGCTCAGACAACCCAGCCAATCAGAGCGTGCCACGTGGAAGCGGAGAAGTTGCCACAGTCCAACGGCTATGTCAGCACGAAAATCGAGGCGATAAGGCTGATGCTGTAGGCCCCAGAAATCGCTGCCAACGGATAACAACGCACGCGGACCGAGATGATAAGGCTGACGCCGTGGGCCCACGCCAGCTAGGTCAATGAAGAGACGCGGTTCACGGGTGCGGTCCCAAATTGGGCCGGTTCGGAGCGCTTTCCTGGGCCGACGCGCATGCGGTTGAAGGGCCCATATTGGTGGGGGTGCGGCGCAAACAGCAATTTGGCTGTGAAAATTTTACGGAACCGGAAATTGATGGAAATATGACCCAGATCAATGGAATGAATATATATTTGGGCAACGGAATGGCTGGGCATGACAGCTATAGTAGAAGTTTCGATTTTCAACAAACACAAGCTGAAGCAGATCTAACACAGATGTGGTGGAATGGGGCAAAATTGGGTGGAGAAAGGAGGATGGAAAGAGACAAGGCAAGTATCGAAAAAGACGGAAATGCCAAAGTAGAATCACAATTCAATAGCTTTGAAGTCGATAGTAAAAAGACGGAGTCAAGTTCTACAAAGATTTATAATTGCAAGCAATGGGAGTGTGTGGGTGCGGAAGAAATGTCTTGGGGAGGGAAAGGGAAGAGGAAGATGGTTACTACCTGGAGGCAGGTTCGAAGGCATAGTGTTGATGGAAGCGACTTGCAAAGGTTTAATCAAGAGGGACAATCGGAGCAAGCAAGCCAAAAGAAAGAAGGAGAAGGTAATGACATGCGACAAATGTGGTCAACAATGAAGGTGATAGGAGTAACTGGGGAGCAACCTGACGAGGTATATATAGCAGAACTACAAAAAATGGAAGAGAGAGATAAGGGGGAAAAGGAAAACAGGGGGAGGCGGGATCAAGGGGTAGTTTAAATGAAGCTTCTATCATTAAATGTGAGGGGGTTTAAGGAGAGGGTGAAAAGGAGACGCATTAAGAGGATGGTAGTGGGGAACAAGATTGATATATGTTTGTTTCAGGAAACAAAGTGCTCGAATTTGAAGGAGTGGGAGATAAAGGAGGTTTGGGGGAGTGACGAATGTGATTGGAGAATACTCCCATCAACGGGTTTGAGTGGGGGTTGCGTTACAATCTGGAGGAAAGAGTTGCTGGAGGTGGTGTGGCAAATTCAAGGGCAGGGTTTTCTAGGAGTTGCTTTTAAAGGAACGAATTCAGATGAGGTCAACTGTGTTGTCAACGTCTATGCCCCATGTACATTGGAAGGAAAGAGAAAGATCTGGAATGACTTAATGATGACTAGAAGAGGGGTCCCACATGTAAGATGGGTAGTTGGTGGAGACTTTAATGCGGTTAGAGGAAGGAGTGAAGTTATAGGAAGATCGACGTTTCATTCAAGGAGGGAGATGGATGAATTTGAATTTTTTATCCAAGAGATGGGCTTGGTGGACATCCCAGTCATTGGAAAAGGAGTGACATGGATTTCACCAGATGGGCAGTCAGCTAGTAGATTAGACAGGTTCCTATTCTCACCGGCGCTGATGGAGGAATGGGGAATTACTGCACAGAGGGTTGATACTAGGGAGTTCTCTGATCACTGCTGGATAAGCACCAAAGATAATAAGCAGAATTGGGGATCTAAGCCTTTCAAATTTTTTTATTATTGGCTAGAAGAGGCTTCCTTTGGAGAGTTGATAAAAGCAAGGTGGAACTCAATTCAGGGTTCAGGGAGGAAGATGTACCAGCTGGCAAGGAAGCTAAAGGCTATTAAAGGAGAGATAAAAAAGTGGTCTGAAGACGTGTGGAAAAAATATGATCATTTTCTGGCCGAAAGGGTTCAGGAAATGGAAGTGGTTGACCAACAGTTAGTGGCAGACGTCCAGGTGATTAATAGATCCAGGCATAACCTCATGACAGAATATTGGGCCAAAGCAAGGGTGATGGAACATGCACTGTTACAGAAATCAAGGGTACGATGGGCTCTGAATGGAGACAATAATTCCAGGTACTTTCATAATTGTTTTAAGTCGAGATGTCATGCAAATTCCATTTTGGCAGTCCAGTCGGATTCAGGGTGGCTGGAGAGTGTGTCTGATATTAGAGTCAAAATATTAGAACAATTTTCGGGCAATTTCCAGGAAAGATGGTTGGATCGACCGACCATGGATGGAGGTCCTATTCTTCAAATATCATAACAGCAAAAGCAAGGGCTGGAGGCGCCTTTTTTAGAGGAGGAGATTAAGGCGGCAGTGTGGGCATGTGAAGGTGGTAAAAGCCCAGGGCTCGACGGTTTTAGAATGAATTTTTACAAATCATGTTGGGAAGTAATTGGGCAAGATGTGGTAAAGGCTGTACAGGAGTTTCATGGGTCGGGCATATTACCGAGAGGGGTAAGTTCTTCTTTCATTACGCTCATCCCAAAGGTGGCCACACCTTCAGGGTTAAGCCAGTACAGACCCATCTCCCTAATATCAAGTGTGCATAAGATTATCTCGAAGATATTGTCTGTGAGGCTGAAAAAAGTGTTGACTGGGCTAATATCGCCCTCTCAGACGGCTTTCTTGTCTGGCAGATCAATTATGGATGGAGTAGTGGTGGCAAATGAGCTTATGGACTGGGCAAAAAGAAGGCGAAATTCGTGCTTCTTGTTCAAGGTGGATTTTGAGAAGGCTTATGACTCGGTCAGTTGGAATTTTCTGGATTATATGCTGGGTAGGATGGGGTTTGGATGGAGATGGAGATTGTGGATGAGTGCTATTGTCTGGAATAGCTATGTCTCGATTCTATTAAATGGATGTCCGACTCCAGAGTTTAAGTCAGCGAGAGGGTTGAAGCAGGGAGATCCGCTGTCGCCTTTTCTATTTTTTATAGTGGCGGAAGCATTACCAGTATTGTATAGATCAACCATCCAAAAAGGCTTGTACAAAGAAATAAAGGTACAAGAGGAGGTGAAGTATTCAGTGCCACAGTATGCAGATGATGTCATTATGATGGGTGAAGCGGATTTGCAATCTGTGTGGTATCTGAAGGTAATTCTGCGGGGGTTTGAAATGGTGTCAGGGTTAAAGGTAAATTTCAGCAAAAGCAGTTTCTATGGTTAAAATGTGTCAGAATCATTCACACTTGCGGCTACCGGAATGCTAAACTGTAATGTTGGTACACTACCATTCAAATTCTTCGGGGTACCAGTGGGAGTAAATCCTAAGAGGGAACAAGTTTGGAAGCCAGTTATTGATCAGTTCAAAAGGCGATTGTCAGGTTGGAAGGCAAGGAATATGACTTTTGCTAGGAGGTTGATATTACTGAACTCTGTGTTAGTTTCTCTTCCATTGTATTTTTTCTCCTTTTATAAGGCTCCCAAGTCAGTGTTGAAGTCTCTCAAGAGGTTGCAACGAACTTTCTTATGGGGAGGTAATGAGAGCCAGTCAAAAATTGCATAGGTGAGATGGGAAAAAGTTTGTAGGCCAAAAGACGAGGGAGGTCTAGGTGTGAAGTGTTTGGAGAAATTTAATTTGAGCTTGCTGGCAAAGTGGAGGTGGAGAATATTATCAGATGATACGGCTATATGGGGACCGCTGCTGAGGAGTAGGTACAGGGAGGCAGATGGATATATGGATAGGTCCACGTCTTTTGTCCACACCTCTCAATGGTAGAAAGACATATGGGCCATTGATGGACCAAATGCGGCCTTGCCTGGGTGGTTCAAACTTAGAGTTAATAGGATCGTAAGGTCTGGAGTGGGGACTTTATTTTGGGAACAGAGGTGGATGGGAGATTTAGCTTTCAGTGTACTGTTCCCCAGATTGTATGCTTTGACAGAGGATAAGTTTATCACTATTAAGGATAAATGTGATACAGGAGGCCACTTATCATCATGGAAATGGGCCTGGCGGAGGGAGTTGTTCGTCTGGGAGGAGCAGCTGCTTCTTGCTTTACAGGAGACGTTAAGTGAAGTGGTATTGGTAGAGCGGGATTCAGATGAGTGGGGATGGAATTCAGGTGTTGGGGGGATATTCGGTGGTGGAAGGGTATAAGGTGTTGAATGAAGGAGTATCTGAATTAGGAATGAACTTTGTGGAATCCCAGGATTTACATAGGTTGTGGAAGGAAAAACTGTCATCTAAGGTACTGGTGTTCTCTTGGAGATTGCTAAGGGACAAATTACCCACTGTTGAAAATCTGCTAAGGAGAGGGATTCAGGATCCTGTGCTCAATTCTGTTTGTGTGTTTTGTAATAATGGGATAGAGACCAAGAATCACTTATTTTTACAATGCCCAACCATACAAACGTTGTGGTATAAAGTTATTAGCTGGGCAGGGGTAGAGACACCACTCCCGGGAGATCTGAACCAACTGTTCCTGTTATCCTCTGGTTGGGTGGTGGGAAAGCGGAAGAAACGGTGCAGGTATGTGTTTTGGATTGCTGTATGTTGGTGCATTTGGTTGTCAAGGAATGCTGTTATTTTTCAAAGGGCCGAGGTGGAATCCCTTGATATGTTAATGTCCATAAAATTGTTATCGTGGCAATGGTTGTTGTACTCTTTTGGTTTTAAGGCAGGGTGTGTATTCTCTGATTGGTGCTCCCACCCTAGATTGTGTCTGATGAATATGAGATAGATCTATAGGTTAGGTGGAGCATAGTCAGCGTGTTACTATACTATTATATATCAGTCTGAAATGTTGTGTTTCAACTGCTTCTTATTTCCTATAATAGAATATATTTTTGCTGTTAAAAAAAAAAAATCTTTGTGACACAGTATATTAAAATAAATCTTAAAGAAAATATATTTATATATGGTAATGATTATATAAATTATAAAGGGTAAAATATTTTTTTATCCTTATATATATTCTCATTCAAACGTGATTCAATTCCTATACTTTCAAATTATTTATTTTAATCTCAAACTTTAAAAAAACATGTAAATTTAGTTTCTCTTTTAATAAGATTAGTATTGTTAACGGAGTTTATTATAACTATTTAAAAATATAATTTTTGACAACTATAAACTATTACAAAACATATATAAATATGTATACAAATTTAACATTCATTAACAACTATAAATTGCCACTAATTTGTAAGAGTGTTTCTTATTCCATCGATGATGTTTGATATATATTTATTATCGGGAAATATTTATAAATTTAATTTAATTTAAAAAGTAAAAAAATAAGGGAGTATCATAATGAGGGATCGTACAAAGTGGATCTTCAGATATAATTTCTCATATACAAGTTCCTTTTTCAGACGAGTATAGAGAATACTTTCATATCATCTGTCTAGCATATAACTCTTTGTACCCTTACTCTAAAACTTACGACATAATTAAGGAGTTGAGAGTTTTCAGAGAAGAAAAGAAAATTTAGAACTGAAACATTGTTATTATTGAAGGCTTTTAGGTTCTCTATCGAGTTTCCTCTGCCAAATACAAACTACCAAGTTGTACGCCTGGCACATCTTGACAACTGTTTCTGTCACTCCGTTAGCTTTATTAAGCACGCTTATGTACATCCAAAGTTGTTCTTATCTTCTAGTCTCTTCTGCTTTTCAGAATAGGCTCATGACTAGGAGATAAATTTGGATCTGAGTCATCTGAGTCATAATTGAACCTGATCTGACTTTCTCTGTTAGAATCTTCCTTATCTTCCTACATTATGACCTGTCCTCCATGACCATAAGAAATATCTTTTTTCACTGCACAAACTTTTTTTATGTTATATGGTGGAATGACTTATCGTGCTTTGCAATAATATCTTTGATTGTCGGGAGAGCAAATAATGTCCAATTGTCCTGCTTTAGCACATGTAGAATTATATTCTACCAGATCTCCACTTTTACCATTAAGCCTATGTAACTCAATGATAAGCTCACTTAAGTAAAAAGATGGTTCATCTTCTTGGATTAAGATCTGCTTGTTAGGAAATGTGGCCTAGATCTTGACTTGGTTCTGTGTCCATAAGTTCTCAGTAACATGATGTTTGAAATATGGTCTATATAGAATAGCAATAGTGATACAACTATCTACATCTTCATTTTGAACATTCATCTTTTCACAAGCTCTTTGGAGTTCTTGGATCATATCTCTTTTCCAGAATGAGACTGGTTGAAACCAAGACAGGAATTTCCATAATCTGGAGTTTTCATTTGTAATGATTTCCAAGAAATTTAAAAGCTTCATGGTTGGAATTAAGACAAGATATTCATGGAGTAAAGTGACACACCATAAATACCATAAATCATCCTCAGAGAACTGTCCATCGATGCTAAAAGCAAATATATTCAGATAAGGGCTATCAAGATTAAACCATGTGGGTTTAGGACTAATTTGCTGAGATTGTAAGGATCCTACTAAGTAATGAAACATGTGTTGTCTAGCAAATCTATTAAGAGTAGATGGTGTGACCAGGAAATCAAGTGGCATTTCAGGAGGGAAATTGATTCTTCTGGACTTATTGTTCAAGAGTGAAGGTTCAGATGTGGATTCATTCATGTAGACTAAAGATACAGGAGAACTGACATGACTGTATGATAATCTAGACAAATAATTAGGAACTGTGTTTTGGTCTCCTTTTATGTGCTTAGTTATGAAATCATACCTTGAAAACCATTCTTTAAGTCTCAGAATCTGAGGATTTGGTGGAACTATGTTCTTGAATTCCAGTATCCTTGGAAAGGATGAACTATCAGTGTGAACTTCAAACTTATATCCACGAAGATGAAAATCAAACTTCTGGATTCCATTTTTTATAGCAAGTGTTTCTTTAAACACTATATGGTAATGAAGTTTAGAGTCTTTGAATTTTCCTCCAGCATAGGCACAAAGGTGTTTAACACTATTGTTGTCTTCTTCTAAGAGAACTGCTCCCCAACAAAAATCACTGGCATCAATCTAGAGTATTCTCTTACCATCTCCTCGAATCTTTAATGAAGGTGGATTTTGTACGGCCTTTTTCAAGTATCTGACTGCTTCTGTTTGTTATTTTCCCCAAGGAGGGGCATCTTTCTTTAACATCACAGAGAGTTTGACTGAGTACTTGCCAATATTAGGAATAAAATTCCTAATATAATTTATGATACCAAGGAACTGTTGAACTTTTTTCTTCGTCATATTCTCATCAGGAAAATTGGGAAGATTTTCAACAATATGTGGTTGAGGAACATATTTTCCTTGGCTGAAATGCATACCAAGAAAGTCTACTTCAGTGACTCCAATCTCAGACTTTCTTGCAGAGAGCATTATTCCATAATTATCACATAATTTATGGAATTGTTGTAACAAAGCCTTATGATGGTCTTTATTTGGAGAGAATAATAGGATATCATCAATGTAGACCAATGCACTATTCAGAATAGGCTTGAATACCTTCACCATTGTTTTTTGAAACAACGATGGTGCTACCTTCAATCCAAAGGGTAGTACTGTCTATTGATAATGAGCATTTGGAATGCAAAAAGCTGTTTTGGGACGATCCTCTGGAGCTAATCCGACTTTCCAAAATCTAGATTTAAGATCGCTTTGAGAAATAAAAAGCATCCTTAATATAAGAATGCAATGATTCAATCTTAGGAAAAGGAAACTTATCATCTCTTAAAAAGAGATTTAGAGTTATGTAATCAATTACCAACCTTTTCTTCTGTCGAACTTGTTCAGACCTTTTATTGACATAGAAAGCAGGGCAAGCCCACTCAGAAGTTGTGGGTTCAATCAAGCCTTGTTTAAGCAGTTGTTGACATTCTTCTTGGGCCTGTTTTAGTTCTGATGGAGTCATCCCAGCATGTGTAGCCTTGGTTGGATTAATGTCTTCATTAAGCTTAAAAGGAAGCTTAATAAAGAAATCACTTCTTTTCCACAAAGGTCGTGGATGAGAGAATTTGTCATGACTATCAGCACTAGTTTTTCAATCTGAATTTTTTGTTTCATATTCTGATGAAGCATTGCTGAGAGCAAATAGATTGGGAGTGTCGCAAAAAGGGTGGAATTCCCTTTTAAACTTAATCCCTTTTGACAGAATTTGTAATCTCTGAATTTGAACTAATATATCTCTGCCAATCAGAGTATCTTTCCTAGGAAGATTACTTCCAATAAGCTTTTGCCAAACAATACAGTTTGGAAAAAACTTAATTCCCACCTTCTCTCTGGTAATCAATTCAGTATAGAGAGTTTCTCCATTTGTAACTATGAATTCCTTTTTCATAGGAATCCATAAATCTTGTGGAAGTACATCTGGATTGATCATTGTACACTGAGAACCAGTATCAATGAAAGTGACCTTGACAGGATGATCATACTTTGTGGGAAAGATTGAAATCTTTACATAGGCATCTTAGGACTGATGGCTAATGTCTCTTTAGGGTCCTTGGCTATGATTTCTGAACATTCTAATTCTGAATCATTTTGATAAACAGTTAAAGAAAAGACTGTTTCTTCATCTGCATATTCTTGTTCATCATATAGAGATTCAATATCAGCATCATCTTGTATGAGTAATGATTCAATCAGTTTAGCTGTTTTGGCTGATTTCTGAGGGCATTGTTTTGAGTAATGTCCTGGCCTTCCACAGATAAAACATCGTTGATTTTTTCTTTTTCCCATGAAAGGTTTTCTTTTGAAAAAATTGTGCTTTCTGGGGCTTCTGTGAAATCTCCTTATATTAGCTTGCTTCTTTTTCCTTCTATGTTTCTTGGCAGGACAACTGCATCCTTCTTTGGAACATTTGATTTTCAGATAGTCTTTTTTGCACATCTTATCATATCGCTTGTGACTAGTGAGAGTTTCAAACATCTTTCTCTGACTGCATATCTTTTCAAGTGCTGCATTGCACACTTGATAAATTTCTCCAAGAGATAAATTGGTGACTTATTTATTCATTGTGTTGAAAATTCTCCACATTTCTTCTTGGAGTTCCTCAGAAAGAGAAGTAAGATAAGTGTTTTTCAAGCTGTGATCTCTCAGACCACCTAATTGGTAGAATCTTTGAGACATTCTTTGGTAATTTCGATCAAGATCTCTTTTATCAAGAGAACAACATCTCATCTCAAAATATTCTCTTCTAGCTTCTCTATCTAGAAGTTCAGTGTTTCCGAGGAAGTGATATTGAAGAGCAGTAATAACATCTTCAATGCCTGATGAATGAAGAGCATTTTTTGTAACATTATCAAAATTATTGTACCACCAGTGGTTTGTGCACAAAATTCTTCAATAACTTTGTAAGGATCTGCATCTGCTCTAACCATCTTGGCTTCCATCCAAGCTTGAAAATCAAGTAATCTCTTTCTCCATTGATTTGGAGGAATATCATCTAATGAAAATAATGGACTGCTATTATGTTTTGCCGGAGCAATTACTTCTTTAGTATGAAGCAATGATCTTTCTCCAGATGTTTCTCCAATAGCCATAATGGGAGATTCCCATTCAGAATTTATTGCGGAGTTGTCATCAAAGGATTCTAAACTAGTATCAAAAGATGAATTTTCTGAACTAGTGATAGAAAGATCATCATTATTTCCTTCAGAGATTTCTGCACTAGAGGTAGAAATAGTATCTTCAGAATTATCACCATTTTCAGATTCCGAAGTCTCTGTGTTCACAGTATCAGATGAGTCATCATCTGATATTTCTGGCATGATTTTTTCTTGTTTCCCAATTTGCTGAATTTCTTCTTTAGACTCTTGTGAGTCTTCTTCAGTTTTCATCCTCACTTTAGCAGTCTGTTTAGTTTCAGCAGGAAACTTAGCTTTAAGAAACTTGTAAGTTCCTTTTCTGCTTGATTCAACCTGCATTTGAGGCTGTGAAGAGTATTCGGAAGATGTCTCTAATGAACTTTCCCTTTTCCTTTCAGCTATACTCCTTTCTTCAACTTTAGGAGGAAAAAGAGGTGTCATCTTCTTTTCTGAAGGAAGATTGGCTTGGAAAACCTTTATTGGAGTAGCATAAAGTTCATCAGAAGGATTTGATGGCTTCAATTTGTTTTCCACATACTCTTTTAATTCATCAAATTGCCTTCGAGTATGTTGAAGCTCTGCTTCTTTCTCCAAATACAGATTTGATTTTCCACATGTCTTTAATGCTTCTCTGACTTGAAATTCTAAAGAACTTATTTTCTCTTTCAGTTCTTTGAAATGTTGGTGTAATTTGCCAGAGACTTTCTGCACCTGTTTCTCCAAATCAGATATTTTTTCAAGCTTTTGATCAATCTTTTAGATATATTTGTTCTGAGCAACCATATTCTGCGTTTTCCAGTTTAAGACCTCTTCTGCCTGAGCAATACCCTTTAATTTTCCATCAGGTAACACTTCTGACGGAGTAACATAGGGTCTTTGTTGAATTCCTCTGTTAATGTTGGTTTTTCGAATAAGAGGAGGGAAATCCTCTTCTTCTTCCTCATAAGGATCTTGAGAATTTGGAGAGAACATCATGCATTCACTCATTCTAGCCATTTGGGTAGCATAGCTTTTTTCCTCTGTTCTGCGCATCTGGTGAGGAGGCCGAATTACCTCCTTAGTTGAAAAATTGTTCTCTATATTTGGCAAAGGTGGCCAAGTGATTAGATCAGCATCATTTGGAGGAAGGAGATCAACAGATTTTGGTGTTTCCCTTATACAAGAAATACCAATTTTCTTTTTCTCTTCTGCGCTGAGAAGTTTTATCATCTCATCATAGATTGGTAAGGGCTTTGGAGGGTTATGGAAAGCAACCCATGGACGATTGTTGGGATCTGGCTTTCTTGCTTTTGGTGGTGGCTGACATGGTCTGCCTGACTTTTCCTCTTTATCATCATCATCACTATCATCGCTATCATTATCATGGTCCATCCAACAGTCACAATCACTATCACACATAGTGGGGTCAACATCCCACAAAAAGTGACCATTTAGCGTATCAGAGTAGATGGAAGACCCATTAGTTCTGAAAGCATAGACTGGAATACTTCTCTCTTTTTCTCTAAGAGAAATCATCATTGTTAAAAAAACGGGACCATCTGATGAGGATGTGGATTCCTCTTTCTTTTTGTAAATAGCTTTGATTATGCCATCATTTTGCCTCCTGTAAACAGGACTGTCAGCTATGATGGGTTGTGTTTGTGATTTAAAATTTTCATAGTTACTGATCCACTCAAGTGGAATAAGTTGCTCCAATTCAGATCTGGAAATCTATTTTGGCATCTGGACTATAGCAGGGACTCTGTCTTCTTGGTTAGCAATTACCATCAGAGCACTTTCAGATACACCAGCTTCAGAGGGAAGATCAAAACAATGATCCTATAATCTGAAGATGATTTGATGGTGAAGCGTAGCAGCAATAGTTTTAGGGTCTTGTTCAGCTCCTACTATCTGAACTTGAACTTTAAACCTTTTTTAGAGTGTAGGATCTCTCAGTTGAACATTAAAAGTGGGGAACATAGTTAAAACCACACTTCCATCATTCAAAATGGTTACACCGTTCCTATCACCGCTTGCTCATATCTCCGAAAGGATGAATCGATAAGGGAGATTCTGGCAGTGACTAGTAGACCTTTTCTCCCATGAAGGGTTAGGGCCAACCTGACTACTCCAAGGTGAAGAGCGACATAATTTTGGGATCTCCATGCATTTATCATATTCATATCTATTTCTAGATCAACATATTGTTCCTGGGAAGTTGCGTTGAACGGACACTGATCTAATTTAGAAGCTTGGATAAACTCCTTTATCCAGGACGAGGAGTTGAGATCAGATTTTTGACTTTATATGTAAAGCTAAATTTATGGCGACGGAAGACATTATAGGGACTTAAAAGAGGAGGAAGCTGGGATTCTATCTGGGCTTCAGTAGGCACACGGGTGAATTCTATGAGATTTTCTAATTTATCTGAAAGGGTATTTTTACATGAAGGAGGAACTTCTAAGTTAATAGAAGACGTACGTAATAACAAAGGTTGAGGTAGTGTTTCACTCATTTTTGGAAAGGTTCTTCTCTTACTTACTCTCTCCTCACAAAATCATATCATATTTTCTAGATCAAGAATACAAAAATCTACAGCTAGATATTGGTTACAGCTAGATCATAAAATAAAAGTGAAAATTAATTTTCATGATTCATACGAAATATAAGATTTTCATATTTTTTACGAGAATGTGAATAATAAAAAACATAAGTAATACACATTCATGATTCATATCCTATGTTTACATTTCTTAGAATTATCTAAATAAATTTTTGAAACAAAAATACTCCAACAATTACAAAAGATATACTTATGATGTATATGACTTTAATAATTATTAACGACTATAAATTGTAACTAGTTTCAACCGGTACAAACTGTCATTATATTATATTATATTATATTATATTATATTATATTATATTATATTATAAAATAGATATTAACACTATTTAATCATTTTAAATTGTTATAAAACTTACACTTTTGTGACAATTTATGTCATGTGTGGATACACATTAGAAACTCTTGGATGTAGATCAAGATTATCAAGTATGAAAAATTAAATTGACTAATATGTTTGGATGTACAAGATGATGCATGTGATTTTTTGAAACAAAATCAATTTTGGTTTGAAGCAAGTAGGAATGTTGTGAAAATTGGTCTAGTTATTAACTCGGTCAAAGCACTAAGTTAATGGGTTAATAGTTAGACTGTTAGTCCAAATTAACTCTATCTATATATAAAAATAATATATATATATATATATATGTAATATTGCAATTCTCACTTTCTACATTCCCAAGTTGTATGAAAAAAAATGTAAAAAACGACATGATTTAAACTTTTTTAAAAAAAAACCAAGCTCAACTTGGCTTGGGTCAATCCATTTTGGGTCACCGATTTTTATTTGAACTGGTCAGTTCTAACTTATTCAAACCGGGTCAATTGCATGCCTAATTTGTTGGGGAACTAAGTCAGTTATATGAATGGATCCGAGTCCAATCGACCGATCTAAATTGATTTTCACAACTGTGAGTGGAAGTAGCTTTTACATTAGGAAAGTAATTTTGATGTAATTTTAATAATTATACGTAATCAATTTGATAACAAGTTTTCAAACATAATTTTCTATAAAAATCAATTTTCAATTATGTATATTCAAATATATTATATAATTTCAAAATCAACTTTAACCAAAAATTAATTTAATTTAAAATTAATTTTATCAACTCTCATATAATAATGCACTATAAATTTAATAAATTAATAGATTAACAATTAATATTTACTTATATAAAAAAATTTTAGAAACTATATTTTCAAATGTCATAAGATCAGTTGACAACACTAACACTGTTAAAGAAAAAGAATAAATTCACATATTTTTTAAAAGTTAACAACAGATCAATATCAAATTTAAAATAAAGGGGATAATACTCAATATAAATAAAATATTCACCAAAAAAATATAACTAAAAATATTCACCAAAAAATATAACTACAAATACATGCACTAAAAACATATTTTAGTCCATCAATATATGAGATGTAGTACATTAATGATTTCTTCTCGGTTTAAAACAGGCGAGTTTGACTAGTTAAATGGATCGAAAACCCTTGATAGGTTGCATGTAAAGCATAAACTACTTAAAAGGATAAAAAAAAGACAAAAGACAACAAAAATATTTTCTCCATAAGTGAATTAATTGGAAAGTGAATGAGCCAATAAGGGCCAGAAATTGATGTTTGTCTTGACCAATTCTATTAGTTCTTTAATGTCCAATATAGTAAAGCACAACGCGTTGGCGTTATCCGGCCACCCCATCATCAATATGAAATATATAAAGGATCTTCAGTTCTTCACATGATATATAACTAACAATTATATAAAGTACTAGCTGTGATCTTGCTGACAATATTTAATTTTGGGGTGTCACAGTGATCTTATTCTTTCATATTGTATCTAAGGAAGTGCTAGTGTTTTATACGAATGATTGGGACTTTGTAAGGTAACTCATCTATCTTCCTTTACTGTTTCATGTTGGTTCTGCCCTCTGGGCCATCATCTTAGTTCTTAGTTCTTACCTTGGCAAGTCCAAGTGTGTTGTCAAGCCACATCACTTGAGTAGATCCAGAACATTTACTAGGCCTTGGCCTATTGGTAAGAGTTTTTTCAAGACATCTTCCACCTTTCTTGTCCCCCACCCACACAACAAAACAAACAATGAAAAGTAAAGGCAATGTGTATGAAGAGAAATGTACACTCTTAAACATAAACCCTTTAACATACTTTTATAATTGGTTAAAATTTTTTTATAATTATAAAATTTTGTAATTTTTAATAAATTTTAATCAATAAACAAAATTGTTAAAAAAAATGTGTTAATAGTATTTCGTTATCAATGCATCTTCCTTCTATCCTTTCCCACGGCTACAGTATTGGTGTTGGTAAGTTAGTTGGGGCACGGTCCCATGTTAAATGGAGTAATGATAATAACAGGATAACATGCTAGTTGGCAGACACATATTGATAACTGGCATTAGCATACTTTTGAAGACGGGCAATTTCAATATATGGTAGCAACAGATGCCACAATTAATTAGTTACACTTTTCAAGAGTGGAGATTTAATGACACTAAGTAACAAGTTGCGCAAAACCTCTCCTTGATTACCTTGACACCGGTACATAGGATTTTTAAGCAACAAAAAATAAAACAGAATAGGTGAAAATATAAGAGACAGGAGAGGAGAATACATAGAATTTATTTGAATTTCAAAGGAACTTTATATTGAAGAATTGGCCATTTGTCAACGCCAATATTCAAGAAAAACAAGGTGACATGCATGATGCATCTAAGTAGGTTAATTTACAAATACCCAATAGATTAAAAAAAGTTTATTAGGATACAATGGTTACTACTGAATGGACTAAAATTTCACTCCAGAACTCCAGAGATTGCAGATGATGATGACTTTGAATAGCGTTCTAGCAATGATAGAACCTTGGCAGCCTTTCTCCTGAGGTGACCATCTCCATATATATTCTTGCCAGTCAAACCAATTAGACGTGATCTAGCTGTTGTTCCATAGTATTCTACCATTTCCTTTGACACAAACACCTTCTCCAACAGCCCTAGAGCTTCTGCCTTTAGAGATTCACCTCCCCAGTTCAAAATGTCCAATGTGGATCTTATTACATTTGACTCATGCAGGACACGAGCTCCCCTTAGAGGAAAATCTTCTACAACCAATGTGGAAAGTGTCTGTATTGCTTCATAAGCAGTTGCATGAACCTCCCCGTGTAACAGCTTTATCAAACCAGGTAAAGCCTTTGCTTCCAGCAGACAAAATGTGGTATTCACACTGCATACACTCCCATGTGCGGGACATAAAGGAACACGTGATGATCTGAAAAGCCAGCAACCAGTTGGTTTCGGAACAACTGTTAGCTTTGGAGTACTCATGGAAAGATCACCAATGAAAGCTGCTGCTCTTGCCTTTGCTGTGACTGAACCAGTGTTAAGAAAACTTACAAGCAAAGGATATATTCCGCGCTTCACCAAATCTCGCTGTGACTCAATATTTGTAGGGTCTGTGAACCTGAAGAGTGCACTGAGAGCATTTTCTTTTGCTTCCATTTTGCCAGTTTTCAAAATGCTTATGATTGCATCCAGTCCACCCAGCCCAATCAACTTCATAGTGAGTTCCCGTTCTGATTTTGGCAGGTTAGCCACTAAACCAGCAGCAGCCATCTGTACATTATCATTCTCTTCATTCTCAAGAAATCCAATCAAGGCTTCAAGCCTTCTAGGCTTGAAGAGGTATTCAACTACTCCTTCTGGCTCGTGTTGAGAGAAAAGAAAGAGCAGAATTATGGAAGTCTCCCTGATTTCTGAGTCAGAATCATCTAGAAGTGGAAGAATTAGAGATACACCATTGGCTGCAAGAATTGCTTTCTTAACCAAACCAGTCTCAAACTTGCAAATGCCAATAAGTGCACATAGTGCAGGCTTGCGGATTTTGTGACCTGAGATGGCATTCTGCTGCAAAGTTAGCAAATTGGTGATGATGGAATCTAACTCAAGTTGTTTCCCTTCTCCATCAACAAAGAAATCAATTCCATCACCGCCTGAGGAAAGCTTCTCAATGATTTCAGAACATTTAATGATAATGAATGCCTGTGACCGAGGAGAGAACATTAAATCTAGAATAAGAGGAACTCCTCCAGATGCAGCGATAATTCCCTTATTGGCATGGGATCCAGCTAATTTAACCAGGGCTGACAATGACAAGTCCTTTGATTCAATACTGCCCAACAGCATTTCTAGCAAAGGAGGTATAGCTCCTTCCTTGCCAAGGAGTTTCAAGTTTGAATCATTCAACTCCAAATTAACTATGGCTTTTGTCATTGATATGCCTGAATCTTGTCCTGAGAAAATAAAGAAGAAGAAATAACTCATTATGATCAACTTTCAGTTACTATAAGAGAGAGACCCTTCTGCCTAAAGGATTGTAACAGGTCAGTACCAACTGCTTTATTTGGTACCAGTTTGATAAATACTATTTATAGTATACAAACTAAAGGAAAAAGTGTTGAAGAATAATTTAAATTTTAAAATAAACGGAGCTATGGAAATTTAAAAAAGATTGTTTAAGAATTAGTTTTGTTTCAAATCTTTAAAATATTATTTAGATATAAATATTTTATTAGTTTTTAAAATTAATTTAATAATTTGTTTCCTTTTTAGAAATTAGAATGATGGTCATATTTAAATTTTGTATTTCTATTTTACTCTACACTAGAGTCAACAAGTAATGAAAATTAATGTGGTATGTTCCATTTAAGATCTATTGGGTGAGTGTGTAAGTTTTGTTGCATGCAAAGGAGTTTTTCCTAACAAAAATACTGTCCTAATTTGACTCTGTTCACAACAAAATAGATGAATTATCGGACACCATTAAATCTAAAAGTATATAACCATTTACTACGTGATATTGGGAAAGTCAATTTTTTGATGGAGCATATATGCATTACAGGAAATCTTTTAAAGGCATTACAAGGACAAGGAGGCATGTTGTTGAGCTCTTCTCCAAAGCTGGGAAGTGTCATCGAGAAAGAGCAAGGGTAGGAAGACATTCCAAAACTTTACTAAGAAACAATGATATTTATAAACTATATTGTTGAAGTGCTAATAAACATTCATTTCATGTTTCCAAGATGGGATAGGAAAACATTCAAAAATCGTAGAGCATCCTAGTTGACAACATTGGATAATTCTGTATTGCCTTAGCTAGCTAGATATCATGGCATTTTTGTCTTCTGACATTCCAGTGCCAATTATACATACAATATAATGAGAAATATTCATCTTACGATTTTTATCACAATAAAATGTTACAACTTGAAAATAATCCATCTACTTACCTTGAATCATGCGATCAACAAGTGGTTTATACCAGCCAAAATTAGCTGCAATAATAATGGTTTTCTCACTTAGTTCAAAAAGCTTCATCAAAATCTTTTCTGCAACCTCAGCAGAATGGTTGACATGATTCTTTAGAAGGGCAACAAGGGATCGAACTGCAGTATGATTTTCAGAAAGCTTTTTGCAGAGATATTGATTCCAACCAGATTGTTCTTGAAGCAACTCATATAGCAAATCGATTGCTGCCTTTGAAATGCTAGAGTCACTCCCTAAGCAGGAAATAATGTGATCCCATCCTTGAGATTCAGCCACTTTCTCCTATAAAATTATACGCAAATGTTGAGTTTAAAATAGTTTTAAAAACATGTTTGATGTTTGTATAGCAATAAAAAGGAACCCAGAGTATCTCAATGGTAAAACTGGTCCACTTCTCATTCAGGAAAGAAGTGAGAGAAACATTGACATAGAAAATGGTCACATGAAATCAGTGAGCCATACTGAGCTACATATGACCTTTTCAAAAACGTCTTGTTCAAAAACGTACTCCCTCTGGTCTCCTTTTTTAGCAAAACAACAAAGAAACAAAACAAATTTGGTCTTAGATATAAGTTATTTCAACTAATTATACTTTATTTAATGATACCATCTCCAAAATACCATTCATTTAATTGAGATTTTAATTTTGATTTTAATGACTTTCTTTTTTCTTAATATCAAGTTTCAAAAAGGGTAGTTTAAGAAAAAAAATTGTTTGATAAAGAATTGATAAAATTAAATTATATTAACCAACTTTCTTAATAAATGTAAAATCAGTTTGTTTTTTTCCTTGTGTATGAGAATGGAGGGAGTTCAAGCAATAGCATAATCTAGAAAATATTTTTTCACATTTGTGGTACTCTTGTACCTATGCTACACCCATTTGTCCCTATAAATCATAAATTGAAAATCCTTAAGGAAATGTGAAGTTTGACTAAAGCAAGAAAATGAAACTGCTTGCCTACCTTGTTTCTTGTATTCCCCTCTACAGCATCCTTCAAAGTTATCAAAACCTTCATCTTCACGTCTCTGTCATCAAAGCTCCCAAGAATAGAGATAACATTATCAGTCACCTTTCCTATAGAAATCCAATCCTTGTTAATAGAATTCTCTCTTACTAGAGCCTGCATTTGGCTCAGGGATTCTTGCAGGTCAGAGTATGATAATAAATTTTCCCTTATCGACCTTATTACAAGACAGTAATTAAGTTCTCTCCACTCTTCAATAGACTGCCTTAGTGGAATGTTAGACCTCAAGGTAGTATCTTCTAGAATCTCTTTAGTTTCCGGATCTGTCCTGTTGCCATCATAAAACCAAGCTTCAATAGCAGATCTCTCACATGTAGTACCAGTGCAAAGACTGACAGGATCTTCCATAACAGCTCCAGTTATAGAACAAAGGAAAGGATTGAGTGGGGGGATATATTTTTCCCTTGAATCATATCTCTCGATCACCTTAACCCTTTCAAAGTACTGCCTCTCCACTTCTTCATAATCCCTTGCTGCATCAGCTCGAGACAGTAACTGAATTATCTGCTCCAAAAGAACACATTCAGCTCTTTCTTTCCTGATGGAAGCTTCTTCTTTTTCCTTCCTAATGCTGGCCAACTCTTTGCTTATCTCTGAGGGTTCCACTGGCACCCCAACTGCCCTTGCTATATCCTCTAATATGTCATTTGCAAAAGCCTGATCTAGTTTCTGTTCTCTAAGTCCCTGGTTCAACTTGTCAACAATTTGAATCTGAGATTGTGAAGCCTCAAACTTCTCCCTTTGCATCTCACTTTGTAGTCTATTGATCTGATCAGATATTCTGGATAGAACTTCAGCGTTTGCAATAGACAATGCAGCTAATGACTTTCCGATATCCCTTGTGACTTGTTCAACCTCCTCAACTATTGATCGGCACTTAATCAGCAAGTAAAAACGGCCACGGTTCCTATACTTGTCAACCAAATTATTTGCCTTTTTAACGTCATCTTCAAGAGACTTCAGAGCAATTCTTGCAGCTTGAGAGTCATTCAATTCTTGAAGCTGTAATTCCTTTAGCACTGGCTCGATATCAAGTAGATGTTTTGAAAGGGCCTTGAAACTTTCTTTACCAACAAGAACATCAGATGCTGCTTGAGCTGTTTTCAAGACTTGATTAGTTACCACTGTCAAAATTGTACCTATGGGTACGAGTTCCAATCCCGACATAGTGAAAAGTCTATACGGAATTTTCTACTCAAACAGTATAAAATGAACTGTTTCTATTGCCTGGAAGTTGAACCTATTGAACCTGCAAATTGCATCCCTTTTTCCCTGGAACCAAATTCTGTAAATGAATCCTCTTATAAAGCAAAAAAAAATTCGACATTAATTGTTGAACAGGCCATTTAACACAGAAGAAAAGGATATTCAATTATCTAAACCATTCTTTGTATGTAATAAACACCATTCTCAATATATTAAAAATATATTATCTAATCAATTTTTAGTTACTTTTTTATTAGAAAAAGTGAAATTGGGTTATTCAACACAGAAGAAAAGGATATTCAATGATATCAACTATTCTGTGTATGTAATAAACATCATTCTCAATATATTAAGAATATATTATTTGATCAATTTTTAGTTATTTTTTTATTAGAAAAAATGAAATTGGGTCTAACTTAATCTCAGAATAGGTTAGATAAGCTCTTACATCATATTAGTTCTTAATATATTAAGAATATATTATCTGATAAATTTTTAATCATTTTTTTATTAGAAAAAGTGAAATTGGGTGTAACTTAATCTCACAATAAATTAGGATAAGTTCTTATATCATATTAAAAATAATGAAATTAAGCTCAACTTAACCTCACAAGATCAACTTATAAAGTGAGGTTTGCACCTTATTATATATTTTTATTTAGTCACTAAACAATGTGGGATATCAAACATACTTTTTTGTTTTTAATAAATTTATTGATAGCATTAGTTTACATACACCGCATACATCAAGTAAATTATAAGTGACTATGACAATTAAGTTAATGTAGCTGAATGTTTTACTGCAAGTAAAGAAAACGTCAAACAAAGAAAAAGATAAAAAAAATAGTAAGTAGAACTGATAAAAAAATTTGTTCACTCAATCACCAAAGGAGTTCAAGAAGTGTCTTCACTGCTTGCTTTTTCACTACCATCCCAAAAAACACTTCTGGTGCCATTTTGCAAACTTTCTCCCTCTCTACAACCCCATCACTATTTTTCTTTAACTCCTGCACCATCATCTTAAGCAACCTGTGATCCTCTCCCATCACATGAGTGATACTATCAATCACGCCCTCCACTGTAGGAATCCTCCTTCTCCATCTCTTCAAGGCCCTATCTGATCTATAAGCCTGAGAATATGTTTCCCAAAATGATACCCTCAAATACCCTTTCTCCTTCCCCTTAACCTTCAACCTCTTCATTTGCTCCTTGAACTGGTACACCACGGCCCCCATATCCATCCCTCTCTCAAGAGCAATCTCAATCTCTCTTACTGTTTGAAGAACGTGACCTCCTCACCAGCCTTCAAATCCGTAAAGCATGGACCACCAAGTAGTCCCCAACGTGCAACCTCCTTGCATTGGGACAACAAGAGTGGTTTATGAAGGAAGGGAGCAACGACAACCCAACACCGTAGCAATCATTGGCAGAAACAGCATCTTCGGTTAGAGAATTCACATCCAATATACCAACCAACTTAACCATACCAACATCAACTTCAACCTCAACTTGATCGTCCTTCTCCAAACTCTCAGGACACCCACATCAGGCACCTCGTTCTCATTCTCACAAAAAGACAACCAATAAATCAAACCCTTGTCTTGGGACACTTCCCAACAAACTGAAAATCCTTGTCAATGAAATGCTTTCACATTGCCAAATGTGCATCCTCACTCAAATACTGAATCCCTCGCATTATGATACCCCTCTTCATGGCTATTATTTTGATGATCAAGATCAACAATCCAGCATCAATATTCTTAATTGCAAACATCCAAATTTCTGAAACAGCTTGAAACAGAGCAAGATCTTCTCTTTGCACAAAAGGGTTTTGGAATGTGTGGCGTCGAGTTCCAAAGCATGGTTACAATCTTGAAGAACACAATGGAAATCCTTTAACGTGGACCTCGCTTCTGCACGGTTGAATAGGGCTATGCAGAGGGATCCGCTAAGCTTTTGGTTTGGTCTATGGAAAAGCTCTGTAGCTGTGGATCTGAGCTGGTGCAAGCGCTCCTCTTGTTTTGCCATTCTCTAACTGTAGCTACCACTACCAAACCAGAAAGCCTCTCTTTCAAATGGTGCTCGCTTTAAAAAAAAAAATCCCCAATGTAACGGTTACAACATTTGTTTGCTTTTTATGATTGATTTTTCTCTTCTTTTTTTTAATGTTTATGAGTTTCGCTTTTTATTTTTGTGAAAATAATTATTAGAGTAGAAAACTTTCGTTCTAAAGTGCAGTTTAAAGCAGAATGATCAGTGCTTACAGCAACAGTTGCAACGAATTCTTATCCCATTTGATGGAGGCTACAAAATATAACTCACAAGTAAAGTTCAAATATTGGGCGTCGGGTAATTGAGGTAACAAATGCTACAATAAGGGGATTAATGGATGGAGACAGTAGTTATTATCAAGATAAACAAACAATATGCAAATTTACAAGGATACAAGCTGTCAACATATTCTGAAAAAATTAAGGAGTAGAGTAGATTTAACTGATTTTGTGATTCGGATAAAATAAATTTGATCGCAACTGCCATGATTCATTGCTCTAAATTCATAGTTTACTTTTCACATGGTATTGTTCTCTAACTTCACTTTTGAGTACTCGATGGCTGATATAAAGAGACTAAAAAACTGAACTTAAGCTGCAACAACCATAATAACTAACAAGCCGAGGATAAGGGCGTCTATATTCCAAGATGCATAAATAAAACAGGAAGGAGGAAAAAAAGGCTAAAAAGCAACACGTATAGATCTACTAATGAAGACATAGTCCAATGACTATAATTAAAGAGACGCTGTGTATATTGATACAACCTTTCAACTAAAAGACCCATGTTTGAAGGAAAGAATTGTAATTCCCGTATAAGTTATCACCATAGTTCCAAACATAAAATTAGTAGCAGCAACGTGGTAGACAGACACACATACCTCACAGAAGCTCCAAACTAGTGTAAGACACAACTCAGAAGTGATGAGAAGCAAAGTTGATTGTTACTGCTTTGTTTTTATTGGCACAGACGATACATGTGAAGAGAGGAGTCGCGCAAGTTAATATGCCTTCAGGAAAATACCAAGTAAGTTACATTCTGTATATAATGTTTCAAAATTTAGTGACAAGACACACACAATTTCTCTTTCCGGAAAGTTAACTCGTTGGTTACGCTTAGCTACTAGGTTGGTCCAGGCAACGCGGACAGTTGATTTGGTCGTATGACAGAGAGACTGTAAACGTTGAGTAGAGTTGACCTCTAAGTCTTTCTATCGGCTGGAAATTTCGTACTAAAGATGTTTCATTGCCTGGCAATTCAGGTGGTTAGCATTTCATTTGAATAGTGGGTTGTAGTACCAAAACCTTAGGATTCAAAAAAATTGATGAGGTTATCTTGTTAAGGAGTCGTTTTCTATTGATTAATTCTTAAATAAAAAAAACATTATGTATGTTTTTATACTCTATTTTTTATTTAAAAATCCTGTAAATGGTGTTTTATTTAAATAATTTATTTAAATTATTATAATTTGTTTAGATTGATGATAGTAGATAGAGTGAAATAAAATAGATTAAAAATACGATAACATACAAAATTTTATTTTATTAATTACATTTATGGTCATTGAAACAGATTTTAACTCACGGGTTAGCCCAGCCCATCCTGGGTTCGGGTCGGACAGAACTAATTTTCTTCAAAACAAGTTAATAATAGGGGAATTTTTTTTGGCACCCCTTCATTTCTTATTCACATCCTTCAATGTTCACAACTTCTTGCAAAACCCCAAACACTCTTATCCTTTTTTATCTTAAGTTTTTTTACAGAGTATCCCTCAGTTTCACGGTTGCACGCTAACCTCTACTCACCTCTTTGAAAAATTATATTGGTTTCTCCATTTTGCACCATCATCCTCTTCAAACATATATATCTTTTCACCTCTATTTTTAGGAACTTCCTTTGTGATGTATGTTCCAAGAGATTGAGGATGCTCTTTCAAAGAAATAGTAGAGGTGTGTGTGCATCCGTGAAGTTAGGTGATGTTTTGTCAAAAAACTTAAGATAAAAGAGGGTGATGGTGTTTTGGGATTTTGGAAAAAAATTGTAAACATTGAGGGGATGCAAATAGTAAATGAGGGGATACTAAAAGAAATTTCCTAATAATAGGAGAAATTGAACATGACTCACTTATGACTTAGATCACCACGGGTTCAACTCGGATGAGCTAGGCTGCCAATGAGTTCATACAAAAAATTAAAAGGCAATTTCTCTTAATACCCCGTCATTTTCTATTCGCACCCCCAAAGTTTATAATTTTTTATAAATTCCCAATGTGCCCTTATCTGATTTTTAAACTTTCCAATTTATTTTTTTTATCGTGTTGCTATGCATTATTCACACACTCCTTGATTTACAAATTTTTTTTCAAACTCAAAAGCATGGTCATCAGATCACCTTCTTTAAATTCTTTTACTGAGCTTCATTCAGTAGTTGTGTGTACACGTTGCCTTCTCCATTTAGGGTTTTCATCTGAATTTTTCTACCTTTTAGATGAATTGATCCAAAATACATTGGTTACATTCTAGATCATTGGCAATTGCATTCCTGATGCAATCCCACCTAGCATGCATCATGGCTAGGAGGACTCAAGGAAGGCATGGCATAGACGAAAGCTCATTGAAGATTCGAAGCCATAGTCTTCGTTATTTTAACTCAACGAACAATACTCTAAAGACTTGCAAGAATGATTAGGGATATACAATAAGTCACAACATGATAGTTAATGTTTGACACACAAGAAGAGCAATTGAGCAAGATCATGCATAACAATATGGTAAAAAAAGATAAATTCAAAGATTTAAAAATTCAATAAGGATAAGGGTACATTGGAAATTTTAAAAAATGTAAACTCTAGGGTGCAAATAGAAAATGGGGGTATTACAAAAGTTGTCAAATTAAAAACATCGACAAGCCCAACCCAATGTAGAAATGCACATTAGACTTCAATTTTGATTCTCTGACTTTGAAATTTGCTAACTTTAGTTCATTCTAAATTGTTATAATCGCTCAAATTTTTTATTTACTATAAATTAAAGTCACCAAAGTTACCAGCACTCCGCCATTGACCCCGCGAGGCTATGACGCACTTACGATTATGTTGCTACACATCTATGGATGGCAAAAAAATCCGCATTCGCGAATACCGGTGGATAAAACCCGCAAAAATATCTGTAAGAATAATATAAATAGGTACCCCCACACGTGGGTACGAGTTTTTTTCTACCCGCTCCTTAACGGACATGGGTACGAGTATCATAGTACCCTTACTCGCGAGTACCCACTACCCGCTAAACTAAAATAATATATATATATATATATATAAGTTAAAAAATATAATATTTTTGGAAAATAAATCAAATTAAAATATTAATTATCAAATTCATTGATATCAATCTTGTTTTTTTATGAAAACTTCATAGTTAATAAAATTATTTATTATAAAAATGCCCATAATATAAAATAAAGATTTTATTTATATTAAATATTTTCTTATAATATATTATATTAATATACTTTTATATCTAATTAATCTTATAGAAACTAGTATAATTTTATTTCTAGATTTTCCAAAAAATAAATTATTTATTTGATAAAACTTCTTATAAAAAATATTTAGTTTTAAAAAAAATATATTTTTTAAAAAAATATCCATGGGTACCTATGGATATCCACAGGTATTAAAAAAACTCACAGGTATTTATATAGCGGGTAACAAGTAATGGGTTTTTGTAGCGGGTAACCACTACTTGTGCCCACCCAACCCGTTGCCATTCCTATACACACCATTGCATCAAACTCAAAGTTGCGATGCACCACCTGCCGTTGTCAGAGCCCCCCCGTTGCACTTCAAAGCTTGTAGCGATACACTCAATAGCCTCTTAAGTCTCCTTAAACCCTAAGGTAACAACTTCATCCCTAAATTTCTTTATTTCTTTTGTTTTGTGGTATTGTGGGAACTGGGCAATTGGACTTGGACACTACTAACTGCGTGTTTTATTGTCAAACTGCATGTGTTTTGTGGGCACTAAAATACATTTTGTGGGGAACTAGTATGCAGTTATGTTAAAGGAAAAATACTAAATGAAGTGGTGATTAATTGTTGTTGTGATATGAGTTGTAAATTTGTTCTCTATGTACATTTAAGTGTAGTAGTTTGATGTGTTTAGTTTGTCATTCAAAATTGTTTAAATCATATTTAAAAAAAATGGAATCTGAAATTGTTGATGACCATGGTATAAATGAATCAATGTCATTGTCCCTTATCCAGAAGAGACTGAAAAATATAATAATAATAATAATAATAATAATAATAATAATAATAACAACAACCATAACAATGACAATAACAATAATAATAATGATAATAATAATAAAAAGAAGAATAATGATAACAACAATAATAATAGTAGTAATAATAATAATGGTAGACCAAGGCCTAGGACAACTGCAGCTAAAGTTTGGGATAATTTCACTAGAATTGGTGTTAAAGAGGAGAAAGAGAAAGCTATAGGTGTGAAGTACTGAAAAAAAAATCAAATGTGGGAACAATGATAATTGATCATGCATGAAAATTGATGAGTAGAGAGATAGACCAAAAACATGTTGATAATTTCCTTTCAAGAGCAATCATTCAACATGGGTTATCATTTATTTTGTTGAGTACAAGTGGATTATGGATTTGCTTTTGTATTTGCAACCTGAATTAAAAATTTCAAGTAGGAATACAATTGTGTCTAATCTATATAGAATTCATATGGAAGAAAGAAAAAGTTAAATTTTCTATGCATAGAGCTCCAACTAAGATATGTTTAACTTGTTATTGTTGGACATGCATAACCCAACAAGGGTACACATGTGTGTCTGTCCATTTTGTTGATGTTAGCTGAAAATTGAATAGTAAAATTATTGCATTTTTTAAATTGGACCCTCCACATGGGGTCATGAAATGACTAAGAAAATTTTTTATATCTTGCTTGATTAGGAAATAAATAGGAAAATATTTTCTATCACATTGGACAATGCAAGTTGAGTCCATGGTAAAAATTATGAAAGAACAATTTAATTTGTAGAATAGTTTGATTATAATGGTGATTACTTTCATGTGAAATGTAGTGCTCATGTATTAAATCTTATTTTTCAAGAATGGTTAAATGTAACAGCTGGTGCTTTGAAAAAAAAAAAGAGAAAGTATATTATGAATTACAACTACAAATTACAAATTATGAAATTTGTAATATAGGTAAATAAAATTTACTAATCTTATATATTTTTAGCTATTAAATGTTATGGTAGGATTACAAAAGCATAATATAAGTAAAAAAAAAGAAGTATATTATGAATTAGAAAATCCATAATATAGGTAAAAAAATACGTTACAAATTACCAAATTCGTATTATAGTTTAAAGAAAGTATACTATAGGTTACGAAATCCACAATCAAGGGTCTGGAGTCCAAATGAAAAGGGAGTGCTAAAAGAAAAGGGCCTCTGGAAGTTTTGCAAATGGAGGGCCCAGGCCCATGAGGCCATCATAACACATGATCTTCTTTGTGGCTGTGTTAGGGTATGTACGCAGAGTTGCATTTCCCTTCCACCTACACTTCACACTCACTCACCAATACAATTCTTCAGAGGTAAATTATCGTGCCGTTCAGTACTGTATTATGCTCTTTTGGAATTTATCACCCATTTCCATTTTTTCGTTTTTTGATTGCTACTTGTACTATTTGTTTTGTTTTAGTTAGGGTTACAGAAAAGCTAGTGAAAATGAATTTTACTTTTCGACACTTTGCAAGTTTACTATATTTTTGCTTCATTTCTAGCATTTACGTTTTTTTGGTTTTCTTCCTCTTTGATTTTTGCCTCCATTAGATGATTTGATACTATTTTTCAATCAATTTAGGTAGCTTGTGGATTTTGAAAGTGGTTTTGATTTAATCATAGAAATAGATGCAGAGAGCTGAATAGTGAATTCATAACAGATGGTAAATTACAGGAACTTTTTTGTGATAATATCTCTTTGTTCTGTTTTCCATTATATTCTGATTGATTTGTTACGTTGTTTTTTAACATTTTGTTATCTCATGCTCAGTGTCCATCTAGCCTTTCTTTTTGCTCTGTTTATTCTTTGATTTGGGGATGTTGTTGACCATATGCTTTGTGCTATGCAACTTATGAACAGGTTCACCTTCCAGCTTCTCTGGGGGGAGTTCGTAAACTTGTATCCTCCTCCCAGATTGAAAAGCCAGTTTCCGTTTTACATTCGAAATAATATCTGCCACCATGGCTTGAGACTGTGTGCCATTTTAGCTTTACTGATGATCGCAGTGTCAGAAGCAAACAGCTTGTTGGAGATTGGGATGATGACTTTTTCCGTCAACAGTCAGACTCAATTTTTAAAGACAATGGTAGCAACCAAACCCAGGAGGTATACAATAGTCAACAGTCTTTCTCAGAATCAATTCCCAATAGGCATTTGAGAGGTAGAAAGCCAGCCAATCAGGCTCCTCCACGTTTTCGTGAATATGATAGAGGTTCCCACTCCTCCTTCCTAGATTTGATGACAACCTCCGTGGCCCTGATGAAATGGACAAAAATAAGTCTTCCCAAATTGATCTTACATTTCAGGGAAATGTGGCAGAAAAGAAAAGGGGTGTTGGCTTATCAGGAGACAGTTTCCTTGACAAATTCAAACTTGGTTTTGATGATAAAACAGTGAATTCATCAGAGGATGCAAATGGCAAGCAATCTGAAGAAGCAAAGGTGTCAAATCTGAATAAACCAACTTAAGAATCAATGCCTCAAGATGCTGATGAGATCTTAAAGAAGATGAAGGAGACTGGTCTTATCCCCAATGCTGTGGCTATGCTTGATGGTCTTTGTAAAGATGGTTGGTTCAAGAAGCCTTGAAACTTTTTGGTTTGATGCTGGAAAAGGGATCCATTCCAGAGATTGTTGTATACACAGCGGTAGTGGAGGGATACACTAAAGCCCACAAGGCTGATGATGCGAAAAGAATTTTCAGGAAAATGCAGAGTAGTGGCATTTCACCCAATGCTTTCAGTTACACAGTCCTTATACAAGGACTCTACAAGTGTCACAGATTACAGGAGGCCTTTGAATTTTGTGTGAGATGTTAGAAGCAGGTCATTCTCCAAATGTAACAACTTTTGTTGGCCTAGTGGATGGTTTCTGCAAGGAAAAAGGTGTAGAAGAAGCTAAGAGTGCTATTAAAACATTAACTGAAAAGGGTTTTGCTTTTGATGAGAAATCTGTGAGACATTTTTTGGACAAGAAAACACCTTTTTCATCATCTGTTTGGGAGGTCATCTTTGGGAAGAAAGCTCCACAGAGACCATGTTAAATATCCTTCAGACAACGTAAGGTTTTTCTTAATTCTTTATTGGTTTGTCAGACTGATATCTATCCCTATGCAATTTATTGTTAATTTTGGTGCGCCAATTGAAATTTGCTAAAAGGGTTTAGCAGGTAATTGTGTATTTCTAGATAGCAAGCCTCACTTTTGTTTTTGAATTTTCTTGCCCTAAATTAATCAGCATGATTGATTTCTTCACTGCTCCAATAATTTGATTTCCCTCAATCTAGAATTCTGCTAGCAGATGTTAACACAATCTGTTACGAAGATCTAACCGTGTTTCATCAGACTCAGTAGGATCTGTCTCACATCTGATATGTACAATATACACTATGATTCTTCTCCAGGGTAATTATGAAATGAAACCACAGACCACTGAATTTTCTCTCAATTTCTCACTCTGTCCTCACACTATCAATTATTCATATCAGGACCTTGAGTTCATCCAGTGACCCTAACTTGATCAACACTTGGTTACTTCTTCTCATTTTGTTTTTGAACTTGATCAAATAGGAAACAGTAGAATCTCTTATCTAAGGAGACACGCTTCACAGATTCATAGTGCATCCAGAAATACCATCTGATGTTGATCAATCAAATAATGCAATGGAATAGGAAGGGGATTAGCTGTTCTTGTGATTCCATTCTTCACTTTTGGAGTCACTTATCACTAGTGTAATTCATTGCACACTTGTGGTAGCTTTAGCAGATCTCTCGCATGTAGTACCAGTGCAAAGGCCTCTCCACATCTTCATAATCACTTGCTGCATCTGCTCGAGACAGTAACTGAATTATCTGCTCCAAAAGAACACATTCAGCTCTTTCTTTCCTGATGGAAGCGTCTTTTTTTTCCTCCTTAATGCTGGGCAACTCTTTGCTTATCTCTGAGGGTTCCACTGGCACCCCAACTGCCCTTGCTATATCCTCTAATATGTCTTTTGCAAAAGCCTGATCTAGTTTCTGTTCTCTAAGTCCCTGGTTCAACTTGTCAACAATTTGAATCTGAGATTGTGAAGCCTCAAACTTCTCCCTTTGCATCTCACTTTGTAGTCTATTGATCTGATCAGATATTCTGGACAGAACTTCAGCGTTTGCAATAGACAATGCAGCTAATGACTTTCCAATATCCCTTGTGACTTGTTCAACCTCCTCAACTATTGATCGGCACTTAATCAGCAAGTAAAACGGCCACGGTTCCTATACTTGTCAACGTTTACATACACCAAGTAAATTATAAGTGACTGACAACTACTAAGTTGATCGTAGCTCAAAACATGATGTTTTACTGCAAGTAAAATGACTGCAGTAAGAAATAATGTTTTGGTCCCTAAAAGGAATTTAGTAGAGTTTTATTTTTAGTTTGTAAAAAGGTTTTAAAAAATAGTTTTTAACAACTATTATTTATAAAGAAGAAAAAAAATTTATTTGGTCACTTTGGAGATGTGAAAATAAAAAGTTTTGTTCATATTACTTACCATGAATGTGTTTTTTTAGTTTTTATTTTTAGTTTTTAAAAACTAAGTTTAGGGTTTAGTAATAAGTGACATCAGACAAGACGATGACGTAATCATTCTAGTGAATAGTGGACACTGCCATCAAATAACATTTTCCTATTGGTCGAACTTCACAATCGTCAGATAATTCCAACCATTAAAAGTATGTTTGGTTTGATTTCTGTTTATCTGAAAACGAAACAAGCAAATCAACTTATTTTACAAAACAAGTGAGGCTTGAAAGAAAAAAAAAAAAAGTGATTACGTTTTTTTAACATCAATCCAAATACAAGCGGCACCCAGCTTATTAGTGATTACATGTTCTTCTTGTCGACATGTAACCAATTAATAGGAGGGGTATTTACTATTTAGGGTTCGGTTTAGTTCAATTTTCAGTAAAATAAAATTCAAAATCAGAGATTTTTGTAATCCAAATTAAACTGAATGACATTCAGGTTATTTATAAAAAAAAAATGTGATCAAATTGGTTTAGTTTGTTTTTCCTAAAATTTGATAAAAAATGTATCTTTCTAAAAAATAAAATTAATAATTTTATTTCAAAATTAATAAACATATTGTAAAAAATAAAATAAAGAATACAAGTTTTTATCATATAGCAAATTAAAACAAAATTATAGTAATAAACAATTTTATCCCAAATACTTCGGATGACAATGGACAGGGACTGGTAATGTACACATTCCTATACATGTGTTTAAAAAATATCTTCATAGCTGGCTCTATAATCGTAGGGGTAACACGGTTAATCTCCATTCTCATACCCAATGAGTATCTATATATCCCTACATATTACTCATTCTTTACTTATGTATAGAAATGATAAATCAATATCTTTTACACATAAATAAATATAATATAAAAAACAAATCAACATAACATCAAACATAAAACAAATTATAAGATATTTTTTAAAGTTTTATATGATTACACATAAACCTATATTCTTTTTACTATAATATTAAATAATGTTGTAAGTTTATTAAGAGTTATTTTATAAATAACTCAAATTTTCTTGTAAATTATGTTTTTATCTTAGTAAATTTATGTAAAATATATTATATTTTATTTTTATTTTATAATTATATTATTTATCATAGATTATAATACAAATAATATTTTTAACAATATTTTTCACTCAAAATTATAATTATGTAATATTTTATAATATAATTATATATATATATATATATATATATAATATATGAAAAGTGCAGGGTGAGTCGGGTATTATAATACCCATACTTGGATCCGTTTTTTGTGGGTTTGGATCTGCTCCATATTTGGACCCATTTTTGCTGGTAGTTACCCATCTTGTGCGTACATATAGGGTCTAGGTCCATTTTTCCATTACCAAATTAATAAAATCACAAATATAATTACTTTATGTTCAATTAAACAAAGTTATGTCAAGGGGGTCTTTCTCAGTTGGTTGAACAGAGTGTATAAGTTGTTATAGACTCCTTAACACTGTTTTTAACTCCTATTAAGAGGACAAAAAAAAACCTAAACAAAGTTATATATAAATACATTTTATAGTTTATTAATATGAGTACAAAATGACACTCGATAGTTTACTTAACAAGTAAGTAAAAATTAAAAATATATAAGCACAATTCAGTTTAGTTTGGATTTTAAAATAACAAATATATGAATCAAACCAATTAAGAACTATATCAATTTTTTCAATTAGTTTTGACTCGAACAAAAAAATATGAAGCAATTTAATTGTTTCGATTTGAAGAGAATTTCTCCTTGCACCTCCATAATTTCTCTCTAAACTTCTATAAAGGTAGGAAAAGTCTTAAATACCCTAGGTAAAAAAAACTTTAATCCTAGTAAAAATTTGCAAATTTTTTTACAAGTCCGGATAGGGGTGTCCAAATTTGTAAAAAAATAAAATTGTAAATTTTTTTACAAGTCCAGACTCAGTCAGGACAAGAGTGTCTGGACTTGTGATAAAATTTGCAAATATTTTTCTACAAATCCAGACACCTCTATCTGTACTTGTAAAAAAAAAATGCAAAATACAAGTCTAGACAAGGGTATCCGAACTTGTAAAAAAAATTTGCAAATTTTTTACAAGTCCAAATAGGGGTGTCCAGAGTTGTAAAAAAAATTGCAAACTTTTTTACAAGTCCGGATAAGGGTGTTCGAACTTGTAAAAAAAGCTAATGTACTGAGAGAAGATAAACGCAAAATCGAACCATGAAGAACAAAGCAAATGCAAAGGGGATGAACAACAACACAAGAAGAAGAAGAGAAAACAACTGATTTAGTGAGAAGAAAAAACGAAGTCATGCAAGATAAGCTAATGGGAGAGATGTGAAACGAGGGACGTGCGAAACGAGAGAGAGGTGGAGATGAAAGAAAAAAGAAAGATGTGCATAGCAATTAAATTTTACTGTTTTCATAAAGGGTTATTTTGTCCTCTTGAGAAATTATGGAGGTATGGGGAGAACTTATTGGAGTACACAGAGAAATTCTCTGATTTGAATCATTAGTTTTGTCGGGTGAATGCAAATAGATGAACATCCCTAAGTAATATTATACATGTGAGGTGCAAAGTGCAAACATACCTTACAAGCTATTTGTAAGGTTTATTTAAACCAAATTTCACAATTTTAAATATAATATTAAAGCTTATAAATTATTTATTGAACTTATCATGTCACTAAATTACTTGTATATATATTGTACACTTCTCTCTAAAGATGACTAATATTCAAGATGAGGAAAATACATTGAAAATCTCACATTAATTAGTTAGTGATATTATCAATTGATGATATATATCTTAATTGTATGGCATGATCATTTAACATAACATAGTTAAATGAAATAATTTTCTAAGGAAATTAATTGATATTTTAGGAAACTAAAACCATGTTTTTTTTAAAAAAAATTTAAAAGCTTAAAACTAAAATTAGTTTTTGTTTTTATTAATTTTAAAAATGGAAACAAAAATTGATCTTGAACAAGACTTTATATTTGTTCACTAAGGGCGTTTGAGATGTATGCATGCAGGTCATTCAAGATGAATGTAAGTATATGATTGGGAGGCACTTGTCCCACCAAAATTGTTAAAAATAATTAATTTAAATATTTCATATAATATACATTTGAATTCACTAGTTTATACAATAATAATTAAAAAATATTTTTTTTGTTTAGTATTTATAAAGTTATTTACTTAAAAATAATTGCAAAGACAAATTTTATTTTTTTAGTTATAATTTTTATTTAATATCAATTAAAAAGATAAGTTAAAATATTTTTTATTTTAGTGATTATAATTTTACTTAAAAATAATTAAAATATAAGTTAATATTTTATTTTGATATAAGTAATTTAATATTTTTAATTTGTTAGACAAGTTTCTACTAATTAAATGATTGTTTTTTATCTTTGAACTTACTACTGCATTAATTTTGTTCTTTTATCGCAACAAAATATTGATTTGCTTTTCTCTTTTATTTTCTTTGGTTGACTCTCTTCTATCTTAATGCTATTTTTCTTAGATAAATTAAATTATATTTTCATATTCTAATTTAATAATATAATCCTTCCACTAACAAAAACTAACACGTTAACAACTAACATTTGATCTATAAAAAATACTCTTTTGTTGAAAATTTTCTTCTCAAACCTCAAAGTTTTTGTTTTATATATATTTATTAATTTTTAGATATTAGAATAAAAAAAGATATACATACTTTAAAGTTTTGAACTTTTATAATTTTTTATTTAAAAAATTTGCATTGTGCACACTATTTAAATCAATATTGTTCCTAGAAACCTTTACTCTTAGTAAATTGAATGAAAAAATAGTGAGAATAAACAGAGTGTGTGCATGTGATTACGTTTACAACCAAATGTTTTTAGTTAATTTATTTGAAACTATATATTAATAATTATTATAAATTACAGTTTTATTTCACTGATAATTTTTTACGTGCATATTAGTATGTAGAGTCAACTTTGGGGTAATTTATATTGATTTTTGTATTTTGGATAAAATTCTTAACAAATACTATAAGATAGTATGGTAGGGCAAGGGTTGTTCGTTTCAGCGGCTAAATTAATGATATATCAAGAACTTATAATGAGAAGCTTTTTTTTTTTTTTCTCCTGGAAACGCGGATAAATAATGACTGAGCTCAAATAATGACTGAGCTCAGTGGGTGGTGCCTAAATTGGGGTTTGAATCATGGTACATTAGGACTATTGTTGATAGGACTAGAGGTATGTGGTGTTTGTGGTAGTCAAATTGTGGGAAAGTGGAGATTTTGGTTAAGGATAACTAATTTGTTTACTTCAAAATCTATTGGAAGAGGCAACAAAGTTGGCTTCTCACTAGTGTTTATGGAAGTCCCCAGATTCAGATGAGGCGAATCCTTGGGAGAAACTAATGGATTTGGCTCATAGGATGAGTGAACCTTGTGGTGGGTGATTTCAACTCCATCTTAAATCTTATGAGCAAGAGGTGGTTCAAGTTCCCTGTCTTAGAGAAGAATGAATGATTTTATGGAGTGATGTAATCCTACCTATCAAGAGTCATCTCACTAGGACCATGACTAGGAGGATAGAGGAAGACTTGACCCAAAAGACTCATAAATACCTCAACTCATGATAGAGATAGACATATTAGGTCATAGTCCATAGATTTTCCTTTGTAAATATTAATTAAGTCTTAATTTCCTTTTGGGACATGTATTTCTGCTATTTACTTTGTAATTAGGAAAAAGATGTGTTATTAGTTAGTGAGAGGAGGTAAGCTTAGTTAGGGGCCTTTTGTCCAAGGCGTGTTGAGCTTCCTTCCCATACCTTTGGATTAGCTTTTGCACCCCTCCTAGGTTTAGAGTAGGTGTCTCTAATTCTAATTAGGTCTAAAGTCCTACATTGTCTAGGTTTGAGTGCCTAGCTCTCTCATTGAGCTATATATACACCTAGTCTCTCTTGTAATCATCACACTTGAATGAATGAGATAAGACTCCTTTGAGCATTTCTTATTTTGAGTGTCACCTTTGAGAAACCTCTTTCTTGAGGATTTCTCTTCCTTTTAGCTTTTATCAAGGGTTTTCTCCCTAGTGGTAAGCCTCCTAGTAAAATTTTTTTTGACTTATCTTCTCCCTAGAGAAGTGGCGTCAAGTTCCCCTCCATTCCTAACCTTTTCCATCCTCCATCTTCTTAGAGGAAGGAACCTTGGTTGAAGAGATGAAAGGAGTGCATCATGGAGTTTGTTCAATCTAATCACTCTTACTAGACGTTGAAGGGTCGACGTTTACTTGGAGACCGAGAAATTTGAAGGAGAGAATAGGTTGTTAATCAATTTATCTTGGAGACTTCGATTCCGAGAGGCATTATCTTTCCATCTTCCTTACTACAAATCGGATCACAAACTGATTCTCACCAAATTGAGTTCCAATGGAGCTCCAAAGAGGCATCAGAGACCTTTTTGGTTTATCTGCATGGCTTTGCCATCTGGACTTCCAAAATTTTCTCAATAAATTTTATGCTTGGCAGGGCAAGGTTCCCAAACTACATGATGCTTTAAAGAAGTGGAATGTTCAGGTGTTTGGCAATATCTTCAAAAGGCAAAAACATCTTCTTAATTTGTTGGATAAAATCAACTAGCAGATGGTGGTTATACCCTCCAAATATTGGGAAGAGAGGCAAGAATTTATTTGGCAACAATATCAACAGATTCTTAAGGAAGAGAAATTGTTGTGATTACAGAAATTTCATGCTATATGGTTGCCATATGGGGATAAGAATTCAAAGTACTTTCATGGTGTAACTGTCATTCACAGAGGAAGGAATAAAATTGAGGTATTGCAAGATTCTAAAGGAAATTGGGTCAAAGATTCTACTAGTAGAGAAGCTAGTTACTAACTTCTTTAGTGAGTTGTACTCTGAAGATAGTTAGTGTGTGCCAACCAGAATTCAAAGACTTGGCCTTCTTCAACCAACAAATATCTCAGGTGGGATTAGGAAGGCATTATTCTCCATGGGAAACTTCAAAGTTTCAAAGAAAGATAGGCTACAAATGATCTTCTATAAAAGTAACTAGCATATTGTGGGGGAATAAGTTTCAAAGATGATTAAAAAGGCTTTTGAGAATGCTTCACATATTGGCACTCTCAATTCCATTCTCATTACTTTGATACCTAACGTGGTGACAGTGACATCCATGACTCAGTTCAAGCCCATAGCCTTTGTAATGTTTCATACAAGACGATCATCAAAATTCTTGCTATTCGACTTCGTACAATGATGGAGAAATTGTTGAATCCTTGCTAGAATAGTTTCATTCCCCAATGAAATACCCATGATATAATATCATCATTGCTCAAAAGGTCATCCATTAGATGAAACACAAGAAAGGCAACAAGGGATGAATGGTTATTAAAGTTGATTTAGAAAAGCATATGATAAATTAAATTGAAATTTTGTCAAAGACACATTACAAGATATTGGATTTCTGGGGAGGCCTTGGAGTCTTTTAGACCATTAAGAAGGTTTCGTTAGGGAGATCCAATATCTCCATATTTTTTTTGTGTTGTGCCTAGAATAACTCTTCGACATGATTCATCCTACTGCCAACAATTAGATGTGGAAGCCTGTTCCAATCTCAAGAGGAGGCCCTGAACTATCGTATCTAGCCTTTGCAGATGATATCTTTTTTATTGTAGAAGCCATTCTTAACCAAATGGACGTGATTAACCTCATCCTGAATATTTTTTGTAATAATTCAGGCTAGGAAGTTAGCAACGAGAAAACTCGTGTGCATTTTTCTACAAATGTTCACAGGCTACGCCAAGATAAAATTACTCAGGGACTGAGTTTTAACCAGACAAGTAACCTTGGAAAATACCTTGGTATTCCTCTTCATCATTATCGAGTCTCCAAGCAACTGTATCAATTCTTGATTGACAAAGTTTAGCAAAGATTAAGTAATTGTAAATGACTATCTCTTTCTTTTGCAAATAGGGTTACTTTGGCCTAGTGGTTGTGCAAGACTTGTTGAATTATGTTATGAAAACTGATTGTTCACTATTTTTGTATGTCATTTGATTGATAAGAAATGCAAAGACTATGTGGGGGGACTCTGATAATACAAAGGGGGTTCACTTGCTATAGTGGAGAAGTGTCTAGAAACCTAAACCATTGGGTGGGTTAGGCCTTCATATAACTAGACAAGCCAATCTCACACTCTTATCTAAAGCTACTGATAATTGATCACCAAGAGAAATACTATGTGGGTTCAAGTGGTTTGGGCTGAGTACAAATGTGGTGGAACTGTGAAGTCAAACATTGCACTCACTCGTCAAGGGACAAATTTATAGAAAGGAGTTAAAGAATCCTATAGCATTGTGACTCAAAATATTATCTGGCATATTGGTAATAGGAGGGATATTGATTTTTGGCTTGATAATTGGGTGCTTAGGTATGGGTTGTTGATCAATTGGTGTACAAATAATAGCTCCATTCATGTTAATAATAAAGTTTGTTTCTTTGTGACTATGGATGGTTCTTGGGATGTCAATAAATTACAAGCTTTATTACCCTTTGATGTTGTGACTGATATCTACGAGATTAAAGCACAAAAAGGGATACCATTTCTGATGCCTATTATTGGGAGAGCAAGATGGATGGAATGTTCTCTACTAAAGGGACCTATGGTACTTTCACTATCTAGCAACCTAATATGAGTAATCCCTTATTTCAAAAGTTTTGGAAATGGGATGACCATAAAAGATCCACATTTTTCTTTGGAGAATAACATGTGGCATTCGTCCCACTAATGAGTTGTGATTCAATAGGAAAATGACAAACAATGCGCAATGTCTTCTTTGTGGTAAGCATAGGGAAACCATTATGCATACTTTATGAGTCTGTTTCTATGTTATTAGTATTTGGAGAAGTTGGGCAGTTCCAACATCTGAATTTTCCTTACTCAACAACATATTGAGTCATGGCTTCACTCAAATTTATCTCCTAATCATCATCATCAGGTTAGCAGTTGGGTCCAAATTTTTTGTGTTACTCTTGACTGGTAGTGGTTGAGGAGGAATGATTTTTTTTTCAGAGGGAAGTATCATATGATGGAGCAAATAGTTGTCTTTGTGAAGTCCATGATCAATGAGCTCTGGAAGATGTACCATATGCGAGTTTTCATGAGGGATAAAGGTTCTCATTATATGGATATGGCAATCCCTGATGTGTGGGGCCCTCCAAAAGAAGGTGTTGTCAAGATTAATTGTGACACGACAGTTCTTCAGGACCATCCGAAAGAAACTATGAGGGAGTAATGCAGGATCACAAAGGCATGTATTTGCTATTGGGTAAGAGAGTAACAAAATAATAACTCACAGCTAAAATAAGATATGAGAAAAATAGGAATTAACACAATAATTTTATGTGGAAAATCCTTAACTGATAAAGGAAAAACCACAGACAAGACTGGAGAAATGTTTTCACTAAGTGGAAGAAATATTACAACCTCTCTCTAAAATAAGGAAAGAACAATTTCACACTCTCTCTTATACTAGGAGAAGACTCTCACTAAGAACTCTCTTGATTCTAACTCTCTTAATTTGAAACTACAAGTGGTGACTGCACCTTTTGTTGGTGGGATGCAAGATGAGCAAATGGAGTGACTATTTATAGCCGAGGATGAGAGTCATTGCATTTAATGTCAAGATAAAAATTTTCTACCACCCAACCAATTCTAGGCTAGGCACATAAGGTGAAACTTTCATCCCTCCATTTTTTACTTTTGCAACAAAAGTGGCTTTACCATTTATTATTACACGGTTTCACAATATCCCACTTAAAGCTACTTTTGTGTGCTTTCAATATCTTTCCCTTGCTAGTTCCTATTGCTCAAGTTTTTTGATAGGCCAAACAAGGATAGACTCCATGAAAACTTGTTTAAATTGATTGGCTTCATCATAACATCTGCTAGGTTCTCATTAGTGTGAACTTTTGCATGTCTACACTTTCTTCCTCTACTACTTCTCTGACAAAGTGACATTGAACTCCTATGTGCTTTGTCTTGAAATGAAATGATATTCCTTGTGCTGGTCTCGGGGGGAATTTAGAAGGAGGGAGTGGGTTGAATAGATTCCAAAAAGTTTTTCACAAATTTCCACTTTTCAAAAATATTAGAGTTTTAAAAAACTCAATGCTTTTGAAATCTTCAAAATCTATCTCAAGAATTTTCAAAACTTTTTTAGATAAAACTTGAAATAATGTTTGAGATTCAACTATTTTCAAGATTCAATATTTAAGCAAGACTAATGTTAATTCCACAACAATGCCCAATTCAATATTTGTTCAACCTTTAATATAGATTTCAAGAATCAATATTACACAACAAAAGATTAACTAATAACAAGATTATAGTTTTACTTGTACAAAGATTTTAATCAATTTTAGTAAAATCAATACAATTCAAACTTAAAGAGTAAGGATAGAGAAAATTGAACAAGTTGTTTTACACAGGCTTAGTCAATAGGACCTACATTCAGGTTTTAGATAAGTCTTCTGCTAATCTACTTTCCACTAAAAAATCATATACATGCACCTACACATACACAATTTACAAAAAGATTTCAACAACTCACAAAAAGAGGCATACCCTTGCAACCTACAAGAGATTGTTATACCATGACACCCTGTCACTCACAATCATCTCACTCACAGCATCCCATCATGGGATTCTACAATAGCCTCTAGAAATCACATCAAGAGATTACCAAACATGGACAAAAACACAAAGAACTGGGTAAAGAATGATATCACCTGATTGTAAATAATAAAAAATACACAAAAACGTAGTTCTTTGATCCTTTCTCTTCCAATCAACAATTCTTGAAACTTAAATCATTAGGTTTTGTATTTTTCTTCGGTTTCAAAGGGTTTCTTTCTTGTAAAAGACTTTTTATCTCCTGAAAGCCTAAAGACCCTTTCATTTCTTATGAAAAAATATATGATTGAAAATAGTTTTAAAAGAGTAGCAGACCAAGGTAATTGATTATCATATGTAAGCACTTAATTACCTGGTAGTTCTTTTAAAAACAGCTTAGAAATGCATGTTCTCTGTGATAACTGATTAGGTAATCAATTATTCCCGAGAGCTTGTAATCGAGTTTCTAAATTTTTCTACAGGTAACCGATTATCTAAATATGGTCATCGATTACTTCTCGAAAAATTTAGTTTTTATGAGTTTCTTACTTAATCCAGCTCAGGTAATCTATTAGCAACTTAAGTAATCTATTACCCATAACATAAATAAATACTTAGCTTAATAATTTTGATTCCTTTGCTATTCAAACAATAAACTTGGGTAGCTAGCACCAGGAATAAGATCTATTTTGTGTTCTATTCCCCTTAGAGAAGGTTACCCCTGAAGGATTTCTTTGGGAAATAGATCATCAAATTATTTCAAAAGAGTTTGAACCCCTTATGGGAGAGACTGAATCTCAAGATCTATGGCAGTGCAAGATGATGTCTCTTTGCAAAGGAGGAGATAGAAGGGTTTATCAAGAAGGAAAGCTTCTTTTATGTCTTCTTTTGTAGCAAAATGATTTTCCTTCTTAATAACCTTCTTGGAAAGGGCACACTACCTTCCAACTCAACCTCTTTACCCCTTTCAAGCTTTAGGGATGAAGCTTGGTCTTTTTTTGGTTTTTTTTCCTCATCCCTCTTATGCTTCATAACAAGTTGATCCTCTACCACCTAAGCAGGAGTAAGAGGATACAACTTGACCTTTCTATTATTATGGGTGAGGATGGTCTCGTTAGAGTGACCATGATGGATGGCTTTTTTATCAAATTGCCATGGTCTCCTAATGCAATCTTGGATTGCTCTTTCCATGATCTTGCTCCAACGAGGTTCCAAGATTGAAGATGGAGATAGAAAGACTAGAAATGGATGGTGAATAGGTGCCACTTCATAGAAGATAAGCCATGGTTGATAGAATGGAGAGAATAAAAGCACTCTAAGATAGAAAACTCTCAATATGAGTCTAGAATTCATTCATTAAAGTGTTAAAGTGATACAAGAAAGGGTGAGTTTTTATAGACTTCCTAAGCTAACTTGGACGTTCACGACGAGCAACACTAGACTTAAGGACTTCTCAAAACTAGTTAGGTCAAACAAGACCTTGAGAAAGTGGATCTATATTCCCTCATGTGACATTAGATCCTAATATTATGGATCTAGCTCCCTTAATTCAAATTTGAATTTGAAAAAGGAGACAACTAATGCCAACTAGGAGAGAGAAAGAATCTAGATGCCATATGGAGGGGACATAAGGGTCTCACATGTTACTCATGCATGTGTGGATGCTAGAGAGGTGTAGTAATCAAACAAGGGGGTGTGGAAATTAAACCATCACCCACTTGTTCTAAAAAAAGCCACCTTATAACATACACTCTACACAAATAACTAATGGTACCCCACCCATTTAAATAAAAGGAAAATGGCCAAAAATACAAGGCCAACAAAATACTAAATGCACCCCCAAAATCACTAAACAAAATACACAATATTTACAAGTAATTTCTAAGACTATGGCCTAAACTATCTTCACTATGCTCCATCTTTGCCATGTATTCTTTTTATTCTTCTTAGCTTCATTCAATTCTAGGTGGGAATGCATCATCTTCTCCCTCTTGGAGAGGATTTGACTTCAAATCCCAAGGCTTTTCTTCCTCTTCTTCCAATCCTGCAAAAGGATAAACAATTGAATTAGCATATGCATATCTATAACTATAGGAAAAGTAAGAGGCCTATTGTGTGGACTCTTAAGATTCGGGTGGTGGAGGTTTGTACTAAAGTTAGAAAAATGTTTGTTGTGCATATGCCTCCACACAGCGGCTCCCCAATTAACTCCAAATACACTAAGTGTTAATCTCATCTGGATAGAAGGGGATGGTGAGACTAGTCTTGGTGCAATGGAGCACATATCCAAGAAGGCTAAATAAGCCTTATCCTGTTGTTCATCTCAAGAGATAATGATGGGCCTAGGGATGGACGATTCTTGCATAGTTTCTTTGATTTAAGCTTGAGATTAGCTATGATTTTGCAAATGTTGTGGCTCTCTTGTCCAAACTTGGCCTCGTCCACTAGTGGTACCTGAGATTGTGATTCATTGTGCTAAAAGGGTATGGGCACAACCTAAATGCTCACTTGTGAAAAGGAAGACTTTTATTCATCAAGGAAATCCTTGGAGTCCAAGGTATAATCCCTTTGAAGATTATCCTCCTTCTAGACTTCATCCGAGTCTTGAGACTCTTGTTTGAGCTCAAAGGAAAATTTGTTAAGCTCAATACCTGGAAAAGTGTCTAATGTAACTTCAAGTAGAACTTGAGGTTGTGATTCATTGTGCTCAAATGGTATAGACACAACCTTAACTTCCAGTTGCTTCATGGGATAGTTGTCTTCAATAAGATTCTCCTTGAATGACAAGGAAAAGTCTTCTTTAAGAACAACTTCACTTTGTTTTTCATACAAGTATTGAACTTGAGAGTCTTGCTTAAGCTCTATAATTGATGGCTGAAGTTCAACACTTGATGAAATCTTATCTTTAAGTACAATTAGAGGCTATGGGTTAATGTGTTCAAATATTTTTACACAACCTTAATTTACACTTGTCCTAAGAGAGAAGTTTCTTTAATAAGATCATTCTTAGGATTTAAGGAGTGATATTCTTGAAGGCCTTTTTCTCTCACTTTTTTCCAAGTTTTGAAGTTGAGGTTTTTGTTTGAACCTTATTAATGTAGGCTTAAGTTCAAAACTTGGAGAAGTGTTTAATAGGACTTCACTTTCACCTTTCTCCAAGAGAGAAGTTTCTTGAGTAAGGTCTCCCTTGAAATCTAAGGGGTAACCCTTTTGAAGTTTTACTTCCCTCTCAACTTTTCCAAGTATTGGACTTGAGATTCTTTATTTATCTCGAAAGGTAATGACCCAAGTCAAACACTTGTTAAAGTGCTTGATGAAGAATTATAACCAAGTTGAACTTGAGATTGTGATTCAATGTGCTCAAAAGTTTTTTGCACAATCTTTATTCCAACTCCTATTTTTAATGATTGGTTGGAAGATTGTTCTATGCTAAGATTCTTCTTTGAAGCCAAAGTAGAATCTTCACTAAGAATTGTTTTGTACTAAGATTTTCCTTTTCTTGCTCCCTTTTTTTACTACATTTTTCTTAAAAAAAGAATGAAGTAGGGAATGTGAGTTAGTACCTTTTATGACCTTCAAATCTCTTCTCTTTGTGCCCAATGTTCTATCTTCTAATAACGAGTAACTTGATTCACAATTAGTGAACTTCTTACTCAGGTAATAAATGGCATGCTCTTTTTGTCTAGATTCATCGTGTTATCCTAACACACACCCTGTGGATTTGTTAATTATGGTTAGGTACATATGAGAGATCTCTCAGGTACTGGAGGTATCAAGATGGGAGGTTATTGAAAATACTGTTTGATATTATCAAATGTTTTTTGGCAATCTTCATTCCATTCCAATACTTGGTTTTTGCTTAATAATTTGAAAATTAGCTCACAAGTGGAAGTCAAATATGATATGAACCTGGCAATGTAATTCAACCTTCCTAAAAAGCCACAAACTTCTTTTTCTGTTTGAGGGGCTAACATTTCCATGATTGCCTTTACCTTATCAGGGTCGACTTCTATGCTTTTTTCGCTAACAATAAACCCCAACAAATTTCTGAATTTCACGCCGAACGTGCATTTAGTAGGATTTAGTCCAAGCTTATACTTCCTCAAGTGCTCAAACAATTTTCTCAAATAGGATATATGTTCCCCTTCCAATCTTGATTTGACTAACATGTCGTCCACATACACTTCAATATCTTTATTCATCATATCATGGAATAGAGTTGCCATTGCTCGTTGGTATGTTGCCCCAACATTTTTCAATCTGAACGACATTATGTTGTAACAAAAGTTTCCCCAAAATGTGATGAACTTGGTTTTTTCCATGTCTTTTGGTGCCATTTTAATTTCATTGTACCCTAAAAAGCCATCCATAAAGGAAAACAAAGTGTATTGGGTAGTATTGTCTATCAACATATTAATATGAGACAATGGAAAGACATCTTTAGGGCTCCCTATGTTGAAGTCTCGATAGTCGACACACATCCTTACTTTTCCATCATTCTTCTGGACTGACACAATGTTAGCAACCCATTAAGGGTATCTGGCTACAACAAGAAAACCAGCCTTAAAGAGCTTTTTTACTTTTTCCTTAATCTTTAAGGATACCTTAACTTTCATCTGTCTTAACTTCTGTGTTACTAGGGGGACATTCAAGTTTTAAGGGAAGTTTGTGTTTAACTATGTTGGAGTCTAATCCTAGCACATACTGATGTGTCTATGCAAAGACATCCACATATTCAAACAAAAGTTTTACAAACTTGTTTCGCTCCCTTCCTTTTATAGATGTGCCAATTCTAATCTCTTTCATAACATCTTTTGTTCCTAAATTAATTATTTCAATTTCTTCCTCATGGGGTTGTATTATTTTGGACTTTTGTTCTATCAACCTTTTTAATTCAAATGGAGTTTCCAAGTCTTCTTCCTTTTCCTCATCCTCACCCGTTTGATTAATGGGACAATTAAAATCATAGAATGAAATATTGGTATTATAATTTTTAAAAGGATTTTATTTTTGGCTTTGCAATTTAACGGAGAGAAGAGAGAGAGAAAAATAAACAAGAGGGAAAGATAAAGGATAAAGACAAAAAAATGATAACTGAAAAAATCAAACATGCATTTTATTAATAACAAACATTGAAAGAAAAACATGCAAGCCCGTTTAAACATAGAGATATCTTAAAGCCTTGGGCAGAGCAATAGGTATTGTATTACAATTAATTTGAAATGAAAACCTCAAACTTGGGGAATTTAGTGATCTCCTAATTGCATAACTCTTCAAGAGGGGCACAAGGGTACACTTAACTAACATTTTCATCATTAACTTGATCTTCATTGGCCATAGCTACTTTGTCTGCATACACCAGTCCCACACTACAAAAACTTTGATAAAGGTAGCAAATGGGAATTTTCTCAGCCTTTGGTTCTCTACTTTTTTCTCCTTCCCTATTCTCTTCTTGTCAGATCTAGAGGGTTTATATTTCAACCCACATCTGCCTTTATTCTCGGGGATTTGCAATAGCTTTGCAGTACCGTTTTTATCCTTTCCCAATCCTTGCCTCGATTGATACCCTCCATTAATCATAATCTTTGATATCATCATGATTGCATTAGAAAACATCCTTTGGAAATGTTTCCACATAAGCAGTTCTTACAATCTTCAATGACTGAAAAAAAGTTTCAAGGGCCTCTTTAATGGCTTCAATGTAGCGTGTAGTGGATGACCTGCTTTTGATGCAAGGTGGAGGGTACCACCCCTGCAGAATGGATCAATCAATTTTTGTACCTGGCCCTTCTTAGTAGAATGCCCTAGGGCTCTTGCATGAAAATCACACTTTGCACTTATGTAATATCCTTTTGGGTATGGAGGCTCTACCAGTTTTATAGAGGTAGTGGCAACTAAAGCATTGTGGATAAGGTATAGGAGTAGCTTGGTATAAGTCATAAGGATAAGGGTATATGTTATGTTTTTCTTCTCTTGGTAATTTTTCTTTTGGTTTGTGTTTTGGCTAGAGTTTTGGGTAGTGTTTTGGTTAGAGTTTTGGACAGTGTTTTGATTAGAGTTCTGGTGCCATGACTGGTTTGTTTGGGGTATTGATTGGTGGAGTGCTTGTGGAGATGGATAGGCATAGGTCATTGTTGGTTGAGGGACATCATTTAGTGATGCCACATAAGGGTTATACATGGGTGCAGGTTGAAAATTGGGTAGATAATTTGGTTGGAAACAAGTGGGGGTATAACTGGGTGTAGTTGTCATCACTATATTAGTTTCCCCTTTCCTCTTATCTACAATCACTTATAATTTCTTTGTACTTATTGCTCTTGCATTGAGTGATTTTTCCATTCTTCATTCTTGTTTCTATACGTTCTCCAATGATGATTAAATATGGGAAATTTGATGACACATTCCCCATCATCCTATCATAGAAAGGTGATTTTAATGTATCAACAAACATTGTCACCGTATCTTTTTCTGCTAGCAGAGGTTGCACTTGAGCAACTACTCCTTTCCAACGTTGTGCATACTCCTTTAAGGTTTCCCCTTCCTTTTTCGTCATAGTTTGTAATTGTGTTCAGTCAGGATCCATGCCCGTGTTGTATTTATATTGCTTTATGAAAGCATAAGCTAGATCCTTCGAAGTACGTACCCAACTTCTCTCTAGACTCATATACCAATTTAAAGCTGCCCCAAGGAAACCTGAAAGAAATGAATAAGAAGTTTATCATCATAAGAATATGCTAACATTTTTCTACAATACATTGTGAGATGACTTCTTACATAGGTAATTCCATTGTATTTATCAAAATCTGGGACTTTGAATTTTAATGGGTTCACAACATTAGGGACCAAGCAAAGGTCAATAGCATTGAAACCATAGAAATATGATCCCTTAATAGCTCTTAGTATTTCTTCAAAGAATTCTAATTCGTCCCTAGAGTTTGGGTCTTCAAATTGGTGATGAGGCATAACATTGGTGAAAGTATGGTTGACCAACTTATAGTTTGATGGAATTCCAGTTGGATTTGTATTACCTATAGAGTTTTGTGCAGGTAAAAGATGTGTGCATTTATATGTGGTAGAGAGACCTCTGTGTTGATAATTCTGAGGTTTGGGTTTTGAGTTTATGCTTGGGTTGGAAGGATAACAATGGAAGAGTGGATATTATCTTAAGCATTTGTAACCAAAGGCGACGTGCAACCTGGGAGTAAGCCATATGGAGAAAATTGAACTTAAGCGTTGGGATTGGATAATAGGCGTGGTGTAAATTCAGGGGGATGAATAGGTGTAGCTTGAGGCTCCTCGAATGAATTCCCATTTGCACTTTTCTTCAATTTTAGCATCTCCAAGATCTCATTGATTGTGCCTTCATCTAGTTCGTGTCTTCCTTGACTCCTTCATGTTTTTGTTCCAGTTCATCTAAAACACCTTCCATGACCCTTGTCTTGGCACATGTTTTGTAAGGGTGTTATAGGGTTTTTTTCTTGATCAATTATTTTTTTGTTATGAGATGAATGATATGACATAAGAATTAAATGTTATGAGAATTGAATGAAATGATCATGTTCTATTTATTTTTATCCTTATATTAATATTTTATTTTCGTCCCCTATTTAGAGAATTATAAATTTTGTTGCTTGATCGCGAATATCTGAGACATAAGAGAGAAATGTTTCAAAAGTGACACATTTTTCATTAATACTCAACTAGAAGTAAATTGCATCAAAATTTTCACTTTTTCATCAACTACAACCAAAATTTTCAAATTCTCCATTAACTCTTTACAATATTCAAGAAAAAAAATATCTCTAGGAGTGGAAAGAGGATTTATCAACTTCTTAGCATCTCTAAGGCTTTCGAAATTTTTGAGATTTCCTAATTTACCAACCATACAAGCTTCATGTAACGGTCTTTCCAAAAAACTATCTTATCATTTAGTACCCTAATGTCTTCATTGTCGATTTATTTCCCCAGTTCCCTTTTCCAAACTATAATTTCTGCATCAAGCTCTTTAATGAGGATTTTTTGCTTTTCAACATGGCTTATCAAATCAAGTATCTTTTGTCTTTCTTTCTTCCATTTTTTCAAGACTCATCCTTGCGACTTGTTCTGTTTCTTGCCTGCATTGCTTTCATCTTGGAGTCCACTTTCAAATTCTTGCACCACATTTTCTAGTTTTTGTTGGAGGTCTTTGAGCATCCTCTGTGCCTGTCTCTCAACTACTTTTGCAGTTTTTATTTCTTCTTTTAATTGTTGATTATTTGCCAATGTTTTGTCTCTCTCACACCTTCTCAATCCTAACTCTTTGCTGGAAGCTCTTAAGCAGTCTCAAGTCTTGAGTTTGAGTTCCTCTTTATCCCTCGCTCTTTTTTAGCTTTGGTTAATGACTGCATTTTCTGAATGTTCTCCTCTTGCATTGTTTTCATCTTTCAGTGGGACTCTTCTAGTTATTTCTTCAACTTCCTTTTTTCTTCATCAGATTTTGCCAAGGCTTCTTGAAGTTCTTTGAATTCCCTTATGTCAATGGGTGGTTGTATCGAAATCTCTTTGATGATTGGGGTAATTTTATAGAAAGATAGTTTGACTTCTTGAACCTTTTCTTTAGCCAATGATAGCTTTAATTTGCATTACTGCCTCTTTTCCCCATCTTTTTCCCTTTCCTGATAACTTGCTCCAACCATTGTAAATTTTCTAAGTATAGTTGGATTTAGTTGATTTATCTCATGGAAGAAAGGTGTGATTAACTCTTCCGTTGATGGACCCAACATTTGATAACTCAGTTGTCTTAAATTCAATGAAGGGTTATGATTGATACACTCTTTAGTCCCTACAAGGGGTACATTATAGAAGCTCCCACATTGATAAATAACTTCTTTTATTTTATTGCAATTTGGGTACCAACATATGGATTTACCAAGAATTGGGCCCACGGGCCCACTCTTTACTTATCTTCGTCTTAATAGTACACCACTTGAAGTCCTCTATAGGAGATGTTGCCTTGTACTTATGGGAACATATATGAATAGTCAGCTAAATGTACAACACCGGTAAATAACATACTAAATTTTTCTTCCCCTTCTCATAACAGAGATTTAGAGCACAATATGTGTATGCAACTACTACTATTGTTGGATTTTCTCCCCTATCTAACAAGCTAGCAAAACATGAGTGACAAATTGATCTATGTAATCATGAAGGTGCGGTAAAAGAACAAGCCATAAATTATGAGAGCCAATACATCTGTAAAACCATCCTAGTCATTTGCTTCCGAAAACCACTTCATTCTTTTCGCCAAATAATTTTGTGGAAACCCTTACACTCCATTTCTATTCAGTTTATTCTCTCTCAAATTCTTTCTCTTGCACCCTTAGCAAATTTGCTATTGTACTCATGGAAGGAAGATGTCCTCGTTCTTGGTATGGCTTGTTATCTTCTAATAAAATCCCAAAAATCTGTTCATATTCTTCTAATATAGGTGTTACATGGAAATCTTGAAAAATGAAACATCTCAAGGAGTGATCATAAAATTGAGTTAATGCGGAAATGACTTCTGTTTGCACATTTAACTCCAAAAAATCCAAGATATTTCCATACTTTCTTGCAAAGGCTACACGTTTTGTCCCTCTCACCAAACTACTTAAGGGTTCCAGGAACTTCAAATCAGGCATCTTAACCTTTACTGACATTGTTCCTTTTGTCTCACTATTTGATCCCATGTCTCTATTTAGGATATTTTCAATCAACAAGATTTTATGATTCTACGAAACTTATTTTATGGAAGAATGTACACCAATGATTATGCATGTGGAAACTATCATACCACTCTTTTTCCTTTAAAAGAAAGAATAAGGAAATTACATGCTAAAATAAAAAAGCGAGTAAGAAAAAGATGTCCCAAGTGTCCTAGAGGAGTTCAACTATCTTATAGGACTAATGGCTTTTTAACGAGTGAGTCTCACTAGTTGATAGCTATTTATACCCTTCCAAAGGTGTTTTTAGAGCTCTATACTCATTTTAGAATAAATCACAAATTGAAAATGAATCCAAAGTATAGACATTCATAAAGAGTCACACTCGAGATGAGACTTTCATAATAACCAGATTAGAAATGCATTTAAAATGGTACCACTAATCGTCTCTCACTCCCTAGGTTACTCTTAAGCCCGGGTGTAGGACCCGACTCATGTGTGTGAAAAGTGTATTTGCAGTCTGTGGGGGGGGGGGAGGGGGTAAATCCTAAAGTACTCCATAAATAACAGAAACACATGTCATCTAACCTATGGTTCATTTAATCAATTAAAATATTCATAAGCAAGAACTAAGTCAGTAGGAGCAATTTAATCGATTAAACCAAGTTGTTAATCGATTAAATGAAGCAGATAATCGATTATGAGCTGATTTAACATATTAAAACAATAGTTATGCTTCCTTAATCCATTAAGTCACTTCATAAAGAAATTTCTAACTTCCTCTTGCAACATCAATGAGATTTTTAATACTTTTAGAAACTTTTTTAGCGACCAACAATCTCATTCATGTTTGACTCAATCAATGCTTAACATGAATCAAGAATAATGATATACTTAGTTAGATTGAATCAAGATAAAACTACCTATATGGATGCATGATATGCTTCATACACAATCAAGCTATTAACTATAAACGTTCATCATCAAAACTAGAAAATTATATATAAATTCTATTTTGTCTGTTTTGCATCTTTGAGAGAGTCCTTATATATCTCAACTTCTTCATTTTGGCCTGCATTGTCATCTAACATTTTTCTAGAATTATGAGTGGTATCCTCATATTCAGTTAGTTCATAAAAACAATATGGACTAATTCTTCAACAATTAAAGTTATTTTGTTAAAAACTCTATAAGTTTTACTATTAAGAGAATAACCCAAAAAGATTGCTTCATCAACCTTAGAATCAAATTTTCCAAGACTCTCTTTTCCATTATTTAAAATAAAGCATTTAGAAAAAAAAACTCTTAAATGTGATATGTTAAGTTTCCTTCCTCTATAGAGTTTATATGGAGTAACTTTTAGCTTTGATCTAATAAGCACTCTATTAAGAACATAACAAGTCGTACTAACTGTGCCAGCCTAAAATATTTAGGGATATTTGACTCATTCAGCTTGGTTCTTGCAAGTTCCTCAAGAGACCTATTTTTTTGCTCTACAACTCTATTTTTTTGTGGAGTTCTAAGTGCTGAAAAGTTATGAGAAATACCATTTTCTTCACAAAAACTTTCAAAGAACTTATTTTGGAACTCAACTCCATGATCACTTCTTAGAGATTTGATTTTTAAATCCTTTTCATTTTGAATTATCTTGGCCAATTTCTTAAAAGACTTAAAAGTGTCACTTTTATGGGATAGAAAAAAAGTCCATGTAAATCTTAAGAAATCATCTACAATGACAAGTGAATAGTAATTTTCCCCCAAACTCATCCTTTGGGTTTGAAAGAAGTTTTGATTTATTTGCCTTTTTAACATGCGTTGTAAAGCTTATCCTTCTTAAACCTTAACTTTGGAAGACCAATTACAATATCTTTGGCTGAGAGATTATTTAAAAGTTTCATGCTAATATGTGCAAGTATCCTATACCAAAGTCATGCATCGTCATTTTTAGAGATTAAACAAATAGATTTATCAGTGGATGTATTTTCTAGATCTATCATGTAGATGTTATCTACTCTTTTTCCAATTAGCTTGATGTTATTTTTAGAATCATGTAACAAGCAATGATTAAAAGAAAGAGATACCAAATCCTTAGCAGGTTATGCTTAAGACATTCTACATATAGAACATCCTCTATAGAGTTAGGGTTACCAATTTTTCTTGAGCCAAGTATCTTTCCTTTATTATTGTCACCATATGAGACATATCTTCCAGACTTTGCTTTGTATGAGACAAACTTTGTCTTGTCTCTAGTCATTTTCCTTGAGTAGCCACTATCTAAATACCACTTTTCAACTTTGGCTCTCTGTCACACCTATAAAACATAGTCAACGAAAAGATTGAGGTACCCAAACTATCTTGGGTCCTAAGGGGTTAGTAGCAACATTTCTCACTTTCACAATCTATTTATATTGACTTGAAGGAACACCAAATTTTTTGCTTTTGCATGTGTTAATTTTGTTACCTTTATAATGACATGTCACAAAGTGTGAGTAAGGGGTTTTATTATAAGAGAAAAAATTATTCAGATGTTTCTTTACCTTTGATTTTTCAAATCTCAAACTAGTTTTGTTCATGACATTCTTTTGTGAACTTAACAATGTATCCAAGTTAGTTTTTCTACTTGTAAACTTAGCAAGTAAATTTTGAAAGTAAGAGACTTTGTTTTCTAAATTTTTTCAATTTTCACAAACATGTTTTTTTCAAGTCTCCTTTTCTTTTACAAGGAAATTAACTTCTTCTTGAACACATGTTAATTTCTCAATATGCCACTTAAGTTGACTTTTAAACCTTTTATTAGCAAAAGATAATTTTTTTTCTTCTTCATGCATTTCATTGAAAGCCTCGACCAAAGTACCATGATTTTCAGAAGATTTATTTGAGGAAACACTTACAAAGCTTGTAGTACCATCAAACTCTGAATCACTTTCATTTGCCATAAGACACAAATTCAGTTCTTCATCTTCACTAGATGATTTGGTAGATGAGTTGCTCTCATTGTCTTCCTATGTGATATATGCCTTTTTTTTCTTGAATCATTAGCTTCTTTCTTCTTCAAATAGATGGGACACTCATCTTTTATGTGTCCTTTATTTCCACACTCAAAGCAAGTGTATGTTATTGGTTCAGCCTCACTCTTCTTTGTAAACTTTTTCAGATTTTTTCCTTTTCCTTTTTGCTTCTTCTTCATGAATTTTGAGAACCTTTTAATAAGGAGATTAATTGCTTCACCTTCATATTGCTCTGTAAAACCATCATAACTACCTTCTTGTTGTGAAGTCTTTAATGCAACACCTTTCTTCTTCTTGTAAAAGTCTTCTTCATCTTGAAGACGTTTCAGCTCTAGCTCGTACTCTCTTAGCTTTCCAAACAAGTAGCAACGTTAATTTCTACAAGATTATTTGTTTCAGAGATGACTGTATTTTTGGCTTGCCAAGTTCTATTCAAGTTCTTCAAAACTTTGACATTCAACTCTTCTTTTTCAAAGACCTTTCTATGAGGTAGTTCACTATGTGAGTGAATCTTTTTTGCACATCTAAAATTGATTCATCAGGCAACATTTTGAACATTTCATAATTTTGGATAAAAATGTTCTTTCTTGCTCTTTTTACATCTGTGGATCCCTCATGAGTAACCTGTAAAACCTCCCACATCTCTTTAGATGTTGTGCATTATGAAACTTTAAAGAACTCATCAAGTGTTAAAGTAGATACAAGTATATTTTTTGCTCTAATAACATATTATGCTCTCTTGTTTTCTTCTGCAGTTTAGCTAAGAAAATTTTTCTATATATCTCTATCATTCATTCTAATTGTAGGAATAAAAGGGTCATTTTTAGTTATATCCAAAAGGCTTCTATCTACTGACTCAACAAATACTCTCATTCTTATTTTCCAAAAACCATAGTTTTGTCTATTAAAAATAGGTGGTCTATTTATGGAAGCATCTTCTACAAATGTTTGATTGCTTGCAGCCATTTTGGATCTTCTTCAAAAACTTTGAATGAATATAAGAAAAACTATGATACCAATTGAGAAGTGTTTAAATGACTTCAAACAACCTTTCAAGAGGGGATGAGGGTGAATTAAATGGTTTAATTTTTTTTTCCATCTTTTTGATGAAAACTAGTTTTTGAAATTCTTGGTGAAATATTGTTGAGACAAAAGCTTTCAGCTAGATTTGGACTGCATAGAATGATGACATTTTATTCTTTTTCATACAAGATAACACTTAACAAATACAAATTTAAATCAAATTCAGTTTTAACAACTAATATCAGAATTTGCAATGATAACGGAAACAATAAAGCAATGTAACGAGAGTGATAATAGAAAGAACAAACACAAGGCGATTTATACTAGTTCACCCAACTCAGGTTACATCTAGTTGTTCTATCTTCAAGGAAACCTGCTTTTAATAGAACCCAATACTAGAATCAAATTAGAGTTTATATTCAAATTCAAATGCAAATGAAACCTAGACCTGCACCCTTGAAAACCTATCAAGTTATTTATTCTACCTTACGCAAAACCCATACATGAACACACTAGGAAACCTACTAGATGATTTTCATAATCAAATACAAAAATAAAAGATTACAGAAATGATATCACTTGATAATCTTGATCAAAAAGTAATATCGCAGGTTAGATCAACACTTTATCAACCAAACTAATGAATATCTTGAGTTCTTGATCAATCTTTTCTAAATCTTGACTTGACTTGAAGTTTTAGGCTTTTAGAGCTTTGTTTCTTTCTCTAGAATCACAAAAGTTTAATCTTTGATAAATTTTTCAAAATTGTAATTATTTTTTTGAGTTTTGAAATGAAAACCTTTTATATGAAAAGTTCAAAGCTTTGTTTTAACAGATTAAAATGATTTTTAATCAATTAAAACATTCTAAACTCAAGCCTAGACACATCTCGAACAATTTAATTGATTATCATTAGTACTTAATCAATTAAAACGTTCATCAACAAGAATTAAGTCAGTAGGAGCAATTTAATCGATTAAGCCACCTTGGTAATCGATTAAATGAAGTAAATAATTGATTATGACCTGATTTAATAGATTAAAACATCAATTATGCTTCCTTAATCCATTAAGTCACTTCATAAAGCAATCTATAACTTCTTCTTGCAACATCAATGAGATTTTTAATACTTTTAGAAACTTTTTTAGGGAGCAACAATCTCATTCATGTTTGACTTAATCAATACTTGACATGGATCAAGAACAATGATATACTCAGTTAGATCAAGATAAAACTACCTATATGAATGCATGATATGCTTCATACTCAATAAAACTATTAATTATAAGAGTTCATCATCAAAACTAGAAAATTATATATAAATTCTATTTTGTATTCTTTGCATCTTTGAGAGAATCTCCAACATTTTCTTTAAAGGTTTTTTCAATATTTTCCTAAATAAATATTGGTGGCGACTCCTTTGATTTTCTTATTATATACTTTTCGTCATCCCATCGAGACGCACGTGTCGACACTCGGCCCCACGATGGCGCTAACTGTTCCTGCACACGTGTACTGGGTCTTCCTTCCTGGTGCTCTGGGCTTCCAATCTAATGGTTTTTCCAAGCCAACCCATGTGGGTACCTGCAAAATCGCTCTGACACTCAAGTTAAAGGTAGGTTGACTGGTGTATTGAAAAGGTACAGTGTGCCAATAGGAAAGTAATATAATAATGTTGTAATCAAACCTGTACCAGTAGTCTTCTATTTATAGTGTGTTACCTCATTAGGCTTGGGCCTGCATGAGATGGTTTGGATCCTTATTTCCTTCCTAGTAGAAGGTAATTTTAGGGTTTATCTCATACTTATTTTAGGGCAATTAGGTCTTTTTACGCAATAGGCCTCTAACCTATAGGTTAGGTCATGTTCATGGATAGATCCGGCTTTAAAGAGGTCACCCCTTCTTGGGGTACGCCTGGTCCGAAGGGTTCATCTCAGTCCAAGGTAGAGCTGGTCCCAAAGGATCCTCTAGTACAAAAGTAAAGCAACTGCCTTAGTAGTTTTTGTCCTGAGTGATAGGGAATTTTGAACTTTCGACTCTAAAAATATCATAATTGACTAAAAACCGAATCACAAATGAAATCCAATATATTACATTTAAAATAAGCTCAAAAGCAAATATATATATATATATATATATATATATATATATATATATTTTGAACAATGAGTGATTTATGCGTCCAAGACTATTGTTATACATGTTTAAAAGCTTTTAAAAATATTACATAAAAAATCTTTTGAAAATATTTGAAAACAATTTGAGTTAATTCTAAAAGAACTAATTTTGCATTGTACAAATGAATAGGATTGGTACGAGAGTATATGAGTTTAGAAAAGCATGATTCTTGGTGTTGTTTTGAGTACTATGGCATTTGTGGAAGTAGTAGTATTCATAACTCAAGTAGACGAGATGTTCATAAACTTATTCAAGCTATACAATTAAATTTGTGAGAATGAAATCGTATTATTAACTTAACCTCTCATTCTCATGTTGAACAGGTTACGAACACTACTTACTATGTTGAATGAGTGTGGTGTCTTTTTTATTTTTATTGGATTATATAGATTTTGATTGTGTGCGTCCAGAATATTGCATGTCTTGTGCTTCCATTTGTTTCGTTAATAATTTTTTTTTTTTTTGCTAAAACCAAGCATTTTTACAAATGAAAAATAACTAATTTAACCAAATTAATTTTTTTTAAGAAATATAAATTCACTTTTATCATATGACCATAAACAAAATAAAAACATTTTTATATTTTAATTAAAAAAGTGTTCATTCCATGCGGCAGTATTTTTTTTTTCTTTTTCCCTAGATAATTTAGAACGTAAAGAATTGTCTTTAATTTTTAAAAGCTTAATGCTTTTATTTTTAACTTTTTCAAAATTCAGTCAAAACTCAAAACTCAACCACAAAAAAAATGTAAATAAAATGAATTAATGTAGAGGTATTTATGGGTTAGATTGGTTAAAGATCTGGTTATATTTAATTAGTTTGGTTTAATTTGGGTTTACAAATTTTTTATCATTCATAACTAAATTTATTTTATGAAATTAAAGACAGGAGAGGAGACACACACCCTAGGTCTTAGTCGTGTTGAATTCGTGAATGTTGAGGAAACCAAATTTGACCTCCAATTAAAGGTGTCAAAATGGGTCAACCCTGTTTAAACGGATTGATTCATCACGGGTTGCAAAATAAGTGGGTCGGGTCAGTCTAACCACCAAAATAAAGATATCTGAATTTCCAGTCTGGCCCGACCCATCACGAGCTGATGATTTAGGTGGGCTAGCCCACCAGACTTGCAAAAAAATTAATTATTAAATTTAATTTTTAATTTTTTTTCTTTTTAAACTATAAAAAATGCAAATTATAAATAATATTAAAAAACATATATACATACATAATGAATTTCTGTTATCAACATACAAATTATAAATAATATTAAAACAACATATATACATAATATTAAAATAACATATAAATTAGAGGTTTTATTTTCAGATTTTAAAGAAAATTTGACTTTGACTTTGATAGTATTAAATGTTTCACCTTTGAGAGAAAAATTGAAAAGGAAAAATAAAATTAAAAAAAAAGATATTCATGCTAACAATTATATAAGAAAAAAAAATTGAAACTTTTATTGGTGAGTCAGCTTGGCATGATACATGTCAAACTCGCATATTGAATAGTCGGATTACATAAATAAAATTATTTTGTAAAATATTAATTTTTTTTAGCTAACTTGACCCGTGGTGAGTCGACCAAAACTCCTGCCCCGAATGACTGCTTCTCAACCGAAGGTGGTATTGATTGGATGAAGCGTGGAGAGAAAGGGAAGTAAAATATAATGATTGCTATTTGCCACTTAACTTAATGCTCTGCAGATTGTGATTCCAGATTGTCCTCAATTTGCTACACGCCTCCTCTTCGATATTAGAAAAAGATAACCAAAAGCGAAAAAGATCCAATTCCTGTACCTGGACGACTCAGTGAACGGTACCAATAGCTTCCTCTTAATAATCTTTTCTTGAAAAAGATCGCGCATTACTAGATATTTTTCTTTACGGTTTAGGCTGTTGCTAATTGGACATACTAATCACTCTTTTTATCTTTATATATATTGTTCATTGTTTATTTTATTAATCTGTGTTAGTGGCTTTGCTTTTTTAATGCATCCCATTCACACTCTTTCCAGCTCCATCATTTATATTTATATATTCCTTTATTTAATATTATCATTTTAATTGTAAAATATTTCATACCAATAAAATATTTAATTAAGTGCATGCTTGATTCTTTATCAGAATTATAAGAATGATCTATCTCTCTTATAATTTTTTTTTTAAATTAATGTTAAAGAACAAACCTTTCCATTTGACAAATTTCAATAGAAATTCGGCAAACATATATGTCGGTTTGAAGTTCTTTTTTTAAGATACATTGTTCTGATGTTGGAACTTATAATTAGTGTGATTCAGAGACAGAAAAACAAAAGGATAGAAAATAAAAAAAAAAAAAATTCTCCCGATATAATTATATATTTGTGTGTATATATATATATATATATATATATATATATATATATAATTAAGTAACTACTTTATAAGAGTAGGCATTTAACATAAATATTGTAATAAAAAATGTTATTACAGGGTCCTAGAAAAAAAAGAGAAGACAATTTTGTATTTTCATCCCTTAATTTTGCTCGGTGATAGCCATGAAGTCACTTTTATACATATTTGATTTATATTATAGAATTAAAAATCGACAGGATATATTTATAACTGTAAACCGTCTCTTTGATTTTATATTATACAATGTAATCTTGCAAGGTCCTTGTTTAATAAATTTTAAAATAAAACATCTATACCTTAAAATTTCTTTACCAACTAAAAAAACTTATCTTGAATATTTTATCAAAAACAATCCGTAGAAGTTCTCTGTTTCTGTTAAAAAAAGTTCTCAATTTAATAATTAATTATTTTGATAAAGCATAAATTTTTAAAATAAAAATATGCATAATTTTTTATTCTCATAATATTTGGTTTTTATGAATAAATCGTTTGTCTGGTTTTTATGAAAGAAGTTATTAAAAAATATAAAATTTAATTAATATATATAATTAGTAAACATTTAGAATATTCTGTGTTAATTTTATTAATTAGTATTTTTAAAGTTACATAGACTGAAAAATGTAATCCAACACTTCTTTTTCCACCATCTTATTTTAGTTATTTTTGAGAGATATTTAGAGCAACTTGAAATTAATTACCTTTATTAACTAATAACACTATGTTTTGCTGAACAGCTTTAATGCAACTCAGTGACGTCCTCACCACTGTATTAAACAGTACATAGTCAACTATCTCATTTTGTTTGTACGGCTAGAAATCAACAGTCTTCTACGGTAACAGTTGGTAAATAGACTAACCACCACCAAGCACGAACTAATAATATACTGTACAATTAAAATAAGCTGATTCCAACTTGATATTCTCATTTTTATTTGTATTTAATTACCAAAAATTCTCAATTATTGTTTTTCTTACAAAAAAGATATTTTAAAGTGGAAGGCAAGGGGTCCATCATTCTCTTTCTCCTGCGGTGACAGCGAAAGACCCCAACCCACGCCAAAACTTGCATATAAACCAAATTTCTCGCCCACACACACTCTGTCCCGTGGGTTATAACTAATAATAATAACACACTTTCGTATTCAACGTTAAACCATGGAACCGCCATTGCAACAACAACCACCGCCACCATCACCTCGCGCCGCCACCATCCTCGGAAAGTACCAGCTCATACGCCTTCTCGGCCGCGGCAGCTTCGCCAAGGTTTACCAAGCTCGATCCCTCGTCGACGGCGCCACCGTCGCCGTCAAAATAATCGACAAATCGAAAACCGTCAACGCCGGCATGGAGCCGCGCATAATCCGCGAAATCGATGCCATGCGGCGCCTCCACCACCACCCTAACATCCTCAAAATCCACGAGGTGATGGCCACGAAGACAAAGATCCACCTCATCGTGGAGTACGCCGCCGGCGGAGAGCTCTTCGCGCGAATCTCCCGGCGCGGCCGGCTGTCGGAGTCCACGGCTCGCCGCTACTTCCAGCAGCTGGTCTCGGCGCTCCGGTTCTGCCACCGCAACGGCGTGGCACACCGCGACCTGAAGCCGCAGAATCTCCTCCTCGACGGTGACGGCAACCTCAAGGTCTCCGACTTCGGGCTCTCGGCGCTGCCGGAGCAGCTGAAGAACGGCCTCCTCCACACCGCGTGCGGCACGCCGGCGTACACGGCGCCGGAGATTCTCCGCCGGAGCGGCGGCTATGACGGGTCGAAGGCCGATGCCTGGTCCTGCGGCCTCATCCTTTTTGTCTTCGTCGCCGGATACTTCCCCTTTGACGACACCAACATTCCAGCCATGTGCAAGAAAATATCCCGCAGAGATTACCAATTCCCAGAATGGATTTCAAAACCGGTCCGTTTTGTTATCCATAAATTACTTGACCCGAACCCGGAAACCCGAATGAGCCTGGAGAGCCTGTTTGGGAACGCGTGGTTTAAGAAGTCATTAAACCCCGAAACTGCGGAGGGAAACACGTTCGGGTGGGATAGTGCTTTTCACGGGAAGTGCGGCTGTTACGAAGGGATGAGTGGCTCTTCAGGTGTGAGCGCGTTTGATATAATCTCGATGTCTTCGGGTTTGGATTTAACGAGGTTGTTCGAAACGACGTTAGACGGGGGGTGTAGGAGGGAGAAGAGGTTCAGTTCGAGTGCGCGCGTGGAGGCAGTGGAAGAGAAGGTTAAGGAAGTGGGTGGGGTTTTAGGGTTTAAGGTTGAGGTTGGGAAGAGTAACGGTGCAATTGCGTTGGTGAAAGGGAAAGTGACTTTGGTGTTTGAGTTGTTTCAGATTGTGCCTGATGAACTTCTTTTAGTGGCTCTCAAGGTGGTGGAGGGTGCGTTGGAGTTTGAGGAGCATCATTGGGGGTATTGGAAAGATGGCTTGGAAGATGTTGTGCTTTCTTGGCACAACCAAGAATCCTGAATTTCATGTTGTATCATAAACCATATGTACAGTTGTTGTACTTGTTACTTCTTTGTTCTTCTCAGGTAAAGGAGCAATCTTTGTTACTTCTTTGTTCTTCTCAGGAGGTAAAGGAGCAATCTTTGTTACTTCTTTATTCTTCTCAGGTAAAGGAGCAATCGCAGAACATGACACCCCTCACATCTTCCTGATTAGAAGAAAATACTCTTTATTTTGTTGAGTTGTAGCTTAGTTACATTTTGTTGCGTTGTACTTTGTTACAGGTGTATTAACTCATTTATAGATGGTTTGGAAAAAAAAAAGTTGTTGTTATATAGATGACAATGGTGGCTAATATTATCCTTGTTATTAATGGTGTCATTTTATAATATCACAATCCTACTTACTATATACACTTGACAATTATGTCAGTAACTATATATAATGTATGTTTATGCATGCAAAAACAAATCATTCCACACCAATGAATATCTATTAGTTGATATATTTTACATGTATATAATTATAATGAAAATCAAGTGTTAATAAAATTCTTAAATATTTAACAATTTATTGAAGTATTGATATTTTTACTATATAATCTTTTCCTTTCCTATTTCTAAAAGATATTCATCTAAGTTTGTAAACTATATTTTCTAGAGTTTAATTGATATATATTATCAGGAGAAAAGATTTTTACACTGACATTCAATTATGAATTTTTATTTATGTAATTTTTAAGGTACCAATAAGTCAAGTTAATAAATCTATTATGAATCAAGGAGTTGTGATTAAATATGTTAGTAAAAATTACACTGACATTCAATTATGATTTTTTATTTATGGAATTTTTAAGGTACCAATAAATAAAGTTAATAAATCTACTATGAATCAAGGAGTTGTGCTAAATATGTTAATAAAAATTTTTACATTGATCATTTATACCAATTAAATTCTATTTCTTATTCCTTCTTAGTGTTTTACAATCTAAATTGTAAATATTAAAATAAATTTTATATATATATATATATATATATATATATATATATATATATATATATATATATATATATATATATATATATGCCTGCGTGCGTGCTCGCAAAAAGAAAAATAAAACAAGTTAAAAAGTATAAATATAATTTTAAGAATAAAAACAAAAAGAGAATAATTTTTATATATAGATTTTTATATTAATATTTGATTATAACTCTTAATTACAGGAATTTGTTGTTAATAATTTAAAAATTATATAAATAAAAAATTATTTAATTTTTGTCAATGTAAAACTCAAACTCTTGTATACTCTCATGCATACAAATTATATAAACTTAAAACTTAAAAGGTGAGATTTAAAAAGTAAAATCTAAACCAGTAACTAAACATTTTTTTGTAGTATATACTGTTTCTACTATCGCGCCTGTAATAATAATTCAGACAAATAATCCTAAAAATATAATAAATCAGACAAATAAATTATTAAAATGTGAATGTTGAATTATGTGGTGGGTCCTTGAATTATTAGGATTTTTTTTTTTCATGTCTTGCAACTAACTTTATTTTCTGAATTTATAATTTTTTAATTGAGTATTTTCGTCTAACCGTTAATAGAAAAAATTGACACACAGTAGATTAAGTATTTTTATATCTTTAAGTATTTCTACCTCTGCAATTTTAAACCAGAATTATATATTCAACTTGAACTTAATATTATTGATTTAAGTTATTACAAAAACAATTTCATACAGCTAATTCATATATTTGGTGATAATTAATAAATAAATATAAATTTAGAGATTAAATTAAAAATTATTAAATAATTTAAAGATATATGAATTGGTTTAAAATAAAATGAACAAGTTCTCTAAATACTGGAGAAAGGAAAAATGAGAGTGATCCTAAAATCGTAGAATTAATAAGTTTTACAAAAATATATAAAAAAAATTCATGAGAGGGCATATAATTTTTTCTCTACAAAAATAAAATTTGTATGTATATTCATTAGACACATGATACTTTATAAGTTAGCTAAAATTGATAAGGTAAAACCGTAAAAGTATCTTCAACATAAATAAATTTTATATAGGTTATTTAAGTTTAATTAAGATGATAATTAGAGAACCTGATTTAAGTGACAAAGTACGTTTTTAGTAAAACAAGAGAAACCATTTTATGCATGTTATACTTTTTAAAATTAAAAATTATTTTCAAGTAACAACAAGTAATTGTTCAATAATTTTTAAAATTCAATTAATTAAAATAAAAAATTGATTTTTTTTAATTTTTCTAAAAAAATGGAGAAAAAAATTATGTATGAATACCTTAATGTTATCTAACATTTTAGAAAACATAAAAAATATTTACTATTCTTTAAAATAGTCAAAGTAGTTTCATAAACTTTTATCATGGAATATAATTAATTATTTAATTAAAAATTTAAAATCTTAAAAAAATTAATTATGATAAACATGAAAAAAATACTTTAATACTTGAAATAACTTATTAAAATGAGATAAAAACTATTAAAATTATTTCAATATACTCAAATTCTCATATCGTATAAGAATCAAAATCAAGAATTTCTTATAAACATATTCTCTCCTTACCCAAAATGGGACGTTGCTTAGTATTAAAATAAATTTATGGAGTAGATAGTTTTTTTAAAGGCACCTTACTCATGTTTTCTGACGGGAAAAAAGACGTCGCATATATTTATTTGGAAAGCATGTAGGCCGTTCAATCTAGTAGCATTATTGGGGCTGCAAAATGGCAAGGTTCTAACGGGCAAGTGTTGCAACTTTCAACGGCTTCCAAGGCATGCATGTATTTTAATAACATTTCTTAATGAAATTACTGTTCATAATAATATAATATTTGAAGGGAATTATCATCATGATCTCTTTCCTGGATGCAAAAGAAGAACTGCAATTTGTGCGCGGTGGAGACTTGTTGGGAGGATGCATGTACCCCACTGAATCAATTGTATAGGATATAGCAAATAACCAGAATAGTCAATTTATATATATTCTAGTAATTCATGATAACCTATATGAATGGTGGAACCACCAACGTATAAGTCAATTTATATATAGCAAGTAGCACCCTTGTAGGTAAATTTTTTTGTTTGTGTAATATATAAGCCATGATAACGTTACTTTCTCTCTAATTTATGTTTTTCTTTTAAATTGTAAAGCCATGATACGAAAGATAATTACAAGCTACATGCCACATTCATTCACAATTTACACACATGCATGGATCGACCACTGGTGAAAGCTAAGTGAATTGATATGAAAATGTTTTTAAGTTCTTATAAAGGAGTAGTCCCGAAGTAGGTGTTGTAATTTTATATAGTAGATCTTTAGGAATAGGGGTTTCATGTGGATAACTATGTTGTAGCAATAAAAATGTATATGGGATCATATTTTTCTTTTTCGATCGGTGTAGTTTCTAAATGCTTCGAACCTACGTTCATGGAATGGCACTGTTTAATTTAATTACTTCGGTGCCGACATTGAGCAGAGAAGTAATCGTCTTTGTAATGCTTCACCGAAAACGGCCACTTGAGGATATTCCTCCTTCAAGATAGGCACAATATTTGAAGATTTAGAGATAAAAAGAAGAATGTGTCTGTTTGTGTTAGCATTTCATGAACAACTTAAAATATTTACAACTAGCCATATAAGCCAATGATTCCATTACTTATTGGGGAGACCTTTTCTTGAGGATTAGATATTTAGAACTTAATATGTAAAAATAAAAAATTCTAGCTCTTTCTTTTTAAGGGTTCATCATATATAGGCTATAAGAATGTAATGTTCATCTATTCTTTAAATCAACATTCGAAATACCTAAGCAAATATACCTTCTCCAAGCCTAACTAGCTGTCTGGAGTTAAAATATTTGTTTACAAGTTTTTGTAGAGTTTAATATTTCTTCTCCCTTTACTTTTGAGGCATAGGTTGACTTTTAGTTTATATATACTACCATGACTGAACTATTATTTTTGTTCCTAAAATATTAGAGCTGGGTCTCTAAAAATTACACACTAGTTTTTAAAGTTTTCTTTTATTAAAAATTACATATTAGTTTTTAAACTTTTATTTTATTAGACAAGTTGCTTTTCTGTTAACATCTGACAATAACAAATGATAACAAATCAATAATAATATTTATGTGACACAAATTAATTAATAGTAGCTAAATGCCACAAACTCTTTTTTTTTTTAAAAAAAAAAATACTTCTTACATTCATTATTTTATTCTTTTAAAAATTTTATAATGTATCTTAACCGCTAAAAAATTAGAATATCTTAATTCAAATGTCTCAGCCTTTCAATGAAATATCAAATCGAACAAGAATAACTAAGTTTACACAATAATCGATCAAACCAATAAAGTAAAATTATCGCACTGAATTATACAAACTTGTAAAATCAACTTATATTAAATCAAAATCACAAAATGCAAATTTTGAATGAACATAAAATACTCACATGCTTCAAACTTCCCCACCTTATACAACCTTCCCTTCCACCAAATTTATTACATAATCTTAAATCACCATGATTTCAATAAATAAATATACAATTTACAATTATTTTATTAATAAAATATAATTTATAAATAAATTATATATTATATGTTTATTGGTTAACACTACAAATCATATATATGACAATTAAAATTGTATAATAATTTCTCTTCACTCACAAAGTTACCACCACACGCATACCACCCCTAGCTCGCTCAATCACTGTGGACCCAAATCTTTCCACTCCAATTAATCTAATCTTTCTAGAACACCGTTTAAATATTTACAAGGAGCCCAATTAATCTAATCTTTCTATTGGCTAGGTCAAAACCTTTATTGAGGCTTCATTGTTAAAGTTCCATTTAAATTCCTTCTCTGAAGCGATAATCATGGCTTTAATTCACTAGGGACTGATCTTGATACTGAAGATTTGATAAAACCCTTTCCTATTATTATATAGAACGTTGTTAGCTACTAACAAACATTTTTATAGTTGGTACCCTCACGAATTTACATTGAAGTAATTCAGTGGACGAATAATATATTTAAACATAAAATAATATATAGAAATAGAGTGAAATCATACCACTTTGTTTTCAACTTTTGTAAAAAAAAATTCTTTCTCGGTAGCATTTTTCACTATATATAATATAAAATTATTAGAAGAAAAGGTTTGAATATTAGTACTGATAGAGCTCTGAAATTAGGGGTCACAATATATAGATCATTTTGAATATTAACACTGACAGAGCTCTGAAATTAAGGGTGACAATAGATCAGTTTATTTGTTAGACTCTTATGAAAAGTCTATTTAAAGTCTAATTTAAAGTATAACTCAGCTCGATTGGTTTAATAAAAATGGTAGATATATTCAATTTTTTTTTAAATCATTTTTGGTTAAATAGGTCAAGTTATAGACTTAAATATTCTATTAAATCTAATAAAAGTTGGGTTATTATATGGATCTTTTTTTCTACATATTTTTATATTAGATAGTTGGGGTCATTTTACATCAATAAAAGTTTTAATGGATCTTTAAAAAATATGATATAGGTTTACAAGCTAAGTCGAACTTCTATATATAAATGCCAGGTTGGGCATAAAAATTATTTCTATAACAAGTAATGGACCCAAATTTGAATTGTAAAATTGTAATGTACGTTAGGTCAAGATTAACTACTATTATTTAATTATAACTCGAGACAGACCATTAAAATGAATTATACTGCTACTAGATTAACTACGTTAGGTCAAGATTAACTACTATTATTTAACTACTTGATGAAAATATAAAGTAGTTTTCTGAATTATACTGTACTAGACACAAATTATAGTATGTCAATCATGCTATTGAATTAATAGAATGAATATGAATGTGTACCTGAATTGGCATTCATATCCATGAGCACTATTGAACAGAACTCTAGAGGTTCTTCTGTCTACCTTCTGAGGGGTTATTGTAGAGAACAATTCTGATGTGTAAATTTGCTTAATGGGATGGCAAATTTATAACCCCCCAGGGTAGTCAGGGACCTCTCTTAATTGGGCTTTTTATCTGATTGACCTAACCCATCACAGAGTCAATCTCACTGTAATCCCAGTTAAATAACCATATTGGTATTTTAAGATATTGTCGGTTAAAGATAAATAACCATATTGATATTATGATCATATCTAATATTGTCGGTTAATGATAATTAGATATTGCTTGATACTAATCCACAATTAATTTCAACATTCTCCCACTTGGATAGTGTCAATCAATAATCAACATACAAATCATTAAACTAAAACGACAATTGCCGATATATCATATATTAATTAACAGTATGAAAAATATGAGCAACAAAATAAATATCCGATAGGGATATTAATCAATTGCATGTAACTAATATTTTTCATAGATGTATGACATAATGCAGTCCCATAAATGACACTACAATGGTCCAAGCATAAATAAAATGCTAAGAAACATGAACAAAATGACGTCAACTAGAGCATGTCTCTTAAAGAAAATAGAGAATCAGACTCCCACTAACTTAATACATCAAAAGCCTTGACTAAACCCATGTGAGTTACATGAATAAGAAAAATTCCAACAGTTAAGGCCTTAGTCAGTGGATCTGCTAACATCTCCTCAGAATCAATGTTTTCAATCCGAGTGTGAAAACTTTGAATTTGCTCTCTAACAAATTGATACTTGATATCAAAATGCTTTGAACGAGTAGAGCTTTTGTTGTTTCGAGAGAAACTCACAGCAGCAGTATTGTCACAGTAAATCACAAGTGGCCTGGAAATGCTTTCAACTATGTGAAAGTCAGATATCAATTTCTTAAGCCACATGGCCTGGCGAGTGGCCTCAAAACAAGCAACATACTCTGCTTCCATGGTAGAGGTAGCTGTAAGAGACTGTTTAACGCTCTTCCAAGAGATAGCTCCTCCTGCCATCATAAAAATAAAGCCAGAAGTAGATCTACGATCATCAGGGCAACCCGCAAAATCAGAATCAGAATAGCCAGTGACTTGAAGTTGATCAGACTTCATAAAAGTCAACATATGATCCTTGGTTCCCTGTAAATATCGCATGACCCTTTTTAACGGCTTTCCAATGACCCAAACCTGGGTCGCTCAAATATCTGCCTAAGGCATTGACGATGAAAGCAATGTCAGGACGAGTACAGACTTGAGCATACATCAAACTGCCAACAGCAGAAGCGTATGGAATTTTCTTCATAGCATCCACTTCTTCATCATTATGAGGACATTGTTTGTTAGATAATTTGTCACCACGTTGCACAGGTGCAGCACATGGGGAGCAAGCATTCATGTTGAACTTCTTGAGAATCTTCTCGATATATCCCTTTTGAGACAATCCAACTATGCCATGTGACCTATCACGAATAATTTGGATGCCTAGAACAACAGAAGCTTCACCAAGGTCTTTCATATCAAAATGTCTGCACAACATTGATTTTGTCTCAACCAATAGGTTCATACAACTACTAGCAAGGAGAATGTCATCGACATATAATACGAGAATGATGAAATCACTCCCACTAGTCTTCAAGTAAATGTACTCGTCCTGACTCTGTGATGGGTTAGGTCAATCAGATAAAAAGCCCAATTAAGAGAGGTCCCTGACTACCCTGGGGGGTTATAAATTTGCCATCCCATTAAGCAAATTTACACATCAGAATTGTTCTCTACAATAACCCCTCAGAAGGTAGACAGAAGAACCTCTAGAGTTCTGTTCAATAGTGCTCATGGATATGAATGCCAATTCAGGTACACATTCATATTCATTCTATTAATTCAATAGCATGATTGACATACTATAATTTGTGTCTAGTACAGTATAATTCAGAAAACTACTTTATATTTTCATCAATTGGTATCAGAGCATACTAGATACATTTTATGGTTCTCAATTGAACAAACCCTATTTTTCAACATTAACATACATGCGTTTTTGAGAGAGGGAAAGAGACTGAATGATACCTGAGCGGTTACGCGGCGGCAGTCGAGTCATCCGCCGGAAGCCGCGTCGCCTGCCGGGACCGGCGAACCTCCCGGTGGTCCCGACCCTGCCGCGCCACACGATCGGAGATCGGGTCTCGCGCGCCCAGATCGCGGCGGCGATCGCGCCTCGCGAGCCCAAATCGCGGCGGAGATCGCGTTTCGGCCGCCCGCTCCAGCGGCTCTTCGCCGCGCACCGGGCCGCGCATGCGCTCCAAGCGGCGCTTCACCGCTGCGTTTTCAGCCGTGCAGATCCCGTCAGAGATCTGGGCTTCGGCGCTACTCCGCGCACTCCTGCGGTACTCCGCCGCCATCTCGAACCGCCCAGATCGCGGCGGCGACCGCGTTCGCGGCAGAGATCGCGCTTCGGCGCTGTTCCGCCGGGCCGCGCGCGCTCTAAGTGGCGCTTCACCGCTGCATTTTCAGCCGCGCAGATCCCGTCGGAGATCTTGGGTTTCAACGCTGCTCCGCGTCTCGAACCGCCCAGATCGCGGCGGATCTTGGGCCTTCGATGTCATTCCACCAGGCCGCGCGCGCTCCAGCAGCATTCCGCCGTCCGTCGGATCTTGCTTTTCGAAGCTTCTCCGCGCGTGTTCCTTCGTTTTTTTGTAACTCGTTGCTGCAAAAGAAGATGCGACCACTTTTTTTCTTCTTCTCTCTCAGCAAGAACTCCGATCCAAAACGGTGCAGAGAGAATGTTGGTCGCAAAAATGATAGAAGAAGAAAGAAATGGCGCAAAAAGGATAAAGCCGCACCAGTGGTCTAGTGGTAGAACCGTGACTTTGTCAAGGTACAGACCCGGGTTCGATTCTTCGCTGGTGCAAGTGTAATGGAATGGTACCTTTATAAATAATATTAACTTTAAAGGCCTGAAAAACAATTATTAAATTTATTTTTTTTAAATTTTATAATATCAGAATTTATTTAATTTTGAGACGTATTTTCTGAATTATACTGTACTAGACACAAATTATAGTATGTCAATCATGCTATTGAAATGGCAAATTTATAACCCCCCAGGGTAGTCAGGGACCTCTCTTAATTGGGCTTTTTATCTGATTGACCTAACCCATCACAGAGTCAATCTCACTGTAATCCCAGTTAAATAACCATATTGGTATTTTAAGATATTGTCGGTTAAAGATAAATAACCATATTGATATTATGATCATATCTAATATTGTCGGTTAATGATAATTAGATATTGCTTGATACTAATCCACAATTAATTTCAACATTAATTACATTTCAAGGCATGCTACTTTAAAAATAATTTTTAATGTAATGTAAATCTATAATTATAAATCCTTTTCATAGTTTGAAAGTAGTATAAAAAAGTTACCCATAATTTATAAATTCTTTTCCTAAGTTGGAAGTTTAACTGTTTAAATCAAAATATTTAAAAATTTTCTATTTTAAATTAGCTCATCATATTAATATAGCTATCTAGTAAATATTTTAAATATGATAAAGAAAATGAAAATATTGAAGTCATGAACTTACAATAATTAATGGGGTATTTATTTTTTTTATCTTTTTTAGAAGAGTAGAAGATAGTATCAAAGGTTTACAGCAATTTACACATCTTTCTCAACAACTGAGCTAGACCCCGTGACTAATAGGGTATTTAGCTGCACCTCAGTTTTACTATTTTTTTTAAATAGTATAGTTTTTTTGTTAGTTTTCTAAATTTTTCATTTTTTAAAAATATTAAAAATTTGAAAAAATATATTTAGATACATCTAGTTTTACAAAAATTTCATACCCTAACAAAGGAAGGAAGATGGAGAAGGATAAGAGATGGTGAAGGTCAGGGTTAGAGCCTAATGACATAGAATAGGCATGAAAGGTAGTGACAATGACCATAAAAAGGTGGTAGAGGTTAGAGTGAAAGACACAAAAGGAACACGAGACATAATAGCCGTGGTGACAAAGAAGTGTGACAAAGAAGTGACAGAGATCAGAGTAGGAAACATGGAATTACAGTGAGAAAGGTGGGAGCAACGCAACAAAGATGGAATGTGTAGAAGGAGCATGAGAGACCGCGACAAAAGGGGAAGATGAACTCGATGTAGTTGAAATGGAACTATGTTTTACATTCTTTGAAATCTAGAAAACTACTTTGATAATTTTCTAATTTTTTGAAAACCAATTTTTCATTTTTCAAATTTTCTTTGAAAAATTAGGTCATTAAACATGTTTTGCAGTTTCACAAGTCTAGAATAATTTTGTTAGCTTTCCCGAACAATACTCCAACTAAACAACCCTTGAGAATCCTCATTTCAGGAAAATGAAATAAAAAATTATAATTGCCAAGAAAATTAAAATAGTTATTTTGAAAATAAATTTTAAAAAAATCTTATTATATAGCTTTGCGGAATGAACATCCATATTAACCACTTGTACAACCAAAATATAAAATAAATAATATGTTAATTTTCTTTTGAAAACAAACCCAAATTTATCAAATCAAAATTTAATTGAACAAGTTGACATATAAGAGCGTAAAGTATTAAGAAAATCTAAAATAATTTAAGTTCATACCATAGAGTATTTGTATACACGTGATTTCATACACACATATATGCGTAAAAAAACATATTTAAAAATACATTAAAAATAATAAAAATTATAAAAAATAGTAATTTAAAGAGTAAGTTTAAAATTTTGAAAAAATTAAGTTTCAAAAATATTGTTTAAAAATATTTTAAAAGTTAATTAAAAAATAATTTATGTTAAAAATATTTAAAAAAATATGTAAACTTCAAAGTAATATTTAGAAATATATTTAAAGTAATTAAAAATTAATTTATGTTGAAAATATTTAAAACTGTTAGTATAAAAAAAACATAAAAAGTAAAATTCTTAGTGATTTAAAATTATAAAAATTAAAATTTTAAAGTCAATGATATTAAGAAGATTAAATAAAAAATTATTTAAAACATATGGTTATATGTGTAAGAAAATATTTTCAAACAAATGTGTAAAAAACATTGAAATAGATTTAAAACATTTGTAAAGAATACAAGTTTATAAATTTATAAAATATAGTGAAAATAAAGAGTAGATTTAGAATTATGAAAAAATTAAGTTTTAGAAATAATATTTAAAATATTTTAATTTAATTAAAAGTAATGTTATGTTAAAAATATTTTTTAAAAAGAATTAAGCTTCAAAATAATATTTAAAAACGTATTTCAAATTTAATTAAAAATAATGTTTTTTTAAAATATTTGAAAAAATTTAATAGAAGAAAATATAAAAAATAATGTTTCAAAATTATATAAAAAATAGTAAAAATGAAGCAAGTGTAAAATTTTAAAAACATTCAGTTTGGAAAATAATATTTAAAAGTATATTAAGTTTTAAAATATATAAAAATCATAAAAATAAAGGGTAAATTTAATTTTTTTTCAAATAAAAAGTTAAGTTTTAAAAATAATATTTAAAAATATGTTTAAAATTTATTAAAAATTAATATTGTGTTTATAATATGTGAATATTTTAATAGAAAAAAAATTGAATGATGAAACGTTCAAAAGGTTAAAAAGAATAAAATTTTGAAAATAAATTAAAAAAATTGTAAATAAAAAATATAAAATATATTTTTTGGATATATTCAAAAAAGAAACCACCTCAATGACTTAAAATGTTTGGTAGCAGCAAGAATTTGGGTTGCGTTTTTACTTTGCACAGGTAGTTGTTATGACGAGGTTATTTGTATTTGCAACGTGGGATTGTTTTCTAAGAAAAGAGGATATGGCAGTGTACTTAGAAGAAAATTAAAAACAATTGGGGAGATACCGGAAATAGCGCCGAAAACAAATAGCCCAATGGGCAATGATTCTACTAAAAAGATTTAGAAGCCCATCCGTGGCCCCAGTATAAAGCGTGGCCCCAGTATAAAGCTCGGTCCCGTGGACACTGGAGGATTCAATATAACGGTTGTTTTGTGGTTGCGGGCGCTCCCACCGCTCAGGTACCCTCCGTGTTCTCTATTCAATTTTCTGTTTCTATTTTTAACCACAAAAAATTAAATAAATATTATTTGGATGATTTCGTTCAATACTCTTAGTCTCAACTAAATTACCTTGTTCATTGTGTTATTGGTTGGTATTTCGTCAGATTGTTTCAAAGCAACTGAACAAAAACTTTCGCTCAATGGATGAAAACAGTATGTCCCGTGAAATTATGAAGTTTCTCCCGATAAGAGTCACATACTTTCCATTTCGAAGAATATATGGGATTCAGGTAGATCTTTAATGTTAGTTTAAAATCACAATTAATCATATTTCTTTCTTTCCCTCAAAATTTTGGATTCTTTCTTTGTATTCTGTATATCTTCTGAAGTTAGACTCATTTTGATTCTCTTTTCAGTTTTTGTATTTAGAAAGTGTTTATAAATATCTCTGTATTTTCCTGCTCTGTTTAACTCTGTTTTTTTCTTTCCACTGTTGGATGAAAAAGTTGAACAAGAGAGCATTCCTTTTTCAAAACCTAAGTAGAAAATCGTTCATTAAACCTTTGATTTTGAGCTATGTTGTGACCACTAACTAATGAGATACTAAAGATAGGCATAATGTGCACTGCTGCAGTTTTGATGTTGTCTTGATGGAGTTTCTTGTGGCTTTATTTGAAAAATGGCAGATTCAGAACCGAGGAAACCAGTGTTCACCAAGGTTGATCAGCTTCGTCCAGGGATCAGTGGGCACACTTTAACTGTGAAGGTGATCAATGCTAAGATGGTGATGCAGAAAGGTTGTTCTGATGGTCCTCAATGCCTTCAAATGAGAATTGCTGAATGCTTTGTTGGTGATGAGACTGGAATGGTCATATTCACTGCTAGAAATTATCAAGGTATATATTCTTGTTTTCGTCACTGCATTATGGTTTTGTTATTGTCATCAGTTTGTTTTTTGTTACAATCTTGGGTTGTTCTTTTCTTTGGCTGGGTGAAGTGGTGTTCTTTGGTTATTTTGCATGGAATGTTCACATGTCTTCTGTCAAATATTTTGTTTGGTCTGTTTTGCTTATCTGGTCATTGTTTTGTGACTGTGATCATGCATTGAAGGCATAATATGAATTTTTTGATAAAATACTCCAGCAAATATATGCCTATTCGATTATTGGAAGTACTTGCAGAAATAAACCTAAATTTAACATAATTGCCATCTACAATGTGCTATCAGTTATTAAAACCCTTGTTATAAGTATAGGAAGTTTTACATAAATCATAGTTTTACATACTCCAGCTATCAATATTTTCAAATATTATTTTTATATTAGTAGATACTACTTTTGAACGTCACTAAAGATAATTTTTTAAACATTACTGTTATTAATTACTCTACCATTATTTAAAGTTTTTTTTATTTCACTGTTTTTCAATTTTATTAATTTAAGTTTGTTTTTTACCTTAAAATATTTGTTTTACTATTTTATTTATTCCTAAATTGTAATCATCATAATTTTTTAAAGTTTTTAGTTTATATTTTTACTACTTTTAAAATTTTTCAAGATTTTCAAAAAATAGTTTATATTTTTACACTTTTAAATACTACTTTTGGACTTTTAAATTTCCTTGAAAATCATTTTTTAAACTATACTATTTTTAATTACTTTTTTTACGGTTTATAAATTTCATTAATTTAATTTTTCTAAATTTAAAATATTTATTATTTTCACTTTTCTTTACATAAATTTTCAACATCATTTTTTTAAAAATTACTTTTTGACTTTTTAGTTTTTACCATTTTAAATTTTTAAGTTCTTCATTATTTTAAAACATAATTTTTTACAATTTTAAATTAATTTTTAAATTACATTCAAGATCATTTTTCAAACTTTACTATTTTTAATTAGACTATAATTTTTAAACTTTAGTTTTTTTACTATTATAAAATTTTATTGATTTTATTTAGCAACAATTTTGGACATCATAATTTTTTTTTTAAAACCATACTTTATAGTTACTTAGTTTTATTTAATAAGTTTACAAACTATACTCTTACGTTTCGTAATTCCTGTTCATCAACTTTTACTAGTGAAAGTTTTATATATTTTAAAATATTTACTTTTTCAACTTTTTTTGCTAAAATTGTAACATCATATTTTATAATTACGATTTAATAAATGAATTCACAAATAATGAATATAGTAATTTATATTCTAACAATGAAAATGATTTCCCAATGGGAGAAGAATATAATGAAATGGGTCAAATATTAGATGAATTAGGATATTGTCTAATGAATACCCTAGAAATAAAAACATGTTCACATAAAATACAATTTTATACAGGAACAGAATCAATTCCATGTACATACTGTGATAGATATTTTCATATATAAAAAAGGGTTCATTACCCTCTCTGTTATAAAAATTTTGTATTAATTGTGTAGAAAAACATTTGAATACAAAAACACAAGGTATACCCCCTTTTGAAAAGAAAGATAATACAAATAAATCAAGTAATAAAGATTTAACTAACACAAGAGTTTCAGTATTAGAAACTCGCATAAACTATCTAGAAGAAAAAGTAATCCTTTTAGAAAAATTAATAAAAGGAAAAACTAAAATAGATATTCCAGAATCTAGTAACACACACGAACAAAATAATATGATGGGAACAACGGAATGTATCTCATTAGTTTGTAACAAACAACTAATAACTTTAAAGGTATTAGTTAAATTAACCTTCCCAAAAATAAATAATAAACCATCTACAGAAAAAACAATACAAGCTTTAATAGACATAGGATGTTCAGAAACAGTTATATGTAAAACTGTAACCCCAAACCAAAACATAGTTAAAAGTAAACATATTCAAAAAACTAGGACAATGTCCAGAGAAATTATGATAAATAATGAAGAAGTTAACAATGTTATCCTTCAATTTAGTACAAATTGTGAAATTTTTGGATATAAAACTTTTATAAAAACAATGACGGTAGAAAACTTAGTTCCCTCTAAACAAAGTATGATAATTGGACTAGATTTTATCTTAGGACAAGACAGATCAATTACAATAAATAAAGATTATGATATAATAAGTGATAAAACACAAATGACACCTATAGTTAGTGGTGATTCAGTAAAACACGAAATTACAACTAAAGACTGTAGTTGTAAAAATTCAACAAATTATGACATATGCAAATGTACAACAGAATCTTTATACACAGAAGAAGAAATAAATGAAAATAAAATGTTAGACAATATTTTAGACAATACTATTACAGCATTCTCTTCAATAAAAATTTTGAAATTAATTATATTATAGTTTCTAAAATTTAGTTTTTCTACTTTTATAAACTTTTATTTGTTTTTTTAATAATTTTGGATATCATAATTTTTTTAAAAATCATACTTTTTATTTTATACCATTTTAAAACTTTTTTAGAAACTTTCTCTTCTTTTAAAAAAAATTATGTTTACATTTCTAAATTTTTTTTTGCTATTTTGAACTTGTTTGAAGATAATATCTTTATTATGACTATTTTCAATTATTTAATTAGTTTACAAATTATATTTTCACGTTTCCTGTTTCGTCAACTTTTACTGGTGCTTGCGTTATATGTTTTCAAATGTTTATTTTTTAACCTTTTTTTGCTAAAATTGTTAACATCATATTTTTTTACTTTATTATTTTTTACTATTTTTAAATTTTTATAGACTTTTCAATATTTTCCAATGTTACTTTACATTTTTATTAAAGATAATTTTTAAACATTACTGTTCTCAATTACTCTATAATTTTATAATTTTTTTTTACTTTTACTGTTTTTCCTACATTTTTAAAATCGTATTATTTTAAGCTTATTTTATATTTTTTTTAATGATTTCCAAACATTAGCTTATAATTCTCACACTTTTAAATACTACATTAGTTTATAATTCTCACACTTTTAAATACTACCTTTGAACTTTTAAATTTCTTTCAAAATCAATTTTTAAACTTTCGAATTTTTAATTACTTTTTTATGGCTTATAAACTTGTATTACTTTATGTTTTTCTAAATTTAAAAATATCTACTTTTTGCATTTTTTTTACATAAATTTTCAACATCATATTTTTTTTTTTGAAAACTTACTTTTTGACTTTAGTTTTTATCATTTTAAAATATTTTAAGTTGATTCATTATTTTCAAACATTATTTCTATGATTTTAAATTACATTCCAGATTATTTTTCAAAATTTACTATTTTTAATTATAATATAGTTTTTAAAATTTAGTTTTTTTACTTTTATAAACTTTTATTGGGTTTTTTTTAAAAAAATTTTGGCCATCATATTTTTTTTTTAAAATCATACTTTTTATTTTATACCATTTTGAAATATTTTTAGAATCTTTTTTTAAAAAATGATGTTAACTTGGAGCGGGAGCCTTGAATATCCAGACTATCAATATGATACACTGACTCGCTGTACTTTTAAGCAACCCATAGTTTTTCTTTTCCATCCCTGCAGTGTATTCATACCAACAATCTGAATAACAAGGACCAACAACTATGGATCTTCTTCAGAGTTTTCTGATGTACAAGATCCTCACGAGGAGGCGAGTACATAATGTACTTGCATCTGAAAATACCCTTTCCTTATTCCTTCACCTTCCCTTTCACAGAGAGATTATAATGACATAGATCAGAGTTTTCAGGAGAGAAGAGAGAGGTTTAGAAACTCATGATTATAGAAAACAAGTTTTTCTATTAATTTTTCGATGATCCAAATACAAGCATAACTCTCCCTTATATAGACGAGGAGAGGATAAGATTACAGACTTTTCGCAAACATCATTATTGAGAGGATAAGATTCTTACATTACTCGACAAAGGCAAAAGTAAAGATACTGACACGCACTTATCTAATAGTGCTTCCTTTACAGACGTGAAAAACTTTATTGAGATTCTATAGACTAATTATTGTCTTATTACGTAAGCCCTTACGTAATCTCTTTTGATTGTTAGCTCTTGCTATTTGAGTAGAGTGATTCTTCATTATCCTTTGAAGATAGGCTCATGACTCGGAGAGAGATTAGGATCAGAGAAGTCTGAGTCAGCATCCATTATTGTAGTATCCATCCACGGGTCTTCATCATCACTGGCTAAGTCCTTGGCTATTTGGAACTGATCTGATGGGACATAGAATTCAGTGGTATTCTTAAGAAACTTTATTCCGGGATGACTAGAAGAGCTGGGGATAATCCTGTTAAAGAAGGTGTTTTCAGAATCATTGTTAGCAATGTTAACTTCTACCAAGTGACGAGACAGCTGGTATTGATAACTCTGATTTAATGGGTATTCTTCAAAATTTCCCTAGAAGTAGGTTGTGTTTCGTGATCTCAGTTGTCCTGACTGATTCTGAAAATAAGGTCGATGGATAATGATAATAGAGGTTAGGCAATGACTCTTTCCTCTAAGATCTTGGAGCCTCAGAATTTTTTCTAACTTCATCCTCCACCAAGTTAAGGGGGAATACCATTCTAATAATGTCCAAAATAGGAAGTTTTGTTTGTCAAGATTAATTAAAATATTCTAAGCTTCCTTAGTCTGAATTGCAATGGGAATGACATATTGAACGGTCTTGCACCAAATGGCCCATATAGTGGGTTCCATCCTATGTCACAGAATAGCTCAAAGATACCTCCATAAGGATTATGAGAATCAAAGGATGAAGGAACGGTATGCTTATACTTCAAAGTTTCATGGAGGAAGTAAAAGTAATAAGATTCTGCAAAGTGCAGAATATCACTGACCGTCCTTAGGATTAATCCTGGAGGATATTGTTTCTGAGTCTGGGCCTGGTTAGGCAAAGGCCTGGCCATAAATATCAGAGGAAAGCTATGGGTGGTGGTGATCATTTGAATCAACTTCCCTGGCCTAGAAAGAAGATTTGGAATCATATTTTGCTGACCCTTAACATGTTTCACAATGAAGTCATATCTAGAGAACCAATCTTTAAGATGGAGATCTGTGGATCAGGAGACATTTTGTTTTTGAACTTAAGGATCCTTGGAAAGGACGAGTTGTCCATTTGTACCTCAAACTGGTATCCTCTTAGATGGAAGTCGAACTTCTTTATTCCATTTTTTACTGCTAGCGTTTCCTTGAAGGTGGTGTGCTAATGCTTTTCAGCTTTTTTAAATTGTCCACTGGCATGTTCGTAGTAAAAATTTTTGTTACCCACTTCTTCTATCAATACTGCTCCCCAGTAATGATCACTGACATCAGTCTGGATGATTCTTTTTCCATCTCTGGGAATTTTCAGTGCTGGAGGGTTCTGGACAATCTTCTTTATTTCTTGGACTGCCTTGGTCTGTTCAGGTCCCCAAGGAGGGGTTTCTTCAACAGTTTGGACAGAGGACTAGTATACTTGGCTGCATGGGGAATGAAATCCTAATATAATTTAAGATCCCTAAGAACTGTTGAATTTGTTTAGTGGTCATGAGCTCATTAGAAAAGTTTATGAGCTCTTTTGCAATATGAGCCTGTGGCTGATAGGCTCCTTGGAAGAACTGCATCCCCAAGAAATCAATCTTTGTTTGACCTAGTTGGATCTTCTTCTCAGAAAACATTACCCCATAGTGATTGGCTAATTCAAAGAATCAGTTAAGCAGATTCTTGTGAGTCTCCATGTCTTAAGAGAATAACAAGATGTCATCTATGTAGATGATTGCATTCTCCAAGAGAGGTTCAAATATCCTGGTCATAGCCTTTTGGAAAAGAGATAGGGCGACTTTGAGTCTGAATGGAAGAATTGTTCGTCCACTGATATTGGGCATTAGGAATGCAGAAGGCTGTCTTTTCTCTATCAGCTGGATGGATTACAAGCTTCCAAAACCCTGATTTAAGGTCAAACTTGGAGAAGACAGTGGATGCTTTCAGCAGGATAGGCAATGCAGAGGCTTTAGGAATGGGGAACTTATCATCTTTGAGGAAATGATTAAGAGGCTTATAATCTCTCACCAGTCTCTTTTTTCCCCGGAGTTTTTCAGATCTTTTTTCCACATAAAATGCTTGACAAGCCCAGTTTGACTTGGTAAGCTCAATGAGACCTTGCTTTAGCAATTCTTGACATTCTTGTCTTGTTAGTAGTAGATCTGAAGGAGTCATTCCTAGGTGAGTTGCTTTGGTAGGATTGACATCCTCATTCGGCTTGAAAGGTAGCTGGATGAAAAATTCTTCATTCTTCCATAAGGGATTGACATGTTGAAAACTCTCATGACTGTCAGCACATAGAGAAAGCATTTTCTTTTTTATGCCTTCATGTTCTACTGGAGATTTTGTTATAGAGAATAGCCTTTGAATGTCAACAAATGGCTTATGTTCTCTTTTGAATCTCAGACCATGTGGATGAACAAGAAGTTTCTGAGAGGCAGAAAAGATATCCATTCCAATAAGGATATCTTTGTTGGGTAATTTGCTACCAATTACCTTCATCCAGAAAATACAATCTGGAAAGAATTTTATTCCAATGGATGTCTTGGTAACCAAGTCTGTTTTGAACATTCTTCCATCAGTTGCCAGGAAATGACAAGTTTCTTCCTTCCAATATCTTCTTGGAAGAATATTTGGATTCATCATGGTCTTTTGTGCTCCAGTGTCTAAAAATGCAATTGCCTTTATAGTATTGTCAAATTTGGAAGGCAATATGTACCTCAAAGCTAGGTAGTGGTGGAGCGAGGCTGCTGCTGTTTATTTCCTGTATAGAGTAGACAGAGATAGATTCTGAAGAACTTTCTTTGTCTGAAGATTATTTTAAAGCGAAGACCGTTTCTTCATTTGCTGAGCTTTGTTCAGAGTAGACGACTTCTGCTTCATCATCTCCAATATCTAGAGATGAGATGAGTCTTATAGCCTTGTCTTTTTTGTTGGGACAAGTTCTAGAGAAGTGTCCTTTCTTTCCATAGATAAAACATCTCGAGCCTGGAAATCTTCCTCTCATCTTCTTTTTCCGGAAGAATCTAAAAGACTTCTTTTTCTTTTTCCTGGGAAATTTAAAGGACTCTTTTTTATCCTTCTTTTTTTAGCAGCTACATTTGTTTTTACACTTGATTTCCAAATAAGACTTCTTACAAGCTTTGTTGAATTTTCCTTTTTGATTCATAACATCAGAGAAGAATTGATGTTGCTGGGCGGTAACTCTCGCCCAACATAAAATTGTTTCTATTAAGCAATTTTATGGCTTTGTGCTCAACCCAACGACATGTCTTGCTGAACGATATTTCTTCACTGGAATACTATAGCCCAAACTTTCTGTTGGGCGAGATGTCTATGTTCCTTACTGAACTAGATGTTCATAATGCATTTTATTTTAACTCTTCTAAAATTTTAATATTTTGAGTATAATTTACAGTTGAAATGGACTTAGTAGTAATAGTAAGTGATATTATTTACAATTATTGATTTCTTAGATCGTTAGAGAAAATAATTCACTTTGAGTGGGCTTATGGTAAGATAGTTATATCTAGGTGTTAGTAGTATAGTAGAGGACTGCTTCGGGCGTGCACCTAAGAGAGCATGCATGAGTCTGTATTTGCACGAACATCATTAGCATGAACAAATTTATGTGTATTGATGTAAAATCTCTGTCATGAGTGTAGAATGAATTTATATGTTTATTTGTTGTGTTTTAATTGAATGTCAATTATCTCTATATGTGTCTTAACATGTGTGAGATGTATTCTTATTCTTGTTGTTGTTGAATTTTGTTTGGGATGAATGTCATTTTAGGTGAGCAAGATCTTGATGATATCATGAGTGATGAAGCTTTAGATTTTCTTTACCTCTTTCTGTTGGGTTGTTCTAATTAGGTCTGACATTGGACTAAAGAGGATTAGCTAATAGTTTTTTTCATGTATATGAATTATTTAAAGTTTCATTATGAGTTTTATTAATTTAGAATATTGTATAGACAATTTTTAGAGTGTAGCATGTTTACTTATGTGTGTGTGTGTGTTTTGTTATATCATAGTTTTGGTCCTTTTGGAAAATAAATATATATTGCGTGATGTGAATCCTAATATGAAGTCTAATAATTAAATGAGCAAGTTTCTATATTATTTTGTAATTAAAAAATAAAGTGTTTTAAGGTAGAAGAGTGTCACACAATGACCACTAGACTAGAGAAACCTTGAGTCTTTGGACATAGTTAACTCTCATATTCTTATATGTTAAGGTGTTTTTATATAATTAAGAAAAATTAAGATAAAAGTAATGCCTCTAAGAGCATATCCAACCATAGTTGCATAGCCTAAGTAGTCAGTTCTTAAAGAAGCTCACCTTTTAATCCTATGCAACACTAAAAGTTGCTTAAAATAATTTTGAGTCTTAACAAACTGTTGCTTAAATAAAATATCATTAAATATGTTATGTAATTGTCACTATTTTTAAATTAAAATATTATTAATTTTTTACAAAATTAACAAAAATAATTTACTTGATTTATAATAATTAATATTTTAATAAGTAATAAAACTAAAAAATAAATTTTTAATTTTAAGGTACCATAATTTTAATGAAGTCCAAAATTAAAAAACTATAAAATTATGAGTTCCTTAGAGTTGCTGGAATCTCCTCCCTAGGGATGGCAACGGGGCGGGGTGGGTGGGGGTTTGATCCTCCCTGTTCCCGTCCCCACAAAGTGCGGGGCAGGTTCGGGTTTGGATATAAAAAGAGCGGGTATGAAATTTTAATCCTCATTCCCGTTGGATATTTTCGGTTCGGGTATACTCATGGGTACCCATCATATTATTTTTTATAATTTAAATTTACTTATTTATTATTAAATAAATTGTATTAATTATATTTTAATTTAAAAAGTATATAAAGAATAATTAATAATAAGAAATTATAAATTAAAGTTTAAGAATTAAATTTTTTAATTAAATATATAAATTTAAACTTATTATATAATTAATAAAAGTATAACAGGACGGGTACGAGTTTGGGTACAAGGCAGATAGTCACATACTTGTACTCGTACCCATACCCAGTTTAATACATTGGGTAATACCTGTACTCGTACCCAGTCCAACTGGGTAATACTCGTCAAAATTGGGGTGGGTACCCACGGGTATTGGATTTTTGTCATCCTTACTCTCTTCTCATTGAAGTAAAAATATAGTAAAGTTGCTTAAGGCTGATATGGCACAGTGGAGACCACAAAACACAGTTTTTTATGCACAAAGCAACTCATATTAATTGCTTTTATTGGAGTTGCTCTAAGGGTTTTACATGAATTGCCATATTTATTTATTAATCATGTTATTTACATCTTTATACAATTATTAATATATCTCTTTTTATATTTATTCTAGATGTTTTCTTAAATAGGCTTTTATAATTATATTTTTCAACATGATTTTTTTAGAATCAATCAATGTACCTTCATTTCTTTTCTTTTTTTTTAAATATCTTTTATTACTAAAATACAACTTTTTTATATATAAAACTAACATAAAATCTAATTCTATTTTATCTTGTTATTCTTTAAATTTTAAACCCTAATTTTTTACTAAGTCAATTATTTTTAAGATATTTTTTTTTCAATTTTTCTCTATTATTATTCAAACCTTATGTTTGTTTTACACATTTATCAATTGTTTACTTCTACTTTGATATCCTTAATGATTATTTTTTTATAGGTCAAATGTTAGTGTTGTTAGTAATGTTAGTTTTTATTAGTGGTGAGGTTTAAATCGACAATCTTCCCTCACCTCCCCCTTGATGATGATCTTTAATTTTCTCTCACAATTTCATTCACATGGGAAAAGAGAAATCGTTAGTGTGTTTTATCTTTTCTATTACAACAAGCTCCATTTTATTTGTTCTATGTATTTTATTTTTTTATTTTTTTGGGTTAAGAACAAGAAATGAACACTAATGATAAGATGTTCTTTTAAAAACTACTTATGGAAAGTATAAACGCACAGTTTGAAAAACATTTTTCAAAACCTTGTATTTTTAAATATAATTATGAGAGGAAATGAGAAGGAATATATTGTATGAAATATAATAGGAAGTGTATCTTAAGGTATTTTAAAAAATATTAAAATAAAAATGAGAAAGCAGTGTATTAATTAATATGGGAAGTGTAAATAACATGAACTTTTATTTATTTACTTAAATTTATACTAATTTAAAAAAATAAAAGATAATGTCTATCTTGATAGTTTTCGAGTGAACATTTTACAAACTTGATCTTGGCTGTTATGCTGTGCAAAATTAATAAATTATTTTTACCATAAATTTTATAGTATGATTGTAACTTAACTTATCCTAAGGGCAACTCTAATAGGAGTTTTTTTAGGAATGTTTAAGTTGAAGAAATGGTTTCTTAGAAGAAATTCTCATGAGAGTGAATCTATATGGTATGAGAGTTTCTTATGCATAATTTTAGGTTCTTTATATAAGTTTCTTAAGAACAAAATATTATTTTTTTGTCATTACTTACTTTAATGGAAGGAAAATATTTGGAAATTAAAAAAAAAACAGAAAAAATAAATTACTTAAAGTTTTCTTAAGCTTTTGTATGATTGAAACAAAATTTTATATGAGTTTCTATCGTGAAACTCATAAAAAATATTTTTTTTAATTAAGTAATCACTATTGGAAATGGCATGACTCATCTCATATGCTGAGTCAATGTTTACACATATTAAGTGTCATGAGAAGTTAAAACAGTTTTTAAAGGTCTAAATTTAATCCAAAAAAGATTAATTTATACTTAATACTATGTAATGATGTATTTATACTATTAATAAAGACAATATTTCTTTTTTATATTCATTTTTTAAAATATCTATTATTAACAAAATATATTTCAAAACATATTATATAACAATTTATATTTCAAAAAATATAAAATTCTAAAAAAAAATCTAGAATAGGAATTTTGTTAAAGACACTTATCCTTTAAAGTTGAAAGGACACTGTTGAGTAGTTCAGTAGCGAGTAGCGACAGCGAGTAAGTGGTTGAACTCGTGAAGGAAGCATTTGGTAGTAGCAGTTGTTAATCTCAGCCATTGGTTTTGTTTATTTTTTACGTAACAGGCTGATATAATTAACGCGACAATTCCACAGAAGGTCCCAAAATTGTAAGGAGCATTGGAGAGGATTTCCAAAGTGGAATTACACAAAGAATGAGACAAAAGAAAAGATCAAGTGCCGTCCTGTACCATTGATGGGTACTGGAGAGCACAAAATTCCATTCTATTCATTGGTGGCTACCGTACTAACAACCACTGGGGAATACCATGTTTAAAACGCTCTCTCTATTTTCAAACCTTCGATTCAGAGCCAAAAGGAAATAACGTCACTCTTCACTCTTCCTACAAATTTTCACGTCCAAAACGTGCCTGCAAAACTGCAAATTGCCAACTTCTACTTTCAAAATAAGACGAGAGGAGTTACATATTTTTAGAATAATGTTCAAATGTAATTTTAGACACATACCAACTTTCGTTTAAATATGTCGTAGCGGCTTCTGTCCAAATCTTCTTGTGAGAAACATACCATCTTGTATATTTTCTTAAGTTCTTATAAACTCACTAGCAATAAATATTAATCAAGTATTTTTCTTATGAGGATACACAATCCTTTCGCTAATATCATTTTAAAAAGCGAGCGTGTTAGTACCTCATTTAGCAGTCTCCCAATAAGATTTTCTTTTTACAAAGTTAGAATTGAGTCTAATAATAAGAGTTAGACATCCAATTTATTTTTAACTTTAAATGTACATTTAAGTTAAAAGTAAAATTTTAAAATAAATTTATTTTTAATTTTGTTTTTTAGTTTGAATATTGTTAAGTTGGAATTCGTTTGAATTTTTTTTCTTTTTTATTTACTTTACAAATAACAAATAAATAGAAACAATCTTTTTTTATAAAAAAAAAAAACTGAAACTTAAAAAGGATGGAAGGGAGTAGGTTTTTACTTGTAACTTGTTATTGAGAGGTTTAAACATATTAACATATTTTTTTATGAGTTTAATTGGTATATATTGTAAGTGTAAATTTTATACTGACATTCAATCATGACTTTTTCATTTATATGTCTTTAAAGTAGTAATCTAAAGTCAACAAATTTACCATTAATGAATAGTTGTGATTGAATGTCAATATAAAAATTTTTATACTGTCAGTATATACCAATTACACTCTTTTTTATAGGTGACATATTAACATATTACCTTTCTTTTTTTTCTTTTTCTATAAGTAAGCTAGTTTATACTTAACTTTGGGTATGAACCGGAACAAGTCCCCCACCCCTAGTCGAGGTTAATGGGTGTGAGAGCGTTATATGCTTCCCGCAAATGATGTCAATGTTCCTACCCTCAGTCCCGAATATTGTTGGGGTAATATTAGGGTCACCTGTCCGAGATATTATGCACTTTGGAGGTTGTGGGTTCCGTCACAGTTTTTTCTTGAAAATGTCTCAAGAAATTGAGGGAAAAGATTATTTATAAACACCCATTGGTTTCGATTCCTAAACTATCTAAGACTTTGGATATGAACCGAAATAAACTGATACTTCAAAATATTAAAGAAAAAGTTGTGTACAGTTTACACAAGAAAAAAGCGCAATGGGTTTTGAAATTGCAATACGCACAAAGATCATGGGATGTGGATGTAGTTAAGAAAGTGAAGAAGTAGGACCAGCACTAGCACAAGCAAATGAGACAGCTAGTTATTCCCACAAAGTGAGGCATTGAATGTTAGGCGTGGCAGAGCACGTGCGGATTTATCTAAAAAATTGTTTAGTAAAAGAAACTAAATATATTCATAAGAATTGAAAATATGTTTTGTTTTTACTTTTTGTTACATTAAACAAAATTAATTTATTCACCTGCCTTTTGATTAACCGTATTTGTAAGATTTCTCTACATTTCTTTTATATTTTTTCAGGAAAATTATTTGGAAGTATTATTTTTATCATATTCTTTTGCAATTATATATATATATATATATATATATATATATATATATATATATTGTCAAACTTATGTATTGAAATAACCTGTAAAATAAAGCTGTATTGAAATAGTAGCAATGATATTTTTGACAGTTAGTAGTAATAATATTATAATTATTTTAAAGAGTAAAGAATATAAAATTATAAATATAGTTAATGGTTTTATTTAATTACAAGTTGAGATTTGTATGGATGAATTAAATGACTTTTTTTAATAAAGTGGTTTATATTATATATATATATATTTGAAAGTACAAGTGGTATTATTTAGATCTAGAAACTTGACTAATCTTCGTTAGTCCACTAAAGAATAAAGTGGTACTCAATTATTGTGATTTCATATCTAAGAGGGATTAGTTTTTCGACCTTGAGCAAGGAGTAAGTAAGTGGTAAGACGGTAAGAGTGCAATTAACTGAATTAAGCATTATTTTCTAATTTTAGATAGAGAACTTAAAAACATTATAATAATATTATTATTAACCCTTAATTTTTTTATAAATAAGATTATATTGATTTGTGGAGGAATATTCATTGGAAGACAGATATTGTATTGAGATTTCAGATTGAATCGCGACACTGACAGAACAGTGGTCCAGAGTCCACTAAGTAGCTCCATCATTCAGTAAAGTATATGCCCAAAGAGAGAAAGGGGTTGTTCACGTTCACGTTTCCAGTTAAATATTTTTGTTTTTTGTGACATCATCGTTTTCGATTCGTTCAATTCAGTGATGTTTTAGTTTTGGTACTACGTTCTTCTACCTCCAAAGTCCACACTGCACATTAATGAACACTCGTCGTTTCGTCTTGGGTAATTTATTATCATCCCTCACTTTATCTATTGGATTTTTTTTATCTCTTTCTTCGCCTCATAGTTCTTTTTTATCTGCCATTTATTTATTATTACTGCATTTTTCACTATAATTTTATTGTTCCCGTCTCTGTCTTCCCTCCACGTATCCTTTGTTTGTTTATTTTGTCAGACCATTCTGTCTCTCCCACTGGAACAAGGCACTATGCTCCTCCTTCACTTGCAGAGCTGTCAGCCATGGATGTTACCTTTAACTCACACCAATTTCTCATCAACCACTAACAATTCCAGGCACTTTCTTACCCTCTCTTTCTCTCCACACACAGAATTTACAATTTGGGAACAATTTAATGTTACTTATGATTGTTTCAATGAATTTGCATGTGGTCTAGATAGAAAGCCTTTGAAGTGATTCAATAGGTTTCAGATGAGTGTGTTGTGTGAAAAGAATTTAAAATTCTCTCTTTAATTGCTTGTGATGCTTTACAGGAGGTATAGGCCCTGCCATTTCAGCTGGCTCAAATCTTCAGCATTGCGTGGTCTTAGAGTTCACGGCGAAGGTGAGCCACCGTTACTCAAGAGTAAACAATAGTCAACTTTATTGGTTCAGTTTTTATTAACAGAAACAGTGCTGCTTTATTTGAGCTTGCAAGATTGTAAACTTGTCATTGTTAACTTTCTGGAGGGTATGATGTTCTTGCTTAGTTATTCACTGTCAAAATCATAAAATTTCATTTCCGTCAATCATATCATGGGCTTTATTTATTTATTTTGGTGTGTGTATGCAGATCTTAGTGCCTTTTTTAGTGAATTTATCTGTTGCAAAGTGGTTGTGTCCTTTTCTGGGGTTTAATTTTATTTTTTTTTTGGAATGTTTCTTTCCATGAGCTTCCACTTCTACGTAGTCTTAGTGGAGGTTTTTAATCTATAATCAACTGTGCTTATTCGTTAATCCTTCTTTCCTTTTGGGAGAGCCTAATGACGTTGTTTCAGCTCTTAAATATTTGCTTTGTTTTATGTCCCTCTTTCTGTTTACTGTGATATATTATCTTTGATGAATTAATTTTGTTGACTGTTCTTACCCAAAACTAAAGGTGAATTGATGAAATCCCTGTAGGGAGATGGGAAGTTGATTCTCACATGTCAGAAGTTAAGTCAAATTCCAACACGTACAAACATGTCCTAGAAAATTTGGGCTCTGAGTTTCTTTGGATGAAGAAAAATATTAATAATTCTCAGGTGAGAGATGTACAATAAAACTTGGAAAATTATATGAATTTGTTATAGTAATTGTGTTATCTTCTTTGGATTAGGTGCAGATTTATGCTGGTATTTATACTTTTTGCAATTTTTTTTTTCAAACATGCTGTTCAAAGTTTTATATAATGATGAATGTTTATTAGTAAGTGTACATATTACTGCATTTTCCCCTAATTCCTTATTTTGAAGCATGTTGTGCATGAAAACAACTATATTTTAGTCTCTAAAAGCTATCAACTAGGGACACCTCTCTTGTTTGGAATATCACCATATCAAACATGTTTCTATTGCTGACACTTATCCCCCATGTTTGACACTTCTAATTAGCTGTCCAATTAAAAAATGATTTTTTACTGGCTTGGATACTTGAGCTGCCACCTTTACACAACTCTAATGCTTGAGCTGATACCTCTTTATAGATGGACACACACTAATATTTTCAAAATTTATTCATTTATTAACTTTAAGATAAGTCAACTTAAAATATAATATAAAATATTAAAAAAATCTCTCTCACCTTTTTTTTGTCTTGTTATCAATAAAAAACATAAAATGCTGGTTTATAAAGATGAATATTACCTTCTATTAGTTACTTTGTTTTATTACCCATTTCATTTCATTAGAGTTTCTCACTTTTTGTTTGTGACTGGATCGTGTTTGGTGTCTGTATCAGAGTTCATGCACTAAAAGGCCTTACATTGTTGATATATAAGTTGACTTAAGTTCAAATTAGAAGGCGATTTTATTGATATATAAGTTGATTATGCTCTTTGAACATATTATGATAATAGTTGTTCCATATTTCTCCCTCTTGAATGAAATATAAGAAAAAAAACTAATTTTAATCCATCAAGAAAGTTAGTTAATTTTTTCTAACGTTGATAGTCTTAATGGTAAAATTTGTTAATTTCTTAAAACACTATTTACATTAATTGCATGAGACAAAAAAAGAGAAGGTTGTTGGAGATAAAACCCTAATTAAATTAAGGGTACTTTGGAGATACTATCATTCAATAGGAGTTAATTAAAATTTGTTTATATTTTACTCTAGCACACATTGATTTTTATTGCTTAGATTTCAGTTTGGAGGGAATATCAATTAGCTCTTTCAACTATTATATAAAAGTGAATAAATATACTTGTAAATGGATATAAACTTTTCCTTGCAGCTATGTTTTCTTCAGATTGTTTGTCCATGTCAATATCATGTCTGTATTATGCTCAAATATCTTGGATAATTGATGTATTATTAGGATTTGGCTTGCTAGGCTTTGCAGTACTTAGTGCTAACTGAATCTCTCAAAACTCAATATGTGCTGCAGGGCCCACAGGCTAGAAGCATGATACAGTTTATGTCATTATACATCATAATCAGATTGATCCAGAAACAGTTGTATGATCTGATGATAAAAGTTAGCGATGTGCTTCTTCCATACATGTGCCAGACTCATGTTGCAACAAGCTTGCCTCTTGCTTGTGTTTCTAATGCCTTGAATAAACCTAAGCCTCTTAATTTAAACGTGTCCTTGCCTTCTTTTCATGATATTAGATGGAACTTTAAACGGTTGTTATACTTATTTAACGTCCAGCTTGAAAGAAATGTTGCCACGTAAGTAATCACTTCATCATTTATTTGGCTGAGAACTTTTCTATCTACTGGATATTTTAATAAAATCTTAAGCTCCTCATTTGACTAAATCCTTTTAGTAGCATTTTTTTGTAGCCTTTTGGTGTTTTTTTTCTTGGTATCAGGTGATTATATTTATCTCACTTTGGCAGCATTAATATTTCAGTTTAATACTTATGCTTATGTACTGATAGTATAAAAAAAAATTTATATTGGTATTCAATCACAACTCTTCATTTAGATGGCTTTGAAAGTATTAATTGGTTAAGTCAACAAACTTACCATATATGAAAAGTTGTGATTGAAAATCAGTGTAAAACTTTTTACACTGGCAGTGCGTAAATCCTTTCTCTTAATATTTTATTACGTGAAGGCAAATTATATGCTATATATGTCATCTTGCAAATGATTTGCATTATTGTGCACTTTTAGTGAATTGTCTAGCTAAAGTGGTTTATTTTTCAAAAAGATAACTTTAAAAAAGCTGCCATTTTATCATTAGTTTTGGTGTATAATGTTCATGAATTTACTGTGAACAGAATCCAACTTTGTGAAAGAATGGTAACTTTGGGATTTATGCTCATCTATTCTTGCATTAGTTTTTAATCTTGGTGAACTTGAAATAGAAAGTTTATTTTACATTATAAAACATGAGTTTGCTAGCTGTTTTGGGAAAAACTGTTGTAAGCTTTCAAGAAAAAAACTGGATGATTCTCTAGAAACATGACTCTTTTATGGGGATTTAGCACATATGATTAAAAATAGAGAGCATCACAAAAATGTTTCTGGAACAAGACATTCTTCAAAATTAGCTTTAGGTGGGGAAATTTGTATTGCTTTCCTTGGGTGCTATGCTTCTAGAACACTTGCATCACTCTATTGCATCTATTCCAAATGACTAAGGAGCTTACTTATTTGAGGCCAAGAAGGCTAACTGAGAATTTTTCTCAACACTTTGTAAAAAGTATGTAAATTGAGTGGCTTTATTCTTTGAATGGAGCCAGTGAGTCTTGTTTATGTTACCAACTATTTCCGGGTATTAAAAAATCTAACGATATATACAGACTTGTTTGAAACAATCGTATGAACTCTTTCAGGTTCGTTGTGGTGCTCCTAATAATGTGCATCTCATTTGTTATCATTGGTGGTCTCCTGTTCTATAAGTTCAGGTAATAATAGATAACTCACTATTTTAACTTTTAAGTGTTCTGACTTCTGACTTCATTTTTCTGGCTCTCCTTTGCAACCAACTGAGTTAGATCTTATGGTGAACTATTTATCTGCTGTGCTTATCTTTGTTAATCTTGGTCAATATTAAATTATCCAGGGGTAATAAAAGTTCTCTGGAAGATTGTCTATGGGAAGCCTGGGCATGTCTTTGTTCATCGTCTACTCATTTAAAAGTATGTTGGTTTTGTTGTGGGCTTCATAATCTGGTTTTTTATTCACCTCTGTCACATTGTTTATAAGCATTTTCTGTACAACTAAATAACATACTTTTTGTTCATCTACAGGAAAGAACACGTGTTGAGCGTGCTCTTGGGTTTCTTCTTGCAATATGGGGTATATTGTTTTACACTCGACTTCTAAGTACGATGACTGAACAATTTAGGGTAAAATCTGAAGCATTAAGCATATATTAAGAGATATTTTATGTGCATACCATTAATTTTCAGTCTTCACAACAGGGTAATATGCAAAAGCTCAGGGAGGGGGCTCAAATGCAAGTTCTCGAGACTGATCATATCATTATCTGTGGGATGAATAGTCACCTTCCCTTCATATTGAAGCAGTTAAATAAGTATCATGAATATGCTGTCCGGTTAGGCACAGCTACAGCTAGGTAAATGGTTCAGACAAGGTAGTTGCCCATTGCCCTTATCTATTGTTCTGATTGCTGGCTTCTGCAATATGCTTTTTCATTTCTATGCAGGAGGCAGAGAATCCTTCTTATGTCTGATCTTCCAAGAAAACAGATTGATAGGATTGCTGACAATTATGCAAAAGATTTAAATCATATTGATGTCCTTTCCAAGAGGTATCAATGCTGGGTAATTTCCTATTTTAATAATGGAAGCACCTTTTGTAGAATAGTAGAAAGTATTACAATTTGTTTCTTTTATTAAGCCTGGTACTATTCTGTACTACTTGATTGGTTTTGGTTAAGGTTCTATTTAGAGAATGTAAAATACAGTGGGACAGTGGGTGGAGAGTTCACCTTCACCAATTAAATTACAAATGAAGAATTGCTTATTTTCTAGCTTTATTACCTGTAAATATATATAGCTAAGTAAGGATAAAATGTAAAATCGTTGTCCTGTTTGATTTTATAGAGGCAACACTTTGGTGTATGTGTGTCTATTGTTTCTCTGTTTATTGTCTTAATATTATAATTTAAATGTTAAATTTCATTTTAAGTCCCTCTTGTTTGCATATGAGAGCAATATAGTTCCTTTAGCTTCAATTTTTAATTAGAGAAATTTAGGCTGTTAACACAATAAAGCTCTGCACTGCATTTCCATTGACATTTGACTGAGAAATTCTCAAAAATAGAGCACCAAAAAGCTGTTAACATTATTATTACATCACAAAAGTCAGGATAATGAGGCACCCTAAAAATGCAAGCACTATGCTCCACTCATATACGTCAAAGACTACAGAAACACTACACCATCATTGTTTCCTAGCCTTTCAATGTTAATTAATAAGAATTAAGAACTGCATTGAGCAATCTTTGTCCATATATGACCACAGACAGAACTAAATGAATTTGTGAGTGTTTATTTCTGTAGTATGTAAAAGCAGAATCAATTATTGTCGTATGTTGAGTTAGTTTAAAGTTTGAACTTTGAACTTATTTCTTTCATGTCTCATTTTAGACTCAAGAACAGAGAAATAGTTAAATTTTACTCGAATAGTATGGTTTACAGACCAGATTTGTTGAACAGTATATCAATTACACAGGGTTTCCTCCTCTAAAACACCACAAATGACAAACTAACAGAATGACTGCCTCCCATATGTCTGTTGCACAAAATATATAGCTACCCACAACTCATGACTAAATACTACAGAAACATTAATTATTCGGATCCCTGGTTGCCTAAATTACTACCTAATGACACAAATACTGCACAAACACTAATAAATCTAGCTTGCTGAGTCTTGGTATGCTTCTTATCCATTCCTGCATAAATTCTCTGAGATCTATCATTTTACTTGAAAATTTTGGCTTTACAGTGGCAGCCTTAGTATGACAAAATCTTTTGAAAGAGCGGCAGCCAACAAGGCACGAGCAATAATAATACTGGCAACAAAAGGGGATCGGTAAGAGTTGATGTACTTAGCTTCTTATTGTCAGGTGGTTAATTGGTTATAGAGCAGTTTAAATTGAAATAACTAGACATGTTTCCATAAATTCATGAGGGTATATAATACTGTTAGAGAAATTTTCTATTTGTAATTGTACTATTATAAATTATTATCTTGGACATAGTAGTTACTAGTTTGAATTTTAATTAGGCTTAATTGCACTCTTGGTCCCTATGTATCACCATTGTGCAATTTTAGTCCTCTAGGTTTGAATTGTATTAATTGGATCCTTCGGATATTACAGATGTGCGATTTTAGTTCCTAGTTCCATCATGCCTATTGGATCTCCCAGATATTAAAATTTTGCAATTTTAGTCATCCAAGTATATATTATTTTGCACATACTAACAAGAATAATGTTGATTTATTAAACAGAGGACTAAAATTGCAACTTGTGAAGCCTTGGAAACCCAATTAGCACAATTGAAACCTAAGGCACTAAATTCACATATTTGTGATAGCTGGTGGAATCAATTGAATTGAAACATTGGGATTAAAAATTGCAATTGCAATACCTAGGGAAACAAAAGTGCAATTAATCCTTTTAATTAGTTGTGTATACTAAAGTTATTAGAGAGATTTTAGAAAGGGTGGGAAAGACAGCTGAAAGATGGAATCACTTATTTGCATGATTAGGCTACGTGTATGTATTATTTTATGCTTTAAACTACGGTCACAAGTGTATATTGGTGTATTCCTAATCCACATCCTAATGAAATAGGGACTTGTGCTCTAAATGTGTGTCAATGTATATCTAGGATGATTACATAATGCTTTTATTTATAATGGGCAAATAGCATAAAATAGGAACACTTTGATTACATAGAATTATTCTAATAATGACTAAGGAGTAAAGATTAATCTAATAATAGGTAATAAGGAATAAATTTTCCCTTACTATCTAATAATAGATAAGGAAATAATATATGATCTTTAACACTTCTCCTCAAGATGGAGCATATATGTGATATGAATCAAACTTGTTTTAGATGTGGTAAATCTAATAAGAATAAAAAAAAAACGAAAGGAAATTTCCGTCATGTGGTTGTACTAGATAAATATGGCTCAGTTTAAGCTATTGCAGAACCATAGTGACAATGAGTATTGTTCACTTGTGAATAAAGCACGTCCTAAGGTAGAAGGAGAAGCATGCCATGAGGCGAAAATATATGAGAAAAAAATCGAGAAGAAGCTCTGGAAAGAATCTCTGTAATAGTCTTAGAGAATGGTTTCTGGGTCAAGTATCTCAGAATGGTCCTGGAAAGATTCTTTGGGAATGGTCTCCGATAAGGGTCTCCAGGAAGGAAGGTAATGGGTTCACCGATGGCCATAGTCCTCCAATAGATAGTTTAGGCACTCAAGACATGTTCCTAGGGTCTAAGTTTAAGCTATGATATCATGTAAATATGCATCAATGTATGTCTAGAATGACTACACAATGTCTTTATTTATAATGAAGTAATGAACAAATAGGATCGTCATTTATTACATAGGATCAATCTAATAATAGGTAATAAAAAGTAAATCTCCATTTACTATCTAATTATAAATAAGGGAACAATATCTATCTTTAACACATGCTAACACTTATTCTCAAGTTAAATCATAAATGTTGATCAAGGAAAATTTGTTACAACTAAACTACTTCTAACCCGAGAAAACCTTTGTAAACAAATTTTTCAGTTGCTTGATTGTTAGATGTGTAGCAGCCCGATTTTCACTTCATAATTGTACCAGTAGGGTATTTGGTTACGAGTGTTGAAACCTCACCAGCTCACAAGTTGTTTATGCAATACAACCATACTAGGATACTTAACTACATTCTTCTTGCTTTTCCATGATGGCTTTACCTTAGCAAAAGCATAATACCCAACACTGAATTGATTGTTTCATAGGATATTATTTGTGAGTTTGTGCTTCTGAGTGCATAGCATATGGTGAAGACAGAGACTGGCATACAACTCATTAGGGAAATAATTTATCTTAGAATGTGGGTTTTGGACCAACTAAACCCCAAAAGCTAGCTCATTGGATGAGGATTGTTTCACACTTATATACTCTTCAGAGGACTCTATCTCTAGCTGACATAGGACTTGGATTTTTCTCAATATACCCTCTCACGCTCTGCACTATTGAGCTTAATGTATGATTAATATGGTAAGTGGCCTATTAATGGATTTGGGATAGACTTTGATACCATCTTAGAATGTAGATTTTGGGCCTAACTCAATTCCAAATGCTAGCTCATAGGGTGATGATTGTCCCCCAATTATATACCCTTCTCAGGCTCTATCTCTAGCTAATGCAGAATTTGGTTTTTCCTAATAATGCATGACCAGATAACTGTCAAATTAGTCAGGTTGTCCTGAAAAATCCTCATCTTTGTGTATCTAATCTGTCTCATTGTCTGCTATAAACTTCACACATGGTTCTGTTGATATAACACAGACTATGTTCATCTAATCATTTCAATGATGTGACATAAACATGGTATTTGTTCTTTATCTTCAGCTAGAGATCCAAATTATATTGAGAAGTTTGTCATTTCTCAATGAATCTAGGGACTTTAATCAATCAGAAAATATAGCAGATTGAACAGTTTGTAAACTTATTTTTGTTAATTATATATTACTATAAAATATAAATAATAGCAGATTGACTGTTGTCTACTTATATACCCAGACTTATACTAACTGTAAGAAAGTTGTACTTCACCTAAACTTATTAGTATAAATACATAAATATGTACATGTAGCCAAATTAATTATCAAGGTACTGCATCCTGCATATGGCAATCCTCTTCCTAATGAATGCACTTTCTCCAAATGACTAAACCGGTAAACAATTGATGTGGTATCTGAAAGCTTTTTCTCTGACTTCTCTATCTATACTTAACTACTTACGTAGACCATTTACAAGCCCGAGTTCAGTTGTTCACATAGATAGCTTCAGTTGCTTTAGTAGAGTAACTAGTGTTAAAAGAGAGAAAAACAGGAGAAGGTTTAAGTTGATTCCCTGTGTTTGAATGCACAATGATGTCTCTTTAAATAGATTAATTAAAAATCAATACAAATAATAGGAGATTTTATTCTTATATACATTATATGATAAGCCCAATTCTAGTTCTAATCAGATATATCTGTAATCATAAAGATCATAATTAAATAAGGAAATAAATCCTAAGAAATCATCTAGGATATTCTAAAATATTCTAAGGTGATATTGTAATTTATAAGATATTTCTCATTTCTAATAACTAGTTTTTAATTAATTTGACTTTTTCTATGTGCTGAATTTCACTTTATGAAGTTAATGGATTTCATATTTCTTGTTAGGTATGAAGTTGACACAGATGCATGCCTTTCATTATTAGCCCTTCAACCAATTCCAAGTATCGATTCTGTCCCCACCATAGTTGAGGTTTGTGACTTATGAGCAGCTTTGTGTGAAACTAAAATAAAAATAAAAATGCGAGAATAAATTTTATTTATTAATGAATATAGGTTTCAAGTTGCAAGACATGTGAAATGTTGAAGTCAATCTCAGCATTGAAAGTACAGCCAGTAGAAAATGTTGCATCCAAACTATTTGTTCAATGCTCTCGGCAGAAGGGACTTGTAAAGATCTACAGGCACTTGCTAAATTATCAAAGTACTGCAGTTCTGCTCTCTACTGTCTACATTACATACATGTCATGTTTGTATGGTTGCTTGTTTTCCTATTTCATAAATATTCTATAGGTATGTTATATTTGTTTTATTTTTTACCATAACAATTCAGAATAGATCTTAGATAATTTAAAATGTTTTTGATAATTTGTGAATTGGGCCTACCAAGTTATTCATTTGGCTGGTATCTATTTCTTAACTAGTTGTTGTTAATTGTTATCAATGTAACTGAACTGTTGGAAAGTTGCCTTTCTTGTTGTCTCCCTTGATCTACCTTAATTGCAGCCTGTTTACAGATTGCTTTAATTGCAGCCTTGAATGTGTGTGTTTAATCCTACATTGCCTAAAGTTACGACTTAACCAGATCTTATAAAGTTTTGGCAATCTTTACCTTACAAGCTAGTTTTATGGAGTTGAATTATGTTCTAAGTCCAAATTTTAAGATGTATAACAGTTTTATCTTAGATTTGTTCAGGCATCATGCATTGCTACTCTCTAGGCCTATAGCCCTGGCCCTGGGGATGTGTGTCGGAAAGTCATGTTATTGTTAATTGTGACTTCTTGAAGGTACCATAATTGCATCCTTGAGGAAGGGGAGCTCCTACATTGTTTAGAGATATTATGACTTATAAACCTTGAGCAATCCCTATCTTATGAGCTGGTTTTATGAGGTTGAATTACGCCTAATCCAAAATTCTAAGATGAACAATCAAAGTCTATTTTTAGTTTTTTTTTCCATTTTCTAGTTTAGTTGGTGTATACTAAAGTAGACAGATAGTTTGCCTTACATTTGAAAACCAGTTAAACCTTTTGATATACTTTTTAGTTTATCTACATGTATTTATTCTTGAATTCTAATATTTAGTTCCACTTGCAGAAAATGTATTCAATCTTTGCAGCTTGCCTAATCTAGAAGGAATGACATATAGGCAAATAAGACATAGATTTCAAGAAGTAATTACTTTCTTCAAAAGCAATTTCTTCATTTTTATAGACTTTTCATTAATGCTTTCTACTTTGATATTATTTCAGGTTGTTGTATGTGGTCTTTTCCGGAGTGGGAAAATATACTTCCACCCAAACGATAGTGAAGTCCTTCAGCAAAGCGACAAAGTATGTAGACTAACACTTAAGTTTGTCTAGTTCACATTTATATATATGTCCTGTCTACCTTTTTTTCTTGGAATTTATAGGAGTTTCACATGTTAAAATTTTAAAAGTGATTTTATGATACAACTTTTATTTGAAACTACTAATTTTCACATACAAGATGTTAGATGCAGTTTAGTATATGGGCTTAAGCCCATTTCCTTATTTTTTCCTTTTGTACAGTATATATATATAATATCTTCTTGGTTGTGATATACACAAGGATTCATGCATATTCAGCTCTTTCTACATGGTATCTAGAGCCAGGTGAATCCTTGCCTAAGTTTTTTTTCCGGAAATCGTATTTCTTTCCGATTTTCGGCTGTTTCCCACCACCGTCCTCCACTACCGTTCAGGCCAGCGACCTTGCCATCGGCTTCGTCGCCCTCCACGCGCGCAGACAAGCTTCGCTTGTCTTCTCCCTCGTGCCTCCGGCAGCCGCACGTCTGGCGTTAGACTCGCCATGCTATCCTTTCCTTGGATCTAGTATCGGATCTTCCATTAGGCCTCGTCTTCAGTCTTCTCTCTCCTTTGGGGTGTTTTTGTCTTCTCTCTCCTGCAGCTTTTTCCCTCCGATCTGTCTCTCATGGCTTCCATTAGGTCTGACTCGCCTTTGTTCACGAACTATGTCAATGTGCCTTTTCTCCATTGACAAGTTAGATGACACAAACTATAATACTTGGACCTCTGACATCAAACTCTGGCTTAAGGGTCAAGACTATGTTAATAACCTCACTCAGACAGTTGCCTCAATCGATGAGAAAGATCGCCAATGCTGGTCAAAAGTGGATGCTCAAGTTTGTAGTGTTATAAAGTCCACTATTCATCCTTCTCTGAAACAAATATTTCGGGTCCATGACACTTGCGTTGGCATTTGGGAACAGGCTCAGTAGTTGTACAACAATGATACTCAGCGCCTCTATGACGTGTGCCAAAATCTACTGAGCATCATTGGCCCCCGCCGCCTTGACACTTCCATGGCCAAATATTTGGGTAAGGTTCATGATCTTCTTCATGACTTTAATGAACTATTGTCTCCTGCTGCCACTCTTGTCCAGGAATTAGAGTAACGCCAGACATTCTTTATGTTGATGGCCTTATATGGGCTTCCCGATGAGTATTCTTCTATTCGTGATAAGATTTTGGGGTCTCCAACTGTGTCTACTTTGAACTCTGCTTGGTCCACCCTGTTGCGTGTACCATGCAAGTTATCACTGGACGTATCTCCTTCTGTTTCTCATGGTGACTCTTCTGCCTTGATCTCTCAGCATGATGATCGTAATCGTTCGCGCAAACTTAGCCGAAGTCGCCCTCGATGTGACCATTGTCACAAATTTGGTCACACCATTGACCGGTGCTATGCATTGCATGGTCGTCCTCCTTGGGGTCACTCCTTCTCGTAGCTCTGGACCTCAGGCTCTGTTCAACGACTTTCTGAAATGGTAAGAGGAACGTCAGGTCTCCAACTCCACTGCTTCTGTTGCACACACGGACTTTTCTTTTGCTGGTCTCACTCATTCTGCCTCTTTTGGCCCTTGGGTCCTTGACTCTGGCGCCACCGATCATATATCTGGTAATAAGTCTCTTTTCTCCTCTCTTATAACTTCTGGTTTTTTACCCTCTGTCACTATGGCTAACGGCTCTTGGGCCCCCTCTCATGGTGTTGATATTGTCCCTATTTTCTCTTCTCTCTCTGTTGACAATGTACTTTATGTTCCTGGGTCTCCCTTTAATTTACTATCCCTTAGTCGCCTCACTTGTTCTCTTGATTGTCTTGTCTCTTTTACTAAAGATTCTATTTTCTTACAGAACCGAAGTTTGGGACGGATAATTGGGACCAGATGTGAGTCGATTGGCCTTTATCACCTACGGACGTCCAATCATGTTGGCTCAGTTGTAGATTCCCCTGCTCTCATTCATTCTCAATTAGGTCATCCTAGTCTTACCAAGCTTCAATGCCTTGTACTGCATCTATCTAAGTTGTCTAATTTGTCGTGTGAATCATGTCAATTAGGCAAACATAGTCGTAGTTCTTTTCTCAGAGCATCCCCAAACGACTGTGTCTCCTATTGCTTTAGTTCACTCGGATATTTGGGGTTTGAGTCGCGTTAAGTTTAGTTTAGGTTTTCAGTATTTTGTAACTTTCATTGATGACTATTCTCAATGTACTTGGTTATTTTTAATGAAAAATCGTTCTGAGTTGTTTTCGATCTTTCAGGCCTTTTTGATGAAATAAAAACTCACTTTGGTGCATCTATTCGTACTTTTTGTAATGATAATGCTCGTGAATACCTTTCTCAATCTTTTCATACCTTCATGTTTTCTCATGGTATTCTTCATCAAACTTCCTGTCCCTATACCCCTCAACAAAATGGGGTTGCCGAGCGTAAGAATAGACACCTTCTTGAGACAACTCGCACTCTTTTACTTCATGGTCATGTTCCTCCAATTTTTTGGGAGGATACTGTTCTCACTGCGTGTTACCTTATCAATCGCATGTCTTCCTCTGTCCTCAATAACCAAATCCCGCACTCTATTTTGTTTCCTCATGATTCACTTCATCCTTTACCCCCTAGAGTTTTGGCTCCACTTGTTTTGTTCACAACCTTAGTCCTGGTCTTGATAAATTGTCCGCTCGATCTCACAAGTGTGTTTTTTTAGGCTATCTTCGGTCTCAAAAAGGGTATAAATGTTTCTCACCTTCCCTTCATCGATACTTGATTTCCGCTGATATCACCTTCTTTGAGTCTTCTCTCTATTTTTCATCCAATTCCTCCTCTTCTGAGCCTGATGTCTTCCCCCCCTTCCCTTTTGTCTTCCATCCCATAGATACCTTTGTTGTACCCACCAACCCATCACCTGCTCCACCTCTTCTCCGGGTTTATCATCGCCGCCAACATGTTCAACTTCCCGTTGGGCCAGCCATTGACTCTATTCTGCTACCACCTGCTCCGTCTCCTCCAGCTCCTCCATGTACGCCTGATCTACCTATTGCTTTTCATAAAGGTACACGTTCCACTCGTAATCCCTCCCCTCATTATGTTAATTTGAGTTACCACCGGTTGTTTCTCTATTTCTATGCTTGTCTGTCTTCCATTTCCACTGTGTCCGTTCCTAAAACTGTCGGTGATGCCTTATCTCATCCGGGTTGGCAGCAAGCCATGCTTGATGAATTGTGTGCTCTTCAGAACAGTGGTATTTGGGATCTTACTCCTTTTCCTTCTGGAAAATCTGTTATTGGTTGCCGGTGGATCTTTACTATCAAAGTGGGTCCTGATGGCACTATTGATCGCCTCAAAGCTCGTTTAGTTGCCAAAGGTTAGACACATATATTTGGGTTAGACTATACTGACACCTTTCCTCCTGTTTCCTAGATGGCTTCTGTTCGACTTTTTTTAGCCATGGCTACGTTGCGACATTGGTCCCTCTATCAGTTGGATATAAAAAATGTCTTCCTTCATGGTGATTTGCATGAGGAGATTTATATGGAGCAACTTCCTGGTTTTGTTGCTTAGGAGGAGTCTTCTAGATTGGTATATCGTCTCCGCAAATCTTTATATGGTCTTAAACAGTCTCTCAGGGCATGGTTTGATAGATTCAGTGCAGTAGTTCAACAGTTCGGCATGTATCATAGTTAAGCTGACCATTCTGTGTTCTATCGTAATTCAGGAGGTGGGTGTATCTACATGATAGTGTATGTTGATGATATTGTTATTACAGGCAGTGATACCCATGGAATTTCACAGATAAAACATGTCTGTCATCATTTTGAGACAAAAGATCTTGGCAAACTGAGATATTTTTTGGGCATTGAGGTAGCAGAATCTGGTAACGGGATTGTGATTTTTCAGAGGAAGTACGCATTGGACATTTTAGAGGAGGCTGGGCTAATGAATTTCAAGCCCAATGACACATCTATAGATCCATATGTTAAACTTCTACCAAGTCAAGGGGAGCCACTTTTAGATCCTGAGAAGTATAGGAAACTTGTTGGAAAACTGAACTACCTCACAGTCACTTGTCCTGACATATCCTTTGCTGTCAGTGTGGTAAGTTAGTTCCTTAATTCACCCTGTACTGGACATTGGGATGCCGTCATCCGCATTCTGAAGTACATTAAAGGAGCTCCGGGAAAAGGTTTGTTATATGGGCATAATAATCGTACTCGGGTTGTGGGATACTCAGATGCAGATTATATAGGCTCTCTCATTGATAGGAGATCTACTTCTAGATATTGTGTCTTTATTGGTGACAACTTGATTTCTTGGAAAAGTAAGAAGCAGGATGTAGTGGCAAGATCTAGTGTAGAAGCAGAGTATAGAGCTATGACTTTAGCAACTTTTGAACTTATTTGGCTCAAGCAGTTTCTTGATGAATTAAGATTTGGAGAGGTTACACAAATGACTCTAGTCTGTGATAACCAAGCTGCCCTGCATATTGCCTCAAATTCAGTATTTCATGAGAGGACCAAACACATTGAAGTAGACTGCCACTTCATTTGTGAGAAGATTGTATCTGGAACCATTTCTACCCAGTTTGTTAGTTCCTACGATCAGCTAGCCAATGTTTTCACAAAATCATTGCGAAGTCCTAGAATTGATTATATTCTTAACAAGCTTGGTGCATATGATTTATATGCACCAACTTGAGGGGGAGTGTTAGATGCAGGTTAGTATATGGGCCTAAGCCCATTTCCTTATTTTTGCCTTTTGTACAGTATATATATATATATAATATCTCCTTGGTTGTGATAACACAAGATTCATGCATATTCAGCTCTTTCTACACAAGAAAAGCACTAAATCAACTTATTATTTCTTTTTCTTTTTTTTTAAAGTTGCATAAGTAATATAAATACTTTGTATTCTTCTTTAGTAAAGTGATCATCTTAAGCTAACACCCACTGCTGTAATGTGGTATCATGTCAGCATGTAACACTTTTAAATTTTTTTTTTCTAGATCCCTAAAATGCATATTATTTCTTTACGTTAAAATGAATCTTAGGGACCAAAATTACTAATTTCAAGTTTTGAAGGGATGAAAATCAAAAGATTTTTTATGTTGGCAGTAAAACCAACATTTTCTCATTTTACATTGAACAAAAACAGTGATTTCATTAAGGGGGTCTTAGCTCATTTAGTTGAGTAGTCTGAATTGTTGTAGGCCTCAAGGTACATGAGTTCAATTCCTTTGGATAAAAAGAACAGTGATTTCAAATTTTAGAAAGATGAAAACCACAAAAAATTTATAGGACCAAAATCAAAAGTCGCTAATTTTATAGGAACTAAAAACATATTTTAACATAAAAAAAATATATTTGCTTAATATCCATTACAGGTTTTGTGTATCTACTGATTTCTTCACCCACCCTTGTTCTGTTGTGATGTTTTCCCGTTAATATATTTGTCTAACTTTACTTGTTATCTACTTAGTTTAATTTTCATTTGTTTTCCCGATTTTCTTTTTTAATAATTTTGCACTGCTGGTCTCAATTCAATTAAGTCCTTCTATCTTTACTTGTTATCTACTTAGTTTAATTTTCATTTGTTTTCCCGAGTTTCTTTTTTAATAATTTTGCACTGCTGGTCTCAATTCAATTAAGTCCTTCTATTTGACATGTTTCTTTCATTTCTGACACGACACAATATTTTGTTATGTAGAAACTTTTTTCTACAGCAGTTACCAGGAATAAATCTCATGCTCTATGCTGTTGAGGGTGTATCTTAGCTATTTAGGCCATTGTTAGCTATCGCTCACCTTTAATACATTTTCTTTCTATAAACTTAGCTGATGTGGTACACATTCAATGGTACAGTGCAAGGGACATCTCTTGATCTAGAACCAAAAATCTCTTCTTTTTTTTCCAGAATGTGTTGCATTTTTTGCTGATATCATGATCACGACACTTTCACATTAAATAAAGGAGTACCACATCACCAGTGGCATGTTGGCAAGGAAATCGTTAAAATCAATTGAAAATAAAAGGGCAACATTGCACAAATTGAAACTTGAGGGAGCCAAAGCCTAATTTATTATGCCTAAATTATTCTGTATGCATTGCAATTTTTTCTTGTTTCTAACGAAATTAAGATGAGAATACGTTCGCTATAGAACATATCTATCAACATATAAAAAAAGTGCTTTGCATGGCATATATAAACTCATCTCCATATTTTCTTCAATCTTCATAGATAAGGTTTTATGATAACACCCCTGGCATAGAACATGAAGAGGAATAGGAACCCAGAAAAGTATCCAAATAATTATTCATGATATTGCCAAAATCTCTAGGTAGATAATGGATCGCAAAATGTTGAATAATAAAACCTTAGTCTGTCTTGTAGTTTTAGACATGTACTTTGTGATCAGGATGTCATAGTTTAGAATAAACTTTCTTTCTTCAGTACATTAAGGTGGTCAAAAGTAAAATCAATTGAGTTTATCTTAATTTTATTTTGTTTAATTCTTCACAACTTTATGTTGCATCTTAATTCAGTATATTCTTGTAGTTTCAATCAGATCGATCTCTTGAGCAAAGTTACTTGCTGCAAAAACTACTTTTTCACTCACATTGTTGTGTTTCTAAAATACTGGGAATCAGGGAAGGGGAAAGGGAAGAGAAGCTGTGAGGGAAAATGTGAGTGGCTGGATGAAACCTGGTCACTGCCAGATACATAGTGATGCAGTTTACGAACAGGACAATGGCCTGTTGATTAACTTTTATTTTACATTTGTAAATTCCCAATGCTTACAAGCATATGTTTTGAATTCTGATACTGCTTAGCTTTCCTTGTTAGGTATTGTTAATTGGATCCCTTCGGAATACTGAAAAGCCAGAAATAATCCTCAATGGGAAAGAAGGAAAGCATGAAATTCTTAATGAGGAAATACATCAAAAGGATTCGGAACATACTATCAAATTGAGTAAATTAAGACTCGCTAATATTGTAAAACGTCCAAATAGATCAAGTTCCAAGGTATGGCTTCTAGTTCTATGTTGTATGCATATTTTGAATGAGCATGACACCATATGTACAATTTGAAATGTTAACTTCTATTGGTTATCATCATGTAGGCATCAGATGTGAATCTTGGACCAAAAGAATGCATTCTTTTACTTGGGTGGCGTCATGATGCTGTAGAAATGATTCAAGAGTATGATAACTATCTTGGTCCTGGAAGTGTTTTGGTATGTCCTTGTATATTTTAGAATCTTTGTTGATCTATACTTTTGTTAGTGTTTGGTTGGGTAAAAAAACATAAGTATTATCCCTTTACCCACAATACCCCCCAATAATTTTTTTTTAATCACCAAATGTTAGGTTTTGGTAGAATGTTAATGTAAATGATTCAAACATGTGGCCTCTCCCTCCTCCATTTGTCCTTAAACCCTCGTTTCAACCACCAAACAAAACCTATATCCCCTCCATATTTCCCAATAATAATAATAATATTTGGATAATTTTCTTCAAAAGCACTTCTAAGAAAAAAAATACAAAGAAAAAAGTAAACAACTTTTCATAAGTTTTTTTAAATAACGTGAGACTTTTTACAAGGTAATTTTTAAAAAGCCACATTTTTTAAAAAAAAAAAACTATGTGAGGTAGCTTCTATATATTAGCTAAAATTAGCTTGAAGAAAGTCTCAACATCTTGTAAAAAGCTTATGGAGAAGCTTTTTTCACTTTTTTTATAGTATTTTTTTTCTTCTTGAAGTGCTTCTAGAAAAGTTTATCCAAACAGGCCCTGAAAATGTTTTGGTAGGTTCTATGCAGCTGAATCTCTAAACATGTCTGCAAATGCTGCTAGTGTGATGTCAATAGAGTGGAATTGCAATTTTAAGGAATTATTTTGGTTGACTCTGCTATATTTTTTATAGTCTAAAATGCATTATCCCTCCATACTACATACGCTGCTGTTGTAGATTCATCTAAAGTATGAATTACCAGCAGATTCATGACATTGGAGATCATTTAGAGTTCAAAATACTAAATGTTATTTTTATTTTTCTCTTCTTTCTACATCATATATGCATTCACTTGGAAGTTCAATATTTACCAATTCTGGCCATAAATTATGTGCAGGAAGTGTTATCAGACACACCAGTAGATGATAGGATTAGGGCAAGCAACATTGTCTCATGTGGTCATCACAAACTCAAGAATGTCCAAGTTTCTCATAGGGTATTGTCTTGTGAGGTCTATTAATTTCTTTTATTGTGGTCCTGCTTGCAATGCTATCTTCACTTTCAATTTTCGCAGCTTGGAAATCCCATGGACTATCACACCTTAAGGGAAACCATTTTGAATATTCAGAATTCTTTAAAGGAGGATGTTCCTATGTCAATTGCTGTCATAACTGACAGAGAATGGCTTCTTGGAGGTAATTATGCATAAATTTTGTGACTGAAAATGGCCTATGATTGAATGATGACTCTTTCCAGATGCACACAAGGCAGATAGGCTGTCTGCATATTCTCTCCTTCTTGCTGAAAATATCTGCAGCAAACTTGGAGTTAAGGTGATATTTTTACCTCTCTCAAGCTGATAGGAGTTGTTCATTTGGAAATATTAATTATTCTTATGAGACGAAGAGATAAAGCCTAGTTGGATTGAATTGGATGTTTTGTAGGTGCACAATCTAGTTGCAGAAATTTTTGATTCAAAATTGGGGAAACAAGTAATTTTCTTGTTTTGTTTAACCTTTCAAATTTTATATTATGGTATATTTTCATGATGGATTGATGATATGGTATTATATAAAAATAATGCTGCAGATTAGTAGAATCAAGCCATCAGTTACCTGCATTGCTGCGGAGGAAATAATGAGCCTCGTAACAGTTCAAGGTCATTAATCTTGATTCTCTTAGTAGATTTTTTATACTCGTGATCTGTTGTATGTATCAATTAAATTTATTTTTCAAACATGAAAATCAGTGGCCGAGAACAGTGAATTGAACGAAGTTTGGACAGACATACTAAATGCAGAGGGAGATGAAATATATATTAAGGTAATATCTATTCATGTTGTGATACATTTATGCTGTAAACACTCCTCCTAAGAAAGGCAATATGTTTGATACTTTGGTGTCATGACTGCCTTTGAATTTTTCGTACCGCTCCATTTTATTTCATGCACCCTACATTCCTTTTGAAATAATGTACCCTACGAGATGAATAAATGATACATGGATTTGGCACGGCTTTCTTACAACATCAACCTAAGTATGGCCTTTAATGTCTGCATGTTTGCTGTTGTAGCAGTGCAGTTGACTCTTCTGTTTTTTCATTGTAGGATATTGACCTATACATGAAAGAAGGAGAAAATCCATCATTTTCTGAGCTTTCTGAGAGAGCATATTTACGGAGAGAAGTAGCCATAGGATATGTGAAGGACAAGAAGATTGTATGCCGACAGCAATCCAAATTTATATTAGTACTTCATTTTAACATGCTACTCACAAACCTTTTCTATTTGCAGGTAATCAACCCAGTTCCCAAGTCTGAACCACTCTCTCTTGAAATGACCGACTCTTTGATAGTGATATCTGAGCTGGAAGGAGAGCAACCCATCGTTTTGTAATGCTGACGCTTTAGTCATGTCAATAAAAGCTCAGAGAATTCTGACCCCCAAAATTTGGGACCATTTTGATTTTTTTATGATTGCATCCAAGTGATGGATTGCCAATTAGGATGATTCAATATATTTTGTTATAGGATTTGAATTTAGACATGTTCTAAAAGTCTTTTAATCTACCATCTATGTCAAGTTTTGCTAGTCAAATTCTTAGTCATTCTGTTTGCCACTTATTGTCTTTACTAACAGATTCACTCTTAAAAGATCAATGTTGAGCTTCTGGAATTGCAGAAAGTGGAACAAATGTAAAGCTTTTTTATTTTGTTAAACGATAGCAATGAAATTTAAACTTTAAATCTACATGCACCCATTCCAAACTTTATTTGTTTAATGATTTAAATAATTGTACGACTTTCATAGCAAACATTTCATTTGTTTACTCGACTAGATCTATAATATTATAAAATAAAACACACGTCTTTCTAATAATTCTATTTCTATTTCTATTTCTATTGCTATTGCTATATGATGAATTTTTATAAGCAATTTCAATTATAATTAAAAAAGTAACAACTTTTTTTTTTTAGAAAAAAAAGGCAAATCAAAGATGTATATATTATATCACCAAAACCAGAAACGGATACACAAGGAGTACAGAAAAAGCAAACATGTAGCCCACTTCTTTGACAAGCCTATGGCTATATGCAACCAACAGGATTAATCCACCAACCAAAAAAGGAATACCCTTGCTTCGTTTTACCAAAACAAAGAAGCCTGTACCATGACAAGCTTTTAATATTGGCCTAAACATCTTCAAGTCTAGATTCCTAAAATTAACATGATTCCTTGTTACCCAAGTAGACCAAGTAGTGGCAAACCAAAACAACATAAAATTCTTGTTCCCTTCAAGCGCCCTGGTTGCTTGACAGAATAAATCAAAGACATAATATGTTGTGGCTACTGAATGTCAATTTCTAACCAAGAGAACGCTTTAGACCAAAAATGTTCATAGAGAAGGAACAAGAATAGAAAATAAGCTGGACACATTCTGGATGAGCTTTACATAGCATGCAAACCTGAGAACCGCCTTGAGCAAAAACACCATGCTTTGACTGCTGCTGCACTGATGTAAATGATCCAGCAGTAATCTCCCCATGAAAACTTAAAGAACAAATTATAATAACATTTCTAAATTTTTATCAAATTATTGATAACTCTATTCTTTTATTTTCTTACAATAATATTCTTTTAATTTTAAAAATATTAAACACACATTGACCTAGTTTAGGCAACTTCATCATGTATAATTATACTAAATTTTAAAATGCTGGTATAATTTAGGCAACTTCATCATGATTTTCATAATTTGAGAAGTAGTGATAACTTTCTTTTTTTTTTTAACCAATCAAATTGAAAATTATTTTTATCTTTTTTTATAAATTAAAATAAATTTAATTTATTTATATCCTTAATAAGGAAAAAGAAGTAAATAACAAAAAAGTGATGGATTGGTATAGATTAAAAAACAAGAGATTTTTTTTTTGAAAAAATATAGATTAAAGTAACTGTTTTTAAGGGAGTTTATAATAAAATATTTTTTAAAAATAAATAAATAAAACTTATTTTAATTTATAAAAAGATAAAAATAAAATTTATAATTTGATTGATTAAAAAAAGAGAGTATAATACCTCTCAAATTATGGAAAACAAATTAGACTCTGTAATTTATTCAAACTTAAAACTTACAAGGCAATTTACATCTCCAAATAAATTTCAGTCTAGATATGTTTTGATCCGCTTGCTGCTGCACACGAGAGTCACAAATAATGTCATTAACAGATGTAACAGAGAAGGAGGCCGAGGATTGTGGTAACCAAACCCATTTTTCTTGAACACCTTAGCTAATGGATATACTCTGAAGAATAGAATCCAGCTGAAGGCCTAGTTTTTCCTCCCAAATAAACATCTTCCTCCTCCAATTAATGTTGCATTGCCAAACACCTTGATGAAAGAGTCCCATGTTAAAAACATATGCATCCTTTAGTGCAGCAACCCGAAACATTCTTGAAAAAATATCAGATAAAGGCTTATTTCTCAACTAGGAATCAGTCCAAAATTTTCATCATCTCAATACCTATTAATTTTCTTATTTTTCAAATTTTACTACTGTTTCCAACATCCCGTTTGATTCAATATGAATAAAGAGGAGTAAAGAGGTTAGAAAAATTTGTGTTTGATTCAATTTTTAAGAACAAAATCTCTCCTCACCCATTTCTACCTTTCCTTCCTAATGTAGTGTTTGAGAGGAAAATCAACTATTTTATATTGTTTTAGTAAATTAAATTTAAGTTAACCGGAAAAATTATAACTTTATTAACGTTCAAAATGACAACAAATTTTATTAGTTTAGAAGAAAATTCAGTTATTTATTGAGTAACAAAAGCCTAAAATATTTGAATTGCAATCTTTAATGGATTCTAATTAAATTTATTTATATATATATATATATATATATATATATATATATATATATATATTAGTATATATACTGTATATAATTTATTTAAGATAAGTCTTTTACACTGTTGTGCATATTCATTCATCTCTATCTTTTTATTATTTTTATTCAAAATATTTTGAAAATATTCTTAAAATTATGTTTTTCAACATTAGAAAGACCTCTTTTTTAATTTGTAATTTTTTTTTTCAGCAAGTATCATATTTCTTCCATCATGGATCTCTCATTCATGGAGTATTCTTTTCGTTTGTCGTAAAACCCTATCCACTGTCACATTACCGCCGCAACATCATTTATTATGAATTATATCTTTGTTCTGTGCATTTGAAGCTATATTTCATGTTCTGTCCATTAATTTGAATATTCAATTATTGAGACATCTTAGATTATTTTTCCTATCTACATAAATAAAAGTAAAATTTAAAAAAACATAGTAATGCTTTGAAAAATATTTTCTAAAACTATATTTAAAAATAAAATGTTTCAAAAAATACCTTTTAAAATGTAAATCTGGGCTTTAAAAAATACTTTTTAGAATAACGACTTACTTCAGAAAGTATTTTTCTAATGAAACGATAAGTCACTGATTAAAAAATCGTTTTATTAACAATTATTAAAATTAAAATTGTTGTCTAATAAAAAGCTAAAATAATTTTTTAAAAACCAAAATAAAAAATAAGATTTTTGAGAAACTAAAAAGTTATTTAACTCTTTGTAATTTGTATTTTTGAAGATCAAAGGTGCAGTGTCCTAGGTAAGTGGTTGAAAATACTAAAATTCAAAAGTTATATAAAAAAAAAGTGAATATGAATTGTGAGAGCGAATCCCTCCATCCATGGGGTTTGACCGTGTTACGTGTTAAGATAAAACGCAAAAAGTAGAAATACAATACCACACACAAACTGTGCCTGTGACAAAGCGATGGCTCACGGTGCTTACAGCAAGCGGCGCGTGAGCGCCACGCGTCGATCCAACTCGAAGCCTCTTGGAATCGCCAAGAAACCCAAACCCTCCGTTTCCCTCAAAAACCAGATTCGATCCATTGAGCGCATGCTCCGAAAGGTAACCCTAACCCTAACCCTAACTCTAACTCTATCCATATTTCATCTTCTTCATTCGCTTCGATTCATTTGTCCGAATTTGTGATTCAGAATCTGCCTCCAGAGGTGAGAGAGGCGCAGGAGCAAAAGCTGGAGGCACTGAAGAAGCAGCAGGAGATTCACACCCGCCTCGCCGCCGAACGCAAGATTTTCTTACGCGACCGGAAGATCAAGTTCTTCGAGAGGAGGAAAATCGAAAGACGAATCAGACGCCTTGAGAAACTGCACCGCGCTTCTTCTTCTTCTTCCTCTGCTCAACCTTACTCTGATCAGCTTTCCGTTCTCAAACAAGATCTTCAATATGTCATGGTCTGTGTTCTGTGCACTTTTTTTTTTCTGCGTTGACAATATGACATCACGAGAATATTGACTAAAAAAACTCTCTTGTTATTGTTCAATTTTCAATTTGCAGTACTTTCCGAAGAATGAGAAATACGTGCCTTTGTTTACTGGTGGTGACGATTCGGAGATGGTTGACCGGAGAAACGGGCTGCGTAAACAGATTGAAGATAGGTTGATTGCTGCGGCTGCAAGTGGCAAGGATTTAGAAGGTTCATTATTTTTTGTTTTTAACTATCCTTGCCATGGTTTTAGTTGTGTGTGCCCTGGTTGATATTAGTTTGTCAAAATAAAAAAGGAAAACTAGGTCAATCCACGAGGGCGTGCTTGAAGCTCTGCTTTGAATTTATAATTAAATTAAATTAAATATGTCTTTGTATTCCTGTTCGATTAAATGTTAACAAAATTTTGTGTTCCTGTTGCAGAGACTGGCAGTGAGGATGATGGCCTATTGGATCTGAGTGATGATGATTTTTTCCTTGCCGGTAGTTCTAGTGATGAAGCAGATGCAGATGATGAATGGACAGACAAAAGTGCAAGGTCAGTGGAGTGGAAATGTTTTTGATACTTTAGCAATTTTAACAATGGGAAATTCAATATACCTACCTTGTATGTATTAAGGTGAAGGGAATTACAATGCTAAAAGGAGAGTAACAGAATCACCTTTATTTTTTTATGTTAGAAATTTAGGTTTTATTTTTTGAAACTTCTGGCATTTGTCCAACAACATGCAAGGAGTTTGAATTATATTGTCATTTTGATGTAATTTACTACATAAATATTTCTATTGGTTGCAGAGAGCAGGCTTCTAGTGCTTCTGGGAAAGGTGTGTCTGGCATGTCCAGTGACGAAAAAAATCAGGTCTGCAGTAAGAGTAGCAATTGTGCTTGTTTAAATTCCCCATTTCGAACTATGAAAAAGAGTCAATCTATTTTCCAAATTTTGAATATCTTAACCCTTTCTTTTAATAGAGGCAGATGATGCCTCCTCCTCGCCCTTCAAACATGAAATTGTCAAGGTTTGGGTCATCTTCTGGCCAAAATTCATCTATACAGAGATCTGAGATTTCCACATCAAGCAACACATCAAATAGCAAAAGCAGCTCAGACTTCAAAGTAAGGGGACCATCAAGATCAGGGACAGGGACAGGGACAGGTCATGGTAGTAGTCTAAGCTCCAACTCTGATGCTCACAAGCCTCGGAGGAAGAGAAGACCTAAGAAGAAAAAGAAGCAGGTTCATTACTTACGCTTAGTCTTCCTTTTTAGTTAATCTTGATTCTTTATTACTAAATTTCCTCTGTTTCTTTTGTGGATGGATAGGTTTGGAAACATCTTTACACTTACACACTCTTTAGTCCTTTCACCTCTAACTAGTTTCTTCTCTTGCACATATTGTTTATAAATGAATTTTGCATGTAAATAATACCTTTGTTTATTCTTGTTTAGTATGAGGCCTATACCTTGTAGTTTTATCATAAGCCAACGCTTAAAATCAGCAGTTTAACATGGGAATTTGTGAATAAAAAATGTACCTGTGGCCTTCTTCAAAGAAGTTTCTTGGGATTTGTTAAAGAGTGGATAGGAAACTGCTGGGTGAACTTGGGGTCGAAGTTGGATTTACAAGTTTAAGAGCCCATTAGTTTGTGCCTTTTTTCCCAAAAAAAATTTTTTTCATAAATAATATTATATTTTTTTAAAAAAAATTACAAGATAATTAAGTTTTTCTCCGGAGAAAACTAAAACCCAGAACAAAGCAGTTTTATTGTTTTTTTACAAACTGGAAAGAGTAGCTTTTGTTGAGCGTTTTTTGTTTTCATGTTCAGAGAAAACAGAAAACAGTAGTGAAAATATGTTTGCTTTCAATCTAGAAAACATTTTCACTGAAAAATATTTTCAAAAACAACTGAAAACAGAAAAAAGTTGTTTTTACTATTTTCAAAAGTTAACACTATGTGAAAACTTAATAATAATATTGTAATAATTATATAAAAAACAATATATAAATGTATTTTAAACTATATATAAATAATTTATAATATTTTTGTTAAAATTGATTAAATTTATCAATATCATTTTTTGAAAATAGAAAATCTCAAGTGAAAACAAACATATATTTTGAATGTTGAAACCTTGAAAATGAAAACAGTTTTCAGAAAATGAAATAGAAAATAAAAACAGAAAATATTTTCTTAAACCAAATGCCTTAGTGGCTTGTGAAAAAAAAAAAAAAACACATAAGAAAAAGCAATATTGTGAGATTATCAAATATAGGTAGTTGCTTATATAAGCAACTATGCCAAGTTTGCTTAACTATTAGCTTTTTTGTTTTTTAAATCAACATCAGAGTTACTCTGTGTGCGTGTGAGTAACTATTAGCTTCGTTAGTTCTTAAAAAACCCTGCTTTGTCAGTCTCTGTCTCCCTTTGAGAAGAATCAACTGCTCCACCTCTGTTTTGAACTCCCAGCTGAAAAACCCTCTTAATTCCCCAGCAGAATCGAGTTTTTGGCAATTTTTCTGTGAGACAGTCCTTGGCAGTTTTTTTGGGGGTAGTGTGGCCTAGTCCTGCAACCTCTGCTGATTCAAAAATACTTTGTTGGTTTAGTTCTGACAATACTTGTTTTCTATACCTTATATGTCGTGGCTCTGATTAACATATATTGCAGTTTAGTTTTATTTTTTTTGGTATTGTGTACATCATACAGTTCACAATCACAGTCCAATAATTTTGATCTGCTGATTTAATCCAACCCCCCTCCCGCCCATTTAATTCCTTCATCTTCCTCTAGGTTTACTACATTCTCTCTGTATTCCTCCCTCCTTATGCTCCTTGAATTTTGTTGTGATATTTGGTAATCACTCTTTAGAATGACGATTGTTTGTATAAAAGTATAAAACATTATTTATTATAATGTCTTTAACTTATATTGTTGCTATTTTTTAACATTTATGTGTTGTATAAATTATATATTTGGTATCTATATTCTATAATCTTCAGTATAGCAGCCGAGTGCCCTGTAGCTATATAGTATTTTTGGGGTTGGCTACTTGTAGTCTGTACTTCCATTAAGGATTGATAACTGTGGATGGATCATGGAATACGACTAAAATAAGTATGAAATCAGATAGAATGATAACGTTATACATGATAGCATCAGTGTGAGCAAATGATGTTATTTTCAGTAGAACATTTAACGATTAACGAAATAGTTCCTTGTTGATTAAATTCACATCTAATATGCCCTTTGCTTTGTCTTCTTTCTGTCTCTAATTGTATAGTACGTATTTATGCTCCAGCTGTAGGCATGATGGCTAAACTGAGCATTGCCATGGGCCATGAGCAATTGGATTTTGTCGTCATATTCATTGGAGATTCTTACAGTTATCTTACCCCTGATGGGAGGCTGTTTCACTGGTCAATATGATGATCGTCTATGTATTGACTTGTTAGGTTAGATGAACAATTCTTTACTGTAGATTATCTTTTTTTCTGTGGGCTCTTATTTTTTTTATTTTTGGTGAATTGGGCTATTTATATTCAACCATGGCTACTGTAAATTATATTGAGTTCTGGATTTATTTACGGGATAATATTCTACCGTTTCGGAGCACTATCGCCTCAGCTTTCGGCCAATACGAGTTAGGAATTTATACATGAGGAATGATACTGTATTTTAGGCTTGCCTTAAAATACGATTTTTGTCATAATTTTTATTTTTATCATAATTTTTCCTTTTCATTTTGATTGTATTGAATTACATGTTATTCATTGTCCCTGAATAATTAAAACGGGACAGTTAGGTCCTTGAAAGAAAATTTAGGTCGAATAAAATTAGAGAAATAATTTCTAAATTTTTTAAGTTGACATTGATTTTTCTCTCAGTAAACTCTGGGGTTGATAATCGGCAGAGTTTGGGCCCAAATTATTCCATCCACTCTAACCTGTCCAATTAATATTAAGGTCCAAGTTCTCAGAAAGGGTGAGGTGAGTATGAAATTTTAAGTAGTTCGGTATCTTCATGGTACTTTATTATATTATTTTTTATAATTTATATTTAAATTTGTTTATAATTTATTAAATGAATTATATGTTAATTTATTAATATTAAATAAATTATATGTAAAGTTATTAATTATATTTTAGTTTTAATGGTCATCATGAGTGTATATTTGTATTCAAAAATGTGAAATTTTGTTTAACTATAATTGTAAAATATAAAAGTGAGACGGTGTGTGAATGAGCACAAAAAACATGGGTTTTTTTGTCAAAATTGTGGCGAGGATAAAGCAATACTAGCATGGATAAGTATAATTGCAATCCCTATTATTCACCTATCTTAATTCTTATTTTACCTTGATTCTATCTCTTTCCTTACCTTATTTTCTTCACTCTTTCTCTAATTACTTACCTTGTGTTTTGCTTTGGTTTCTCTCTTCTTTTTCTTTACTTCATTTTCTGTACCTCTCTCTCCTTATTTCATTTTTGCACACTCTCTTTTTAAATCTACTCATTTTCTTTTTCTTTTCTTCTATTTTGGGCTTGTTTGATAAAACTAGTTAAAAAGCTAGTTGAAAGCTGAAAAGCATGTTAAAAGCTAACTAAAAACTGAGAAATTAGCTATAACTATTTGATAAAACTAATTGATCAACTAGTTGAAAGTTGTAAAATAATAAATAAAGGTATTATTAATCATTAGATTAACAATGAGGCATTTAAAATAATTATAATATATTTTAATAATACATTAAGTATATATTTAAATTATAAATTATTATAATTATATATGTAAATTATAAATTTTTATGATAATATATTTAAATTATAATTACATATTTAAATTATAAATTTATATAATTATATCTCTAAATAATAAATTACTATAATTAATATTTAAATTATAATTTATATAATTAAATATATAAATTTTAAATTACATATTTAAATTATAATTTCTATAATTATATATTTATATTATAAATTACTATAACTACATTAATGAAGGAGGAAGAAATGAATGAGAGAGAGGTTCTATAATGTGATGAGAGAGAATAAAAGAGGGGTAATTCATAAATTAATGAAGTGTAAACATGTAAAAATAAAATCAGCTAGTAGTTGAAAATAGAAGATCTTTTGAGAAAGTTACTTAGAGTAACTTTTTTGAAAAAACTAAAAATTCCTAAAAAAACTCCTAGATTTTTGTTATCCACACAGAGCTGAAATGACAAATCACACTTATTCTTCTTCTTGTTTCAACTACTTTCTTTTTTCTTGTTCATTTTTCGCATGCACTGCCCCAACTATAGTGATCATTCTACTATTACCTCATTTTGTTTATTTTAACTCTCTAGTTGAATCTTGCCGAAGAGTTAAAAAACTTTGAAACTTTTTTTAACTTTTCGGCAAGAGCTTGTCAGGGAGTTTAAAAAATTTTAAACTTTTTTAACTCTTCGGTGAGAGATTGTCAAAGAGTAAAAAAATTTCAAATTTTTTTATAAAAAAGATAAAGTGAAGGGCATGTAAGTATTTTTACATGTGAGTAGTGTCAATTTAAATAATAGAAAGTATTAATTCAAATTTCCGTTTTATACTTTTGGGTAAAACGGGTTTCGATCGTTTAGTTAGTGGATACTTTTGGATTGGATCCATAATGGGCCAAATCAATTTGCATGTTTCAAATACTTATTTTTCTATTTTATTAGGTAGAAGAATTTTGATCTTAAATAGTTTTTTTCTTCATTCGTAACTTTCTTTTTTATTGCTTCAGAATTCGTATAGGTTTAATCCATATTGGCCTAGACCATTTGTTGGAAGGAAAATCAAGAGTAGAAACTGACATGCATAGGAAAATAGCAAGAAAGTTGTACTTTTTCTAGTTCATTAGTAAAGACAGGGGCAAGAAAAGTGTTATTATTAGGGGTGCATATAAGAACTCAACTCCGTGTCAGTTCGCGAACCTCCAACCCCATGTGGGTTTTGGATTTTTTTAAAAAAATCATAACTATAGGAGAAATTTGAGTCCAATCCATGAAATCCACGAACTTTACAGGTTAAATCTATGGGTTCACAGGCTTGGCCCATAGCCCATTTAAAGGGGTAAAATTGTTATTTAGACTATTAATTTTTGTTAATGTTGTGGTTTTTTTTTGTAAATTGTTATATTTTACATTTTTAATGTTAAAAATATTTAATAGTTTATATTATTATAAATGATTATATAATTTATAGTATGATATATTATAATTTTATTAGTTTAAAAAATATTAGATATTTTTTTAATTATTTTAAAAATATATATGTGTCTATGCAAGCTCATGAATCAGTCTGTTAAGCCTACGGACTTCACAAACCGGATACAGACTTGCAAAAAAAGTCCACTTATTATAGCGGACCAGATCTGTCCAGCCTGTTTAAAATGCAGGTTTCGCAGACTTGACCTAAATGGTTTGGATAAATCCGCATACTTACCCCTAGTTATTATATGATGAATCTTTCATATTTAACTTTCTACTCAAAACAAACATGAAAAGGAAGGAAAGATTAAAAAAAATTGTTTTTTTTTTTAAACTATCCTTATTTATTAAAGAGAACTCATTTTGTAATTATAACAACTTTAATTTATAATTTTTCATTATTTTCATACTACTTTTTCATATAATAAAACAAGAGTTTAATTGGTATACACTTACACTGACATTCAATCACAACCCTTCATTCATGATAATTTGTTGACTTTATTCATTACTATTTTAAAAGTTACATAAATGAAAAATCATGATTGAATGTCAAAGTAAAAATATTTTACACTGATAGTATATACCAATTAAACTCACATAACAATATCAATTTGCAAGTTATTTCATCTCTTATTGTTTTCTTCTTTTTCCTCGCCTTTTCTTTTCTTGCAACTAGAGGATGTCTAAAAACTTATGCCGTTTTGTTTTTTTATTGAAATTATAGTTTTTAAAAGATTTTTTTATCAGTCAATGTATATAAAAAATCGTGTTGGATTTTTTTTTATTGAAATTAAAATGGCCCATTTTAATAGAATTAAATGAAAACAAATCAATTGAAAATAGAAGGCTAAAATTAGAGCAACATCAGTGGATTACATTTACGTTACAAACTGAATCTTGAAAACATAAGAGGTAAACTTTAATGAGTTTAATTGGTATACACTGTCAGTGTAACATATTTTTACACTAATAGTCAATCATGACTTTTCATTTATGAGACTTTTAAAGTAATAACTAGTAAAGTTAATAAATTTACCATGAATGAAGGGTCATGATTGACTGTCAGTGTAAAAATCTTTACACTGACAGTGTATACCAAGTAAACTCAACTTTAATTGTTATTTTATATGCCATAATAAATCCATTTCAAATGCAATTATATTCTACTGATCATGAACTTGCCCATCGGAGTATCACTTTGATTGGTTTATTGTTAGTTTAATGCAAGTTTATCTAGGAATAGAAAGACGTTGATCAGTTTATTGTTAGTTTTCACATTTAAATTATTATCAAATAATTTAAATATAATATACCTATGCTGGGAAAGAGGGTAGGCGGGCATAGAGAAGAAGATAATGATTTTTTTTTAATTTGTGGCAATTAAAAACAAAAACGAATGCTTCTTAGCTTCCATTCTTCTTCTTCTTTCATCGATATTGTTTAACCCTTCTTCTTCTTCGCAACAATGCGTTCATACTTCTTCTTCTTCGTTCATTGTTGATGCCTGGTGCATGTTCTTCTTCTTCTTCATTTGCCGCAGTTGCCTAACCCTTGTTTGGTACCTTGCCTAACACTACAACATTGCGAACCGAGTTTGCTTCTTCTTCCTCCTAATATCTGCCGTTTACCAACGAACTGAGTTTTCTTATTCTTCTTGGTAAAACTGATTTGCTTTGCTTCTTCTTACTCCTAGCACCTGCCGTATTTTGCTTCTTCTTCCTCCTAATACCCGTCCTCTTTGCTTCTTTATCCTAATCAGGATACCGAAGTTCTGCTCTTCTACCTCATCTACCACCGCAAAAGTTTGCGACTTCTTCCTCCTAACACTGTTAGCGGTACGTTATATTATTTTCCATATGTTTATTTATCTACTGAAATTGCTTGTATGTTTTGTGTAAAGGATCAGAGGTGTATATATCTATATATGGTTACATTATACATTTTCGATTTGTCAAGGATTAGATGGAGACATTGTTTATGTGGTGAAAGAGCTTACATATACACGTTAACCCTCGAAAACCATCGATGAAGGGTTTTTTGGAGATGCTCTAATTGGAATCTATGGTTGTTTTTGTTTTTTTTTTTTTTTTGCATTTTACTTTACAGAATTTGTTTGGTTTGTGATCTTAGGGTGAAGAATTCAGTAATTAATATGACATGTTTTGTAGGGCCAAAATTCATGCAATTATTTTAGATGGATGGATGAAAATGCATATGATGGTTCAGAACAAGAGAGTAGGGAAGGGACTGAGCAACAACTACAAAAGACAATGGAGAACATATTGAAGTTACAAAAGAAGTTTGATTTGGAGAGGAAGAAAGGATACATTATGTATTATTTTTTGGCTATATGTTGGACAACCACTATAATTATGTGCCTTGTTTTGTTTATGTTCATAATTAGAAATTAGGGAAGAAGGTGTTAGTTGTTAAGAGTTTAAATTTAGATGGTAAGTTGTAGGATATGTTAGTTTGAAAGTTGTATTTTGGAATGAAGTGAAGCACCCATTTGAGGATAGTTGCACTGTTTTTGTAATATTGTGAAATTGTGTTATGGAATATAATGAAGAACCCATTTCATTGCAATGTACCTGTTGCTAATTGTCTGTAAATTTATTTGGTTTGTTCATTGTGTGCATATTTAAGGTTAAAAAGTGATAGAAAAATGCAAAGAAGAAGTTCTTATTATTTTCTCTTACTTACAATAGAAACACATTTTGTTTATTTATAGAAGAAGCCCTAACAGAAAAACTTCTAAAGGAAGTTAACCACTAACTAACCTCATAACAGAAAAGAGAGGGACATATAACTAATAACAAACTTAACAGAAAAGTAAAACAACTAACATACTTAATAGAAAGTAAAACAAATTTACTATAGTTGTGACAACCATATACACACATATGACTAGAGTACTCTAATACCCTCCCCCTCCTCGCCCCCTCCCCCCTGCAAACTCAACAAGGGTGAGACTCCTTTAGAGGTTCAACCACATTGAGTTTTTCACGAAGTAGTAGAAAACAAGTGGGAGACAAGGGCTTAGTAAGGGCATCTGCCCACTACTCAAGGGCAGGAACATGACAAACAAATAACTGCTTGGCGAAAACTCTTTCTCTAACAAAAAATACATCAATTTTCATATGTTTGGTGCGTTTATGCAAAATAGGATTATGGGCCAAGGCCACTGCACTCTCATTATCACAAAAAACTGTAGGGCTAAAGAAAGGAACACCTAGTTCAATCATTAAGGTCTGAACCATAAAATTTTAGCAGAGGCTTGAGCAAGACTATGATAGTTTACTTTTGCGCTGGACCTAGTGACAACTTGTTCTTTACAAGACCACCAAGAAATGAGGTCAAACCCAAGGAAAATAAGAGCTCTTAACGTGGACCTCCTGTCTTTTGGATCTGAGGCCCAATTAGCATCATAGAAAGCTTGAATGGACAAGGGTAGACTAACAACAACAGGTTTCAGAAGAAGACCATAATGAAGGATTCCCTTTAGATATTGAAGAATGCGTTTGACTACAATCCAATGAGACTCAAGAGGGTGAGACATAAACTGGTTAGTTTTGTTGACAATAAAGCTAATTTCTGGTCTAGTAATAGAGTATACTGAAGAGCACCAACAACGGAATGAACAACGTAGGGTCTGAAAAGAGATCTGAACCTTGTTTAGTTAGCCTACAGGATGATGCCATAGGAGAGGAGATAGGTTGAGCTTCTTCATTTTTGTTTTCTACAACAAATCCCTTATATACTTGCTTTGTGTGAGAAGAATAAATCCATTTGACATGTATTTTACCTCAATGCCAAGAGAATAGTCCAATTGCCCCAATTGTTTAAGAGAGAAACTAGAATGAAGTTTGTAGTAAGAACTTGAATCAATTGAGATGAGCTGCTTGTGATAATAATATCATCAACATAGACAAACAGATAAACAGTATGACCTTTGTGCTTGTAAATGAAAAGAGAGGGGTCACATTTGCTGGTCATGAAACCAAACTAAGTAAATATGGCCTTAAGACATTCAAACCACTGCCTAGGGGCCTGTTTCATCCCATATAAAGCTTTATTTAGCTTGCAGACAAGAGATGAATCACAGTTTTCAAACCCTGGGGGTTGGCACATATAAACTTTCTCTTGAAGGATGCCATTGAGGAAAGCATTGTTGACATCTAAATGATAAAGGGACCAATGATTGGTCAAATCCAAGGTGATAATGAGCCGAACAATCACATGTTTGATAACCAAAGAGAAGGTCTCATGAAAGTCAACGCGAGGTTGTTGGTGGAATCCTTCAGCAACCAGCTTGTTAACAGTACCGTCAACATTTTCTTTAACCCTAAAAACCCACTTGCACTCAATTGGTTGTCTATTGGGAGGTAGGGAGACTAAATCCCAAGTTTGATTTTTCAGTAAAACTACATATTCTTCCTGCATTGCAAGGTACCACTTAGGATCATTCAGGGCCTATTTAACATTTCTCAGTTCACAATGGGTGAGAAATAAGGAAGGGTGAATTTTGTCCTTAAGAATTCCAGATTTTGACCTGGTTTGCATGGGATGAGTGTTAACAGGTGGGGAGAGAGTGTAGGTAGGCTGATTGTTCGTTGTAGTAGACTCATAATTAGAAGAAGTAGAATTAGGTGTAGTGACTTGTGAGGGAGAAATGACAGAGTGTTGAACAGGGACAACTAGAGGAATAGAAATGGGTGGAAGAAGGGAAGAACTGTCAGCAGAGAGATGACTAGGAAAAGAGGAAAACAGGTTTGTATAAGGAATCTTGATTTCATTAAACACCACATCTTTTGATACGAAGAGTTTACCTATAGGTGATAGACATTTATAACCTTTTTGAGAAGTGGAATAACCAAGGGAGACACACTCATGAGATCTGAACTCCAGCTTGTGTTGATTGTAAGGCCTAATAAATGGGTAGCAGGAGCAACCAAAGGTTTTTAGGAAACTGTAATATGGGGGTTGTTTGAACAAAATAGTATAAGGGAGAGCAAAGTTGAGAGAGGCTGTAGGTAGTCTATTGATAAGATAAACAGTTATGGTAAAGGCAAAATCCGAACATTTGAGAGGAAAAGATGCATGACTTAGCAAGGTAAGACCAAGTTCAACCACATATGTTTTCTTTTAACAACACCATTTTGGTGAAGTGTATGAGGAAAATAACTCTGAATGATACCATGATTGGTAAAATAAGAGGTTAAGAACCTGAATTCACCTCCCTAATAAATTTGAATGCTTTTGATTTTAGTATGAAATTGGAGTTCATCCATGACTTTAAATTGTAAGAGAACATTGTAGGTATCAGATTTATTTTTGAGGAGATATATCCAAGTAAATTTGGAAAAGGCATCAACAAAGGTAATATAGTAAACAAAACCAGATTTAGAGGGAATATGTGAAGGTCCCCACAAGTCACTATACATCAATTCTAATGTATAATTGTACACAATACTGGAATTAGAGGAGAGAAGTCTGTGACATTTTCCAACATAACATGCAAGACAAAATTCAATAGGACTTTTATTAACTATGAGTATATTACAATGTTGCAAAACAAGTTTTAAGACATATGAGTTGGGATGACCCAACCGAGCATGCCATAGCAGTCGAGACTTATAATTATTATAAGAAATGTTAGTAGGTTTGAAATTTTGTGCAAAATTAGAAAATAAACAAGAAGCAGTTGGAGTGCTTTGGAGACTAAGACTTGAAAAAGAGTAAAGACCATCAACACCAACATAGCCTTGAAGCAAGACTTCATTGGTGACCTGTGATTTAACAAGACAAAGATTATGATGGAACTCAAAGAAGAAATTATTGTCTTGAGCAAACTTACTAACATTGGTGACGTTTTTTGTTATAAAAGGAACATGCAGCAAATGCGTGAGACAATGAAATTTTTGAATTATAAGGAAAGGGAAAGGTAGAGGAACCCGAGAAATTAATAGGCAAACCTTGTCCATTACCAAAATAGATCTGGTCAGGTCCTTCAAAGGGACTTATCTACTAAATATTCTGAGATTCTCCAATAACATGAAATGAGACACCTGAATCTGGAACCTATATAGATGTAGAACAAGGTTGAGTAGGAGTATTTGCTACCATAGCACTTAGACATTGAGAATTCTTAGAATGTTGAGCAGGTCTGTATAACTGGGGTTGAGAAATCAAATTTACATTTGGTCTGTAGAGAGCAGTTTACTGGAAACTTCCATTATAACTAGGCAAAGAGACAAACATATTCTGCTGATAGTGGTTTTGTGCCATAGATTCTTGCAGCGAGAGAAAAGGATTAGGTTGATAATGCTAATCAAACCTATAGTAACAAAAAGAGGCAGTATGCCCATATTTAAGACACACTTGACATTGAAAGTTAAGAGAATCGTCTTCCATGACTACGACCACCACCTTGATGCCCTCTGGGACTGTAATTGCTAATGCGACTGAAATCACCATGCGCAGCAGCTAGAGGGTTTGCAGAGTCTGATTGTGAGGCAGAGGCGTTAGTGGAAGTGTGAGACGAAGATGAATCAGGGTTTTCACGAGCACCGCGAGCAAGATTGACTGAAGGAGTGTCAGTTAAGAGTTGCTTGCAATATTTCATATTTCATAATTCTTGAGCCAACAGTAAGGCTTCAACTTCTTCAATCGGAACAGGTTGGAAGCGGCTCTCAACGACAGTAACAACAAAACTATATTCTTGTGGGAGTCCTTCAAGAAATACATCAACATGTTCCTTGAGAAAAAATGGATCACCAACAAAAGCCAAGGCATCAGAAGTGATTTGATGTGAGAAAGAAAATCACGCTTTATCATCAAGACTGGAGGCACGCAATTCAGCTCGAAGTTGCCTGTCACGTGCACGAGTCTGCAGGTGAAAATAGTCATGGATTTTCTCCCAGACCTGGTAAGAATGAATAGAACCAAGAACACGCGACAAAATCGACGAGGAAATAGTTGATTGAAACCAAGTTAACAACAATTGATCTTGCTGTTCCTAGGTGGTGTAAGCGGGATTTTCAGAGTGTGTATCTCAATCACCTTGGGTAAGAAATCAGAGAGGAATTTTAAGATTCACCACGAATCGATGTAAGCGATGAGACTTAATAATCGGTTCTACTCGCTATTTCCAGAGCAAGAAATTTGAATCAGTAAACTTCTCAGTAATAGATTGAGAAAAGGTTTGGGTGGTGGAAGAGGAAATAACATAATTGATCGAAGCAGCCACGGACCTCATTGCGCTCTGGATACCATAATAGAAAAATGCAGAGAAGAAGAAGAACAGAGAAAAGAGAATTTCTTATTATTTCCTCTTACTTACAACAGAAACACACTTATCTATTTATATAAGCCCTAACAAAAAAGCTTCTAGAGAAAGCTAACCACTAACTAACCTAATAACAGAAAAGAGAGGAACATATAACTAATAACAAACTTAACAGAAAAGTAAAACAAATTTACTGCAGTTGAATAACCATATACACACATATAACTAGAGTACTCTAATAAAAAACAACAGTGAAGGATTCAATTGTGCAGAATTCATATTGTGCTTTGCATTTAATATTTTACCTTACAAGTCCATTTCAATAGTGATAGTAATAGTTAAGTTATGTTGGTTACCATTTAATATTTTAACTTACAAGTTCGTATGAATACATTACAATGTTGCTACAATTGAATTCTCATTATTGACGAAATAAATGAATATAAAACCTGTAAAGAAGAAAAGTAGTACGAGTGTGGGGAGAAGCAAGATGGAAAGTGATTTGGCAACACTGTAGTCAATCAAATGTTATGAGGAGTTAACCATTTATTTTGTTCAGGATTAACCACTTAAGAGACACTGTTAGGTGGTTAATCCTGAACAAAATAAGTGGTTAACTCCATATACCATGTGGTTAAGTACATTTTTCTAAAATTTACTCCACAATGTGCTAATAACTTTTAGCCAATTTGCTTACCACTCAACTATACTTAGTTCACTAAACAAAACATGATGTCTAAAATTATTTGGGCCAAAAGGACAAATCTCTTACAAATTTCAGAGTGATTGTTAAATGGTTAATCCTTAAACAAATAAGTGGTTAACTCTACATACCATGTGGTTGACTGCAGTTTTCTGATAATTTTCTCCACACGGAGCCAAATTACTTTCAACCAACTTGCTTACCACTCAACTATACTTAGTTCACTTGAAAAAACGTGGTGTCTAAAATTATTTTAAAGCAATAAAGACAAATCTCTTACAAATTTCAAAGTTACTATTAAGTGGTTAATCCTAAACAAAATAAGTGGTTAACTCCATATACCATGTGGTTAAGTACAATATTTTGAAAATTTTCTCCACACAAGGTCAAATCACTTTCAGTCAACTTGCTTACCACTCAACTATATTTAGTTTACTTGATAAAACATTGTGTCTAAAATTATTTAGACCAACAAGGATAATTTTCTTACAAATTTCAGAGTCACTGTTAAATCCTTAATCCTTAACAAAATAAGTGGTTAACTCCTCATAACACTACATTGTTGTCAAATCACTTTCCACCTTGCTTCCACCCACACTTGTACTACTTTTCTTCTTTATAAGTTTTGTACTGATTTATTTTGTCATTAATGACTATTCAATTGAGCAACATTGTAATGTATTCATACGAACTTGTAAGTTAAAATATTAAATGGTAACCAACATAACTATTACTATCACTATTGAAATGGAGTTGTAAGGTAATATATTAAATGTAAAGCACCATACGAATTTTGCACAATTGAATCGTCCACTGTTGCTTTTTAACCCCAATTATGCACACAATGAACAAACCAAATAAAGTTATAAGCAATTGGCAACAGGTACATTGCAATGAAATGAGTCTTTCATTACATTCCATAATACAATTTCACAATATTACAACAACAGTGCAACTATCCTCAAATGGGTGCTTCATTTCATTCCAAAATACAACTTTCAAACTAACATATCCTACAACTTACCCTCTAAATTTAAACTCTTGACAACTAACACCTCCTTCCTTAATTTCTAATTATGAACATAAACAAAACAATGCACATAATTACGGTGGTTGTTCAACATATAATAAAAAAATAATACATAATGTATCATTTCTTCTTTTCCAAATCAAGCTTCTTTTGTAACTTGCAGTATGTTCTCCATAGTATGCTCAGTCTCATCCCTATTCTCTTGTTCTGAACCATCATATGCATCTTTATCCATCTATCTAAAATAATTGCATGTGTTTTGACCCTACAAAAACATGTCATATTAATTACTGAATTTTTCACCCTAAGATCACAACCCAAACAAATTCTATAAAATAAAATGAAAAAAAAGAAACATAATTCCAATTAGGGTATCTCAAAAAACCCTTTGAGGGTTGATGTGCCTCACCACATAAACAATATCTCCATTTAATCCTTAACAAATAAAAAATGTACAAATGTAATCATATATAGATATATACACGTCGGATTGGTGCGATAAAAAAACCCGTATCCATAAGTAATAATTACCCATTTATATTATGTATGTGAATATTTTAATGAATTTTATCTACGGCGTGATGTTTTTATCAATCCGTAAGTTTACCTCTACGGAGGTGACCATTTATCATGCCCATGATATTTATTTGACAGGGTGGTAATAGTTGTTTTTGTAAATAAAACGAATAATTTATATTTATGGATCGGTAGTGGTGAAAGCCGGGAAGGAGAAACGATAGGAATTGAATTGAAGTGGTGTGTTGTTAGCATTTAGCATTTAGCATTTAGCAGTGAGTGCGAGGGAGGGAAAATGGAAGGGATTCAGATCCGGTCAGTGTTTGTGTTATTTTGCATAACTGTGGCCGTGGCCGTGGCCGATAGCGTTACTCGAGAAGAAGCAAAACAACTGAGAGACGAGGTTGGCGACATGTTTTATCACGCTTTCAATGGATACATGGACCACGCTTTTCCCCTGGACGAATTGAGACCTCTCTCCTGCGCTGGAGAGGATACGCTCGGTGGTTACGCCTTAACCTTGGTTCGCTTTTTCACCCTTTCTTTCACTTTCTATCATTTCATTTCATTTATTATTCATTAATCCTCCCTTTCCAATCAGATTGACTCCTTGGACACTCTCGCCTTACTCGGTGACCGCCAACGCTTTGCCACTTCCGTTGAATGGATTGCTAAAAACCTTCGCTTTGATATAGTCAGTCCTCTTTCCTTCCAATCAAACGCCAACATATTCTGCTTTCATTTCTTATTATTCTCCTTTGCCTTCGCTTGCAGAATAAAACGGTTTCTCTGTTTGAGACTACTATCAGGGTCCTCGGAGGATTGCTTTCAGCTCATCTTATTGCCTCTGATTATGCCACGGTATTGGTTATTCTACTCCACATTTACATTCATATTGCTAAAGCTAGAGGTAAAGGGAGACAAAAAACTATAGGTCTAATATAACCGTTCACAACATTTTATTGGCCATTGCTTTGTTTATGGACACCACTCCACTTAATGAGAAAAACGCTTGGTTGTTCTATCTATGCATTCCCTGTCTATAGTGATTTGGCATCTCATGACTTATTTCTCTTATTAACTCATCTAAGAATATATGTGTACATAGTGTTTTAAGGTCTTCAATGATTATCTTCACTTTTGTTGTCTGCAGGGCATGAGAGTTCCGTTGTATGACAATCAGTTACTGAACTTAGCTGAAGATCTTGCCAGGAGGTTGTTACCTGCATTTGATACCCCTACAGGTTTTACTCAATCATACATAATAGTCTTTGTCTTTTAGTACCTTTCCTCTCAAAATCATCCTTTTCAATTCTAGAATGGATTCTTTTATTGCATTTTTTTAGAACTAAATATGTTATCCTTTAAATTTTCACTCTTGATGGAATGTCATTTTATAGCACTATACCATACCAGTGTTATCAACCGAGATTGCCAAAAATGGCACAAAGCCAATAATCTACTATTTCATTTAGTGAATAATATTGTGGGCAACTAGTGGAAGTTGCTTAGCAGTAGAAATATATGATGCTATATGTCAATCATATATTTAACAAAAATTATCTTGTGTGCAAATAAAAATTAAAATAAATAGCATAATATTAACTGAAACGATCAATTAGCTGGAGACTTGCTGTAGGTGACTAATGATTATAGGATATATGCTGCAACCACAACAACCCTAACAGCCGCAATAACAGGTAGAGTTGCGATGATCCAAGGAATTCTGCCTGTGTCGCGCTATAGGTAGCTGTTTTAATAAATTGACACATAAGGTTAAGAATGATGTGTAGATAATGACATTCTGTGTTTATGGCAAAACTCTAAGCTGTTTGTATAGGATGTTTAAATTAAGTGGAGGTGTTATCTTAAAACCAATTTGCATCGGTGAAGTTGTCTAACAAATATATTAGCTGCAACCCTAGAATTGTGGCAGTCGATATGGAACCTTCCAACACCCTCTCCATAGATGCCTGCTAGAATAGGTGATTTACCAAGATGGAATGGACTATAAACTTTGATACTGTGTTAGACCTTATCTTAAAACCAATTGCCATTAAGTGGAAGTTGCCCAAGAGATATATAAGTTGCAGTTCAAGAATTGAAGCAGGTAATGTAGGACCATCCAACAAAAGGTGAGGATACAGTATAATGCAAAATAATTTTGCTTTTTAAAAAAGGAGAATTAATAATTCAACAAGGTTGCTCATCTCTGCAAATTGGAGAGTGCAACCTCTTTTAAACAGCCATGCCAAGAAGCAGAGCATCAAATAGAAGCAAAAACCATAATCCTATCCTGTAATAGCAACTTTAATTGCAAATGTACCCTTAAAAATATCCATGAATTCTGCTCCAACCAAATGCATCAAATTGCATAAACTACTCACCGTGTCAAGATTTTTAGCTTCGTTGTTTGTAATATGACGTACAACTAAAACTAACCTCCTGATAACTAGAAAATATTTTGTTTACTCACAACAAACTACTGAAAAGCCCTCATAATTCTTCAGACCTTAGATAGTGTTGGAAATCCACATCAACTAGTGATATGGTTAAACAAAAGTATATAATGAGGTGCAAACTTCACCTTAAAGACATAATAGTTAATAGCGGATAGCGGTCTAGAGCGGTCACTCTTCAAAAATGCTATAACAGGATAGCGGGATGATTGCTATTTAAATCCCTATATAAATGTATATGACTATATGTATATAACGTATATGTGCTGAAAAATAAAAAATTTAGTGCAAGAAAACATATAATATACAAATTTCTATAATTTTCATATACAAAATAACAAACATGACATGTATCCCACAATCTCTTGTCTATAGGCTGCCAAAGCAACAAACTTTACAACTTTCTTGTTATTTATACCCCTAAGGCTATTCCAATATCAACCCATGTCCAAATTTGGATCATTGGGTTCCACTAAACTAGCAAAAAGAGTGGGTTATGAAGCCATAGTGTGGAAGGGAGAAAAGTTGGACCCAGAAAAAAGTTAAAGAAATGGATGATGAAGAAGACAAGTTAAAAAAATGTTGGACGAAGCCAACAAAGAACCTGGGCATAATCTTTGTTGGAACAATAATCTTTGATGAGTTCAAACAGAATCACCGAAGAGCTCGCCGGAGAAGAAAATGGGTGACAATGAAGTTGCACCGCTCAAGAAAGGGAAGAAAAGAAACTAGTGAGAACAGATTGTGTGGGAGAAGTTGAAAGACAAAGTAGATAATGTTGTTTAGGGTAACATGGGAAGTCCTCTTTACCCTTCATTAAAAATGAATCAGCCTATGTCAAAAAGACGCCATTCCACTAAAGTGTTTTTTGTTTTTTTAAGAAACACACCAAAACAATGCTGTTTGAGTCTTCTTCTCCACCCCGAAACCTAAAGAAACACTTAATATAAGAAAAGCTTAAGTGAATTGACTTACACTTACCTCATAACATCTTATGAATAGAGATAAACTAGATTACAAAAGAAGTCAGAAGGGTGACCTTCATCAGCCACCTACCTCTGACATGCAATCATAAATGAAAGATAAAATGAAGCTCAACTAACAACTAACATTAATTCAAACTTATATTTAACACTCCCCCTCAAGCTAGAGCATATAAATCATATGTTCCAAGCTTGGAAATCAAGTGTTGAATTCGAGGATCCTTCAAGGGTTTGGTTAATAATAGATTTGCAAGCTGATCATATGAGCTAACAAACTCGGTTCTAATTTCCTTGGACAACACCTTGTCTCTTACAAAGTGACAATCAATTTCAATGTACTTAGTCCTTTGATGAAACACTAGATTGGAGGCAATATGAAAAGTTGCCTAATTATCATAGTAAAGTTGTATTGGAGAAATTTCACAAAACTTCAATTCTTGTATGAGTTGTTTGACCCACACCAACTCACATATAGCTAGAACCATAGATCTATATTTAGCTTTTGCACTAGATCAAGAAACAGTATTCTGTTTCTTGCTCTTCCATGAGATAAGGTTACTACTAAGGTACACACAATAACCAGTAGTAGAGCGATGGTCTATATCGGATTTTGCTCAATCAACATCATAATATCCAACAATTTGGCTATTTCTTTTATCCTCATACAATAGACCTTGACCTTTAGCCTTTTTTATGTATATGAGAATACGCATTATTCCATTCCAATAATCAATACAAAGTGAATTCATGAACTGACTCACAACTCCAACTGGAAAGGAAGTATCTGACTTGGTAATGGTAAGATATGTGAGTTTCCTAACTAGCCTTCTATACTTCTCTGGATTTGAGTATAAGTCTCTCATATCTGCCACTAACTTCTTCTATGGGTCTATAAGACTGTTAACGGGCTTACAATTTGACATTTTGGTTTTTTTTAGAAGATTCAAGACATACTTTCTATGGGAAACTACAATGCCTTCTTTGGATTGAGCTACTTCTATTCCAAAAAAATATTTCAGATAACCGAGATTTTTTGTTTGAAAGTGATTGCATAAATGTTGTTTTAGTTGAGATATTGTGACTTCATCATTCTCTGTAATAACAATGTCGTCAACATAAACAACCAAATAAACACATTTTCCAAAAGATTTATGATAGTACAAGATGGAGTAATCAACTTCACTCCTTTTCATTCCAAAACTTTAGATAACCTTGCTGAATTTTCAAAACCAAGCCCTTAAAGTCTGTTTAAGACCATAGAGAGACCGTTAAAGTTTACACACTAGACTAGACTCCTCCTGAACAACAAAACCAGGAGGTTGCTCCATGTAAATCTCCTCATGTAACTCTTCATGAAGAAATGCATTTTTAACATCCATCTGATACAGGGCCCAATGGTGAATAGCCGCCATGGCAAGAAGAAGACGAATGGTAGTGATCTTGGCCACGGGTGAGAAAATATTTCCATAATCAAGTCAATAGATCTGAGTGTAACCTTTGGCTACAAGACGAACTTTAAGGCAATCAATTTCACCATTAGGACCAACTTTAATAACATAGATCCATTTGCAACCAACAACTTTCTTCCCAAGAGGAAGATGAACCAACTCCATGTATCATTATGATCAAGAGCTTGCATTTCATCAATCATGGCTTGTCGCCATCCAAGATGATCAAGTGTTTCACAAACATTTTTGGAAATGGTGATAGACGATAATGAATTGACAAATGAACAATAAGAAGGAGACAAACAATGATAACTCAAAAAATTGTAGATAAGGTGAGTTTTGAGAGGAGCAAATACCTTTTCGGAGAGCAATAGGCCAACTTGAGTTGTCATCGGCCATAGAAGAAGAATTAGGAGCCGTTGTACATGAAGCAGATGGAGAAGGACATGGGCCAAGAGAATCATCAGGTACGATTGAACTAGTTGTAGGTGTCATACCTTGAATAGTATCAGAGGGTGAAGGATAAGTGTTAACGATATGAGGAGTTGGAGGAATATCTACATGATCAGATTGAGAAGAGATGCCAGGACGAGAGGTGGAAGTGGACAGTACCTTTTGGATGGAAATGGAGTCTGATATGGAGGATGAGTAGAAGGGAGTATTTTCAAAGAAGGTAACATTAGCAAACATGTAATACCTCTTAGTATTAGGAGAATAACATTTGTAACCTTTTTGAAGACAAGAGTATCCTAGGAAGATAGACTTGATGAATTTAGCTGACAACTTATCGATACCTAGAGACAAATCATGAACAAAACACGTACACCCAAATACATGTGGTTGATACATGATACAGAGGTTTAGTGGGAAACATGATTGTATGAGGAATTTAATTATCAAGAGAGGAAGAGGACATTCTATTGATAAAATAACAAGCAGAAAGAATTGCATCTCTCCAATGATGTGATGGAACCTTTGCATTAAGCATTAAGGAACAAGCCGTTTCAATAAGGTGACGATTATTTCTTTCTGCTATCCCATTTTGTTGAGGAGTGTGGAGACAAGTGAATTGATGGAAGATTCCTTGAGCGGAAAAAAAAAGAGAGTTCAGAGGAAAAATATTCTTTTGCATTATATCACTTCTTAAAATTTTAATTGATTTTCCAAGTTGATTTTTTATTTTATGAAAGGACACAAACATGAACACAAGTTCTGACCTTTCTTTCATTAAATAAAGTCACATACAACAGGAATATTCATCAATGAAAGTTACAAAATATTTAAATCCAAAAGAAGGAACCCGATTAGGTTTCCAAATATCTGAATGAATAGTAGAGAAAGCTGAGTTACATCTTGACTCATCTTAACTAGGGAAAAAAGATCTAACATGTTTGTCTAGTTGACAAGCTTCACATTCTAAAGTTTAGATTTTCTTAACACTAGGAGTCATTATTTTTAATTTGACTAAACTTGGATGTCCAAAACGATCATGCAACTATTTAGGAGAGAGATGCAAGGCAATACACTGAAGGACTAGATTCTAGGTAATAGAGACCTCTTGATTCATGTCCTGCGCCAAGCGGTCGGCTCTTACCACGTTCCTGAATGACAAATGAATCATAATTAAATGTGACTGAACAATTTAAAGATTTAGTTAACTGACTCAAAGAAAGTAAATTGGGACAAAAATGAATGTACAAAACAGAAGTTAAATTTAAGGAGGGAGAAGTAGATATTAAACCATTCCTTGAGCTGAAACTTTTGACCAATTAACTAATGTGACAAGGTGGGGAAATTTGGAAGGTGACAAAGATGAAAACAAAGTTATTACCAGGTATAGGACCAGAATCAACAATCCATAGATTTTTGACCTTCCACAAATTGAGAAATGCAGGCCATTGAGACATTAGGTCCAGAAGAGGGTTCAACAAGGCTGTTAGACTTCAACCTCAAAGTACTCTTGATATTCTTGATACTCTTCTTAAGATAATTTCCTTTCTTCAGGTTTTTCAGACTTTGATACATGTGTAGACTTGTCTGGAAAACCATGTAGTGAGTAACATGTTTCATTAGTGTGACCCATCCTTTTGCAATGAATACATTGAGGACGATTATCTCTTTCACCATGTCCTCTATTTCCACGTCCTCCTCTTCTTCTAGAACACATTATAACAGAAGATTCTGCATTACTTTCAAGGGAGGTGCCCTCATTATTTAGGGTAGGAACATAGAGGAGTCGAGTAGTTAGGCTCTCCATGGTAAGAATATCTTGTCCTATAAGAATTTGATCATAGATGTGCTTGAATGACCAGTTCACACCACGAAGAATCATAACCATATAGAGATTATCAAGTTGTTTCCTTATTTCTTCTATAGAGTCAGCTTCTAGGATAAGTTTCAATTGTTCTGCAGCGGCTTGAGCATCAGAAACATAAGACACAATATCTGAATCATTTTGCTTCAAAGAGGCTAGCTTTTCTGAACACAATCAAATAAGTATCGAATGTCATTAAAGTAGATATATTGAGTTTTCTTCCTAAAAGAATAACAAGATTTGAATGCTTTGAGGTTTTTTAATATTTTAGGTTCCATTGACTGCTATAGAAGAACACAAAGTTTAAAATATAGTTTCTTCCACTGAGCTTTTTATTCAACTAATCCCTTAATATCTTCTTTTTTTAAATGCTCATGGTGTCCCTGTCCAAGAGACCAGAGTTCCACAGAATCAACCCATAATAAATAATTTTTACCATTGAGCTTCTCTGTTGTATAATGGCAATCTTAGATATAGGAAGGGCAGGACCAGAGCTTGACACCAGAGAAGGTAGAGAAGGCCATTTCAAATCTAGAAAAAAGAGCAAAGAGAGGACTGAGAGAGAGATTTGAGCTAAACCTAAGGAAGCTTGCTCGAATTGGAGAACGAAGACCGATAATGCAACCAGCAGGCTTCGACGAACTTGATGATGGCGGAACGGAAGCTAACGGAGGTTGTTTGGCCGGTGCGTGGAGCTCATGCACCTCCTGTTTGGCGAAGTGTGTGGTGGCACGTGAGGGGTCTGCTGGAGGAGCGACCACTTGGGTTGGGCTGCGCATATCAAAGGGCACGTAACGCTGAATTTGCCTGACAAAAAAGTCATCATGGCGGTGGATGACATGTGACTTTAGATTTAAAGAGCGGGATCATTCCCGCTTTGATACCAACTTGAATATAGGAAAAACTTGAGTGAATTGACTTACACTCAACTCAAAACATCTTATTAATAGAGATCAACCAAAGTACAGAAGAAATCAGAAGGTTGAGCTTCAACAACCACTTACCTCTGACATACAAGCATAAATAAAAGATAAAATGAAGCTCAACTAACAACTAACATTAAATACAAACTTATATTTAACAGAAACTTTGTACATAGAAAGGCGTCACAATTTGCAGTGCGTTTTTGGCTGTGAATGGCGGCACGACTCTCGCTCCTCCGAGCTGCGACACAACACAAGCATCAAAGTGGTGAGTGGTTGCTCTGCCCCGCCCACTACGACAACGCCATTTTCGTGTGCTTTTACTATGTTACAAGTTGGTTTTGTGAGGTTGAATTAGGCTCAATTTCACCCAGTGTTATCAAATTGCGGCCATGGCAGCGCCATGGCGGAATAGCGTGGCAGATTTTCAACAAAGCGCCACAGTATAGCGGTTGCGTTTCGGCGTTCGGATTGCGTGTCATGGCGGCAGTGGCGGAATCTGCATTTTTTTTTAAAAAAAAAACAACCTTTCGGGTCTCGGACTCGACCCAACTGGAAGAGTTTTTAACTCTTTAAACCCTAAAACAACCCTTATTCACCTTCACACCTGAGAGAGACGAAACCGACAGCGAGCGACGAACACCAACAGTGAGCGACAGCGACGCGACGAGGTTCAACACGATGCGTGGCTGGCGATGCGACTGAGATCGGCGATGGCGACAGGGACCAGTGACGGCGAGGGTGAGCGACAGGGTTAGTTCTCTAGGGTTTTTTTCAGTTCTTTGGTTCTTTATATATATGTTTTTCAGTTCTCTCTTATTTCTTCTGCCCGCAACCCACATCACTCTTTTCTTTTTATTTTTTAAACTTTTTGATTTGTTTTAAATAATTTTTACATTATGTAAAAATCATTAATTGTGTTATTTGTGGAGAAGTTGCTCTGTTTTATTGATGAGTAACTTTGTCTTTGTTAATTTTTTTTAGTATTAGTACACTACAACCTTTGAGCAAGTTTTGCAATGGCTAAAACACCAACACCAACTCCAACTCCAACAGATTCAAGGGTTAGCTTTAGAACAGACCCCGGTTGGAAATATTGTCACCAACTAAATGAAACTGACACAAACACAGTTGTTTGTAATTTTTGTGGAAAAGTTATGAAGGGGGGAATAACAAGAGCGAAGGAACATATCATGGGGAAGAAAGGGAACGTGACAGCTTGTAAAAAAAGACCACAACATGTAAAGGATGAACTTTGGGGACTTTTAACTAATAAAAAGTTTATAGCTACTTCTGCAACTTCAGTTGATTTGCCTATCAACATTAGAGAAATGAACTTTGCTCCCATTGGCTGCGATGAAGATGAATCAGATGAATTTGAGGACTCTAACAATAATGTAGCTGCTGCCAAAAAAAGTATGGCTAGAAAAGGGCCAATGGACATGTTTTGCATAAATGCACTACAAGGAGTTAATAAAAAATAAAGGGAGAAAATGCGACAAATGAACATAAAGGAGACATGTGACAAAAAACTAGTGGAGAAAGTTCGTCAGTATATTGCTCGCTTTTGGTATCAAGCTGAGATTGCATTCAACCTTATTAAGTTGAAGAGTTTTGAAGATACGGTAATTGCTATTGGTCAATATGGACCACATTTGTCCATCCCTAGTTACCATGATATTAGAGTTCCACCGTTGAAGAAAGAGATGGAATATACTGAAGAGTTGATGAAAGGCCATAGGGAGCTATGGGTGAAGCATGGATGTTCTATCATGTTTGATGCATGGACTGATAGGAAACAAAGATGCATTATTAATTTCTTGGTGAACTCTCAAGCTGAGACAATGTTTTTGAAGTCTGTTGATACTTCTGATTTTGTCAAAACTGGAGAAAAGATTTTTGAGTTAATTGATTTAGTTGTGGAGGAGGTTGGAGAGCAAAATGTTGTGCAAGTGATCACTGATAATGGGAGTAATTATGTGTTGGCTGGTAAGAAGCTGGAGGAGAGAAGGCCACACTTGTTTTGGACCTCCTGTGCAGCCCATTGCATAGATCTAATGCTTGAAGATATTGGAAAACTTCCATTGGTTAGGAAGACAATTAGAAGGGCAATCGCACTGGTTAGGTTTATCTATGCCCATTCTAGTACTTTGAGCATGTTGAGAAGTTTTACAAACAAGGAGTTGGTGAGACCTACAGTGACTAGATTTGCTACTTCTTATCTCACGTTGGAAAACTCCAGGTTCAGAAAATTAATATTAGAACTATGTTTGTTTCCAGTGCATGGACATTAAACAAGCTATCAAAAGAAGCTAAGGGAAAGGAAGCTATGAAAGTGACACTCATGCCTTCTTTTTGGAAGAATGTGGTATATACCCTTAAAATCATGGCACCACTTGTAAAAGTGCTTCGTCTTGTTGAAGGGGAAAGGAAACCATCAATGGGTTATATTTATGAAGCAATGGACAAGGCAAAAGAAACCATCATGAGGTCATTCAACAACAATGAAAGCAAATACCAAGATGTGTTTGCTATTATTGATAAAAGATGGAATTGTCAACTTCATAGGCCATTACATGCAGTTGCCCACTTTCTTAATCCAAAGTTCTTCTATGACCACATGGAAATGGAGTATGATTTTGAAGTCATGAATGGGTTATATGAATGCATTAAGAAGTTGGTTCCGGAATTAGATATCCAACATGCAATTCTGACCGAGTTACACCTTTACAAAACTAAAGCTGGTCTTTTTGGATATGAATACGCTATGCATCAAAGAAAATCTCATTCTCCTAGTAAGAAACTTCTACTAATTTATTTTATGGAAGTTTTAATTTTACAAATCCTAAACTTACAAGCCATGCTCTTCTCTATAGCTTATTGATGGCGAATGTATGGCTCCAATGCTCCGAATTTGCAGAAACTAGCTATAAAGATTTGAGCTTGACTTGCAGTTCCTCAGGTTGTGAAAGGATTTGGAGTGTATTTGAGCAAGTAATTCCCCAAGCTAATTTTATTTTATTTAAATTTCATGGTCAAGTTTCATTTGACCTTTATTTATCTTACTTATGTAATGTTTCAGATTCACTCCAAAAAAAGGAATAGGCTTGAGCACTAGAAGTTGTATGACTTGGTGTATGTTAAATACAACCAACAACTTAAGCACAAATATAATGCTAGAGATGAAATTGATCCAATTTCTCTCAATGACATTGATGCTTGCAATGAATAGTTAATTAGAGAGATGGATGATGCTACAGATGATGGAAATGAGTTGGTGCTTGATAATGATGAAGGTTTTAAATTGGGCAACTGTGTATGAAGCTTCAGGGGTTGGAGAGCTTAGGATCTATAATAGGCGTACCAAGAAAAGAAAAGACCCAACAAATGATGGTGCCAGATATCTAAAAGGCAAGCACTAGAAAAAAATAAGCAAGTTCAAGTTCAACAAGAGGATGAGGATGAGGAGTTTGAGGAAGGGGAGTCTGAAGAAGAAGCAATTAGAGCTCATTTTGACAATGACAAGTTAGATGAAGATGAGGAAGAAGGATATGCTTCTCTTGATGATAATGAGAAGAATTTAGATGAGGATTATGTTGGAGTTAATGAAGATGAATAGGTTTTAGGTTTTGGAAAGTAGAAATTGTTTTTTGTTTGTTTTAAGTTTCATGACTTTGGTTAATTTGAATTTTAGCTCATGTTTTCAGTTGAAGAATATTAGGTACTTTTAACATTGTACTGATTTAGTTATGTATGAGACTATGAGTGTTGTTTTCATTGTTTTTTTAATTATATTTCATGTTTTATATTCTCTTTTTGTAATTTTTTAATTTATATTTAGTATTTTGTTAATGGTTATAACTTTATATATAAAAATATTACTATTTTTTAGTCTGCCATGGCGTCCGCTATCGCCATATGGCATTTTTTTGGCAAACCGCCGTCCGCCATAGATAACATTGATTTCACCATTTCTAATATATCAGAGCCTATCCTAACGGTTTGTTGTTATGGACCTATCGTGCCACCCACTATTGGACCACCCACAAATATTAAACTCCATGCTCAAGATGTCTAGTCCTCAGCGTGAGGAGGGTGTGTTGGAAATCCCACATTGACTAGTGATATGACTAAACAAAAGTATATAATAAGGTGTAAATCTTACCTTACAAGCTGGTTTTATGAGGTTGAATAGACCCAATTTTACCATTTCTAATAGATAGCTTCAATGAACTAAAAGATGAAACATTAAAATTTTTGTTATCCTTCTCTGAGAAGAGAGTGGAATCATTCAGCCAAGTGAAAGTGGAACCCTCATCTTATGTGAAATTGTGAACCCACTTAAATACCCTTCATGACATCCTTATCTTGAACCCTTGAAAGCATTCAATGTAGAACAAGAAAAGGAACATTTGTTCTTTTGCATAACTTTTTGCCATACATGTAACCAAGAGTTTCACCATTTGCTTTCATTGAAAAAGGATTGTGAAGAGACATCCATCCAGAAATCACTTTCCCATTTATGATTTACTTACCATGGTGCAAAACTTCCATATTTTAAGCTTAGCTTGATAGTTAATATTGTTTTGGTTCCCTACCCTTATGTTTTAGATAGAGGGAAAAAAATTAGGGATGAAAGAATTTTTGAGATTTAAAAATTTCTTAGGCTGAAGAGATAGAAGATAGAAAAATTGACTTTAAGAAACAAATTTCAAAATTTTCTCTCTAATTTATAAGTTTCAAATGTTATCCTCTCTCTCGTCCCTCTTCTAAAGAAAGGGTAATAGTTCATTATATGTTGACTTTCATGTGCTTTGTTGTTTTCAGGAATTCCATTTGGATCTGTAAACTTGTTACATGGAGTTGATCAACATGAGAGCAAGGTAAAGCAACCTTCTCCCATTCTTCCCCTTTTTATGTAATGGGTCTTCATCGTAATCACTGATCTGCCGAAGTAGCTAATAATTTCAAATGATATATAACAAACAAAAGGGCAAAAAAAAAAAATTGCACAGGAGATGGTTCAGAAACTCATATTTGCTCCAGTAGTTTCTTTTTGAGAAAAAAGAATTTTTCCTGAGATCAGTACTCTCTATTGTTTCGTTTATCACATGGCTTTGACTTATTTTTGTCTTTGTATTAATTTAAAATTATGCTTTTCTGCTTAGATAACTTCAACAGCTGGTGGTGGGACCTTGACTCTTGAATTTGGAGTTCTAAGCCGTTTGACAAATGATCCTAGTAAGTTTACCATTTTCCCTTTAGGTCTATTGTAAGCATACATTATCCTACTCTGTGAGAAGATATATGAACTAAAGCTCTAAATAAACAAGGACTAAGTATAGTATTGTACTCTTGTATCCAGTGTGATAATAACTATAGAAGTTATCAAAGATATCATTCTCAAGGTATTAATATGATTTAAGTAGGCCAACAAATGACTGGATTTTATTGATGGATTTTGTTGAGTGTTTCTATTCTCATGGCTGTTTCCAGAGTTGCTGTACCTTTGCTCTTGTATTTTCTTTATGCTATTAAGAAACAGAGAGAACGGAGCCAAAAATTATATTAATCCATTTTGATTTTATCCTTTCCCCACGCATCAATGGAGCGACTATTGTCCCAAGTTGTATTTCATCTCTTCCTTGTATTTTGTGGCTCCCACAAGTCTCACCGGCCAAGCTTCCTTGTTAGTAGTTTTTTTCTTTTTTTTTTATTGATCAGTAGCCTTCTTAGTGACATGATACTTGATACTCTCCCTAGCTTTTAGCACTTTTGCAACTTTAAAACACTCTTTGAATTTAACTTTTTATTAAGTCCTTCCATCATCATTATTTTCGTTAAGGTTTAAGCCCTTTTGGTTCACCAAAACTACATGGTTAGGAATCCGCCTGACCTATCAACCTTCCTTGTGCAAGGGAAAAGGTAACAAGTAGGTGGCAAAGGTAGTAATCCCCAACACTCCTTCTTTCTTCATCCCTTTACGCAGTAACATACCTAGTGAAAGAAAGTCATCAGTCAGTAGCAAGCCGAGCCTATTAGCTATTATAGCCCTTGTAGTAGTCAGTCTTCCAATTCCCCATAGTCATCTTCTCCAATATAAGATTAAGTGATTGTTTGACAAGAGTTTTATAAAACTGTTTTCAAAAATTGTTTTCAGTATTTTAGTATTTAAAAACTAAAAAACTCGTTTGATTATTGTTTTCTTAAAACAGATTTCGAAAACAGGAACAACTTTAAGTTTTGTTTTGAAAACTCAAAATACAATGAGAATATATTTTTTTTTGCTTTTCATTAATGATATTTCTCTAAACATAAACAAGTTTTTTCATTTTTACATCTTTAAAACAGTTTTCAAATAATGCTTATTAAACAAGTTTTTTTTCTCTTCTAGAAAATAGTTTTTGAAAACTATTTTTGAAATATTTTTAAAATCTAAAAAACAAAATCAAACCAATCAAACTTAAATCCCTTTGAGTTTTGAGTATATTTACCTTGTTGTTTTCCTTTAGTTTCCACCAAATGATTCTTGGGCTTTTAGCTTGTTAGTTTCTTCTTGAGTCTTTATTCTTTCATATCTGGCACATCTAGAACCAAAATACATTGTTTGATACTTTGTTGTTAATGCAACAAGTAAAGGGTTTTGTTTAATTATTGCATTTTATACCATATTCTCACCTTTATTGTCATCTTTAGCATGTTACTACTTGTTTTTTACCAATACCAAGTAGAGATTCTTGATATGGAAGCATGTTTTAGCCCCCATTAGTCCAACTTCAATTCCAAGATTTTTTTTCTTATTGTAATTACAAGTTATGGGTGTGTTTGATAAAACTAGTTAAAAGTTATAAAATGACAAATAAGAGTATCATTAATTATTAGATCAATAGCGAGGTATTTAAAATAATTATAATATATTTTAATGATAAAATTTCTTAGTATAAGTTGATTACATATTTAAATTATAAATTTACTATAATTACATATTTAAGTTATAATTTTTTATTTACATGTTTAAATTACAACTATATATAATTATATTTAAATTATAATTTTTTATAATTAATATTTAAATTTTAAATTATTATAATTACATATTTAAGTTATAAATTACTATAATTATATATTTAAAGTATAATTTTTTATAATTAAATATTTAAATTACTATAATTATATATTTAAATTGTAAATTTCTATAATTATATATTTTAATAATTTTAATATTAAGTGATTAAATATTTAAATTATAAAAATTATATTATAAAGTTGTAACATGTAAGGAGAACGTAACAATATGAGACAATTTATTATTATTAATGAAGAATAAGTTGTTAAAAAGATAAACAGATAGTTGAAAATAAGATATTTTTTAAAAAAATTAACTAGTTTTTTAGAAAAAGTTAACGACCTGACATTATTATAATAGCATGCATCTTGATGTGATACATGCAATTTGTTATGATTCATAGCTTTAGCTATGCGTATTCGTATCTGTTTCTGGTGTGAATCGTCAGCAAATCGCAATTTCAAAGAGAGTCTCACGATTGAGACCAAACTTCTCTCAATGTTTCGGACCGGGTCGGATCACAGGACACGGGTTCAAAAATGTTGATTTTCCTCCCATTTTTGCCAAATATGGTTCTCAACCAAGGTAGAAAGTGCCAAAAAACTTGTCTCTTCAGTTCCTAGCATGTTTCATTGAACTAGTTCCGAACTAGTTTTGAGCTGATTTTTATTTGTCAGTTCTTTTTTTTTACAGTGTTGTGGATATGATCACAATAGTGTGGACAACTAGAGGGAGTGTTTTTCTAGTAAGCACATTTCTCACATGCTTGTGGAAAGTTTCACAGAGGTGTGAAAAGTTTTTTTTTATAAATTCAGTCCAAACTGAACTGGTTTTAAGAACAGTTCAATTAATTTTTATTTATTAAACTGGTTTGACTCAAAACTAGTTCGGTTTGGTTCAAAATAGTTTTTTTGCACACCCCTAGTTTGCGTTGCGTTCATTGTCTCTGCTGGCGTTTGTGTTCGTCGTCGCCTTTGCTTGCAAGAGGCGTCTCTCTTTGACTCTGAAAGAAGCGTCTCTCTCTGGCTCTACAAGAGGCTGCTCTCTTTGGCTTTGTAAGTCGTGTCTCTCCCTTTCTGTGCAACTTGTCTCTTCTCTACAACTGGTCTCCTTCTCTCTGCAACTCCTCTTTCTGCTACATCTCTGTTTTTTATGGTGTTGGTTGTTGGTTAGTGTGTGGTTGGTTTAGGTGCTGAAGAATGACTCAAACAAAGAAAAAACCCACTGATATTACATGGGAATATTGTGAAAATGTCTCCCCATATAAGTTTCTAGTAAAATGTAAATTTTGTTTTAATATTTATTGGCGTGAGATAGCTAGAATGAAGCACAATCTTTTTTACCTTATAGCTGTCATTTGTAATTGCTTCTCTTAAATTGAAGCTTATATATCACTATATTAGTTGCTTGAATTCAAATTGTCATTAGATATGTCTATGTTTTCATTTTAAATATGTTTCTTGATATTAAAATACTCTTATAGTAATTTTGTATGTCTTCTATATATATGTGTTATTATTTTTTAGTAGTCATGATTCTTACGATTCACGATGTAATTAGATTTACGATTCGAAAATTTAACTTCCTGATACATAATGTGTATCCTAATTCAATTACCATTCTAGTAACTACCTGAAAAGGCTACTAGCTTTTTTTTTTTTACCAAATAGATCTCAAATCATTTCAACCAACTTTTCAGCTAGCTGTAATGTAATAGTGAGCCAAACACACTATACTTTGTTTAGAGCTGCTTCAGGGTGGCAATATGTGATTTTGCCCCCTCCTTTGAATCAGGACTTGATCTCTAATTTCTCAGTAGCTTGTGGTTGTCGGCTTATTATGAAGTAGCACTCACTGTTCTGCTTTCCACTGAACACCCACCCTTCTGTGACAACATTTCTAGCATTTTTCAGAGTTTTCTAGCCATGTGTGACAGTTTTTGGCATCTCTAACCTCTGTTCTCCACATTTTCTTCTCATCCCTAATCTCTGGCCTTTTTTCTGGCAAACTTGTCATGCTGTCACTGTTTGTTAGAAACTCAGAGGAAATAGAAGAAAGAGGGAATCCAATCTTATTAGCCAATTGATAGTAGTGTGCAGATGGGTATTTAAAGAGAGTACAGTTTCGTAGTTACAACTAGCACCTTACAAGCATAGCTGGGACCAGTAGCTAAACAGCTTAACGACTAACAGATATTTAACTAACTTCAATTAACTACCCAAGGTAGCAGTTGAGAATTGGACCTTTAAAATAATTATGATACTGTTTGTGATGTTTTTACTCTTTATTTTTTTATTCTAGATTCTAATTGATTAGAATATTGACCATCCTGTTATCCACTATAGCATTTTCAGCATTGTCCTCACTGTGCCTCTATTTGTGATCGACAAGTATGGTTTTACACTTTTGCTATACACTTTGAATTTTATCCTTTTTTTTTCAGTCTATCATAATTTTCCTATGCCTCACTCTCATGAAAATGGGGTGACACGCTAATGTGGTCTTGTTACTTATAGTCCTATGTGTTTCTTTGACATGCAGTCTTTGAACAAGTCACCAAGAATGCAGTGCGTGGACTTTGGGCACGGCGTTCAAAGCTTAATTTGGTTGGTGCTCATATTAATGTTTTTACAGGTGAATGGACGCAAAAGGTACAAAGTATATTTATTTCTTGAAAATATACATACATACAATATATATGTGTGTGTGCATATAATGATGTTTTCTTCTTTTTTTTTTTCCGACATTATTTCTTTTTTAAGAGAGCAAATTTTAAAAATCATAGAGCCATGAAATATATAGAATGTGATGCTATACTTTCTGTACCAACTATAGTGCCTCTTATTTGTAATTGTATTTTGTTTAAATATGTACTGCCTTGTAAAACACTTATACATGCCCTATTCCTCTTGTCTAAATAAATGTACAAGGATCCTAAGTCCTAACTAAAGCTATTACTTATTTCTGTATAATTTTCTTTCTCTCCGTCTCTCATTTTCTACATATTGTCAAGGGATAGGTTGTCAACCTTGACTTACCGTATTTCTTTGGCCTTTTACTACAGCTATCTCTTTCTCTAAATGCAGGATGCTGGAATAGGAACTAGTATTGACTCTTTCTATGAGTATCTGTTGAAGGTTAGTAATACAAATTTAATAGGGTGAAACCTCTATGGAGCAATTTGTTTGTACTAAGAAGTTAATTTCTAATTTCCTAGGATTATTCTAAGGAACTAGAATTTGATTTAATATTATACATTAAAATGTACCTAAGATATTTTAGGAATTTTTTTTATATATATGATAATGTATTTCCCCATGTGCATGTTTGTGTGAACAGACACTTGGTTTTGTTTTGTTGAAAATTAGAATAAAATATTTTGATTTAGTAATAATAATAGTTTATAGGCACATTATCTTTTATTTAGAGGAAACAAAATGTTTTCTATTTATGTACAATTAATGTTATTAACATATTTAAGCATGCTTCTGCAGTGTATTCAAATACATGGTTTCAGTCAATTATTCCTGTGTTTCTCTCTCATTTTAACATGGTATCAGAGTTAGGTTGAAGGAATACATAAAAAAAAGCATCCCTTGCCAGAGGGTCCACTGTCCTTGGTGTGCTCTTTATTCTTGTTGTTCTATTTCTAAAACCTTTTCCCTTTTTTCAGTAACCCTTTTTAATATTTTCCTTTTTGCAATGCATTTTGCGGCAACTGTTCCCATCTCCCACCAGTGACTTTTCTGACCAGGACCTGCACCATTAGGATCATCGGAAGCCAAACTACATAGATGCAGCTACCATGGGCCAGCATGCACCATCACATTTGCGTTTTCCACTGTGCCATCTTTAGCCAAACAATGCCTTTTCCTGGTTTGTGGAGACGCGTGAGAAGCCTCTTTTGGCTGCGTTTCTAGTTGTAGGGTTGCTCCACCAGTGCACTTCTACCCCTTGGCTTTTGCTCCTGCTCTGATCGGATCTCATTTGCCTTGCATTTACTTGAAAACATGGTTTCTTTCACTTTTGCAATGTTTGATCCATCTGCGATTTTTGACTCTCATGATTACATGGTTCTTTGAGCCTTTAAGGATCTTTGCTGGTGGTTTAGTTCCACTGTTTCATTTTTCAGCGAAGAATCACCGTCATCTATCCTGCTGCTGTTCTTTTCAGCATGTTTTCCAGCCACTTTTTTTCTCACCACTCATCTTTTAGCAAAAACCTTTTGGTTGCCTATCTTGATGCTGTTCTTCCCCAACATGTTTTTAAGTTCGAATTTGGGTGGTCACTAATATTTGCTTGAAGCTTCCAAATATTGGCTTTTCTTATGCTGATGGATATTCCAGCCCTCTCTTTCTAGCAATATTTTCCAACTTTACCAATATCCTTGAGTTGTCTTTCAAAAATCAAAACAGGTATCCTTTTTAATGGAGCTCAAGTTTTATGGTTTTTTCTTTTTTCTTTTTTGAAATAAATTTTCTTGTAACAAGCTGATTGCTTAGTAAACTTTAGCTTGAAGGGAAGCGTTGAAAATCAGAATATAATGTTCTGATTAGTAACAAAATATTTTATACCCACATTATTTTTATTTAGACGAAACAAAATATTATCTATTTAGGTACAATTAATGTTATTAACCTATATAAGCATACTTCGACTGTGTATTCATTATTCAAATACATGGTTTTCAGTCAATTGTTCCTCTGTTTCTCTCACATTTTAACAGTTTTACTTGCTGTTTCTGCTTTACAGTCAATTTTGCTCATTTGTACTTGTTTCTTCTTTTGCTTACTTGCATTATACTTATATCTGTTTTAGTGTTTTTATAAACAAATTCTTATAATCTTATCATGTGCTTTCTGTATCTATTAATTAGTTTGTTTTCTAACAAAACATTTAAAAAGAAATAAATTTCTTCCTGTATGTACCTGAAACTAACAAGTAAAATTTCTCAGCATGATTTTCTTCCTATTACTATTCTTCCACTTGTTTGAATACAGTGTGAAGGATTTCCCAGAATTCCTTTTGTGCACTTAGTACTTATTTAACAAAAAGGCATTTTAACAGGAGGTGGCATTGACCATTGAGGACTGTAATTTTGTTTACATTTTCTAAAATTAATCTGCTTGTTTGTAGCAACTTATTTTCACTTTTCAGCTCAATATTTTGCTGATATTATGTATGGTTCATTGATTCTACAACATATAAAAGATGTGGTGGTTAAGTTAAAGACCCTTTACGAGGAAAATTGCAAAATGAATTATTGGTTAAAATATTTTTTAAAAAAAAGTCAATTTAGGGACATTTATTATTTATATACCTTAGTTATTAAGTTATTTAGTGGCTATTGCATGACCAAATTTTGAATGTTATCAATCAGGCAGAATAATTTTATCTTGAATTCCTTTTCTGTTTTCTTCTTCATTATTTTTCCTTTTGGGGCATTACCTTGTTAGTTGATATAGATCAGTTCTCTGATTTTGTTTTCCATGTCTTACCTTTCAGGCACATTTATTATTTGGAGATGAGGAGTACTTGTATATATTCCAAGAAGCTTATGCTGCTGCCATGCGTTATCTTTTCCATGATCCTTGGTAAAAAAGCTTGTGGCTAGTGCCACCCTGTAAATATACTTGACTTGCTGTCTGTTGTTCTTTGAAATGCATAATTATGTTTATTTTTAAATGTACTTAAAGTTAAATACTCAGATTTGTGTTTATGCTTCAAGGTATGTAGAAGTGAATATGGATTCTGCTGCTATTGTCTGGCCATTATTTAACAGCCTGCAGGCATTTTGGCCTGGCCTTCAGGTTTTCATTGTTGTTGTTTTTTTACATAATAGTGTTTTTAGAAGACTCTGGATAAATAATATCATGTGGGGCTAATTGAAATGTGTATTTCTGCAAGGTTTTAGCTGGAGATGTCAATCCAGCAATTCGCACTCATGCTGCCTTCTTGAGTGTCTGGAGAAGATATGGTTTTACCCCTGAGGGCTTTAATCTTGCCAGTCTTAGTGTTCAGGTATAATTAGTCCTAAGTCCTAACACCTGGGGGCCAATGTAATTGTTAAAATGATGCTTAATTATATCTTCAGCTTTCTTCCTTCTTAGACAGTGTTAAGCTGTCCCACATTGGTTAGGAATATGGACAAAATACATCATATAAAACATGCAGTCTTCCTCCTTCAGCTAGCTTGTGAGGTCTAGTTGATTTCTAATGTGGTATTAGAGTTTATCCAATCTTGATGTGTTAACTTTTGAAGTTGAGTTAGGTTCAATAAGGATGGTATAAAAGTCTATCTGGTCTGAATGTTGGGACATTTGCAAATGTCCAGCTTTCAAACCTTATGGTCCAATTTTCTAGTCCCAGGTAAGTGTAAGGTGCGATAAGACTTAAGATGTCCTACATTGGCTAGGAATATGGACAAAATACTTGTAACAGGACTTATGAAATTGCCCCTGTTTGAGCTAGTTTTGGAGTTGAGTTAGGCTAAAATCCGTTTTTATTAGACTGTGGCACTAAGCATTTGAAATGAGTTCAGAACTTCTTTATAGGAAGACATGCCCAATGATTATCAAGAGTTCCAAAAAAATTTGTTCCACGGTAATGTAGAATGCCTGTTGCTTTACAATACAAGAACAAGGACCGTACTTTTCTGAAGTTAGATCTGAACATAATATTGAGAGAAGGAGCAGTTAGAGGAATAGTAGTTTGCCACAAGTGCTGGTACTAAAACTACTCATAAGATGCACATAAGTTTTATCTACTATGGGTTTAACAGGTTTGTCTTGTTAGCTTTATATTTATATTTGAGCAATCCTATATGCTAATGACAAATTGACTGTTGGAGTTTTTAACATATAACCAACCATTCAGTTGATTGCCCTTCATTTTCATTTACATTAGGCCAAGTGTAATATATTATCTTGTTAAACAAAGCATCTTAATAATATATATATATATATATATATATTTATATATTGGTAATTTTTTGTTGATAATCTCTAATATTTATGAACTATTTACATACATTTATTTTTTTCTTGCATTATATCAGCATGGGCAAAAGAGTTACCCATTGCGGCCTGAGCTAATCGAGAGCACCTATTGGCTATACAAAGCTACCAGAGATCCTAGGTGTGCTTGTATTCCTTTATGTTATGATTGTAAAATTTGGCTCATGTCTGATTCAGTAATATTCGTTATTGCTCTATGACTGTATATTCCCTGTTTTTGTCTCTCTAAAGATCCTCTCTTTACATGATTGTTGCCTTCTTGTAATATTTTTTTTCCTGCCTTCTCTGAAAAGAAAAAGGAAATTGAGATTACTTTTCCTCGTTGAACTTATGAATTTTTTGTTGCTGGATGTAAGCTGTGGCGTAAGTTGTATTTTGCTGATAATTTGCCGTGAAGCTTGATCCTGTCCTTCATGTTTCTTTGTAGATATCTTGATGCTGGGAGGGACATGGTTGCTAGTTTACAGTATGGAACTCGATGCCCTTGTGGATACTGTCACATTTCAGATGTCGAGCATCACAAACAAGAAGATCACATGGAGAGCTTCTTCTTAGCCGAGACAGTAAGAATACATTCTTGACATGATTTTGAGAACACTAGCCTTAAACCTTTTCAAACTAAAAAACTGAAGAACATAATCTTTCAGGTTGTATTTTATTGAAGATAGTTGTAATGCGTAATTATGTATAGAATATTTCCTTATTTACTAGAATTAGTTTTCTAATTTCCCTCTTATCAGTATGTACAAATATTGTATAGCATAAAATATGTGTGCTAGCATTTGTTTCATTTATTTTTCAAGTCCATACAAGTACCTTCTGTTGTAAACCATCAGAAAGTTCTTTTTTCTAGTAAGATCATTGGTCAAGATAGGTAGATTGATTTTTATTTAGAGCACCAAATAAACTCTATAATAAGATAGAAAATTTGCCGGATATTATGATTTTAGATGGGGTTCTAATATTATGCCGCCGACCAAGTTTCCTAGAAGCTTATGTTGTCAAGTGTAAGTCCAGGAATGACCCGTATGGGTTTATCAATTTCATTTTGTCAATTTCATTTCTTTGAGTTTCTAATTCTCTCTGTTTTATAAACTATGCCTCTTACTATCATTAATTTAAAAAAAAAATGCTGCTACTAACCTATGCTACAATTAGGTCAAGTATCTGTGGCTTCTGTTTGATTTGGCTGTGGGTCCTGACAACCTTGTGGAAAATGGGCCGTACAAGTTAGTAAGCTTATGCATTTACAATTTAGTGGCTGAACTTCTTATACAATAAAACTAATGTACTTGTTTCTACATTTTTCTGTGAAACAGGTACATATTCAGCACTGAAGGTCATTTACTGCCTGCTACTCCTCAAATCTCCCTAGTGAGAGAACATTGTTTATACTATGGGGCTTATTGTAGAAGTGGTGATTTGAGACAAACTTACTTCGCACCAGAGTCCGACAAAGATAAGAAAGAATCCAATGATACTATATTTTACGAGAGTTGGAGTAAAGCTACACATTCTTCGGACTACACTACTTTCGAGCCAAGTGCTGTTTCCGGTTTGATCAAGGTACTTAGTGCACTTTCCATCAATTTGGACTTCTTTCCTTTTACAGTATTCATATTACTTGCGCTGAATATTATTATTACATTTACACCTTTCTATATCCCTCCTTTCATTCATGTTGCTATAGGGCATGCAATGGAAAAATTTTTAACAATTGTTTCATTTCGTTATGATTTGAGGTTCACTGCATATTTTTAATTTCTTATTTGCATGTTGTTTGGAGATAAAAAAGGTTTAGTTTTTCTAGATTAATCTTTCTTCAAATTTAAAAATTAGATTAAAACTATTAAACTTGAAGCGTCACTATGGCTACTGTGTGGTATAACTGATGAACGTCATAGACATCATCACTATGAGTATTTTGTTATAATTCTGCAGGGTTTCTGCCCAGGATTAAATCATGGACAGAAGTTTGGTATATTATATGCACATTTAACAGATGAAAGTCATGATTATGAAGCCAACCAAGTCCAACAGATAGAGTCAACTACTGTGCAAAGCCAGTCAGTATTGGTTCTTCGTGACGACAGTTCGGACTATTTGCAACCAGACAATAGCAATGATCATAATGATAGTCAGACACATGAATCAGGCATTACTCCATGAAGTAGGAATTAAAACATCTCAATTATGTAAGAGGATTGGTGGGGAAGGATACAATTTTCAACTTCAAAAGGTTGTACTTTAAAATTTCAGCTGGCTCACCCTCCAGAAATTTAAATTCAAGTTTTGTTAATCTGTCGACAATTGAGAAAGCGTGCATTTGATAATTTCGGCAACTGTTGATACAGTGAGCATGGAGCTGAAAGAGTTAAATTGTGGATGAATGACCGGTTACTTCAAATGTTGTGTTGTCGAATGAATGCCTGAGCCATTGTTCTGCCTCCTAATCACTGGCACGGGTAAAAGAATGCAATGTAATTATTTTTGTTGTATCATTTTTCCTTAGGCTCTTGTAAACCTATTGTCAGAGGTCTAACGAGTGTACATGAGACAGGAATTATCAGACTTGAAATTAGACCATAATTTAAATTGCTGATAGAAGAAAAAAATGTCAATCATCCATTAGATCAAGCATGAACTATATATATGTACATACATACATATTGTTAAATTTGCTCTTTCTAAATATAAAATTTCACATATTCAATCGATGAGTTGAAAATTTTCATTGAATGGGTCATCTTTATATTTTTATGTATAATTAAAATAATATATATGAGTGCGTATTTGATTTTCAGTTATGTTGAATTGAAACGCAATCCATCTCGAAAGTTGCTTCGTAGTTTTTATTTGGAAAAGCGATTTCTTCCGTTGAAACTGGATTTGCATGGAAAGTTAAACATACCTTAAGTGGTTAGGTGTGATAACCACAAGCATGTCTTGTAAACAACCTGTTCTCTAGTTACAAATATGTAAGTAACTAAGCCAAAACCGCGTTTTGGATGCAAGTTGGGGTACGGGGAGCGTGGCACTTGTCTAGGTCAAAATGCTAAAGGAATTGGTGTTTTGAGCTTTGAAATTTTTATTTTTACATTTAAAAAAATAGAATTTTTTGAGATTTAATTTTAAAACAATACTTATTTTGTTCCATGTAATGAAAACTAATTTTAATGCATACATATAAAAGGAAATTAACATATTAAAACTAATGTATTAACATAAGTATTTGGTCCATTTTTACATTAGTATTTTAATTTTTAAATATCCATCTATTTCAAGTCATATACTTATAATGAGTTAAAGTAATTCATATATACTAACAAGGTTAAATTATTAACAAAATTATATTTATTTTGGCTTTAAAATTTTTCAATTTTCCAGTTCAAAAAAACATAATTTTTTGAGATTTAATTTTAAAAACATACTTATTGATGATTATTGATCATGAATTTTTTGGTACTAAATATTTTTGCAGTTGAAAAATATACTTATTGGTTTAAAAATATAGAATTTAATTTTAAGATGTTTAGGGTTAATTTAGAGTTGAACAATAAATAGTTATTAGAACATTATATTTTGAGATTATAATAACATATTCTTTGTTATAAATAGGTAAGTATAATTTATAATAATTATTTTTATATTTATCCTCTTTAAGAGACATTGTTATAATATTTTTATGTATATATATATATATATATATATATATATATATATATATATATATATTTTAAAATTTAAAAATATATTGCGTAAAAAAATATAAAAAATAATATTAAGTACAATTTGATTGGATTTTACAATAGCATAGTTAATATAATAACTAACTGTTGATAGACTGAATAGTCAAAATATATTTAATTTAAATACATTGTTATTATATCTGGAAATACACTGTATTTAGCAAAACAAGGGACAAAATATTTGGGATTAGGTGTTTGCATTAGGACAATGATTTCTTCTATGACCAAGTTGTTTGAAATCGAATATCTAACTCTGTTTTGTGTTGTGACTCTGAAATTTATTTCATTTCTAATACAAGTAGATTTATGACGACAAGATCCTTGAAGTAATGCTGGATTTGGCACAACGAATGTTCCGCTTCTTGAAGGCATTGTCTCTGCATTTTAAAAAGGATTCCATTGCATGGAATAAGTTTCTATTATGGTTTTCGGAGAGTACACCCTATCGATGAATTGATAGTGATTGATGTTGACATGAGCACATGCTACTATGACCTGAGAGCAAAGATAGTGGTATGTCTAGAAAGCTCCACACTTACAATATTGTTTGTCCAACAACATTACTCATGTTTGACATCTTGTTTGAGTGGCATGACAAAATGTTTTAGTAACTTCAAACCTTTTTTTTCGTGTGTCATACATCTTGACTATGTGGGTTTCATTTTCCTCCACGGCATCCATTAATTTTCTACAATAATGTCTACCTGCCTTGAAGTTAGAACTTACTTCCACAACTCTTTTTAGAAAGTCAACTAACCTGTCATGACTAGAGCAGTTATCAACATATTTCTTGACTAGAGTAGATTTAACTGCTTCGGATAAGTTAGTTGTCATGTGACCAAATCTTTGGCCTTCCGCATGTGTCATGCTCCACTTGCTAACTTCAATCCGATCAATCCATTCACTTATTTGGGGGCTAGTATCTCTAAAATTAGTCAACTTCTGGTCAAATTTATTTTTACATGTGAGTTAGTCTGAAAAAAAATAACAAGAAAATGTTAGCAAAAAATATTTGACATTTAGTATTTATGTGAAACAATGTAATTTGCAGTGTAAAATATAAACATTCATTAATGAAAAATTTTAATTTACCCATTGTGATTAAATCTTGCTTCAGCCTTGTGTTGTTGAATTTGTGGTTGAAGTTGCTTGCTATGTGACAAATGCAGAAGACATGATGAGCATACGGTGATTTCCACATAAGAGAAGTTTGAAATGCACCTAGAATGCTTTTATGCCAATTTGAGATTAGATATATTCCACTTTTTTGAGTTACATATTCTCTAATTTTAGCCAAAAACCATGCCCAATTACTCAATGTTTCTCCATCCACTATCACAAATGCAACTGGGAGAACACAACTATTTTTGTCTTGTGTTGTTACAATTAACAATGTTCCCTTATACTTTCCATATAAGAAGGTGTCATGTATTTGGAGTATGGATTTGCATGAGTTAAATGCATTAACGAGATATTTAAATGTCCAGAAGACGCTTAAATTGCTAGAGTCTGCCTTTAACAACATCGTCAATCAGAAACTCTGTATCTCAAGTTCGTAAGCTAACCCATGACATTTGATTATCATTCAATCCAACTACCTTCACAACATGTCATATGATTCTTCCAGTCACAAAAAATTTTTGCGATAGCCTTTTGCTTACCAGTAAGAAGCTGTGTACAATAGGTTGCTACGAATTCTTTCTTGAATTATTGATATTGCAACAGATGGGTCAACTTGAACCAAACCTAAAACAATAGACACTATATTTCGTTAGTAAATATAATAGTAGTATACAAAATTTGGATAACAGATTTGAGTTTTATTACCTAAAATGTAGTTGGCGATAATATTAGAGTTAGTTTTGCATCATCTTTGTAAAAGTCACATTTACACACTGATGCAAACCCCCTATTTGCTCACTATTCATTTATTTGACCTTTGGGACAGGACTTTCATCCTCCATGCACATCCGTTTGTGTGATTCATACATCAGATAGAAAGGATTGTTGACCTGATTTCAACAATTTCGTAGCTATGATGTGTCCTTAGGCAATGTTACGAAGGCTAATTTGACTTCATCTTTTAAGTCAAACTCTAATCCCTTAAACAAGTCTTGACCGTATTGCCAGTCAGAAAAATTACGTATTGGTATAAAATTCATTTCTTGACCTGGGTGTGCCCAGTTAATATTAGTATAGTGCGGCAAGAAAATTTGGGCACCGTAAAAGCAATAAATAATATGAAATTAACATGGCCATAAAAGAGGTACTTTAAATTGTACGGAGTTTATGAATTAGTCAAGGAAATCTTAGACAATGTTGTCCTTGACGATGAGTTGTTGTTGTTTCCTCATCCATGTTTGAACCTGAACATGGAGGTGTGTCGTTGTCCTTACCTTCGTTGTCATGATCTTAGATAAATTTACCACGTTCGTAGATAACAATGTTTAGTTGATCTTCATCGTCTCCCAAATTTGTAACATCTTCTGTTATGGTTGTATGCTTGATACCCGCACTATTGCTTGACATTGACTAATGTTTCGAATACACATTTCCCATTGTTGGCATTGATCTTCTTACATAATATTCTATTTTTTGTTGCACATAAATGTTAGCATTAGACCGCTTTATATCAATAGAGTTCTATCATATGCATTGAATTACTTGATGAGAAAATGTTAACCATTATTGTTAGATCATCATCATCATAAAAAACCTACAAAGCACCAAATTTCCTAGGGTTTTCATAAAAAAATATATTTACATATAATTTTTCTCACAACTTGATTATGTGACCACTTTAATTTTGCATGAATTTTTGTAACAAAATTACCAAAAGAGATGTTAGGAGAAAAATGCATGCCACAACAAGAACCAATAAATGAAACTCCTTCAGGCCCAACACTAACTTCGCCATTATAGTAAATAATTGCAGAAAGAGATGTCATAATTAAGAAGAAAAAAGAATTTTTTTTGCACTCTCTAGACTATGAACAAAACGTGATTTGTTACGAAAATAACTTCACCAGATGAGTTTATATGGATGAAGATGCAGAATGGCATGGTGAGAAACACCATTTTGTTGGGCGTTTTGAGCCACATGAAAGACCTAAAACATCATGTGCTTTGACCTTTTGGATTGACATGTCTAGTCAACAGGTACAAAACGCCAAGCACACATGAAAGACCCAAAATACTATGTGCTTTGGCGTTTTGGACTAACATGTCAAGTCAATAGGTCAAAATCGCCAAAATGCTTAGCGTTTTGTATTTGTTGACTGGACATGTCAATCCAAAACGTTAAAGCACATGATGTTTTGGGTCTTTCACGTAGCCCAAAACACCCAACAAAATGGCATTTCTAACCCATTTATAGCCCCCCAACCCCTCAATCTAACTTGCACCCGCATTTCATAACATTTATAACACTCTTAAGTAGCTCATGTACATGTATTCAACAAAATTTATGGCATTCTTATGTAGGTGTTTCGATCATATACACATGTTGTTTCATTCTTATGTCTATTATAGAGTTCTATTGAATATATCTTTGAGTGTACTATTTTAAGTTATATTGAATGTCAACTGTACTATTTTAAGTTATGAAATTAATTTACATGTTTACATTGGTTGAACACTTAAACATTTGAGGTGTTCTTCCTTTCGTTTTAGTAACCTTCCACATTTTTTTAACTTGTTTTGTTCCCTCTTTGCAAGTGCATCATTGTTGTTGTGTTTCTCTTCTCATCCTTATTTGCTTGAGTGTGTGTTTTCAAGTTTGTTTGTTTTCATCATTTGTTGCCCAACTAGGTTTGTCTATTTCGTCAACAAAATTTGTGTGTGTGTGTTTTTTTATCATCCTATACTAGGCTATTATTATTTTAATTTTTTTTGTGAGATTATAGACATTGATGATGTTAAACATTGATAGTGGTTCTGGAATTGAAACACATGCTTGTCGCATTTGGACTCTGGTATTTAGTCAAACAGTGTCAGTTTGTGTAGGAGTTTAGAGTTTAGGGTTTACTATAATATAAAAAAAATTAACAAAATCTTTAATATAATGTACATATTTCTTAGTATTTAAATTGTGTTAATCTTCGTTATGATTTATGTAACTTTTTTAGTTACGTGTCTTTTTTTTTTTGGGTAGTAGAACTTCATTTTGTATTTGTTATATTATAGTTGCCTTATTTATTTTCCATTTTCTCAATGAAATAATAATAAGGAAAAAAATGCAAATGTATAAATTTTAATTTTAGTGAGAGTATATGCGACGTGAAGTTATCGTGAAAAAGCTAACGTGCATGTATGGGGTATCATAAATAAAAAACAAATAACATAAAAAAAACCCAAAGAACATTTGAAAATAAAATTATATATATATATATATATATATATTCTTTAAAAACTGGAATATATATATGAGAGAAATCAATTGCACAACCTTTATCTAATACTACTAAATGACAAATCAATTAAAAATATATAAGATATATAATATATAATATTAAATGACAAATCAAAAGTATATATATCATAAGTTAAAAGTACATATACTTATTAAACTAAAAATAATATATACTATTAAATGAAAAAATCAATTAATAATAAATATTAGAACATTGCATAATTTAGTAAGAATAAGCATAATGATTAGTCATTATAGTCAGAATAAATTAAATATATTCTTCTTGTAGAAGAATAATCAAATTAAATATGTTTATTGTTTAAATATATTTTTTAATTAAATATACAATTGTTTAATTAAGTACGACAATTTTTTTTTAATTATATGTAAGGACCACAAAATCTGCTAATGGTCTACAAAAATTGGTAGACGTTAACAGATTATCGAGATTTATTAAATTTATCGGAAGCACATGTTCAATTGCAAAATTTATTCACTATTGCTAATATCATTGTTAAAATTGCCTAATTAACATTAGTTGTACCTAAAGAGTATTTTAGGTCACCTCATAACATAATATCTTTCATTTTTTGGCTTTTGTTTATAACATTTTGCTTTTCTAAATTAAATTAAATATAGTTAGTATTATTATATTAATGAATTTAAATATTTAAATTTAAATTAAAATTATAAAAATAAAAAATACCTTAATTATTTGTTTAGTGAGAGTGGTTCCATCCATACCACTGTAATTTACAAGATCAGTGGTAAAAAATTGAATCACTTAATTAAACCGTCATAAATAAATGAATATTCTTTTATTTAATTAAAAAAGTCACAAATTAATTAAAATGTTACAAATAAATCAATCTAATTATTATTTTCAAGTATGATAATGATATTTTTTTAATTCAAATCATACATATGATAATAATAAATATTTAAGAGTTACTGACAAACTTATTTGTGGCCATTTACAAATAAAATATTAAAATATGAATTACGTAAAATAAATAAATTTAAAAAGAAAAAATAAAAAGTGGATATCATAAAAGAAAAAGGAAAGAAAGATACTAAAATAAAAGAACATACTAAAAATAAAAAGTAGATAACATAATAAGGAGGAAAATTTGGATAATTTATTAATTTAATTCATATACATTACATCAAAAATCATAATAGTTCATGGTCTCTTCACTGCATTTAGCTATGATTGTCAAATGGGTTGTTTAAATCAACAGTACCCATGTCAGGATTCTCTTAAAGACGAACTACCTCCTTGATACATAGGCCCAATAAACGTACGGGACTAAATTTGACTGCTACCCCATGGATTATCAGCTTGACTTGGCACACTAAATTGGAACGACGGTTACCCAAATGATACGGTTACCCAAATGATACGGTTACCCAAATGATGATTGACCAAGGTTGTAGAAACATGTTTGTTATTGTGGTGCATAACATTGTACAAATGTATCCGGTGGCACACTTGTTTGATGTTGGGAGGGGTACATATGTTGAGTATAGTCACCAAACAGTTGTGTTGGTGTTGCATAAAATGTCCCCTAAGTTAGTTCATACGGCACAATAGGAAGGTTAACTTGGGTATAACTCACATGATGTTTGCGGCTTTTGAGACCAACTTCTTCAATGGTACCAGCTCTTGTGTCAAACATCTCTGGATGTTGAAGGTAGTGTGCATACTGCTCTGGAGCTGGTTGATACGGTGCTATAGATGTATCTGTTTAACCAAATGCATGCAAGCTACTACCAATGTTGCCTCACAAGTTTCCCATTGAGCTTTAGCCCCGATTATCCACGGATGCATAGTGGTAAGCTCGTTCGATGACATCAACCTAAAAAATAAGACAATAATCAACAGAACATAATAACCAATAAAATAAGTTAATAAGTTAACAATGCATGTAATTACCAAAAAAAGAAAAACTTATTTACACTTATCCTGTAGGCTTCGATGTTTGCCGAAATAAACAGGTTGTATGCCTACGGTACCACAACATATATTCAGAATTTTTTGACAAATTTAGATTATCATCTAAATACATGCTATTGTACCGATTATTCCATGCTACAAGGGGACATGCTGAACCAAACCCTAAACCAGTTACTGCTATCTTTATTACGTAAGGTTAGATCATGTAGTCTAGTATCTTGGAGTAGAGGATACGGTATAGGCTAAATCATCCCAAATTGCCGCATCACTCGATCTGGTTGATGCCACTCCACAATTTGATAACAAATCATTGGAACTATTGACCTCTGTAACTCACTAGTCTGCAATATGTGCGGAAGAATAATGCCTAAGAATGGTTCATAAGGGTCCTATATAATCTGCACCAACAAAATGTTTGGTATGCTAATGTATACAACTATGCTTTGAAATAACAAAATGGCCAAACACTCACATATGTTTTTTTCAACTTGTCCTACATCTCCCAATATTTAGCAATATCCCATTTTCATGCAACATAATTGATATGGCGACCGCCTTGCCACCTATGTAAAAGGAACATAAACAACCAGTGCATAAATATAATGAGTTAATTATAATCACGCATACAATCATTACCTTGTTCCAAGCAACAATTTGTGGATTGGGATGAGTCTTTCAATGGGAGCTATGTACGGAAATCTTTCTCATGCCCATAGTTGGAGTAAAAGTAAAACACAACCACCAACCATTTCTTTTTCTTTATAGTTAGTTTGTGGTACAAGTTGCTAAGGAACACTATCCCCAATTGTACGTCCCACATTCAACCAAATCGCATAGAAATCGGGAGAATATATTTAATTGGGGATCAAGTGATCAGGGAATAGTAATCCTCCAATCAATCTAAAAATGTATACCCTTGTGTTATTATATAAATCATTGGGCAAAAGGTTAACGTTTTGGGGTTGAAGTTGTTCTCTAACCAATTGGTTTTTAAATCGCTTCCTTTAATGTCATTGGGTCCAAGTCAACGACCTAAAATAGATTCAACTTCAGCATGTTAATCCACCCGCTTAGCCAACTTAGACACAAGTAACCCTTTCAATTTTAAGCCTAAACATGAGTGCCAAATCTTGCAAGGTGATGGTACACTCACTAATTGACATGTGAAACATGTGGGTCTCAGGTCTCCAACCCTCAACTAAAGCTGAGATCAATGATTGGTCAAGTATGAAAAACTTGATGTTAGCCACGTCGCCAGAATCAGTAGTTACCAAGTGCAACATAAGATGAGGAGATGCTCTGTTGATCTTGTTTGGATTTCTTGCATTTTTCTTATGCGTAAAACTCGATCCTCCTCACCATTTTAAATATTCTTAGAGACATGCATCGGTTTCATGGTCAACAGTGAAGGGAAGTCTTGGATGCAAACGCGACTTTCGGCCATTGTTTGCTCAACTGTATTGACAAGTTAACAATTTTAAATAATATATTCAATTTTTCGATATTACTTATTTTACTAATCCTATTATAACAAAATTTGAATGTATTCAATAACACTGTCATAAAAAATTGTTCTAACAAAATGTATTGACAGTTTGGGTTAATTTCTTTTACCAAAACAATTTTAGCAAAAAAAATATTGATACTGTGACAAAAAAAGACAAGATCCTGTGCATAATTTGACTAATTAATACAATTTATTATCAGTTTAATTCACCTAATAATCGAAAATTCTATCATATATTCCACTTTAAACATTTGCAAATAATTTATTATTATAAAATATTATTTATTAATAACACATTAACATTAGACGATAGACATTTAAAGTATTTGAAAAAATAAAAAAACTAAACCAAATTCATTTATTACTTATTTGTCTTGTTTTTCTCAAATTTTATAATAGTTGACCCTTCCGTATTTTTAAATTTTAGTTTCCAATGAGATCCACTTAAGATATTTTATTAAAAAAATTGAGAGAACATTTTTTAAAAATATATTACTACTCATATGAAAAACTTATATAACATATTTTATCTTTTTTAATTTGAGACAATAAATCATATTTAAATTTGAGAGAGTACAAAATTAAATTTTATTTTAAAGGACTAAAATTTATTTTTTTTAGACATATTTTCCTTTCTAAATTCTTCTATACAAACTTACATATACGCAAACAAAATATTTCAATAAATTTTTCATAATAAAATATGAAAAACATACAATTTGATCTTCATAATAAAACTTTATTGGAAGCTTTAAATCCTAAACAAAAAAAATATTAATCGAAACATATTAAATTTTTATAACTTATTAGTTAACCAATTTCAAAACCCAAAATTAAGGTTTCAAACTATTTAACTTTTTATGATTTATACTAATTTATCTTACTTTACACATGTATAAATAAATTAAAATATCCTAAACCCAAATTTAAAGTTTGATACAATTTAAATTTTTATATTTTGTATTAATTTATGTACACATAAATAAATAAAAATTTAACAGTGTTAAACACATAAAATAATTCATAGTAAACTTACATCTCTGTACAAAATCATAACATCACCTGCAATAAAAATCATAACATCTATTTCACTTCTAAACTAACATTAGTACGTCAAATAATAATAAATAATACATTAATTATATTATACAAATTAATAATTATCCTAAATGATCGATGGAAATTCAAAGGGGTTGGATTCGTTTTGCGGATCTATGTAGATGTAGGTTAGAATGTAATAAATTAACAAAAAAATGAGAATGGGGTAAACAAAAAAAATGAAAATGATGAAAATGGTTTAACGAAGGGATAAATGACGCCACAATGATGATTTACCCTTGACAAGTTTAGCAGAACGGCACAAGGAAGAATTCCTTGATAAGTTATAAAGAAAAATTCATCTCTCACAAATGGGTAAAAACCCAATTATAATTTCACTAATTCAATTATTGTCTCTTGAGTACAATTTAGTCCGTAATTATAAAACTAATGTTCAAAATCATAACTCCTAAAAAAATAATTAAATACTCCATTATCATGTAATTATCACATATAATTAATTGTATGTTACATTAATTCTTAAATACCATTTCAATTAACTACATGTGTCATAGCCCCACAGGTTGCACAAACAGGTCTACCTTTTTGACCAACCAAAATGTCATTTTCAATTGGTGTTTTGACGTGACACATGTCACACGTCAACACCCCCTCGCACCAAATTGTATCATGATACTAAAACATAATTTCAATTGACGTTTTGTCCTTGTTACAAACATGTCTCCTACTAGAGAGCACGATTATCCGATTAGGTGATCCAAAACGCATTTCAATTGACGTTTTGGAATTGGTGATCCAAATCAAAAGAATTTGTTGTGACTGTTAGTCCATACATGTTAGTCAAAATCTTATTTCAAATAGCATTTTCCATTTGAGATAGCATGATTTGGCCTAAAAAAGTCATTTCTATTGACATTTTAGTGATTTAAAAATTCAAATTAAATCATTTTGGAAAATATTGAGCTGACTGCCTCATTTTGGCAATTATTTGAGAAAAAACTCTATAATTGAATGAGCTTTTAAGTGAATGAACCGTTTTAATATTTATTTGAGAAGTGATATGCGTCCGAGATTGAGTAAGAAGATTGTTATGGCAAAATGGAAGAAAGCATCATTATTTTCCTTCATAAAATAATTTCTACAAAATATGTAATTACTAATTGCTATCTTAGTATTCTTCCCTCTGTATTCACTTGTCATGAGCCATGTTTTATTTTACTTCTGTGGCAATGACAGAAAGATTGACAGCATATTCACAGTGAAAAAGACACTGTTTTTTCTAAGTGGACAAACCAACAGGCACACAAGATCAGGATTAGGGTTTTTCTCTACACATTCATTTTTTTAATTTGGAATTTCTGTTTTATAATTTGATTTTTCTCTTTACAAACTCAGTTTTAGATAAAGGAAGATAACGAACAGAAAGACTTGAAGATTTAGGCAACGGTCCTATGTTTTCTAAGCATGTATCAAGTTTTCTTTAAACTGGCATTGAGATGGAAAGTTATAAAAGTAAAAGGGAGGGGAGGATTTAAGGCTATGTTGGATAAACAATAACATGTCCTAATATGTTCATGCACGTTTAGACTCTTGATCCATCCAACTTTTCACTAAAAGTATAAATTGATAGTCATTAATTAAATAAGGAACTCGTTTCTTCTTTTTCAAGTGTAGTTTTAGTCTTTAAATATTATAAACATTTGTATTCAGATTTTTGAAAGAAAATTTAGACAAATTACTTCCTGATAATGACGTGGTCGTTGATTTTAAAACGTTATCTAACTAATTTTTTTTAAAGTGTCTAAAGTATTTAAGAAATCAATTTACACAATAGAAAAATAATTAAAAATTAATTTATCTAAATTTCTTTTAGAATCTAAATGCTAATACAACTTTCAAACACTTGAATGACTTAAATCTTCACTGTGCCATCAAATAAAGAATCTTGTAGTTCTAGGATAACAAAGAAAAGAAAATCTTCGAAGATTTAGTGATATATAAACTTAAAGCATGAGATTATGGCCTCTTGACGTTTACTTTGCGGGCGCATTTATTCACACGGCATGACTTCTTATACGAAAAATTGGCCACCCCATGTTACTCTACTTCACAAGTTAAGAATTAAATTTTATGTTAAAATAATATAAAGCTTAATTTTCTCACACTGTTAGCGTAAAAATATGTATAATGTTTCTGTATAATGTCAATCAATAAAAAACATTTTAACTATAATTTTGAAGGTATTTATTAATATTTTTAATTAAATTCTAATATAAATTGTATTTATTTAATAAACAGGGTACTTGAGTCTTGAGGTAAGCGTAGACCTAGAATTCCCCGAGAAATATTCTGTGACAACACCATGATGCTGTCTTTACGTTCAAGCCAAGTGATAATTTCTTTGATTGAATAGATGAAAAAGGTAAAAGGAAAGAAAAAGACACTTAATTCCATATTTCGTGCGTAATATCACACAAACACACGTATATTACATTGACTTTTTTGCTATTAAATATATATAATTTTTAATAAAAAGCACTAATTGTAAATTAATTTAACAATTTTATGCATTAACTTGCTCCTCCTTTTTTTTACCAACAGTTGAATATATTTTTTATACATTTTGCTAGAACGATAGTCTTTTCTGACAGTGGTGGTGGGCTCTCTAGTGTAGTGTCCTCTAGTTATTTTGCAGCACATGGAAGCAATTTTATTTATTTATTTCTGGTAAGCTGCATATGGTCATTTTCAACAACAAATTGAACATCACTGTTTAAAGTCTGCAAGGATTATTTTTCTGTACTTGTGCCCATTTACTGCCCTAAAATCTCATTGTTCCCTGCTACAGAGTGCAATAGTAACGACACTTTCTGCTCTATGAATAAAATATTGTACATTCATCTTTCTTTGGATTACCTTTCCTTAAACTTTGCCGGGAAGAGGGATCTAAATAAACTCTTATGTGTAGTTTATTGGGCTACCAGGGTAGATTTAGGTAAATAAACTATGTTTATTTTTTAATTTGCATCACTAGAGTGGCTAATTAAGCAGAAATGTACTAACTTGCCATAAAACTGAAGCTATGTCTGATTAATATTATTTAACAAACCTTTTGCATGCATATATGATCACATCAATTAGCCAAAACTTTTCTTAAAAGAAGCAATCAGCTGACACCGCTATATAGAGATAACTTTATGTGCATCTTGTGAGGTTATGTAAAAGCAAACGAATTAAGACATGGTCTAAAAGTGATGCATATTCTTGTCATGCCTAGGGTTCTTATTGGAATAATAAAATAGAATATTAATCAAAACATTGTTTATTAAGGTTCACAGATTTTCTCATTATTCGAAAGATTTTCTAATTAGAAAACAAATATTTATTCCTCTGAATGTTAATATTTGATGGGTAAACTGCAGACATATTCTCTCAAAGGTATCCCTGGTTCACTAAGCATAAGCCCACTTTTAATAGAAAAAAAAGAAGTATACCGTACCGTTCGCTTAATATTTCTTTATGTTGATCTACATTTAAGGGCATGTTTGTATCTCAAAATCTGTTATATGGAAAAGCTTTGTGAGAGAAAAGTTTAGTTCAACAAAGCTTTGGAAAGAGAAAAAATACTAAATCAAACACGTACTAAATGTTATATATATATATATATATATATATATATATATATATATATATATATATATATATATATATATATATATGTTTTATATTAGAAAAAGAAAAAATGAAATATAATTTGTTTTTAATAGACAGATGAAATATAATTGTTGGAGAGCTCTATGTACATGAAAGTACTACTGAGCCCAGAAACAATGAATAGTCAAATTGAGTACATATCTTAGAGATGTCAATTTCAAAACTGCCATTAGGTAAGGTTGATGATTAATGATCAAAGCTACACCACACCACAGTATATGCACAGCCAATTCCCAGTTTTCTTTTCAGATACTATTCATGTCGCCAGCATCCCACATGCATGTCATCCTTTAAGTTACATGCATCTTCGCTCCAAGCTCACATTCTCAGTCGTACATTTCCATATTGTTTATGCAAAATTATATAACATATAACTGTAAATTAAATTGCGTAGCGTGATATATGAATTACATAATTTATATATATAAATTGTGACATTTAAAATATAAAATAACAAAGCCGTTCTTGAAATGTACTATTTTCTTTTAAAAAAATTAATAATGTATAATTTACGTACCACATTTTTTTGTATTAGATAAAATATATACACTACTTACTCCGAATCCATTTGCACATTTTTTTGTATTAGATAAAAGATACACACTACTTACTCCGAATCTATTTGCACACCGATTATGGGTAAAGTGTTTCAAATGGCTTGACATACAAATAGTTCTACCAAAGAATCTTTAGAAGCATTTCTACACTTATGTCAAATAAACAAATTTCTATTGTGGAATGACTCTTTGACCTAGGATGTTCATGCATAGTTTTCTTATGGAGTAGTAGAAATAGGTTGTTGTTTACAAATAAGCAACTTGATGTGGAGTTTTTGTAGAAATGGATTAAGACTAAATTGTGGACTTTATTTAACGTTAAGAGGAGACTTCATAGCTGTTCTTGTCAAGAATGAGATTCTAACCCCTTATTGTGCATGATAGATGACACTTAGAAGTATTTTTAGGCTGAATCCCTTTGTATGGCTTGTATGGTTTTTTTTTTTTTAACTTCAAGTATGTTTTTTGGATGTTTATCTCTTTATATCAGCTGACTAGGCGTTGTTGTGTTCCTTCCTGTTTGTAGAGGGATGATTACTTCATATTTAGATTGTATTTCCCTTAATAGATTGTAACCTTTTCATGTTCTTTTGTTGTTTCTCTTATAGTACTTCTTATGTCAATTGTATATTCTTTTATGCTATATCAATATAACACTATATATTTGCAGATAAAAAAAATTACTCTGAATTGATAAAATTTTTAAAATTTTAATTTGATAAATTTAAAACTAAATTACACCATTTTACCAACATATTGTAGTGACAAAAAAAAAACGACACAATTTTGCACCAATGATACGGTTTTTGGAGTACAATATCTGATGAAATAAAAATAGGTTTTAAGGGTCTTTCCAACAGTGTCAAATACATGTATTTTTTTTCTCTATCCAATTAAAAACTTTCTGGTGAAAAATTAATAATTATTAGAAGAAAAATATATTTTAATGATTTTTCATTTTTTTAATTAGATCAATAAGAAGGATAAAATGATTTCATTCCAAAAATACCAGCGCCTAATATAAAATAAAAAAATACTATATTAATTTATATATATATATATATATATTATATTATGTATCTACAGTATTATATTACTAGTTACTTCTTTTGCTATGTATATTTAGTAATATAACAAGAGTTAATTGAAATCTAATCATATCTTTCTATTTATATAACTTTTAAAATTTAATTGGTAAAACTAACAAACTTACCATAAACTAAGGGTTGTAATTATGATTGAATGTCAGTGTAAAAAAATTTAAATTAAATTAACAGTGCATACTAATTAAACTAATAGATAAGAGTTTAATCAATATAACAGTGTAAAAGAATATTACACTAACATTTAATCACATGTTTTCATTTATAAGACGACTTTTAAAATATTAACTAGTAAAATTAACAAACTTGTTATAAACTAAGGGTTGTTATTTTAAAAATCAATCGATCTATTGTTATTTTATATTTACTTTTCTATTGATCGAACCTTTTTTTACAAAAAAATAAAATAAAAGAGAATTATAAAAATGATATAAGGAAATAATACAAAAGCTCATATTTTAATTTAAGATCACTGCTGTGCATGAACCTATCTATGACTTTCCTTAAGCAGCCTAACATTATAGAATTGGCGCCAGCATATTAATGTTTTCATCTGTATAATCGTTGCAAGCAGCAGACACGGTTTGAAATTTTAATCAAGACAGCTTTGAATCCATTATTCATTCATATTACGCAATAAAATATTATAGATTTATTTCTAAAACCAGCAACAATGTTTGGCAGTTTTGCTTTTTTGATCTATGAATTAACTAACTTTATGTAAAATATAAACAATTTAGTTGCTTAAAACCTTTTTCATATTTCAATACAAATATGATTTACTAAGTCCTGTCTGCTGCAATTAGCTAGTATTATGCTAGCTAGCTTGTTTATGGTTTCATTATTATTATTATTATTATTATTAATTATTTTATTGTTTTACAATATGAACTTTCAGATCAGCCCTACAAAGATTCCCTCCCTGTAGGGAAAAAAATATAATTTCTTATCATTACCAACTATTGTTTTTCCTCCATTTAAAAATAAATAAAAAAAACTATCTTTTTCCTAAACTTCACTGCATATGATGTATATAATGATAGACAAACACAATTTGTTAAACATTGTGACTCTATTGCTAACAACATCTGCATTAAGTCTTGACATCTAAAATTGAAGACTGATACTGTATTGTATTATTTGTCATTGACTTTTTATTTTATATCTTGATGAGATTAATTCTATGAAAATGGTTATAATTAAACAAGCAGCCTGTGCATGATTTTGCTATCTAACCTCACTGTATGGTGTCTAAATATCTATAATTTGTAGGGTAAGGAGATTCCTTAGACACAACAATTTTGGGTCAGGTTTGGGTGAGAACTCAATTGCTAGGAAAAGTAGGCATTGTCTGCAGGTGGAATTGAAGAGAGGGCCCATTTGTACCAAAATAATAATTAAATAAAGGACATTCATCATAGGTCACCGTTTCTTTTTATTTTCTCATTTCACAACTTCCCGTAATGTCAAGGATTTAAATCTTTGGAGTCTCATCCTAATTATGTTTATGAGAATATTCGGTCAAACACCCAAAATTTTTGAAACTCGCGTAATGGAGATAGCCAGCCAATAACGGAACACCACACAACACAACTTCTGTAGTTCTATTTTACTCTCTCCATCATCCCATTATTTATTATTTATATATTTTGGTAATTTTTCTTTTGGATTCATTTTGATTGTTATGTTCTAGAAATATTAATTAATATATTTTTACTCTTAGTTATTCATTGTAGAGTGAAAAAATAACATAAAAACATCAATAGAGAATGTAAAAATATATATTCAAATAAAAATATTAAAAATTACATAAAAGTAATATATTAATTAAACTTGGTGTAAGCATGAGACAAAGTCATCGCTTTACACCCTAAATATATTTAATATTAATACTTTATAGGTCTCATTTTTTATTTCATTTTAAAAATAATTATTCATTAATTTTAATTAATAAATATCTCTTAATGAAGAGTTATTGTAGTTTCAACGATTTCATGCTAAATGACTCTCGTATTACGATAAAAATATGAAATACTTTCATGCAGTCACAATCATTTGTAGGAGGAAAAATTGGATTGAAGCCCTTTAAGACTTGAAGGGGAATTGGATGGGCGACCTTGAAGAGTTGAAAAAGCTTGTCACCACCTTTTACCAAAATCTGTATTCAGAAGACCATCACCATGTGCCCCTAGGAGTGCAAGGTGTTTTCCCTAAATTCTCACCCGATGATCTAACCATTTTTCATAAGTCAATTTTTAGAGCAGAAATTAAGAAATTCTTTTTCTCAATGGAAAATTTTAAAGCCTCGAGGGAGGACGAATTGCAAGTGGTCTTCTACAAAAATAATTGGGATATTATGGGTGAATCCTTTAGCAGACTAATTGAAGAAGCTTTCATAGACCCTACGAGGATAGGAATTATCAACTCCACGCTTATTCCCAAAAGTGGAGGTAGTTACCTTTATGAAGCACTCTTGACCTATTAGCTTGTGCAATGTTTCGAATAAGACACTCACAAAGATTTTGTCCATGAGGTTGCAAATGGTGATGGATAGTTAATCTACCCTATTAGAGCAATTTCATTCCTCAACAGAGTAGCTCTGATAGTATCAGCACTACGTAAGAATTGATCCTTTCTATGAGACAAAAAAAAAGGGAACAAGGAATGGATGGTTATTAAGATTGACCTAGAAAAAGCTTATGACAAGCTCAATTGGGATTTTGTAAAAGGCACACTAAAGGACATTGGTTTTCCAGATGGTTTTACTAATGCAGTCTGACAATACATTTTGTCCCCTACTATGCACATGCTGTGGAATAGCGATGCCTTGGACACTTTTAATCCAACACAAGGGGTCCGACAAGGTAATCCCATATCCTAGTATCTCTTTGTGCTTTGTCTTGAGCTACTCTTCCACTTGATTCAACTAGCATTAGTCGTAACTTATGAAAACTCATCCAATTGTCTAAGGATGGTCCAAAGCTATCCTACCTACCTTTTGCTAATGACCTTATGTTGATTGTGGAAGCCTCCCTTGATCAAATGGCAATGATCAATCATATTCTAAATCTCTTTTGCAGCAGTTCAAGCTAGAAAATTAGCCAAGATAAAACACGAGTCCTCTTTTTGGCAATGTAGCTAGGCAACGTTAAGAGCAAATCTCCAGCGAGTTAGGTTTGAGAAAACGTGTAACCTTGAAAAATATTTGGGGGTTTCATTACATCATGAACATGCTTCTAAATAGTCTTATCAGTTAATTATTGATAAAGTTCAACATCGTTTGAGCAAATGGAAGCAAAATAATTTATCCTTTATTGACCGACTCACACTAGCCAAATCAATTTTACAAGAAATTCCTACTTACATTATGCAAACTAACATTTTTCCTATATATGTTTGTAATTTAATTGATGAGAAATGCAAAGGACTTTCTTTGGGGTGATTTTTAGACATAACTAAGAAAACACATTGGATTAATTAGGAGAAATTATGCAAGCTAAAACAGGTAGAAGGCCTGAGGCTACGTCAAATAAGGCATGAAAATCTAGCCATCATATCAAAGTTCTAATGGCACCTGACTAGCAATAAGAATGTCCTATGAGTCCAACTTGTTTGGCTAAATACAAATATGGTAGGAAGACAAGCCTAACTTTGACATTCGAAGAAAAGGTACAAACTTTTGAAAAGGCATCAAAGGGGTCTAACCGAATATGAGGAAAAATGTGATCTAGGAATTAGGGAATGGGTGCAAGATTGATTGTTGGCTTGATAATTGGTTATTTGGGCGAGGACCTCCAGCGAATTATGACAAAACTGTTATTAGAGGAGCTAACCATGTCTGCTTCCATATGGATATTGATGGCTCTTGGGACAAGCGCAAGCTGTCTAGGATCCTAACCACATAAGTTGTGGCAAATATATGCAAGATCGAACCTCCTAAAGGAGACATGGTTGATGCAAACCCTTGTTGAAATGATAGTAAGGATGGTCAGTTCTCTACGATATCTACTTATCAGAGTCTCCTAGATCAAGATAATACCTTGACAAATCTATTATTCAACCTAGTGTGAAAGTGCGACGGTTATAAGCGGATTCGACTTCTTCTTTAGAAGGTTGTGAGTGTTATTTTACCTACTAATGATCTACGGTATAGTAGGCATATGAGTGATAATCATGCATATCCCTTATGTCCTAATGATAGGGAAACCATGATACATGCCTTACGAGATTGTATCTACATACACAATATTTGGAATCAAATGGGTGTTGTCAAAGGCCTAACTTCTTTTCTCACCAGAATGTCGAGGATTGGTTGCATGATAACCTGAATCGTGCCAAAAGCGATGGCGTTGATGAGTGGGCTCAAACCTTTGGTATCTTTGTACACTGCCTATGGTGGAGGCGAAATGAGATCACTTTCAATAATAAGTAGTTGTCACCTAATCAAGTCATCAAAGTTGTGAGGTCCCTCTAGCTCTAGCTCAAGCTCAAGTAGACCCATCGCATGCACACCCTCATGAAATATTCTCGGGTACATTACCCTGAGTCAGGATGCGTTTATGCTTGCAAACCCCCTCACCCTGGTTCCCTCGAGCTAAATTGTGATGTCGTTGTCCTCTAGTCCCACTAAAAGGTGACTATTAGAGATGTGTTTCATGATTGTAAGGCTAAGTTTGTTATTGGCTTCTCATAAGTTTGCCAAGGCTAAGCTTTTATCCCGTCTGTAAGCATTAATAGTCATATACGAGCATTAATTTCAGAATTTGGTCATTGAATCAAACTTTATCAGTGTGATTCAACTACTAAAGGATGATTTGCCATATTGACCATTGGCACTTTTTCCTAGTTAAGCAAATTTACAGAAGAAGTGGGAAGACTCGGACTGGCACATTTAATTTTGTCTCATGTGAATTGAATATGTTAGCTGATTGTTTTGCGAGGCTAGGATTGCATACTCATTAGGAGAAGTCAGTCTTTTTTACGTTCCGGATTCATTGTTTGTTATGTACTTAAGAGACTTGCATTGTATGCTTCTTAGCACTATAATATAATATTCATGTTTGGGCTATTGCCCATTCAATTCATAAAAAAATCTCTTAATTGATTATATAAATTATTTTATTATATTAATTAATTTAATAAAAATATTATTATTAGTTTTTTTAATGATCTTATTTTAAAATTTATTTTAGATCTAAAAATATATTGTACGTTTCTTAATTTTTATACCAAAACTTTAAAGGTCAAATAAAATGGTACAAATAAAGCATATATTGTGGTTTTAAGTGTACAACATATCACCAATTCAATATTCTTATTTACCCCCTTTTTTATGTTGATGTCTAGGTTTTATTATAGATAAATCTTATCATTTTACTTCTCTATTGCTCAATATCTTAATTACATTATTTATTATTTTTATTGCATGTATTTTTGTTAGGCATGATAATTGCATATGTTGTAGGAGAGTTTGATTCTCCTTAATCCTTATTCCTAATCTTGTTAAAGGAAAAATGGTCAAATTTGAATGTTGTATTTCTATCTTTATATTTATATATATATATATATATATATATATATATAATCAATCAACTAAAATGAGTGTGGTGTGTTTCATTAAAGATTCTTTGGACAAGGAGTGAGTGAGTAATTGTGTTGTCTAGAAAAGAAGTATTTCCCAACAATGGCATCGGATTTATGGTTGAGAATACAAAATTTTGAAATATCATTGTGTGATGGGATATAAAAATAAATTTTATGATTTGGGAGTCTACCATTCAAGATCTTTTCGTGCAACAAAGTCTTGATTTGACTTTAGAAGATGAAAAATTGATTGCTATAATAAAAAGGGAATGAGCTCAAATCCAAAGAAAGGTTGTGAGCATGATTCAGTTAGCTCTTACTCCTGAGATCAAGTGCAACATGTTAAACGAAACAACACTAAAAGCCTTATGGGAAAAATTGAAGAGCATTTATGCATCTAAATCGCTAACTAATCATTTATGTTTGAAGATGGAGTTGTATAAGAATGGAGACAGGAGGAAATCTCGATGATTACATCAACAATTTTAATCAACTAGTATGTCAATTATTTAATACAGATGGAAAAAATATCTGATGAGGAGCAGAGAATTTTACTGTTGACTTCACTACCAAAGTCTTACAAACCTTTGGTTCAGACGTTAGTTGTAGGGAAGACAATATTGAAGTTGGGTTATCTGACTGTGACTCTAAGACAAAATGTGAGAATGATGAAAGATAAAAATATTTTTAATAAGGCTAATATATTAGTTGTGAAGCAACTAAGTGAGGGAGGAGTCATTCATGGAAACAATATGAGCAAAGAGGAAGATCACCATCACAATGGCATCTTAAACAAGATATGAGCAATGTAGAGTGTTACTAATTAAGGTGACCAAAGATGAGAGAAGACCTCAAAAGATTGAGATCTATAAAGGCAAATGATGAGTCTGAAACTAATATGGTTTAAATCTTTGAAGATGAAGCTTTGTATTTAGAAACTATTAAAGAAGTTGTTAAATCAAAATGGATAATGAATTTGGCTGCTTCAAAACACATTTGTAGAGATCCAACAATGTTTGATACTTTGAAGACTAATGGAGAGTTTGAGCATTTTAATTTGAGGCATGGTGAGAAAATGAAGTTTGAAAGCATTGGGATTGTCAAAATGAAACTTCACAACAACATCATCCAAACTTTTCAAGATGTGAGATTCATTCCTTGTGCTAGTGCTAATATTATTTCATGGGTGAGATGACATCACAAGGATACACATATGTTGGTTTAAATTGGAGATACAAGGTATACAATGGAAGAAACTTGGTGTTGTGCGAGCACATAAAAATTGGAAAAATTTTTGCTACTTTGAATGACAAGTTTTGAGAAGATAATTTCTTTTTAAACGAGGTGATTATTTGGAAATTTTAATTAAGCGAGGAGTTATTGGAGAATAATTTAAATTTCAAATAAATGGAGCTGATGAAAATTTAAAAGAGTTATTTAAGAATAATTTTTGTTTCAAATCTCTAAGTTATTATTTAGATTTAAATATTTGGTTTTTTTGTTTATTAGATTAATTCATGGATTGTTTCCTTTTTTAAAAATTAAAATATTATGTCAAATTTAAATTTTGTATTTCTATGTTAGTCTATATACATAGTCAATCACTAATAAAATTAATGTGATATGTTTCATCAAAATCCTTTGGTCGAGGAGTGAGTGTGTAATATTGTATTATGTATAGAAGAAGTATTTCCCAACAAAGTGTGCGTTTGAAAAATTAAACTCGATCAACCCATTTTGATAAGGGTGTTCACGGTTCAGGTTGGTTCGGTTTTGGAGAAAAGTGAAAAGTGAACCAATTAATTTTAATTAGGTTGAGTTAGTTTGGTTTTCTAGAATTTTTTCTCTGACTCGAACCAAACCAAACCAATGATAATTGGGTTGGTTGGATTCGGTTCAGAGAAAACCGATCAAAAAATTAAAAATACAACTTTTTTATTAAATCCTAAAAAAATAATTTTATACTTGAAACTAGTCAAATTTATTAGTCTACTAAATTTATAATTTTATAACAAAATATCAAGTATTTCATATATACTAAATTAGTCAATTAAACTATTAAAATAACTCAATACAATACAAACAACAAATTATATAAATTTAAAGTATAAAATAAATAAAAAAATAAATTTATTAACTTAAAAATATAAAATAAATAATAATAGTATAATATATATACTTTTATATCAGAGTTTTGGAATGTGAAAACTGTGAACCGAACCGAACATTATCATTTCTTATCGGTTTGGGTTGACTTTAGACTTGATCAAATAGAAAAGTAAAACCAAATTAATTAGTTCAGTTTATCATATTCTTCATATTGACTCGAACCTATGAACACTCCTACATTTTTATCAACTTTTCTTAGATTTTAGAAATGTACTTAACCATTGGGTTTTTTCTGAATACTCATTCTTAGTACTTAAGTTCTACTAAAAACTAAACCTTATGCAATTGAAGCATCACGTACTCAAACAAAAACTTCTCATTTTGGAGTCTATTTATAGTAATATTTATAAGATTTTATCTTTATATAAAATGTATGTGGTTTCGGTAATATGGTATCTTAACTTTATGTGAATATGGAACACGGAAAGCGAAGACATCAGATATATATTAGTCACTAGATGGAATATGTCATAGAAATGATTCCAAAACTCTGATCTAATTAATGAATAAGCTGTCTGAATTTCCAGTTTCAAATTAAGAAAGGCATTAGAAATATAGATGAGTTTCTACATGTTAGAAAGAGGAAAATAATCAGACTCTAACATACTTAATTTTGAGTCCCTCAATATCATAGGCACATAAGAAAACTGTATATTACAGTGTATATCACAGGCACATTAAAGTTCTTGTCTGAACAAGAAACAAAAAAACTTGGATGAAATAATATTACATATAAACTTTTAATTTCTATCTCTCTTTTACAGAAAGTTTCATCTGAAATGTCTCCCATTTGAAACTTAAAAAAAAAAAAAGAAGATTGGAAACAACAGCATAGCATCCCACCGCAGATGCGAAAATAAGCAGAAATGTTGCCAAAGTTGAGGAAAGGAAGTGCAGCGTATGTTCGATTTCCCTGGATATACATGTATGCAAATGCCAAAAGCATACAGTAGAGTGATTCTAAAGTGAAAACCCTTTTAGATCCGAGAACCCAGGCTGAAAGGATGTTTTCCCTTCACCCGAAAACACATATTTTGTGTGTTGATGGTAAATATTTGTGGTTTGGTTTGTCATACAGCACAGGCCAAACCCCTGGCCTCGGATCCTTTCATGATTCTTAGCCTTTTGCAAGAAGTCACAAACATGCTGCACAAAAAAGGAGACTTGTGTCAGATTAAGATCAAGTGATGGATCCCTAATGATGCGAGAGATCTGAAAGAAAAGTAAGACTTACTCCCATGGAACATCTCCAACTAACATCCAGTCACCGTCCTTGTCTTGGTATGTTGGTGCATAGTCAGATCCCTTGTAACCTTCTTTTTCAGAGTACTTACCTGATCAAAGGAGAAAACATAGAAAAGTAAGGTGAATTATTATGAAATTAGATGTGAAGAAAAAGGAAAAAGTGTTGTGAGCAACCTATGGTAAGCTTGAACATGTTTTCTAGAGATTGAAGGAGTTGTGTGTAGCCTCCATATAGCTGCAAGTCTATCTTTCTGAGGTAAGGGGCTCCATCCATGCTGACTTTGACATAAATACCACCAGCTTCAATCTCATGAAGGCTGTTCTTCCTGTAGGATCTGATTGGTGGCCAGCCGACAATCTTTGCCCTGTGAGCAGATTATAAATCTTAATATCCAGCTTGAATGCATCTCATAATAACAGTTTATATTAAACTTACTTGGCAGCATGACTAGTTACAAGATGTTGTTGTTGAGCATTTGAAAGAGTAGTCTCATGACAAGTTTCAGTCAATGGCCTTTTGTTGGTGAGCTTAGCAGATTGAGGCTCTGTTCCAGTTCCAGGAAGGCCCAATCGAAGCTCAGTTGCCTTGAGGTTGAGATCAGTTTCCATGTTGCTCGCGAGAGCAGTGAGTGGAGAATGGATGAAAAGACTTGAGATGTGATGCAAGTGTGGAAGGGTATATATTTTATAGGGGGATGTAATGGGAGAAGAAGAAGAATAGAAAAATGATGGGGTAAGGTGTCGGTAGCAGGAGGAGCAAGTTAAAAGCAACATGTCCCCACAAATGGAGGACAATAGTGGGACAGGGTCGCTGTCTGAGGGTCAAGATGCCGTTTCGGAGATAAATCAGGAGCGTTGGCTTTAAGGAAAGGAAAAGGGAACACGCCCATGTGAATTGTGAACCCACCCTCCTCCTCATGGAATGGACTGGGACCCCCCCCCCCTTTCACCTACGCCCATGTGGGTCTCATTTTTTTAATTGCCCTTTACATCTCACTTCCCTCTCTATCAATTCTTTTTTAAACCTAAACCTAAACCAAAACGTGCTTTTACTTCTTATATTTTCTTACCATCGCCTATAACAACATCTTTTAACTTTTTCAATTTTTTTTTCATTTTTCTATTTTTAAAATATATTAATTTTAATTCTTTAAATTTCATCTACATTTTTTTCTCGTAATTTATATCACATGAATGAAAAAAAAAATAATGTATTTTAAAACTAGAGAAATGAAGTAAATAAAAAAATTTGAAGATATATTTAATATTTTATCTACACTTTTATACTTTTATGTAATATATTTAATTCTAAAACTTTAAAAATTTATGTTAATTTTATTTTTCTTAAATTTTGAAATATAACAAATTCATATAAATAATGATTAAATTACATTTAAAAAATTAAAAATCAAAATTATAAATATAAAGATAGTAAGATCTAGATGAAATTTAACTTTTAAAAAATAGTAATGTAATTTGATATATAGACATTATATGATAGAGATAATTTTGTTTGACTTAGATGAAATCATTATAAATACAAAATATTAGTGTGGTTTTTAAGATATTTTTATTAAAATTTATTTAAAATATAAATTTTTAATAGATTCTACTCCTAAATCACTTGTGCTATTCCTATAAATAATATGACTGGAAATAATGTTATGGAGTTTCCGGATGAACTAAAACGAAATTATTCTGTTTAACCAGAATTCTAATAAGATATATTGAACATTTTGAAAGTGAATTTTAATGGTCTTATTGAACGGTGCAGTAGCTTTAATCATTTAAAAAAATTGTAACTTGAAATTATTAAATAAGTTTGACCATAATTATAGTTCAAAATTTTTTATCCAAAATTCATGTTTCATTCTTTATTTTAATTAATCAATTAACATTACGTCATTTAATTAATTTTTTTATAATTTATTTTTATATCTTGTATAATTTATATAACCTGAAATTTATTAATTGGTTGAAATAGTGCTGTAAGAGATTTTCACGCCAGACTTATACCAGCTAATCTACACAAAATAGTAATATATGCTCACTTAACAACATTGTAATTTTTTAATTTAGGGTTTCGATACTTAAATGTCACGTTAGACATTCCATTAATTCCACCTAAACTTAAGGCAGTTGCTGCGTTAAAGTTCAACATCATAAAAGAAAATAAAAATACCTGCAAGATTGTGTATTACTATTATTGATAAATAACAGATAGAAAAAATAAGCCTATAATAGAGGCATGAACATTGAACAAGTAAAATTATTGAAATGCAGAATAATTGTAAAACGCCGCCCAACAATTCGGATTGAAAAATCCTTGAAATAAGTATTTTATTTTGTTAAGAGAAAAACTCTTCCACAACTTTCTACAATCAGATTAAAATTTGTTCAATTAAGTGATATTAAAAATAGATCCACAGAAAACGAAAAGTTCAAACTTTTTACGGCGATCAGATCAGCCATAGGTAATTTGTAATGCTCCATTTGATTTATATTTTGGCAAATTAAAGTTGATTTTGAGAATTTTAAAATAAAAGATCGTTTCATTTATGAATAATGTTTTCAAAATGAGCTCAATTTTTCATTAAAATCATAAAATAATATTAACTTTAAGTATAATATCAATGTATATTTTACCAATCTCAAATTTATAATCAAATTTTATCAAATAAAAAAAAAGTTGTTACTTCTCTCAAAAATAATTTTACTCACTGTCCAATTATCAATTTTGAAATAAAAGTTTACAAAATAAATTAATTTTATTATAATTAATTATTTTAACTTCCACAATAATATTAAAAAGACAATAAGAAAGGCCGGGGCTCTTCCAAATAAAAAGAGGGTTGCATGTTTTTTCTTACAAGCATTTTACTTCTTATTGGTATTGTTAAAACTTAAAAGACAGATCAAATCGCAATAATGTTGCCGTTCATTTTTTTATTGGTATTTATTTATTTTATTTTAAGTTAAAAGTTACTTTTTAATCTAAAATAAAAAATTAAAATTTAAAAAGTAAATATAAATTATTATTAAATTTTATTTTTAACTTAGAAAATTATTTTAGATTAAAATTTGTTGAAAATTATTTTTTCTTGGTTAATAAAAATATTTATAAAATAAAACTTTACATTGCAAACTAAAAATCTTAAACATTAGGCATAAATATTTTTTTGTTAAGCTTTTGCTTAAAAGTTAACACAAAAATAAACTAGGTCAGCAAGTACCTATAATAATAGTTTAGATATTAATTATTTTTTATATTTAAAAACATTCTAAAATTTAAAAAATCAGATTAATTATTAAACTGATAAAAATAATAATTTAAGGTTCATTGATTCAATTGAGTTTAAATCCGTATTAATAAATAATAATAATACATAAAATTATATTAAATAAATATAATATCATACATTTATAACTTAATATTAAAGAAAAACATTATTTTTATAATCAAAATACACATAAAAGTCTAAATAAATATCATGATGATAGGTTTAAATTTTAATAATTAATAAAATATAATAATATTCATTAATAATAAAAAAATTTAGATTTAAAATAAAAAATAAATTTTATAATATAAATTTATAAAAAATTAAGATATGAAAAATTATAAATTAACTAATATACATGAATAAATTATATTTTTTATAAAAAAATTATAAAATAATATATTCCTATTTGTAATCTTATAAATATATTTTTTTATATTACAAATAAAAATATTATGTGAGACTGATTTTTAGCCTATTTTTACTGGTTCAGTACCAATTTGACTAATTCTCAATAATTCTGAATCTTTTGAACAATTTTATATGTTAATCAAATCAATCACTAGATCAGTTCTGAGTTCCATTGTTAGTTTTCGATCTAACCAATATAACTAAACAGTTCGATATGATTTTGAGAACAATACTCTAATATATTTAAAAATATTACATAAATACACCCTTCAAAATTTACAATGTTGGCATTCTGAGAAATGTAAAAAATAATGATTAAAAAAACAAAGTATTAGTGTAATTATAAAAAAAAAATTGTAATTTTCTCTAAAAGATGAAGTGAGTTCTAAAAAAAAATAAAGTGGGTTGTCGGTGTGCTATTTGAGATATAGAAATAGTAATTGTACATATATATATCAACACTTGCAAGAGTTCTTAAAAAAAAATAAAGTGGGTTGTCGGTGTGCTATTTGAGATATAGAAATAGTAATTTTACATATATATCAACACTTGCAATGCTTAATTTAATCAAAAGATCAACAAATATATATTTTTTAAAAATCATGCAGAATTTAATTAGAACAAAAATTTATAAACATTAATAAAATTATATCTTTGTTGGAGATAAACATAAAAAAGTGTGAAACACTGAAAATTTATTTTTGCTTGAGATCATATATAACTGAAGTTAGCATGGAACAATTAAATAATATATTTAATTATAAGTTTGAAATAATTATGTTTCCTTTAAATTAATAAAAGGGTTTGAATTTTTATATGTAAAAGATTAAGTATTAATCCTAAAAAAATTTTAAGAGCAGTTTATTAAATATAAATAGATCTATACAACTTTATCAACTTGGATTAGTCATCTTTGATTTGATCGACACCGAAAGTTTAAAGGGAAAAATATGTGCAGTAATGATAGAGTCACTAAATATACTGTTATAATGTATAGGAATTACATTGGCATTTGGCAGTGGAACTGCTAGGAATACAGGGTACTATACAAATACTGTTAAATTTAAATGAAATTAAAATATAATTTTTTATTATTATTATTATTATTATTATTATTATTATTATTATTATTATTATTATTATTATTATTATTATTATTATTATTATTATTATTATAAGAGAGAATATATTCTATGTTATCCATCAGTTTGATAAACTTAAATTCTACATTTTGTTTTTCTTTATTTTTTTGTTTAATTTTTCTCTGATATGATTATTAAAAATTTAAATATATTAATATGAATATAATATGAAGTTTTAATATTTTTATTTTATTATAAATATTTTAAAAAAAATTGTATATGGACAACCCAATGACCCAACTAAATTCAGCCTAAACTTAACTAGGTTAGATTAATTAAAAAAAATTTGTTAAAACCAACCCAATAAATTTTCAATTGATTAATTAGATTGGGTAATTCTTGTTGTCCAAAAACTGAGCTGTGTGCGGACCTAAAAAGTAATAATGGAAAATTAATTTTATTAGATAAGAATAAATTTTAAAAAAATATTTTTGAAATTGAAGAAAAAATATAGAAACAAATTATTTGAATCAAGATATTTATAATTATACTTGTTAATTTGATAAGCTATGTCAATATTCAAAATTGAAATTGTGATAAACTAAACTTAAGTCACAGTATTTTAAAAGAAAAAAAAAGTGGATGTATAATAACGAAGTTATATATGTGACTTCTTTTTTTAAAAGATTTCTTTAAATTTATAACAAGAATAAGATGGAGATTTTTTTTTTACAATAGTAATAATAAAGATAAATTTAAGTATTTATCTATCTACTTTAAGTTCTTATCATTGAGCTTTTTAATGAGTTAGATAAAGATAAATTATTACTCGAAAAAGTAGAACACGAATTTATTTTGAACGACAGGGAAGCATTATATGTTCCTTTTTGGCCTAAATAAAAATTTTAGTTTTTCATTTCTCTTCATTTTGTGTACTTGTTAATTTTTATTGCTCATAATTAATCTCTAGAAGGAATTAAAAAGAGGTAAAATTTTCAGGAACTAATTTGATGACTCGAGTTAAGTATTTTATTGTTACTTTAGTTTCAACTTTAAATTTCACTCACGGTTTTGGTGAGTATGCTCTTAGATCACAAGTTGTATTTGTTTGTGTGATTTTCTTTATGGTTTGTGTGCTTATGTGTTGAACAGCAAGGCAAATGCCTATTGACAATTCAAAACTAATATAAGAGAAATCTTTTTGTTCCTATTTGGTGTACCATTTTTTTCTCTCGATCAATAAAAAGGTTATGTCTTACACAAGAGATAAAGAAAATTATTAAAAAAATTAAGTATAACGTATTAAATAATAAGATGTTTTTAAATTGATAAAAATTAGGTACTTGTTTGATAACAGTTTTATAAAATTATTTTCAGTATTTTAATATTTAAAAACTAAAAAATTCATTTAAATAATGTTTTCTTAAAACAATTTTCGAAAATAGTTTTGATTTTTTAGTTTTTAAAAACTAAAAAACAAGAACGATGGAAAGTAGTTTTGTTTTCAGTTTTCTATTTTTGTTTTGAAAACTCAAAATATAATCAAAATATGTTGTTTGTTGTTTTTCATTAATGAAATTTTAATAAATATGAATAATTTTTTTCATTTTTACATCTTCAAAACAATTTTCAAATAACACTTACCAAACAATTTTTTTTTCTTTTCTTCCCAAAAACAGTTTTTAAAAACTATTTTTGAAAACTCTTTTTAAAAACTAAAAAACAAAATCAAATCAATCAAACCCTTGATATGGCAACTGGGCGGACCGGGAGCGGGTTTGACCCTCCTGTCCCAGGAAAGTGCGGGACGGATCGAGTATAAAATTTTAATCTTGTCTCATTCTCATCGGGTATTTTCAGGTTCGGGTATACCTGTGAGTATTCTGTTATATTATTTTTATAATTTAAATTTAAATTTACTTATAATTTATTAAATAAATTATATATTAAGTTATTAATTATATTTAATTATAATTAATTAAATAAATTATATATTAAGTTATTAAATATATTTTAATTTTAGTGGTCCACAAAAGTGTAAATTTATACACAGACATGTAAAATTAAAAATATATGTATGTAAATTTTTTTAACATATAAGCAGAGTAAGAATGATGATCAACAATATGTGTTTTTCCCATTAAAATCAGGAGAGAAATGGAGCAGTACCTTTAAACACAAGCATAATTGTCATTTAGAAAATAGAACACAAAATTAGAAAAAAATATTTTCATCAATATAAGAGATCAAGGCTCCGAAATTAAAAGGATATTAGAAAGGAAACCTTTGAAAATCTAAGAAAAATAATAAACAAGTTCAAAAAATAATATAATTTATTATTGAACGGTTATTTTTATGCCTGTTTTCTAAATTTGTCATAGTTGAATAAATAATCAATTTTATCTTAAAATTATTAATTATCTTATAATTGAAATTTTTAAATATGTACAAAATTGTCATTTTAATCTATTTCAACCTAAACTTTTTTTTTTTATCCTCGTGACGCATCCTACTAACTTAACTAGACCCTTACACTTCAAGTCTAGGTGGTTGTAACTTCTAAGATCTAATTAATTTATTATAATTTTTAATTACAAATAACAAACTTTGCAAGTTAAAATGAGTGTGACTCCTAGTTAATATATTATTTTTATACTTTATATAGAGAAAAATGAACGAATAATCAAGGGTTCTACAAAGAGATTACTCAATTTTTGTAAGATTAACCAAAATCTCATGGATCTTTTAAGTAACATTGAGAAGTCAACCTAAGAGGAAAAGCTAAGTTTGTCCTATAGATGATGGCGATCGATATCATTCTTTCACTTGATGTTTTGTATTGCGATGGTTTTTGGAGTGAGTTACTCAAAGGTTCTAGACTTATTGTAGTGTGTAAAAGTTTTTGAGGATATCAAGAATTGAACTTGTGCATTTATGTGGTTAAAAGTACTTTGAGTGATCGTAAACAATTTGATTGTTTAGTGAATTCTCAAACTAAGATTGTATGAGGAACTAGATATAGATCACTATAGTTATTAAACCAAGATAAAATTCCCATGTTTCATTGTCTTCATTCTTACTCTTAATATTTTTTTCTTATCGAAATTGTGTTTGCTTAAATATTGATTCTTGATCATATTCATAATTGCATCTTAAAACCTAAAGAAATAATCAATAATTCAATTCATTAATATATTTTTAAATTGATTTCTAGAAATTTGACTTAATTAGGGAATTTTCTTACTCAAGTTAAGATGTAATATAAAAGTATGAATGAATTTTATTTTTAATTCGTGTTTCATTTTTTATTTTCACCATAAAAAAATGTTATATTATTTAAATTTTTTTTTAATTTTATATAATTTATTAAATAATATAACGTTTCTTAATTATTATAAGTAATAAAAAGTCAATAAATTTTTATGTATAACCTAATTAAGTGAAAAATTTGTAATAAATAAATGTGGAGTAAATGAGAGAGAATCAGATCGGATGCATGCTTTGAAGGAAGAAATTGGCATTCCTATTAATATTGGGTCAAATAAAAATATAAACATTTTTTTTTGCATATGACCTGTATATATAATTAGGAAAGAAAAGGTTGGTGTTCTTCGTTCGTTGTGTATGCGGAAGCAAATGATTCTTTAGAGATAATGTTCAAATTTATTCTTATGCACCTTCAAATTATTATTATTATTATTATTATTATTATTATTATTATTATTATTATTATTATTATTATTATTATTACTATTACTATTATTATTATTATTATTATTATTATTATTACTATTATTATTATTATTATTATTATTATTATTATTATTATTATTCACGAGTCTTCATTCAAACACTATTTCAACACACCATCTACTGAAGAGAAAAAAAAAATAGTTTTAAAACATTATGTGGACGTGTCTGTGTGAGAGAGCATTAGCTTGTAAGGCTAGGATTTGAATGAAAAACAGAATGAAAACAAAAACAAGAGATCGATGTATAATAAGAAAATGTAACCTAGATCTATGTATTTATAAAAAATTATTGATAAAGATCAATCGATGTATGTTAGTTAAATATGATAAATAAATTATTATAAATTTTTTAATATATGTATTCAATTTTTATGTAAAAAAATAGACGTATTGGTTTTGGTTATTCTTTTCTTTAAGGTGTCTTGGGATCAGAAAACCATGGGTTATTGAGAGTTGAATTACAAGTATATATTAGAAAAAGTACATCAATTCTTATGAAAAATAAAATTTAATGAAAAAATTTAATTATTGATGCTTTTAAGGAATTACAACTGAACTTCATCCTATTTTTTCTAATTTTTTGTGGACAAGAAATTTTTATGGATATTTTAAGGAAAAGTGTGTCAATCAAAGGAGGAGATGAGATTGAGTTTGAAAAATATAAAAAAATTTAATTGGCTTAACTAGAAAAATAGAAATGAAGATTGAGAATGGAACCAGAAAAATTATTGATGAAACTATTGAAATTGAAGTACAAGTGGGAAGATGAGTTGTGAGAAGAAAGTGGTAGTCATTGCTCTTGGTTGTGGAGAGATCTAGGGTTGATTGACGAGAAGAAAAAGTGCTATACATGATGGTAATTATTTTAATTTATTTAAATAGAAAAAAAGGGAATATATTTTCCAAATGTGTAAATATCTGAATGACACTTCTCGTTTCGTTTAATTTCTCTGTTGCTATTAAATATCTCATATGAAACCTCCACTAGTTTTTGTTTTCTTCATTATAAGTGTGAGCATCCTTAAATATACTTAAATTACTCTCTTAAAATATGGGGGTAGGAGAGCGTATAGACTTGATCCCATTAATTTTTCGTACGTAACAAGTTGTGGTGGAAGGACCATTTGTTGCTTCACCACTAAAGCTTAAAGCTTGAGCAAACTTTCATGAAGACATTCCCACACTGGACAATGGGTTAAGAAAGAGGACCACTAGCTCTCCCTCAGCCTATAATCCCAGTTAGAAAATCAATACCAAAAGGTGTCAGAAGATATCAAATCTTATTAATCACTTGTAGGGATACACTCATTAATTCTTTACTTCATCACCACAATTTAGTCAAAGATCCGTGGGGCCATCTCACCTAGACAAACTATGAAACAGTTACATTCTTCTTTTAAATTAGTATTCATGTAAATATGTGCCAGATTTAAATAATTTTTTCAGTCTCTTGTACACTTGCTCTTTAACTTATAATAGCCTCCATATCCCATTTGCTTTAATTTGTTATCCTTAATGTTGCAAGGACTAATTAAAATATCGCTGGAGTGCTATTATTTTTTTGTTTTAAGATCATCAATATCTTTTTAAATAAATTAAAATCATTAATATTTAAACATTATATTCGTTACGTACGTATTCGTCTATTAATCTGATTTAAACTAAATAAGATTATTATCGCTGACAATTTTGTCGTACAAATTAATAGATTAGATTTTTAACGATTTAGATTTAGAAATACTTAAGAAAATAGTCCTATATTTGCCATTAGCTAAATCTATATAATAGTTTTAAACTTGAATAATATTTAATCCTTATAAAATTAACTAATTTTGGTTTTGGCTTTTCTTTTTTTTTTTTAATCCCTTCAAAATTTGAAATGGTTAACTACTTTTTTGTTCATAAAGTTCATTTTAGTTAGATAAATAACATTAGGAATGTATAAAATAATTTAGAGTATTACATGCATTTTTTGACTAATAGGTCTTATTAATTGATAGGTTTATATGACATTTCTCTAATTAATACACATAAAATTTATTTGAAAAGGGCAAAGATTTTATACAGTAACATTTGAATGATATATCATAATTGTAAGGAATGATTACCAATCCTTCCATCAAAACAAGACAAATACAAAACATAAAAATAAGACAAATACAAAACATAAAAATACATAGGCAAGCTTACCCCCACACTTATAATATGTCATTTAAGATAATAGATTCCCAATACTACCTATATGCATTTACTAATTAATTTAAAAATACAATATTATAGATGAACTGACCAATCATAGAAAGAAAAAAGAGAAGTATTTGAGAACCCCTGAACCATAACTAGGATTTTTAGATAACTTGATTAATTAATACACATGTAGAGAGAGGAGTGTGATTAACATTACCACTTTCATACTAAATGAAAGGAAAACCTAAACATAAATTAAGTTTTTATTATCTTTGAATTAATTAAAAGGGCCAAATGATATGTTTGGAAACTAATTTTTACTTTTTAGCATGTTAAAATGAGGTAGGCTAAATCTAACAAGCTGGAGAATAGAAATTTGAATTAACATCTCACATAATTTGAAACCACACTAACTTTTATAGAAAAAGACTTATATATCTTTCACTTTATCTCTCCTATGACTTTCTGGCAATAGTTTGCTGGCCGACAAACTCTTGCTGAAGAGTTAAAAAAGTTTGAAATTTTTTTAACTCTCCAATAAGTTCTTGTCAAAGAATAAAAAAAGTTTCAAACAATTTTAGTGGCAAGCTCTCTGGCTAATCTTGTGGATTTGTTCATAGCAGTGGTCAAGATTAAGCCAAATCCCTTCTACAACCACATTTGTTACTCTTGGTATTAGTGGCTTGGTTTCTGCTTCAGCTAGTTGGTATAGAAATTGACCTTCATAAGCTTAAGCTAATTCCTACAACTTGCTATAACTTTTACTCTCTGACAAACTGTTATTGGATAGTAAAAAAAAATTACAAATCTTTTTAATCTCCGACAAATAAGGTAAAAAAATTTTGTAAACACTTTGTTGAAGAGTAAAAAAATTGCAATATAAATTTTTTAAACTCTAACAAATTCTCTATGAAGAGTTAGAAAATTTGAAATTTTTTTAACTTTAACGCAAACTCTCACTAAAGAGTTAGGACATTTAAGTAAAGAAAGAAAAATTAAGTTTAAGAATAAACTAGGAATTTTAAAAAAAAATTATAAAAATAACTATAACTTCAAATTAAATTATTAGAGACATTAATTCAAATTCCCACTATCTAACCCACCTCAAAAGGAACTGGTTAACTTAAATCCATTTTACCATCGTTACAATGTACTTTTTGGAAACTTACTTTCAAACATATTACTAAATAAATAATACCACTTTTCACATTATAATTGTTTAAACTAGAATTAATATATAACAAATACCCAACCTGCTGGAACAGGTCGGGCTCTTCTGCATATTGGTTTGTCACTGCTATGCTCAAAACGTGGGGGCAACAGTTGGGGAGTAATTACTTTGTGCAGCAAAGGATATATAGTCATAAAAAGCAAATGATTTTATGATACCACTTTGGATTTTTATATGCTGTGAGTTAGGGTTTCAATTGTGGCTTTAATTATATAGCCACGGCATGTAGATGCTAATGTAGATGGTCAACTGTTGTGATTCATGCATACATGGATTTTCAATCCAAAATAGTACGTTATTTCGCTCTCGCTGCTGGGTATGTCGGATTTTTGTCACCATCGCTGATTAATGAATGAAGCAAGAATTTGTGGTATGAAATTCAACAACATGGATGTGTAGTAAGCTGGCAACATATCTATAGGACTTGTGGGTGCCTATATATTATGAAGATTTTGGCACTAGGCCATTTGAACAATTCAAAACAGGAGGGAGATAGCGATGCTCAACTAATGATATTCGAATCAGATATAGATCGCTTCTTGCCTCATTTTCTGGTTCACTAACTACAACATTTCTGGGTTGGATCTGATTCAGCAAATTATATATGTTAGTTTTGTGCACACACACACACATATATATATATATATATATATATACATATATATATATATATGTGGATGAAAGGGATTTTGAGAGAGCATTAAATAGGTATTTATTATCAGAGGTTAGGAATGCATTACAACCACGGAATATGAAAAGGGAATGTCTGGAATGATAGTAAAATATCTCTATTTAAGATATCATACATCGAGTCATATAACAGTAGTTGGAAAATTAATATTCCCACTATGATGATAGATCTAAAACTATTCCCTTCCCTTTATATCCGGAATCGTTTTTGCTTATTTGATTGCTATACTTCAATGACATGAATTTGCTTGGCATGCAATTGTGGCTTACAAAGATTCTAATTTATTATGTTTGGATGCTAACAGGCTTTGTGGAAAATGAAGCACGGAAGCCCTATCACATGAAATATATTGTCTTGTCCCATTGCATTATTCGATTGCTACCATATGTCATTGCCAACATTCTCCAATTTCAAATTATCATATATTTTAAAGCCTTATCACTTATAATAGCTAGGGTATTTATGCACAGTCAAATTACATTTTGCAACAATAAAAATAATTATAAATATTTTTAAAATTAAATTAATATATAATAAACATTATTGTAGAAATATTAAATTACAAATAAAAAAACTGTTGTTTTTCTGTAGTTTTTAACATTAAAAACATTTTTCACACTAGATTACGTAAACATTCCAAACTACCTTATATTAAAATAATGTCAAATGATGCCCCAATTATGCTCCAAATCCTATGTGATAAGAACTAAAAAATGCTTTTTCTTATTAAATCAATCTTTAAGAGATTATTAATTAAAATATACTTATGGTCATTTTATTCCTAAATTTTAAGTTGACATTTCAATAATTTATATATATATATATATATATATATATATATAATTAACATTTTAGTTCTCATAGATATATTGACTAGTGTATACAATTATAAATTACAGTTTGAATAAATTTTAAACAAATTATTATAAAATTTAATAAATGATAAAATAATTATGATTGGATAGTGTAAAATATTTTACTATAACCTTTTTTCTCATCTTTTAATCATAAAAAATAAAAATAACTTTACTCTATTTTTTTAAGAATAAAATTAAATATAAAAATATAAAACTAACACTTATTTTACTTTAAATTTGACATAATAGTATAATTAAAATTGAACTTCAAATAAAACAGTGTTTAATTTGGAGATAAGAGCATACTCATAATAATATTTAATAAAATTTAATTTATAATTGATGAAGGAAAATATTTATAATAATTTGAATTAACTTATAATTTACTAATTTTATTGGAATTTTACATTATTATTGTTATTATTATTATATTTATTTTGACATAAGTTATTATTATTTAACATATATTCTTATATTCTAATGAAATTTATTTTTATTTTGTATTATTATCATCATTATCGTTATTAAAGATTTAAAACTTTTTGTAGGCGAATTTATAAATTGACTTCTACTGCTTATAAAAAAAGTAAACAAATAAATAAATTGACTTGTACTCGAATTTTTGAAAAATTCTTTTGGCATTAGCAGCCCCATAAAATTTTAAAATACACATATTTTCCCCTTCTCCTTTGTGCCTACATGCACCATCCCTCTTCCCCTCCCACACCAAATTCTTCATACCCATAGCCCTCCCCAACATAACATATCCCCTACTCACAAGACAAACCAACGTCCCCCCAACACAAAATGAGTTTGCACAAAATCCCACCTCCACAAAAGCAATGTAAAACAAATAGAAAACTTCTTATTTGTCTTTTATCAATTGATATAAAATATAAATCTAGTACATTTAGAAACAGTTATTATAATTTTGAATTACTTGATATGAAAATAGAATATATTTTTATATTTTCCATCAACTGATTTACTATAATCTAAATCCATCTATTCATAAAAAAATAAGCATTGTTGGATTCCTTGATGCCGAAATAGCTCTATTAATAAATATGACATAATTTTGTATGAATACAAAAGAGTATTTTGTCAAACAAACAATGTTGAGATGACACAACAAAAATAAGGAGTTTCATAGTGGAAAAGGTACAGTAATAAAGAAATAAATTTGAGGGTTTAAAAACCTGCAAGAACACTTTTGGAAGGTGTAAATAGCAATTTTGAGTGCCAAAAAACTTAGATCTAGAAACCAAAAAGCTGAAAGTACACATTTTCAACTCCAACACTTCTCCATTTAGAATTTCCCTCACAACCTTCATTGTTAAAGAAAAGTTATCCCACAAACTTAAAATTCACCTCTTCTCGATGCAATTTATTTTCCCAAATTTGTATTCCTTATACTTTATGATAGTAAGAATATACATTCACTAATTTAACTGTTAAAATTTTTAATATTTTATATTTTTTTATTATAATTATTATTGTTGAGATTTTATTCCGTTACCCAAGTGAGTTGACTGCAGGAACGCCCCAATTTTGTGGGAACCTTGAAGCTTAAAAGTCATCCTCTTTCTCGCTCTTTTTATTCTTACGAAGAAAAACCTCTGCAGGCTTTAATTATTCACACCTTCAACTACGTCTATGCTTGCCTGTTGCCTACATTTCAAATTATAGTATCTTTCGCAGTGACAGTCAAATATGTTTCTAGAATTATAGGCAAAACTTATAGTTACCAGTTATTTACTATTACTATATATATGGCCCATTGAAGTTCACGCATCCGTAAGTCAAATTCCCTTAGTTATTTAGTCATTTATCCACAAATTTTAGACTTATACCAACAATTATTATTTTTAGGCATGTATAATTTTTCTTGTAAATTAGGATTTTTTTTTTGAAAAAAGTTAACATTCATTTTTTTATTGAATGCACCTGTATATATGTATGTGATTTTTAAGAAAACCGTTTAATATCAAGGTAACTTTGAATTAGTTAAGGGTATAAAAAAATTATACTTATAATTAATATAGAAAAAAAATAAACTTTAAGATTAAAAATTTTAATTAGAATGTAAAAATAATTGTAATTCTTTTTTTACATTGCTTAAGTATAGATTAGTATATGTGAGAAAATTTTTAATTTCTATAGTTATTAATTTAAAATTGAAAGTGTAAAATTTTAACATTGATTACATAGTATAAAAAGTAAAATCAAATTTAAAAATGTAATTAGAAGCCAACGATTATGTAAGTATTTTATACTATTTTTTAATCATAAATTATCATACATAATAAAATTATTAATTTGTAATAATTACTTTTAAAATTATATTTAAGGTATTTTTAGATAAATTGGAAAAATTATACAATTTTTTTTTCTCTCAATCATCTTTCTCTTTTACTCCTCCCTTTTAGCTTAATGTTTTTCACTCTGTTCTTGCACGAGATTCTTATTTTCAACGTTATATTTAAATATTTTTTCATTAGTTGACATTTAATGTAAAAAAAATACATTAATAGTATTTGAAAATTAAACTTTAGTATTAAAAAAATGAATTTAATTATCATGCAGTGTCAGTGTAAAAAATTTTTATAAACATTCAATTACAACTCTTTATTTATGATAAATAAATTTATTAATTTTATCAATATTTTAAAAGTTATACAAATAAAAAGTTATAATAGAATATCATGTGTTTTGTTTTATTAGTTATAGTTAGGTATAATGCATCCTTTATACAAGTTTTGTTTGACCCATTAATCTATTTAAAAGTCTATTTAAAGAATGCATGAAACTTTTATTCAATGTAAAATTACCATTACCATTTAAATACAAAATTGTGTAATTAAATAAAAAATCTATGCAATAACACAATGTTTTCATGCTTTTTCACAACATCAAAAAGTGGGATTAGAAAAATATTAAATAGTAAGATAAATTATTTTATAACTATTAAAATAATTATATTATATTATACATTAATCATAATATTTTTATTAAAATAATATTATTGCTAAATAGACCGATTTGTTACGTTTAATAGGCTTTTAATTTAAAAGGTTTGAGCTTACTTTTTTTATTAAACAAATTGAGCTGACTTAGACCTTAAACTAGTTAGCACATGGAATTCTAACAATGATTCACTTACTTAATTATCATTCAATAACAATGGGTGTTTTGTCTCAAATTATTTATGAGAAGAGATTTACTTATTTTATGAGTAAATTTAAGGTAGTAAAAGTTTATTTGATTGAAATATAATAATTGTAATAAATAACTAACTTTTACCATTAGATTGAAGAAAATGAAATGGTGAGATGAAAAGTAATTTTCTTACACTTACTCTTGGAGTAATCCCCTCCCATTATTTATTTATTTGTTAATTCATATTGATTGACATTGTAACATTTAAAAATTTGTATATTTGATATTTTCAGTTTTTCATATAATATTAAAAATTTTATTCCAATTTTTTCTCTAATAAATCCCATATAATCTTGAAATACTTTGTTTCATTGTGTCTCAAATTAACATAAAATATTCATCTCATCTCAAGGTTACAAAAACCTTTATAAAGAATAAAATAACCAAAATATTTCATGCTGAAATATTACTGATCCAGTTAACCACACATCTATAGAGGATACAACCATATAATTTTTACAACTAGACTTTTTTCAGAAAAGACAAGATATAAAATTGTTAACTATTAATATTCTTTACTACAACACGAAGGTAAAGTTTAAACACGTGTGTCTTGACTTATACTTAACCCATATATATTTTATGTAAAATCTATCAAATAGAAACCAATTAATACAAACCCAACAATGGTATTAAAGTTTTATTGCAAAAGTCCGTAAAAGATAACTATACTTATATCAGAAATACATCTTACGGTTGATTCAGCAACAAAAAGATATATAAACTTCTAATTATAAAATATTAGCTAAATTATAATTGGTGCCCCCAATATTATCTCTTGTTAACTTTTTGTCCCGTGCCCCCTTTTTGCTTCTGATTGCCCCCATTTTTAAAAAAAATTTTAAAAATTTGCACTTCAAAATTAAGAGTTAATTAAATTGTATTTGATGACGTGGTAATATTAATTTTAAAAATATATAAAAGAAGAGACTCAAACTCAAAACCCTCACTTGACAAGCATTTTACTATTAACCAAAGCCTATTTCATTTTTATTCTGAACTCAAATATAATTAAACTTTAATTAATGTTAATTTGGAAAATAAATAAAACTGTCGTGACCTCAAATGTAATTAAACTATAATTAATATTAATTTGAAAAATAAATAAACTATTAGGCTTAGCGGGACCCAAACTTAGAATCCTCACATAATAAGTCAAGCATCTTACCACTAGACCAAAATCTTATTTTGTTTTTACTTTACAACTCAAATCTAATTAAATATTAATTAATGTTAGTTTCAAAAACAGAAAAAAAAATATAAATAACATGAATGTTATTTTTTTTATTTAATTTTTAGTTTTATTTTTCACTTTAATTTGTAATTTTCAACTTTTAATTTAAATTTTAAATTTTATCTTTATTTTAATTTTAGTTTTTAGTTTTATTTTTTTATTTAATTTTAATGTATATTTTTAGTTCTTAATTTATATTTTTTTTAATTATTTTTAATTTTTAATGTATAATCCCTAGGAATTTATTGAAAATAAACTTTAAAATTATTAATAAATATATAAATTAAATTTATAATTTACCATTTGTAAATTATAATCCCTAGTGATAAATTTAATTTATATAAAATATAAATTGTAAATTATAAATTTAATTTATATATTTATAATAATTTTAAATTTAATTTTAAATCAATTTCTATGGATTATAAATTAAAAAGTAAAACTATTTTAAAAATATAAATTAAAATTAAATGAAAAAATAAAACTAAAAACTAAACTTAAAATTAAAAATAAAGATAGAATTTAAAATTTAAACTTAAAATTTAAAAATTATAAATTATAATTATAAATTAAAGTAAAAACTATAACTAGGGATTATATAAAAAATATCATTCATGTTATTTATGTTTTTGGTGTTTCTGAAACTAACATGATTTGAGTTGCAATATAAGAATGAACTTTGGTCTATTAGTAAGATGCTTGACTTGTTATGCAAAGGTCCTTAGTTCGAGTTCCATTGTGCCTCTGTCGAGTGAGAGTATTGAGTTTGAGTCTTGCGCAGAATCTTAGTCTTGAAATCACGAGGTAGCAGAATTTTGGTCCTTCTCCTTGTTTGGGTAGCAGAAATAAGGAGACTTAGAATAGGCACAATCTGAAAGTAACAAAAAGAAAATGCTTAGAACACAACATGATGGTGGGTGAGTAGGAGAAGTAGGGAGAGTTACCTAATAGGGAGAGTAGGAAAAGAAGAAGACATGACTAAGAGTGTGACGTGGTGTAGCGGTACCATGCTGTGATGGTGCAATGTGAGACGATGGTGGGTGAGAGTGAGAAGTTGAGTGGAAAAGTGAAAAGTTGAATGATAGGAGAAGGTGAACGAGTTAGGAGGGTGCAAGAGACAAAGAAGAGAATAAAGAACGGAGACAGAGAAGAGAATAAAGAACGTTCTCAATTAGGATAAGACGTGAGAGTAAAAGTGAGATCAATATACTTTGTACTTTTTTGTTTTTTTAAATATTTTTAATTTAAACATCGCAATAGTTTATACAGACTGTCACAATATTTAAATAAAAATTAACTTGTGTCCACATCGCGATGATTGCTGATGATAACTGTCATAATTTTTAATAAAATTACAACTATTAAACGACAGTACCACATTAATTGTTGCAATTTAGATGCAACCACGATTTTAGTTGGCGATTTTTTTTTTGTTGCAATTTTTTTATTTTCTTGTAATATATATTTTTCTTGTTGGCTCTTTTGTAACACAATTTAGAAGACATGTCTTATACATTTTGTTTATTTTCAATAATATTACTTGACTTATTAAAAAAAGGTGACTTATTAAAAAAAGGTAATAAATATTCAATTCTAGAAAATATTTTTCAAAAATATATTTTTTTATAAGTTAAATATTAGTTGTTAATATGTTAGTTTTTTATAAGAAAGAGATATATCTTTAATATATATTTTGGGAGTAATTTGAAGGTTTACTTATTTACTTTTAAAATAATGCCATATGATGCTATGTAAACATTTCTTTATACTCATGTGAGTCATCTTTTTATCTTTCACTAGTTTTTTTTAAACCCCGGGTATTTTTCACAAAAGGTAAGTGTGAATCAATAGCACAATGAAGATAAAATTATCATAATTATCTCTTCTTTTATCTTTTCTTATACGAATCATACTTATCTCTGTATTTCTTATTATAACATTTTATGTATTTTTCTCTTTTTTTTTTCTCTCTCTCTGTATTATAGACAAGTGTGCATGAATAATTTCTGTTTCATTTAAAAACATGAAACATATTTGGGGACCTTGTTTTCAATCCCGGAATTAAGTCAAACATGTTGGATGATTCATAATTGATAATGGTCGCTTAACGGCTTAAGTCACATAACTTTGGAGACAAGAGACAAAGCTAATTAAAATGAAGGTGATGTATAATAGTAAGAAATTTTAATGCACCGATAACTAAACGACATATTTGTAAAACTTTCAGAAGAAAGACGAATGATAACGAAGATGACATCGTGGCTCCATTAGATCCATGTGTTGTTACAAACTTACAATGCTACAAAATGGCATGAAGTATATATAAGTGTCGGAGTGGGTATTGAGATTTTTTGTGTTTTTCACAAAGCGAAAAGAATATGTCTTCATGTTGTAACCTAAAATTCAAACTGGAAAAAATGGCATGATCAATAATAATATTTCAATTAAAATTGAAAACTTCTTTTTTTATAGGCTGGAAAAACATAAGTTTAAAAATAAATTAATAAAATTAAAACTGTGTTCTCACAACGTTTTCTTTCTAAAATATTGATTAAATTTGGAGAATTAAAATGATCAAAGGTTAAGAGTTAAATAAAGAAATCTCAAGTTTTTTATTATATTAATAAAAAGAATTGGAAATATTCTCGTAAAATAAAATGATGCACATGTGTTCACAATTTTCTCTTTATGTTCAACATTACATAATTTACTAATTACACGAGGGTAAAAACCTCGTGCCATAAGATATTATGGATAAAATTTGTAAAAATATTCGCATAAATAATATAAATGTATATTTGTCACTTGTAAATATGAGTTTTTTTTTTACCCACTACATGATGAACATGGGTACATGTATTATAGTATTAGTATTTGTATATGCTAAACTAAAATTTTGTATATATTTAAGTTAAAAAAATAATATTTTGTAAATAAATTAAATTAAAATATTAATTGAATTATCAAATTTTATTGATACCAATCTTATTTTTTTATAAAAATTTCATAATCAATAAAATTATTTATTATAAAAATATGATAATATAAAATAAATATTTTATTTATATTAAATATTTTTTATAATATATTCTATTAAAATATACTTTTAAAACTAATTAATCTTGTACAAAATAGTATAATTTTATTTTTAGATTTTTCAATAAATAAATTATTTAATTGATAAAAATTTTTATAAAAAATGTCTTTTTCTAAAAAAAAATACTTTTTTTAAAATATTCACATATACCTACGTGTATTAAAAGAACTGGTAGATATTTCTATGATGACTACCTAACTGATTTTAGTGGGTAACAGATTTTGTCGTGGTCAAGTATAGGGTAACCATTATCTATGCCCTCCTGACCCATTGTCATTTCTAATTACCTGCAATATTACTTGTTAATCTTTAAATTATCAATTAATATTCTAAAAATAAAATAAATTGAAAAATAAAACATTACTTATTAACTAATAACAAATATTATTTTATTTTAATAATAATTGTTTATATAATTTTATAATTATATAAAATTTTATTTTAATAGCTATAAAACTAAATAAAAAATTTATATAGTATCTCTCTAAAATTGGAGTGGAACCTTGGTCGCGCATCTCGTCCACCGTCAACACCGTTTTTATGAGTTGTAATGCTATCTATGTAAAACATTACTTTTACACACAAAAAAAAACAACTCAGTCATAATATTTTCATATTTAATTTAAAGTTGATTAGATTGTATATTTTTTATTTAAAATAAATAAATTAATTAAATGTATAAAAATATTTTTTTGACAAGAATGTATAAAATTATTTCTTTATAGAAGGAAGGTATAAAATTATTAAATAGTAAGAAATATTGCTTTTAAAAATTAGAATAAATTATAATATGTTTATTTTTTATCAAATCAGAAATGATAATCTACAATAAGTTAATTAAATATTATAATATATAATTACTTTAAATTTTTTATATTAAAGATCGATATTTTTACCCTGACATTCAGTCACAACTCTTCATTCATGATAATTTATTGACTTCATTCAGTCACATATAAATAATTTAGAGTTTAATTGGTATACATTGTCACTGTAAAAGATTTTTCATGATTAAATGAAGGATTGTGTATAAAAATCTTTACACTGACAGTGTATATCAATTAAACACAATAATTTATAACATTTTTCATGATTAAATATTAGTGTAAAAATCTTTTACACTGACAGTATATATCAATTAAATTCAATCTATTATTAAAAAATTTTTAAGAATTTTATTAAAAAACTCAACCAACTGGTCATATAAAAAGATTGTGATTAAATAATTTTTTTTTCTTAAAAAAAAGAATGAAAATTGAGACAAATAAGATAATTGGAAAAATTAAAACGTTTTTTTTCATCAAATTAATATGTACATAAAATAAAATAATGAACTTATTTTTTAGGAAATAAAATAATGAAAACTTATTAATCAAACTAGTAAATTATAAGTAAACAACTTAAGAAATGAATAAATTGAAAGTATATATAAAGAGGAAAATATAACCTTGTTAATATGTAAAAATTGTGTACAATTGAAACTCCTGTAATTGCAATCAGCATTCAATGAATGTTATACCAAGAGCCAAATGCATTGGATTGGATATTGAATTGCATGTGATTGAAATGGCTTTCAAACACTGTTTGGCGACACAGCAATAATTTCACAATGATATGATATCCGACCAAAATGACTAATGACAACACCAACAGAGTGATCCCACCTTTTTGTTTTACATATCAAACCCTACCTTTGACAATAGATCGGCCTAAGATTATTATTTCTCATACCCGTGGTTTCCTTCTATATTTCAATTAATACTCTTGATTGGCCTAAGACGTAATTATACTTAAAAAAATCTTGTTCAGATTAATAAAAATGTGATGTTCCTACTTAAACACATAGAGAGAGAGGCTTAATTATATATATATATATATATATATATATATATATATATATATATATATATGTATATATTTATATTATTGTATTAAGAATACAAAGTGTGAAGTTGCAATATTTAACTTTATATTCCAATCAACACGAGTAAATGAATTAATGATATTTATAACTTAAATATGCGCAGAAATAAAAGTACAAATATGTTTATTAATAAATAAATAAGTAAGATGAAAATATATAATTTACAATAATCTATACTTTTTAATATATATATATATATATATATATATATATATATATATATATATGTGTACACACATGATAAGTAAGATGAAAATATGTTTATTGATATGTTATGATATTATAAGAATTTTAAATTCGTATTCAATCACAATCCTTAATTTAAGTTTTATTGATTTTATACGTTAATGTTTTAAAAGTCATAAACAAAGAGGTATGATTGAACGTCAATCTAAAAGTCTTTTACACTATCAATGTATACTCATTAAACTCATATAATAATGCGGACAATGTTAACTTATACCACTTTATTTTAGTTGGAGTACATTAACAAACAATAATAAACTTATTTGATAAAAAATATTATCATTTATTTTAAATAATTTGTTTAAAAAATAGTCCAATCGGTTAATACTAAAAAATTCTTAGATAAATGTTAAAAATAATAAATATGTAAAGATTAAATATTTAAAATTAAAATTAAAATTTTATTTAACTATGACTATAAAATATTTTAACTATTATATCTAAAAATATTTTAACTATCGTTATTATTACCATTGTAATTATCATGATGATAAATAGTGATTATCAATGTTGTTATTAATATATCAGTGCAACAATATGTGTTTTTCTCATTGTCACATTTATGATTGATTCTATTTTTTTTTAATATTTTAGTTTAGATTACTGATTTTAGTTATATTTTTTAACATTGTATATTTTATTATTGATGGTTTACTATATCTTAAAGTATTTTCAATCAAATTTAATATAAAATAAAAAAAATTCATACACTTAGACATTATGATTTTATTAGGTTAAATATTATTATATATTATTATCAATATTTGTAAATATAATTATAAAAATAAAATAAATAGTGTGAACGGTGTAATGGTTAAATTAAGCAATTCAATATTAAAAATTTTCACAAAGTAATAGAAAGAAATAAAATCATGTTTTTTAAAGAATGATAATAAAAAAAATTCAATAAATATTGTAAGGATAAAAGAAGAATGATATATAAAAAATTAAAAAAATTATGATAACGTTTAAAAAAACATTTCTTAAAATAAAATTTTAAAAATAGTAGAATTTAATAAAAGAAATTATTTATAAAAACAGTTAGATTAAATTTTTCAACAAGTGAAAAAAGTAAAAACCAGAAGAATTGAAATGACTTGCGAAATAAGTTATTATGGAAAAAAATTGAGGTTGCGAGTATATTGAATAATAATTTGATTTAAAAATTTAAAAGTAATGATTATATGTAGTATGGAAATGTTGGATGATAAGAATAGAAATATTTTAAATAAAAAAGAAATTATTATAGTGATGAAGATGCATAAATAAAGATTTTATGTTAAAGAAGAGAAGTAGAGGAACACGTGTGGTGTCGGTTAGGATGGGAATCCACACGAGAGGGGTGGTCCCACCATAGATACAGAAAGAGACACGCACTAACCCAATTCCAAGTCTCAAGTACCACACTGCACACCTTCATTGTTCAAACTCCAACCCACTTTTCTTGTCCTTTTGGTCTCCACTTCTTTGCATCCATTCGTGCGCTCCCCCATCCGCCATCACTTCTTTCAACTACAATCCACTTTTTCCTTCTTTTTTTTAATTCATCCATATATTCTTTCAAACAAATACAATACATCACACATCACACATCACACATCACACATCACACACAAATAATTCCACACTTCATTTTTAACTATTCTAGTATTTCATCGCTAACTTGGACATACATAAATATTCCATAAGTTTTCTAAATCATTACCCCAATTTTTTTTACTTCAAAATTAATTGTTTTACTTTTCACAAAACCAAACTTTAATATTTACTTGTATTACGTTAAAATTTAGTTAACAGGAAAATTAAAACTAATCCTTTATATTCAAACTTAAGTTCATTCCTATTAATGAGTAGGACAGTGAAGATTTTCTTTCGAGCCAAGGGAGCTATGACTCTCTTTTTAAACTTTTTTTTCTTTTTTTTAGTAAATATATATATATATATATATATATATATATATTAAAAGAATTGTAATTTTTTTGTAATATATCTATTTTATTGTTTTTTATTCCCCAAACCTGTTGTTCCCTTTTAACAAATAAAATTTTTTTTACAAAAAAATTATAATTCTTAAAATATATCTATTTTATTTTTTTAACTCTTCTAACATTCTTGGTCAAGATCCGCCACTAATGCATGGATACTTGTTTTTTAAACACCTACTTAATGTAAATTTTGTCATTAGATCAACTCAACTTTATAAACTTATTAAAGAAATTACTTTAAAATATTTATATTTAACATCCATAATTGTTCTACTGTCAATAATTTATAGTCTATAATCTATAGTGTAGATATATATATATTATCTATAATATTAATAAACTAAATTTCTCTCTTTTTTATGTCCACTTTTTAAAATACGTATTCTATCCTTATAGTTATTTGAAAATAAAAAAATAAACTACTTTGTCAAATGAGAGATTTTAACCTTATTATCAATACTTTAAAACATAAATTTTAAAAAATACTTTATTAATTGTTCTACTATATATATATATATATATATATATATATATATATATATATATATTATCTATACTATTAATGAAGAAAATTCCTCCTTTTGAGGTCCATTTTTTAAAATAGTTATTCTACCATTTTTAAAAACAAAAAGAAAAATGTGTTTTGTTAAAAGAGATATTCAAACCTACAACCTCTTTATTCCCCATATATAGACATTTTCACTTAATCAACTTTGAGAAAATTCTAAATTAAAATATTTATATTCAACATATATAATTGTCCTACTATATCTATAATACATAATATTATATTATATTTATACTATTAATAAAGGGAATTCTTCTTTTGATGTTCACTTTTTCAAAATACATATTCTATCTTATACCTATTTGAAAATTAAAAAATAAACAACTTTGTCAAAGGGGGATTCAAACCCACAACCTCTGCCTCCCAAAATGTAAACTTTGTCATTAAATTAACCTTATAACTTTACAAAAAATTACTTTAAAACATTTATATCAAGCATCTATAATTGTTCCACTATCAATAATTTATAATATACATACATATATATATATATATACATATTATCTATACTATTAATAATAGGGAAATCTTCTTTTGATGTCCATTTTTCAAAATACATATTCTACCTCTTATACTTATTTGAAAATTAAAAAAATAAACTTTGTCATAGGAGAGATTTAAACCCAGAGCCTCTATCTCCCAAAAGTAAACTTTTGTACTAAATCAACCTTATAATCTTATTAAAAAAAATTTATTTAAAACATTTATATCCAATCCATGATTATTCTATTATAAAAAATCTATAATCTATAATATATATATATATATATATATATATATTATCTATAACATCTATAACATATATAAATGCAATACTTTATTTTCATGTCTAATTTAATTAATGTTTGTTCTATCATTTTTATAACCACTAACACAAATAGGCAAACAGTTAACCATCCCATTTTTAAAATCATGCTTAGATAAAAAATTAAAAACCTTTTTCTTTTCTTTCTAAATTTTTTAAAACTATAATTGCCAATTTTTCAATAAAACCACCCTTTTTATAGAAAAATTGTTATCTTTTTACCTATTTTAAAATAAAAATTTCCCATTTTTTATTATAACTGTCCATTTTGTTATTAATAATCTATGTCAGTTTCATTTCTTTGTGTATATATCTCATCTCTTTGCCCATTTTAAAATAAAAATAAAATTAATTGAAATCATTTAAAGACTTAACTTATTATACTTAATGTTTTAATTGGACATAGCTACTAGGGGTAAGGTGTTCACAAATCAGATCAAATTTCATGTAAAAATTTGATCCTTCAAATTTAATCGGATCTAATTTGCATAAAAAAATATAGTGATATGATCCGATTTGATCAAGAACGGATTGGATCCGCAAATTTCAAAGAAAACTTTTTAAAACTATTTTTTCTATAAAAAAATGGGAAATAAAATAATAATCATAAAAGTTTGTAAATAAAACATATATTGTTTCTTTAAAATAATATAAAAGTAAAATTACATATAAAAGTAGTCTGTAAATAATAAAACAACTAAAAACAATAAAATTTAATAACTCGTAATCTTCATCACTGCAAAACTTAACACTAGGTTTTGGACAAAGGTAAGAAGAAGAAGTGAAAAAATGGAATATTGAAGAAGACATGGGTAAGTGAATGGAATGAAATAAAATAGATGGTCTAAGAGATATGATTGTGAGCTGCAAATTGGTCATGCTTTCTAATTGGTTATATTGAAAACTTTCTATTTATGCCTTGTAAATATATATTTATATATATTAAATAAAAGTATTAACCTTTAAATTGAACGAATTGATCAATGGATCTACGAATTTCCAAAATTTAAATCCATAATCTGATTCACCTATGGTCGAATTTAATAAGATTAGATAGGATTTGATCCAATGACTTACAGATCGGTTCAATAATCTAATTAGATTAGTTTGGATTCACAAATTCACGGGACAATCCGAATTCATGAGCACCCTTAATAGCTACTAGAAAAGTAGAGTTAATTCAATTAGATACATTTTTATACTTGAAAGAATAACTAAAATGAAACTTTTAAAAACATAAATTACCATAATAAAACTTTTAAAACTTAATGTAAAAAAAATAGTAAAACATAATGGACCAAAAGTAACATTTAGCCAATAGAATAACATAAAAGGAAGAAAAAAATTTAAGAAAGGAAAAACATGAAATGAAAAAAAAATTATAAAAGGTACATGTCTCACATATTTACTTTAACATATTAATAAATATATAAAAAAAAAGAATAAAAATAACATAAAAAGAAAAAAGAAAGAAGAAAATACAATTTTAAAAAGACAGGAGGAGAAAAAATTAAATCAATTAAAAATAATTTAAAATTATTTTGTAATATATTGATATAATATATGAAAAGAAAATAAAATAAAAAATAAAAATAAATTAAAAATAATAAAGATAAAGTCAATATTTTGGATGGTGCAAATAAACAAGTGGGAGTGTCAAAAGAAATTTGCAAAAACTAATATGTTCTCTAGATGAAAAAAAAATGTTAGAAGGCTAAATAATAATAATAATAATAATAATAATAATAATAAGTAGATAAACTTTTTACTTTGGTGCAATTAAAAACATGAATGAATTGTTGAGTACACAGGGCTCTAAGAAGAAATTCGTGTATACCGTAAAAGGGGGAAGAAAAGGTGTTTGTTCAGTGTTCACTAGGTTTGGTGAAAAGGGCATTTAGATTTTAATGAGATCTCCAAAGAAACAGACATGTTTATCAAAACTGTCCTCCTTTGTCGGACCGGGCTCCTCTATAATGGACTGTAACCCCTTTAAATCTTTTCAATTCATGAATCATGATAAAACGTGTTTGCAAATTACATTACACTGCTTTAGGAGGAAAAATATGTTTTTTTATATTATTTAATTTGTTTAAAAAAATTTAATTATATTCTTATTTACAATAATAAATAAATAAATTTAAATTAGTTTTTAGAAGATGAACTTTTAATTTTGTTTTCATAGACAATATTTATCATAATTTATTAAAATATATAAATAAATTAAATTAAAAATATTTACGCATATATGTTCAACATAAAAAATAAATAATTAAAAATATGATACAAATATAGGTTCAAACTAATTTTTTTTATAAGCCATAAGTTCAAATGAATTAGTTATTATTTAAAATGAATTCAACTTCAGTATCTGATATGTGAATCTAATAGGTAATTAGATTTAGCTTTGGGTGTATAATGATAGATTATTAACTAAAGTATGTAAGGTCTACATATCTATGCTACCATTTAACTTAAGTGGTTTCTAACTTCTAAGCACTTGGAAGAATTAATTCAATTCTGCCCAAATCTTCAGGGTCGATCTCGTGATTTACCTGAAAGGGATTAATAATGAAATTATAATAGAATTAATTATCTATAAAAAAATTGAAACTCAAATCAACAAAAAGTAAAATGAAAAGGTAATAAGTTAGAATAGATATGTACATTTGATGTTTGTATGACTCAACCGACATTTCATAAATGCAGCATTTGTTAATGCACTTGGATGTTTCCACGATGCTCAAGAGATTGTTAATAAGTCTTTTATAAGGTTTAAACAATCATATGTTATTCACCACGTGGTCATTACTTATTAGTCTAAGATGTATTTTTTAGTTTGACCTGTATTCCAGTACGTCTTGCTGGTTGTGGTTGTCGATGGGCCAAGTCCAATTCAAATCAAATTTTACATTTTTCTTTTAATGCACAACATTTGCGTACTAAATAATTTGTTTTAACTAATTTTAATCAGCATTTTACCAAATAAAGTGTATATAGGTCATATGATTTTTTTTAATAAATAAATGTTAGTAGTTAGTTCATTAGTTTTATTAATGTAAAAAAAAATTAATTTTGTAATATCTTTTTATTTTAATTAAATTTTATTACTATAATAATCTTATAAATTCTATGTATGGGCCTTAAGTTATTTATTTTGGAGAAATGAAAGAAAAATAGTAGAAAACATATTTAACAAGTTGACATGAATGTTTTTTGGAGTAATTTATGCTCATTTAAATAACATCTAAAAACCTTATTAGTGAAAGAGACATTGTTTATGTGTAGGATTACAAATAAACTCGTTTTAACCTATCTCAAAATTAATGAAGATTTATTAAAGATATTTTTTTATTAATTTCCTGACAGATGGATTCTTTTATCAATTCAAGACAAAATAATAAATACGAGTTTCTTACATATAAAATTTAAAATGTGTATATTGAGTCTTATTAGATAAGAATTTATATATATATATATATATATAAACACATTAATCTTACACTATCTTGGATTAGATACACTTGAGAACTATCCCAAATTTATAAATTTTAGTGTGTTTGATAAAAACTGGAAAACAAAACAATTGACGATGGAAGAAGAAATAATTACAGGATAAAAAATATTATAAAATGTATTTTTTTTAAGAAATAATAGAAAAGTAAATATAAAATGGTATTATAATTTATAAAGGCTAGTCATAATTTTAAAATTATTTCTTCACAATTTTCATTATACCTAAAGATTCCGTAAGTTATTTTCGTAATGTAATGTCGTGTTTCTATGTTTGGAAATAGACAAGCTTAAAGATCTTGCTAATTAGACACCAGTTAAAGAATTAAAAAGATAAAGTATTTATTATAAGTGAGAGCAATTAATTCAAGATCATATTTGAAAATATTTGTATACATTCGAATAAAAAAATTGTTCTTAATTGCTGAAGCAATATCCTTTAAGACATTGATTAGGATTTTCCCATAAATAGGGATGAATCTAAGGGGTCTTGCACCCCTCAAGGATCTTTTGTTTTATCTTTTAGTAAAAGATTCTATCTAAATTTTTACAGATAAAGTTAATAGTAATGTTTTTTATAAAATTTATTTTTATCAAATAATTAATTGTTAAAAATTAAAATATTAAATAATTATAAAAAATAGATCTTGTAAGGATAGACTCCACAAATAGTTTTAAAAAGGTATGGTGCAATAAGGGAGAGAAGAATATGAAGTGAAGGTGTGTTTTTCAGGAGGTGGGCATGAAGGTGTAAACACCCAACAACTACTACTTGACTACTTGTACAGTTAGCTGCTCATCTATCATATCCTCACTTTCATTTCATGTGCAAACTACTTCTCCAAATATACTCAGAATCTCTTTAAATCACCCTATTCCCTTATACTATAATTAGTTTTAAGCATGCTTTCAAAGTTTTTCTTCTTTATCCTTTTCTACAAAACAGAAGGCGAGATCACTCTTTTTGGACATATTAACCTACAAAATCATTCCTGCAATCTTCTTTTCTAAACCCTGCTCATTTTTTTGTTAGCCACTAATTGATTCGGTATCCCCTTTGATTTTAGTAAAGATCATAAAGCACCTAATTATATTAATGCGTCCTACTCCCTTCCGTTGAAAATAATAAGTAAAAATTTATTGATCAAGTGCAATTATAAATATAAACGCAGCTTCAATGATATATAAATTTAATATTATTAGAATCCTCTGAGAAAATGTGATTATTTTAAATATTATATATATGCTCTATTTCGGATAGCACTTGTATTTCTTTCTGTAAAACAAATAGCTGTAATCATTCCTACCTACAATTCTTGTAAAAAAAATTAAACTAATAGTTTAATGTAATGCTTTAAAATAATGAGATCATAAGCTAATATATATTAGCTATTCTATGACTAGAAAGTAATAGTTACTCGTTATCTTTTCATAGCACAGTTCCTGTCTTCTAATATAATAAATCAATGCAAGCGGTATCCAGGTTTAGTGAGATATAATAATGTTTCCATTACTATTATAAGTGACAGCAAAATGATTTATAGTCACTTTTGTCACATCAACAATTAAACAAATTGTTTTCAGTTTACATGTGTATACTCTTCGGTAAATAAAAACAAATATTAAAATATAAAAAACGAGAAAAAGAATAAAAATCAAATAACTAAATATACAATGTCATGATTGATAGCGGGATTAATGGAGTGCAGAGCATGTCGGACAGAATCAATTGTTTGAGAGGTTATGGAAAGAAAAAATGTTCTCAAAATTACTAGCTTTCACATGAAGCTTCTTTTAAACAGTTGAAAAGAAATATGAATAATCAGTTACAAGAGTTTACATATGTGTTTTGCAGAGAGCATTATGAGAACAATGTGCATCTCTTCTTGAAATGTTTGTTCTCTCAGCACGTGTGGTGCAAAGTTATGAGGTAGATTAGTATAGAGTTTCTGTCACTTAATACGGTAAATATTTTCTTACATATGTTTAGCTCGTAGATGATAGAGAAGTATAAAAAAAAATGTAGGTATATGTTTTCAAGAGTCCTTTGTTGATACATTTGGATATCCAAAAACTCCATTGTATTTAACGGGAGAACAGTAGAGTCTTTAGATATCTTGACAGATATTTAGACATTATTCTGGAAGTGGCTTTCGCATAGGTTTGGATGGAGTCGTGATACAGTTTTCTTGATTTGATACTCGCAGTGTAGGTTATGTTTGTTGGGTATGTAAGGGTACATATAAATAGACTTTTTGTGGATGGGATGATGATGTACATATGAGTGAATGTGGGCCAATAAGTTGTTTTAGATCCTTGTCTTCCTTTTATAGTTGTATAGATTATGAAACGTTTTATTTCATAATTCCCATATATAATAAAGAAATTAAATTTGCTTTAAAAAAAAACTAAATACACAGTTATAGTTTACTTCGATCTTTTTATAATAACAACCATGAAAATCAATCGTAATATCCACTACATATTATCCAAAATTCTAAATCTTCCACCACAAGGGTGTCGATATATGATGAGTTAATTAGAACTCGATCAGGATATATATTCTATTTTTTAAAAAATATTTAAATATATTTTATTCTTTAAATTTGGATAATTAATTTTTTAAAAAATCTATTTTTATTAGTCCCTCAAATTTTAAAAAATTACTTTTAATATCTCTTTGTTCATTATGCTAATTATTTATATAATTGATGGCAGTTTTTAACTACCAAAATTTATTTTTCAAATTATTTTATAAAAAGGGATTTCTGAAAATTTAAAACCAAACTTGACATACATACTTTTTCGAGACAACACTAGAGCTATAAAAAAAAGTGTAAAGATTATTTTAATGGAATCCACAATGGTGGATTCACGCGACATTCCAACTATTGCTACTATATCAAGTTTGAGAGCATCGGATACTATAAAGAGCATGAGAGATTTGATGGAAGGAGGAAATTGCATATTAACACCCAACGAGGGAAGGAGCAAGATGATGTCATCGTTGAGAGCTTCAAGTCACAATAACAAGCCAATTCAGTGTTACAACTTAAAATTGTCACAAATTATATTAAAAAAATAATTTTTGGCATTTACAACCCACTACAAATTGTAGAACAATGAACAAAGGAACTAAAAGTAGATTCTTAAGAGTGTGAAGGACTTAAAAAAATAAGGCATAATAAACTGATTGGTACTTAAAAAATGCCTTCTTTTTTTTTAGTTCTTTATAGTTATTTTTATTTAGTCTCCATTTCAAAATATGTTTTTGTTTAAAAATAATTTTTGCTCTTAGTCGTCTAACGTTAACTAATGATTTGGTTAAAGTTTTACCGCATTATCTATTCCATGTCATTAAAAATAATAATATAATAAATTTTAATGAATTTTTTAGTCTTAAAAAATACAATTTTTTTTTTATTTTGGTCTACTTTTATATTTTTTATTGTAATTTTTGAAATATGTTTTGTTTGAAAATAGTCTAACCGTTAGATGTCTATCGTTAAATGATGATGTGAAAAATGTTTTGCCACGATCATTAATCCACTTTACTGGAAATAATAATGTAACAATGATATGTGAATTTTTTAAAAAATAAAAATATTATTGTTAGTAGGCTTAGTCGATTTTTGGTCTAAAAAAACCTACTTTTTTATTTTAATCCTTTAAAAAATTTTTACTTTATTTTAGTTTTAAAAATATGTTTTTATTTTAAAATAGTTTCTATTGTTAGGTCTTTAATAATATTAAGTGATGATGCAACTTGATTTACCCAATAAATCTTTATGTCACTAAAAATAATAATATAATAATAATAATATATTTTTTTAAAATAAAAATATTATTGTTAATAAATATAATGACACATCCAATTAGACTGTATCCTTCATTTTCATATTTAAATATATATAAATTTAAAAGTAAAAAAACTTTGAATAATGTGATGCCAAAATATACTCAATAATATATGATAAAGGAGAAAAAAAATACATTTCAATTATTTTTAGGCTTTTGATTTGATTTTTCTTTAGCATATGACATGTAAAATGAAAAACTATCGTAAGTTCTCAGATAATCCAATAAAAACACAACACATAGCACAAATATATCAATGCACCCAACATATTCTTTTATGTTAAAGATTACATATTTATCTAATATATAAATTATTGAAATTATTGCACTGTGAATATCTAAGAATTTCTTTGTTTAGCGGTGTGTGCCACGTACTTTTTTTACTTTAAAATATTTCCATTTCCCAAGCATTTGATATTAAAGGGGAAAAAAATGCCTAACCTAAATAACTCTGAAGCTTCGCTAATCACAGCTTCACAAAAAAACCGCGTACGTTATAGTAATGATAACATTAATTTATACAAATGGGCATATTAATTGGCAGGCTCTATAGAGTCTGTACGTTCTTTGTGTATAAACTAAACATTTTAAGGGGAAAAAAAAGAGTATTTGGTCATTGTGTCCACTGTCCCAAACTCTACCAACATGTGGAATAATATTATTGAGGGTGAAAGTACTTTAAATATATCTCTTAATTATGTAATGCTGGGCCAACATTAAACAAGTGCAACGTAATGATAATTAATTAACTAATTAATGGCTTATTAACTAACTATGACGTCCTCCACAATAAGCAAATCAATGAAAGAATCAACTCGGGATTCTGTTCCGTTAACTGAAAAGAGAGAACAAAATTGGAATTACCATATCAAAGTTTTTTTTTTAAATTTATTTATTTTAACTAAAGGATCCCGCACTATGTTAGAGTGGTATGTGTCACAAAGTGTGATGCAAATTTAAAATAAAAGAAAAAAATACACCCGAATTAATGCTAAAAGTGAAAAATTATCATCTCCATGAATGATAAATACATCCGTCATCAGTAATTTCTCTGAATTTGTTCTAGGGTTCGTAGAGAATTTTTCATTTGATTAAGTATGAGTACCGAAAAATAATTTTTCTGAATTACTAAAATGCCTTAATATCTTATTCTTGAATTATTATACCTAATTTTTAAATTAAATGACCTCTTATATTTTTGTTTTTTTATAAATTACAAATTTTTGAATGCCAAGAAAGGTTTGGTTTGCCATTTGCCTTAAAAAAAACTTTGAAATTTAATTCACAAATTACCGAATTTGTGTTTATTAGATAACTTTTGAATTAATATCATTATATTCAAACAATTTATTTTTTATTAAAAAATTATTATAATTTTTTTGTGGGTACGTGATAGGTAAGAGTAGATATAATATTAGACAGAGACAAATATGAGACATAAATCTTATACTCGTCACGTTAGAGACGAGAATTGATGAAGATGAATTTTTGGAGCAAGAATAGGAATGAAAATGTTATACTCGTCTCCGCCTCACTCTGTAGTCATACTTACTTTACATAACTCTTTTTACTTCCCTTACACTTTCTCCCACTCCTCTCATCTCACTAAGTATATCATGAATTTCAAAACCACGTTAATTCTTTATGAAGAATAGTAAAAGATGTTGTTTCTTCCAATAATCTTATATTCATTATAGCAAAATATTAATGTTTATGTATGATATAAAAAAAAAAAGTAAAGATATAGTCACTTATTAACTTTCAAGCTTTCATTGGTTTTGTAAATTATTATTTTATTCAATTGATTATTTTGTTTAATAGACAATTTTTTTATTTGGTTGTCCAAAAGACAATTTGAGTTTCAAGTACCTACCAGGTAATTAGAAAAAGATAATAAATTATTTTGAAATGGATTTAATTTTATTAAAAAATACATGATTTTAACTAATCATAGAGATGACAAACTATATTAAGACTATGCAAGTACTTGTAAAAATATCAATATACAAAATAGATAATTACTCGTATAAAGAGTTTATGTGTAAGATAGATCTATAAATACACACATATTTTTGTTTGTCTTTTTTTGTTTCAACCTTGATGTAAGAGATATTAAAGGGGCCTGTAGAGGATGTTCTTAATCTCAAAGAAGTCATTCATCAACGTATAATTGACTAATGACGAGATTAATTAGTCTCCCAAGAAAACCAACATACAAACATTTTTATTTGTCTTCTTTTGTTTCGACCCTAGTGTATGAGATATTGAAAGGGCCTCGATCTGAAATCTAAGAATGAAGCTTCACGCTCGATACAAGAAAGAGAAGACAAAAGTAAAAGGTGTTCTTAATATCAAAGAAGTCATTCGTCAACCTATAATTGATTAATGGAAAGATTAGTCTCTCGGGCAAACCAACTCTCCCCAAGAAGAATTGTGTTATGCCTTCTTAACTCCTATATAGCGAAAGAGCTTCCTAGTGATCCCTATGTTGCAGCACATGTAGTTGTTAACTCCTCACAACGTTCATCCATTATGAGCTGAGTTTAGAATATCGTGAGAAAGTTGGGTCCATATCTGGTTATGGGTGTTAGAGCATTGAAAGACCTTTCCCTAGTAGAGAGGAAATACCACTTACTATACTATTAAGTCCATTTCAATTATAAATTATACTTAAAATATTAAAATTTTAGAAGAGTATTAATAAAACACATTTTGAACATCTCGCCTAGCGAGCAATGTTGCTCAACGAGAAATCTGGACATCTCGCGCAGCGACTACTATCACCCAACGAGAATTTTGGGTTGTATTCTAGTGAAGGAATGCCGCTCAACAAGACTTGTTGCTGGATGAAAACCCCCAAAGTTTCCTGGTAGAGAGAACTTTATGCTGAGTAAGACTTTTCGTTGTGTACAAAATCATAAAATTTCCTAATAGAAACAAATTTGCACTGGGATAGAACTGTTGCCTAGCAAGACTCTGCAAAATACCAAACTATCTATTGCATAACATCTCAACAATTCCAAATACTAGAAAACCAATTTTTCAATCTACGTACATAGATACTAACATCTAGAATTTCAAGTCCATAATACCTTATATAGTTCTATTCCCATTATCCAAATACATATTTAAGTAACAAAATCCTAAGATGTACTTAACATATACATATATACATAAAAATGATATGATTTCAACAAAAACCAAAAACTCTATCAACTCCTATAGCCAACACATGTTTGCTTCACTCTTACTTATCTTGTCTCTCTGCATCACCACTGATCTTGGCTTCCATGTTAAACATTATCATCATAGTCATGCATAAAATACAGACGAGCAAGTATAAACTTACTAAACAACAATTCAATTGAAAGTAAACATATCTAAAATAATATAACTTCCAATCAATATAATTATCAAATAGTTACACACACAAACTTATGTTTCCCCTAAACATAAGCAATCAGGACAACATAATCACATGACTCAATGTTTTTAGAAAACTCATTGAATTCGGATACTAGGTGGCTTATCTGACTTCCCCAAACAAGTATCTATCCTCCACCTAACCCATCTAATACCCAATTGAACTCTAATCATACTCATCTAATATCTAATTTTTGTCTGCATCTACCTGACCCATTTGACACCAATTGCTATTTGAATACACCCATTAGGTACTTTCTTGTCCTCAATGACCTTAATACTGATACTTTTTCATCCTCATCGGATTTAGCACAGGATCACAATGACTTTATATGTGTCTCTAATTCAATACACCTCAAACAAGGCTTAGTTACCTCCTCGTAACAACCCAAAATCAATAACTCAATATATCATCAATTCCAAAGCATGCATAATCTCAAATATCAATAACACCAAAATTCATTTAACATTCAAATCAAGATCAAAACTCAATGCAATATCCAAAACCTCAATCAATCATAATCAATTAACTTCACACACCATCAAATCAAAGTTTTCTAAATTAAATTCAAGGATTGAGTTTCCCTTACCTATTTATCTTTTTAGTTGAACAACAGGAAGAAAAGAACCTATAGAGTAGTGCCCTCAAAGTAGCTCAATTGAACCAATCCCTCAAAACCTAACAAAACCCCCCAAAATAAAATAGAATATAAGAAACTAAGATTTCAAGGTTGATTCCCTTTAATAGACATGCATGAACCTTAAAGAGAAAAGAAATGGTCTATGGAAGTAGAACAAAACTTACTCACTGTGATTAGCGACCAATAACAGGAAAAATGGAAGAAATTTCCCTAAATTTCATTGGAAAATTGAAGGACATGTAAGAAAAGAAATGAAAGGGTAGAGAAAGGAAAGAAGGAATCGATGAAGAGAAGAAAGAAGAAAGGAGAAGAAGAAAGAAAGAAGGAGAAAGAATAAGGGTTAGAGGTGCATTTTTAGTGTTTCCAATTTTGCTATCTTCACCCCATCTCCTAAATAGTTTTTCTGTAAAACTAGGTCTACTACTTCAATTCAAAAGAATGTCTATTTTACTCCCTCTCACCTTACTAAACTCACACATATTTCATTCTTTATAATTCACTTCGTAACAATATATATATATATATATATATATATATATATATATATATATATATATATATCCCAATTTCATGATATAATTTCTTTTTTTACAAAACTTGTTATTAATTACAAGAAATTAATTTAGTTTCTTAATTGGTTTGTATTTCATTTCAATATATAATTATTTTTATTCATATATTTATTTAACTTAAATGAAAAATAATTCATAAACAAAACCATATTTATATATACATAAACCATATTTTACATATTTCCATTTCGTTTAAAAAGAGAGGGAAAATTTTATATATGTACAGATCCTTCATTTACTTTTTAGTATTACTATATTCACAAAATCGGTGAAAAACGTTCAATAACGGATTTGTATCATTAGTAGCGAAAGGTAAAAAGTGACAACTACTAGTCCTTCAATTACTAGGAATCATTTCCAAATCAATGACAAACACCAAAGTGAAGACATTAGTCCCCTTGAAAATGATTGAGTTTTCAATCACATTAGTAATTCATCTAGTGCCTGGAACCATTGCTGACATAACTATGGAGAAAGGGTTTGGGTAGTTGGGCGTGTCCATCTTTAAAAAAAAAATAAAAAATATATATATATATATACACACACACACACACTTGTTTATAATAATTCATATATTTTTTTAGAAAAAATTGAATTATTTTTATAGTGACTAGTGAGGATAAATGGATTTCTTTACCATGGTTTTTAAATCCCAAAGGTCAAATCTCTAACTACAAATTAATTCAAACCTTTATTTAAGGATTACAACTTTTATTATATATATATTTTTTGTATATTCATATATGAAAGAAATAAAATAACCATTACATTTAAAATAAAATGGTTAATTAATAGTTTAAAATAACTAACTTAATAAATCAAATAAGGTTACGAACATTAAATTACAACGATAAATAAACCAACACGTGGGACTACTTAAAAAAATATCTTTTTATTTTTTCCAATCTTTTGTAATGTAATACTAATACTTTTCTTATTATATAGGGATACAATCCAACCGATGACATATATAGATATAGGTGGATAGGTAAAAATCAGGACCATCATTATGTTATTATTTGGGCAGCTCATTAGGTTAGTTAGTTTAATAATCTAATCATAATTTCTAAATACCTATAGAGGTTAGTTATAATAATCATAAATATAATTATTATTTCATAGCAATTATCATTATAAATAATCAGTTATATATTTATAACTAATTATATTTTTACTTAGTGCGTTTCTCACATATGACTAGTGGCATATAATTGGAAGATATGTAAAAGAAAATTTTTTCTACTCAATAAATAATCCAAAGCTTTGTGACCTTTTTCATAAATGTATAGGAAGTTTGAGGGTATCTTTTTATGCTTAGCACGTTGTCCATTGGGTTATTATTGTTAGGAAAATTTTTTATTCTCATTTTTTTTTCCACAATATGTAATTATTGTCACAGAGATATATGCCCGTAGTGTCAAAGAATTTTTCTACTAAGTGGTATATAAAAATACTTTGCATTGGTTATTATTCAACAACATTTTTTTAAACAATTATTAAAAGAATTTGACATAATATTAACTGAAACCAAGTTTAACTATAATTCTTTTTTTTAATAAAATTAAGTTAATTACATTAATCATATTAAAAAAACAGATTATAATTGTATTAAAAAAATAATTGGTGCTACATATCTAGCTATCATTGCTAAACTTCACTTAGTTTAATTCTTAGATACTAAAAACAAAACAATTTAACCATCCGTTACTGCCAAATAGGTACGTTTTAATTTCTGATTCACATTGTCAATAGTGACAATTAGTAATATTTTAAAATAATTTTATTCAATACAAACAATATATTGTATTTTAACATTCCCTTTTAATTAGTGAAATCAATATAAAATTTGATGTAATAATTTTAAAAAAATCCTTAGGCAAGCAGTGTTCTCCAGGTATGATGAGGAGATGACCACACTAATTAAGATTGACCTCACATAAAAATATAGGTATTTGGACCACAGTGTTGAAATCCCTAAGCTGGACACGGCATTGTACATGTAAAAAGTTAGCAAAATATATTATGGGATTATCTAAAATGGAGTCACTGTCTGCATTAGATAAGGATATACATGGGATTTGCCTGCACTGAAAATTGGGTTCTTGTTTTGTATTGTGATTATGACTGCATTAAGTCTAAAAGATGAAAAGGGTATGTTTTTATTTGGACAAGTCCATCTGGGCAAATATGTGGCCAAGAGGACATGAATCCAAGGGATACATATCATTGAGGTAGGTTAGAAAGAAACAATCAAGAATGGGGTTAAGGAGGGATGTTGACAGGGCAAGGGCACAGCTAGGGTTTGAGATGTTTCCTTCTCTTTTCGATTTGACCTGTCTCTAACTTATCGCCATGCCCTAAAAGTTCAGTAGTTATGATTTTGCAAACTCATATACTCATTCATCCCTCTAACATATCCTTTTTTCTTCCTCTTTTCACATCATTTCCTTGCCATAATTAGGAAACCATTGTTTTTCTTTACCACAAATTAGCTACTTAATTATTTAAATTTGGCATCCACTTTCAGCTACAACTTTTTTAAAAAATGCATGGCATGAGGTAGTAAATGAGATTTCATGTGCCTTTATTCCTTGATTATTTATTAATTTTAAATAAGATCTACCGGCAATAATTTACTTTACAATATGTAAGAATTGTTCGTTGAAATGCATGTGCTAATTAATTGATTAAATGGAAGGTTCCCAGAAGAATCTCACCGTGAACTATAAATGTGAATAGATCTTTAAAGATATAATAAGATGCGCGTTATTAATTAGTTGCGCTTTGGTGATGATCATATTATTCTCTTTGTAACGCCCAACGGAAAGGAATGTAAGGAGTCTCAAAAGAACATGGACTTCTTACACTCTATAAATTAATTAATGCATCCAATTTGAGTGGCTATTATTATGTCTTCCAAGAATTTTATAAATGAAACAAAGACTTCATGAGATTGATTGGGGGACGATTTGTTCACACTCCATTTATTATGTACAACAAATGAAAGTTTTGGTACCACTGATACCCCAAATATATAGATAATTTAGTTGCCATACAACAATATACACAAGGGAGAGAACACAAGAAAGACAAAGGTTAAGCGTTTCTAAACATAAATTTTACAGTGTTGAACTGCTATATAGTACAAAAGATATTTTGTACGAAATCACTGAAAAACTGGTTATTATACATTTATGCCATTGAAAACATTTATTTTTTAAAAGAAAAGGGTTACCCAGAAATCATGATATATAAAAATTATTTTTTTAGCTGAGGGGAAAAAACCGTACTCTATCTTTCTTCAGGATTGCTATTTGTCGCGAAAATTTTTAGCACAAGTTAGCGCGAAACCAAACTTTAGCTAATAAAAAAACAAACAGTATTATCCAATCAAAGTTAAATTTGGGATAATAAGAGAAAATAGTAAATGACCTATGTTATGTCGTTTCGTACCCTTTAGTATGTTTTATACTTTTTCTCTAATATTACTCTTTAAAAGTTTAATTGATATACACGGTCAATGTAAAGATTTTTACATTGAGAATAAATCACAACTCGATAAATTTGTTGACTTTATTTATTACTATTTTAAAAGTCATGTAAATAAAAAATCATGATTAAATGTCAGTGTATACCAATTAAACACCGGTGACTTGTTAGATATATATATGATATGTAGGCCCAGTAGATATGGAAAGCATTTTTAAGCTTTTGAACCTAATTAATTTCTTGAAGCTAGTGTTAATTTTGTGGTTGAAACTTTGATGTTTCAATAACAGCTAATTTACTCGTCTATATATATGGTGATGATATGCAGACAAGATTTTGGACATAACATTTTCTGTTGAGATAATAATTAATTATTTGTACTGCTTTTTTATTTTATTTGTTTTTTTAAGTAAGCCCGTCATGTTGATGGTGAATTCTATCTAACTCGTTGTACGATATATCTAAATCATGTACCAACCTTGTTGTACATCCCAGATCACCTGACTTTGTAGTATTTCATATCTGTAACGTTTTTCCTTGTACTCATGAATTACTCCGTTACTTGGTACGTATGAATTAGCAATTTAGCATCAAATTAACGGATTTCGTCTTTTATAATTTAATAATTAAGGAAATCCCCCAATCCGTTACTTAAATATCCTAAACCAACTTGCCACTTATTGCTTCGCCATTATGAATTTTAAGCTATATTTCTCTTTGATAAAAAGTTAAAAGGATATAGTTATCATTAATTTAATTTAAAATGCATAATTTTTAACCAACTAAAGTGTGAACTCAAAACTTTAAAAATAAATTTATTTAGAGGATGTTTTTTGCAGGTTCAGGACTTATTGACAAGACTATATTGAGACTTGAGAGTGAGTGGCTATAGTGAATCTATTAGTGGTCCAAGTTCTTTAAAAAATAAAAATAAAAAAGAAATACAGCACATACATGCATGTAATAGGAAACTTGCAAAAAATTAAAGAGGGAGAGGGACAGAGAGACATGTTCTGAAGCTTGACTCTGCACCCTTTTTCTCATGCTAGATCTCAAGGTTTCAATAGCTCTACTTGAAATTGCAATTAAGTGATCCTTAATTCAATGTACCTTTTGTAAGAGTTCCCTTGAACTGCAAGGGAATGCTTTTGGAGTCATCAATCTTAAACTCTGTTCAGCGTTAATTAATTAGCCTCCTTCGGATCTAGCAAGCATTTTGGACTTTATTTCACATATATTTTTAAAGTTTTAAAATTAACACGAAAAGAAAAAGGAATGAGCATTACAAAACAAGTAGCGCATATGCAAATGACGACTTAGACGGCCTTTGTCAAACTTGGTTGACCATTTGAATAATAAGTAGTCATTTTAAAAGAGAATTAATTATTAAAAATCCAAAACTGACTTCTTCAGTATATAAGTCAGACTAATAATATATTTATTTTTTTATTAAAGCAACGTCAGCTAACATTTCTTTTTTTACTAAAGTCGGTCAAAATTATTTTTGAACTAAAGTCGATTAGTGTTTTTTTTCTTTTTCTTGCTAACATCGAAAAGGCTTAATTTCAGCCAATCTTGATTGTGATTGTTTTTGGCCAATGTCAAAATGGGATAATTTTTCAGAAACATCCATAAAAAATAACTACAGTAAACATCGAAAGATTTCGATGCCAAAATCCTTAATTTTTTTTCGATAATTAAGTCAAAAATATTATCAGAGAAGAAAAAACACCAAGAGTCTTCCAAGATTAAAAAATCCTTAATTGATATTGGACAGAAAACATTACCAATCAATATTATTTAATATCAAAATAATTTTTTATATTTAGTGAAAGTTGAAATACTCTAATTAAAAAATTAAAATTTAATAAATTTAAATTGCCTTGTTAAAAAAATATTAAAAAACTAAGTAATTTTAAATGAAATCAATTTAAATTTAAAGTAATTTAATTTTTTTTGAAATTGTACAAGTTCATATCAAAACAGAATTTTAAGAAAATTGTAAGCCAAATAAACTACTTACGCAAAAGTTTGTTTAATTTTATTTTAATATGCATAGTTCACCCACCGTAATAATGGTCCATCAACAACCATATATATGAGATTATACCACTAATAAAAAGTATATTAATCTTAATGTAATACCAAAATGATGAGATTATGCCGGATGCAAACTTGTAATAGGCGACTAAAACCCAAAGGATTTCAATCTGCATGAGTACGAAGCCCAAGAGAATACCAAGCGGAATATAACGGAATCAAGCCCGTATTCATATAACACCATTACCATTGGATCATAACGTGATTTCAGAATAAGAAAAAAACTTTAATATATTCATCACTTAATATTTGTTTTCTCTACATAGATTCTTGTTCCATAAAAACTTTCCAAATATTTATCAGATACTTCTATGTTAATATTTATTGTTCCATAAAAAAAATTTTCCCTGCATAAATTCTCGTTCCATGAAATCTTTATTATATGACTTAAATATTGAAAAATCTCTAATGTTAATATTTATCCGATAGTTCCATACGAAAAGCAAAAAGTTTAAATACAATTTTTCATTCATGAAGACAACTTGAATTAAAATTAAATATTAATAAAAATAATAAATTTCTTTTATAAAAACTTATAAATATAACTCCAAAAGTTAATTTATGTCGAATAATATTTGAGAATAATTTAATATATTATTATATCACTCTTAATTTTTATTAAAATTAAGATTAGATGGCATGATTCTGAATTTTGATGGGATATGTCATATTTATTACTCTCATAATATTTTACCTTCTTTAAAAAAAAAAACTCTAAAATTTAACACTAGTTTATATTTTATAAAATGTATCTTGATCATCTAAGAGTTATTAAAACTATGTTTAAAAAATGTGCTAAAAAATAGATTATAAAATGAAAAATTTATTTTAATTTTTTGTTGTTAAACTAGTAAAAAATTTACTAAATGCTAAAGATGAAGCACAAGTAATGCTCATCACATCTGAGCACACCTAACCTGTTCAGATAATTAAGTCTAACTATGACTTTAAACTTATTTATTTTTATAAGCATAAAATTAAACAACTAAACTACTTATTTATTTTAATAACCAACTAGTCAAACAAATTTCAATGAATTGAGTTAAAATAGTTTAAAAAATGCATCAATTCATTTATACTTTTATTATTCGATAAAAAACATTGTATATAACATGAAGAGAAAAAATAACTTAATTATGTTAATTCTAATATATATATATATATATATATATATATATATATATATATTTTAACCTGAGTATACCTTTGACCAAGAGTACTCAAAAAGTAATTTTTCGAAATATGTAAACCTGTTTATTTCTTAGCACTAGCAGATGTTTTCCTATACAGACAGTTAGAGATCAAAGTCCTTCCTAAACATTTAAGAAACAAGATTATACATGAAACTTGTAATATATTCTAAAATGTTGTATTTGAAACCTAAAAAAGCATTCCTCAACCTTTCATTAATTTGCTCCACACACACTCTCACCCTAATGGAGGAGACTCCTTAATTTGCTGCATAGCTTCTTGTGACCTCCTTGAGCAGCAACTTTAATTAGGACGGTGACAGTGGATGGAGCCTCCGGCGAATACCCCACTTATTTTAGTTCATGTGGTTTCAATGAAATAGGGAATTCAATTCTATACTACAACTCATTTTAATTCTTAATTCCATGCCCTCCACAATCCCAACAAAATACCACCCTCCACAATAACAAGCCATATCATCATTCATCTTCGTCTCCAATACCAACGGCATAGACTATCATAAATCAATCAGAGACACCTATAGCTAGCTAGCTAGCTGTATTCAACCCATATAATTTATAAACAACACTACTGTACTGTACCATATAATACATGTAACATTATACACTATACTCTACTTTAACTTAATTAGACCAACAAAATTCAACACCATGTTTCCTAATTAGCGAATTGGTAACCTCCATATACTAATCAACTTGGAAAGGGATTGATATTTTGTTTGCATTAAAAAAAAAGGTTTAATTTGGATTAAAATTCAAACCATAGCTTATAATTAAGCTAAAACGTACTTCTGCTACTATTCCATAACAAATATAGCATAAAAGTAGATTAATTACTTATGTCAAAATGATTTCATTAGTTTCCATCATGACTCAGATTTTTTCTACATTTTTTATCCAACAAAAGTCAAAGTTATCATCAGTATAGCCAGTTGCTACTATCACTCACCATCATTATTACTTTACTACTATTATTATTGTATCATCACTGTTACCATTATTGCCTTTTTCGCGCGCCATCATCACTATCACGGTTCTGGTCATATATAAATATAACTGGAAGATTTAAAAGGTTATGTTACAATCTTAAAAATTGTAGGACATCAACAGCCAGCTTCAATAAGGCAATTCTATGTACTTGCAAGTATACATACATACGAATTTCCTAAATTTAAGTTTGTGTAAGATTAATTTAACACGTCTAGCTAGGATTTCACAAATAAAACACCTGCTTAAAAGAAAAATTATTTTCCTTTCAAAATGAAAATTCCATCAGTATCTAGAAATATATATTGAAATAATACTAACTAATAAAAATGTAGACAAAGCTACAAAATTTGATCCAATTATTTGACGGGTGAAAGCACGGTTGCCGGCTAAGGGTATCTATTAAAATTTGCAAATTACGTATGCTTGCCTTGTTGCGAAGACAGAAATACAGGATGCACTATTTTAGATAACTAAACTAAGTAACTAGTCCTCAAATGAGAGGACAGTATAAGATGGAAAACTAACAAGACCAAGTGCCCTGCATGTGATTTGAAAATTACAACAATGACCGGTTAGAATATTGGGGAGACATATGGGAGGTCAATCCATTTAAGTAGGTACCCAAAATCCCGTTTGCACATGAAAATCATAAATTATATTCATATAATTTCTTTCTAATACAAAAATAAACAATAAAAAAAGGGATTAAAATGCATAAAATAATTGAAGTGATAAAAAAAAGGCTTTGGGAAAATTATGAGAGTCGGTTAAGCCTACCCTCCTGGTGCAAAGAATCAACGTTCCACGTATTTCCATGTGTCAGCATGCAATTGGTCACATAGCTGATATGACATACGCATGCAGCCACAAGCACAAGTTCCTCGAAGCTATATTATTGAGGCTATCACTCTCTCTCTCTCTTCTTGTAATCTATATAGCCAAACAAACCAAGCAACATTATAATAGAAGAGGACACAACAAAAGGGGGGAGCTATAGCCATAAGGAGAAACACTTTCAAAGAGGTGAAACCAAAACAGTTCATCTTTTTCCTTTTTATATCTACTCTGCTGCTAAGCTGCGTCAGTTCATTGACAAGCCTAAAATGGCAACTATGATGGCCAAGGAGCATGGTCTCAACCTCAAGGAGACTGAGCTTTGCCTCGGTTTGCCTGGCGGTGGCGGTGGCGGTGGCGGTGGCGGCGGCGGTGGTGCTTCTGAACAGGTGGAAACTCCTAGAGCCACTGGGAAGAGAGGCTTCTCTGAGACTGTTGATCTCAAGCTTAATCTTCAGGCCAAGGAAGATCTTAATGACAATCTGAAGAATGTCTCAAAGGAGAAGACCCTCCTCAAGGATCCTGCCAAGCCACCTGCTAAGTATGTCATTTTTCAACTTTTTCTTTTATATGTAAAGGGCTAAAGGCCCTTGCATGCTTTTCTTGTCAATTTTTTCTTTCTTCAACTTACAATAAATCGTGTCTTTCGGATTATTCCATATCCATCTCTAACACCACTTTTTTTCAGACATATATATTCTTATTTCTGAACGGCTAGTTTCTAAGCATAACAAGTTACATACATGCAACTTCTTAGTGCTTATCTATTTTTTCTACTATATTTATATAGTAACCTTAAGTTATAATATAAGAAGGTGTAAATTAATTTGGAACTAATAATATTTCAGGGCTCAAGTGGTTGGTTGGCCACCAGTGAGGTCATACAGGAAGAATATGATGGCTCCGAAGGCTAGCACTGAGGATGTAGCTGAGAAGACAACAAGCAGCACCGCTTCTGCGGCATTTGTCAAAGTTTCCATGGATGGAGCACCTTACCTTCGCAAGGTGGACCTCACTATGTACAAAAGCTACAAAGACTTATCTGATGCCTTAGCCAAAATGTTCAGCTCCTTCACCATGGGTTAGTACTACAATAATACTCCCTCTTACACATCATATATCCGTATATCTCTTTAAACAACTTTTACCACAACTATGTCAATGAAATTTATATATTAATAATAATATGCAAGAGAATCATGCACACACACACATTAAAAAAAAAAAAAAAAAAAAAAAAAACACACCAACTTCAACATCAACCTCACCTTAAGATTTGCACAATCTATTTTCTGCACATATTTGACACTCATACCTCTCTTTTTTATTACATTTACTTCTCTCTTCTTTTCTCTTCCTGATTTATTTCTCTCTTCTCTAACCACTTGCGCAAGGGTATCAAAACATAATTATTTTAGATGTATGTACATGTACCAACAGTATACAAGTAAGAGATAAAAGCAAGTGATGTGAAATGAACATGATTTATTATATTACATAAAATTTAGATCCTTGATGCATGGAAATTGTTAATGATGCGTGTACGGTTGGATTAACACCGTGGGATTGTTACATTCAACTATAAATTAATTAGAAAAAACATAAAAGTATTCTCTTGTTATTTATGTTTTATTTTGGGACTGGTGAAGGTAACTATGGGGCCCAAGGAATGATAGACTTCATGAATGAGAGCAAGTTGATGGATCTTCTTAACAGCTCTGAGTATGTGCCAACCTATGAAGATAAGGATGGTGACTGGATGCTCGTGGGTGATGTCCCATGGGAGTAAGTTCTTCATCCAACAACAACCTCTGCAGCTACTATATATATATATATATATATATATATACACAATCATTTCGTACATGCATGATATATACATATATTATCCATATTTATTTTACAAATTCAGTATCATTTTTTAATAGCTAGGTACCCAAAAATGAAAGTTATGATTTTGAGGGTCAGACACATATATACTTAAGGATTAATTAATTAATTACTGTTATATGTTTTAATTCTGTAAACCCATAAAATTAACCGTAATTAACTGTTTGATTTTGTGAAGGATGTTTGTTGAGTCATGCAAGCGTCTGCGAATAATGAAAGGATCAGAAGCGATTGGTCTCGGTATGCATCATTATATCTTAATTAATTACATCTACTTTTCCCTTTCACTACTTGGAAATTAATGATTGTTTTGAAACGCAGTTACTAATTAATCACTATATACATGTATTCTAATGTGTTGGCGCGCATCTTTTTATGTACTTTCAGCGCCAAGAGCAATGGAAAAATGCAAAAGCAGAAGCTAAAGGTGGTCTAATACATGTTGTATGTGATCTGGTATCAAAGTGGACCTATAAAAATTAAAAATATATGAAGCACTTCTGCGGAGACTATGAGGCGCAGTGTTGTTAGTTTGAACGTGTCTGTGTTTTTTGTTTTGTACTTCGTTCGTATATAGATTCAACTTTAATTTTAAGGAGCCTATGGGGAATTTGTAATGGACAAGAAGCAATAAACTTAACCTATATAGTCTGGCTTGTTTATTATGTGATCCTTCCACGCTGTCATGATTGTTGTGTGCTAAAATACCTTGAATTTTAATGCATACTTTATTCCCTCAATCAAGAGATTCTTCATATATCATTTATTTTGATTTTATGTTTTAATTAATTGTGTATGTCTGCAAAATTATCAATGTCTCAGCTGGATGAGGAAGGTGTTTAATTTTTATATGGCTCACAAGTGAACCAGGGGAACAAGCCCATGTGCATGTTGATGGATGGCCATTAGTTTTATAGTCTTTGTCATCTAGTTTTGTAATATCAAATGCATATTAACTAGGTGGGTGAATGTAGGGTTGGTGAGTGAACGTAGTTGGAATATTAATTAATTCCACATATGTATACGGAATACATATATATGTATAATACGCAAACTACATTTATAATTAATGACTATATAACCAAATTTAATTTTCAAAAATAAAATAAGTATACAAAATTTTATATAATTTTAAAATTATTTATAGTTCATTACACTATTTAATTTTAATGCATAATATGATATGTAAAAATGTATTAATATTTATTATTAAATCTTATATAAAAAAATTAAATTTATAAAAAAATTTAATAAAAAAATTCAACTGTTTGATTGATTAAATTTTATTTTAAATAAATTTATTAAAAATATAATTTGACTAAATTTATCATTTAATGTTAATAAATTCATATATATGTGTATTTTTTTAACTAAATTTATTATTTAAGGTTAATTAATCTTAATTATTAGATTTTAAAAAATAAATAGTTAATCTCCTCTCTATTTTAAACACCTTAATATTATAGATTAACATTAAAATAATATTTTATCAATTATTAACTAACTCTCGTTAAAAATACCATTAGAATGAATCCTACTTCTTAGTATATGTGTGGGATCACTATGTATATATTATTACGGTCAATGGTATATATACATATCCCCATGAATATGTGCAAAGTATAAAAGAATTCTTGGATCGGACACTATGACAGCTTCAGGTCCATCCTTTTGAGAAAAATAACCATTATTTTAAGGGATTTGCTGCCTATATAAAGTTCACACAAAAGCGATTGAACTTATAAAATATCTGTCGAGTGATATATTTTGCTTTTAAGATCTGACAATTTAAGGGAGGAAAAAAGCTTAATTAAATATAGTGAGTAGCTACGTTAGTTCTGCTCTTTAATTAATTTTTTTTAATTACATGAACAAATCTCATAAGCAGAGTTTATCATGGGTCATGGGTCATGGGTCATACTAATCTTACAAGACACATAATTGTGTCCGGTAGAAGATACATAGTTAAAGCTCAAAAACTATAGTTTTGTTCTAATTAACTCCTAAATTTTATTATTTCTTGTTAAAATATACTTTAAATTTTAATTTTATTTAAATTAATTCAAAAATTTATTCATTTCATAAATAGTTGTTTAAGTCAAATTCTAGTTAAATTAGTTAATTATCTCTAGTGTCAACTATTCAAATTTTCATGCAACTAGAAAAGAAAAAGATTGTAATATTTTTGTTCTTGCTGGGGAAGGAAATGATTCCTTAAGTGGGTTGAGAATTAACATTAGTTTTTCTTTTCTTCAAACATATTGTTATTTAGTCCTTTTAAGTGTATCTAACCACTCAATTAAGGGATAGAAGTTATTATCATTAGTTCCAATCAATGTTAGTAACAACACATTTGCATTCATATAACTAGTTCTATAACTCGTGCGGATGGTAGATTGTTATATTATTCTTGAATTAGGGTGAACTTTTGCAGGAAAGACAGTTTTTTTTCCCAAAACTTGTCAAATGTTCACCATTTTATTCTTGAATTTGTCATTAAAAGTAATCAATATAGTGAAGATAAAAAAAAAATATTTTTAAGATACAAAAGGCATAAAACATGCATTGAACAAGCATTATATTCAAGAGAAAACAAACCTAAAGATCTCATAACTCACAATTCAACAATCATTTAGAGTTATACATGCATGAATGCATAAGTTCTGGCATACATAAGTTGTGAAATCATCTCTCTACGAAGGGAAAAAATTCAAGGTTCACAGTTATCACCCCTATTTAGGCTTAAACCTCTCAATTTGTGAAGGTACAGAGCTATTTGAGAATCCACAACTTATGCTAACTATAAGCATTTATTATTGAACAACCTCATAAATAGGCAACTTCAAACAACTCATATATGTATTTTGTTTTTTTTTTTTTTTTTGTGACCTCCTTTAATTTAAATGAATAAATAGCAGAATAAAATTAATCAGGAGAAGTACAATGGTTTGATGAAAAGACCATATCCCTACACTTAGATTCTAGTATTGTCCCCAATGCGAAAATAAACAAAAAACATGAAAAATAATGTAACAAGATATAAAAAGAGACAAATAGGTAAATAAAATAAAAACTTCGATCCCAAATATATTTATGGTGGGGAAGGCCAAAGTGTTGTTGGAGTTGCTGCAACTCGAAGTCATTAAGGCGTTGCCATAGCTACTTTCGTAAGTGCATAGTGGAGGTGTGTGCTCCTATTAAGCATGAATGAGAGATGAAGGATGGTGAGGAGGTGAATGTATATGTTATGGGACCTCCCTCTCTTTTGTTGTTGTTGCCTCCTATTATAATGGAGGGGATCCTTCATCCGTGTTACGTTGCTATCATTGCTCAGGACTAGATTGCTACAAGGGTGAGACGGTGTGTCTTCCCATATGGGACTGTATAATAATCCCATGGAGTGATGATGCTAGGGGTTATAGGCTTCATGTTGTATAGTCCTCTCTAATCAATGACCTATGGTTGGTAGGTTAGCCTTGAGATGAAGATGTTGGGACAAAAAACACATTAGGAAAATATACTAAAAAAATAAAAATAGCACCATAATAACATTATTTTATTCATGTCTTATATGTATATTTTAGCAAGTTTTTAGAACTATTGAAAAATCTATAAACTATTTCCTCTCCCTCTCCACACATCATTAGTCCCTCTCATGTAGGTTTGTGAGACCTTTTTAAGTTGGGTAATTTTGCTCATCACAAAATTCCTATTTATAGAACTAGCATGCTAATATCTTTTTTTTTAAAGCCAACTAGTATCTTAATCTTAAACGAAAAAATAAATCTTTAAAATATAAACAAATACTGAAAATAAAACATTTTTTTTCTAAACAATATATAAAGATTTAAAAATAATTAAAACAATTCGAATTGTTTTCCTAATATAAGAGCCCACAAATGAAGAGACTATATATACTTTTCTTATAGCATTAAGAGACTACTCATTGTGTTAGACTCATTGACAAGTATACCAATTCAATAGCATAACACAAGGAGTTCAAGGTTGTGAGAGACTTAGTTGATACTTAGGAAATTTGTATATTTTGTGCTTGTTTAACAAAATGAATATGAGATTTAACTACTAGCTATTAAAAACAAAACAAAGATAAAAGCATAGAAGTGTAAAGAAAGGGATTTCAAATATGAAAAACTAGTTGGGATTTAACTCACTAAACTTTCACTCATACATAAATGAACATCTAATAATATTTATTACTCATGTTTCCTATACTCAAAAAATATTATAATCCTAATCCCTTACGAGTAAAGTTTAAGCTCGTTTGAGGTTTAAGTGGTCAATTCTTGCATAACCTAAATCAAATAGTTTGTTTTAAGAAGAGGAGTTTAAGATGATCAATATATTTTACTTTATTCCTATCAATAAACCTCATTTGATGTTATTCTCATTTTATGAGTCAAATACATTTTCTAATCGCATTCAAAACGTAAAATAAAAGAGATGGGAGAAATAAAGCAAAGAGAAGAGACACAAATATTGAATAATAAACTTAGATTAAATATAAAAATATATATGAGTTTAGGTTAGTTACATCAAATTTCAACTAAAGAGAAATTCGGCTACTTATGGAAGTGAGGAAACCCAAACAGAGAAGTAATGCAAAAAGAGGAAGAAAAATGGGAGAAGGGACCGAAGGAATGAGCTTTGGAAGTGCCCTAGGTTAGAGAGTGGTAAAGGATTCTTTTTCCAAGTGATAAACTTCTTTTATAGTTCTCAATTACTATCATCCAGTAGGATTCTTAGACACTCAACCCAAATACTGAAGTGAGTTGGATGCCCATAAAAAATGGGAGTTGAACAGTGGTGATTTAATTATTTTTTTTATATTTTCTATCTTTCAGAGTGAATATTGGATGATAATCCTTCACCTATTAATTTTTTGTATAATTAACTTTACTTCAATCTAACTCCAAAACATATGTATTTTCAAAAAAATAATAATAATTTCTAAACCAAATTATATATAATATAAATTGCTGATTATACCTATTTTTTATCTAAAAGAAAGAAATTAAAGTCTTAAATAAAAAATAATTAAGACTGTTATATGTTTATATAAAATTAAGCGTATAAAACCATTAAAGTAACAAAACATAAGCTTGACTATTATACAATTATTTTAGCTTAAAAGTAGACCAATGTTACTAATTGAAAAATCTGCAGCATATCAGCATACTATGCACAGTCACATCACATAGTTAAAATATACTATATATGACATGGATTTGACATTATTAGAACACTATATTTTGGGAACTTAGAAGTGAAATTATTGTAGCTTGATGTAAAGTTGGTTTCGTAGAAATTATTATTAACTAGACCAAAGTGTGGTTCTATTATTTTTTATCATATTAATTTATTAATTTTAGAGCTTATAAAAAATATTAATTTTAGATAGGATGTCAATTTCAATATTAATCGGAGTGTTAGATTTTTGTTTAAAAATAAATAAATTACATATATCTTCAATAAGGTTTATCCTATTACATCTAGCATCTTTTCATTTTTAAACCTTTAATTATTTTATTTTCATTACACCAACCTTCCCTTTAAGTTTTTTTTTAAAAAAATATTACATCAAATATCTTAGAAAGCTAAAAATAATATTTAAAAAAATAAAAATATGATAAGGCGTAATTAAAATAAACCTAAATGTAATTTTTTTTATAAGCTAAACATTTCATAAGCTCAACGTAAAATTAAAGAAACAAGACCATGCAACTGCACTATAGTAATAACAGTTGTCTAAAAAAAATTGACATTTTGACATTAACAAAATTGACAACACACTTGAACAGTATTAAGATGAAAAAAAAAACAAAAAAAGAAACATTCCATAGAAGGACATGAAAAATTAGTAAAAGGAATCTTTAAAAACCTATAATTAGGGAAGTCTATCCTTGTTTTATGAGAATTCGTCCAAAATAAAAGAAGGAATTGAATTTCACACACACAAAAAAAATTGTTATTACACAATATTTCAATGTAATAACCTTAAAGATGTGATCAACAAAAAAAAAAGAAACCTTAAAGATGTAATACGAATTATTTAGAGCTTGATATTAGGAGAAGAGTGTATGTCACTGTCTTTTCTTAATTAATCTCAATTGGGACCTTGTTTATGATAAAGTTAAAATTCCACATTGATTAAGAGCTCGTCAAAACAATTTAAAAGCACCTCCTCCGTTAATTCACTATAGATATTTTTAAGACAAAACCCATTAAAATAGAAAATACTTAATAGAGTGTTCTAACAATGCAACATATAACTAATATTTTTTAAAATGAATGAATATTTTTTTAACTTTATTGTTAAAAGCTTTTTTTACTCGTCAAAATCAAATATATATTAAAAAGTTCTCAACTCTAAGCGAGATAAACTCTCTTAATACTCCAGCCTTATTTGATTAAACAAATTATGGTCTCACTGCCCCAAAATAGGTTGGGTGAGTGCATTTCCTCTTTTAACAACTAAAGTCTGTTTATGTTGCCTTTAGATTTATTTTTCTTTTCTCTTTCCATATATTTTAAAATCAATTTTATCAAATTGATTATATATTTAACTTTAAAACAAGTGGGAACATATTAACCATTTTGCATATTTTGATTAAAAAATATTTTTAATGATAAAACAAAATTGATTTTGAGAATTATATATCTGCTCATTTTGGAGTTTGAACATTGTTTATGAAAAACAATGGAATTGGAGAAAGAAAGGATCCGTGATGATCGGGGTAGTAAAGAGGCAAGAAGGCCCAAATTGGTAAGCAATAAAAATTATGGGCTTGGGCTTTGTGCCTTCTTTTAGCTTTGTCAAATGATCAGTTGAAAAGCAATAGCATTGCAGTGAGAGAGTTTTATTTTTTCTCTTAATATGGAGACAAGTTAGGGACAATATATATTTTATATATCTTTAGATGCCAAAATAGATGTAGATCTAATGAACTTGAGAACAATATTATCTTGATTGGACATCAAACACATTGCTTGAAAGACCAATTGGGTACCAAGGAATATGCCTAGTCTCCAATATTACCTAACACAAGACTCAAGTTTTAACTTATATTTGTTGGCATTCTCATTGGTAAAATAAAATGTCTATCAAATAAAGGATGCCACTTACACGATTTTCAGTTAATTTAAGCTGAAACATTTCCGGCTTAAAAGTTTTATATTCACTAAAATATGAATTCACTTCTATCTTAAAATATGAAGTAGGATAAGGGGATGATATCATTCATAGTTTTTCTGAATGTTGCTATTTAGAGTTTGAAACGGTTTGTTTCATGACTCGTGTTGTATAGAAATCTATATAATATATTTTGCCTTAAAAAAAATAATCTATTACAAATTAGTTTCAACTTTTAACAACAATACTGTTTTAATATCGTGGTTTTATTGGGATATAAGGATGTGTTATGCTTCTCACCACAAACAAATCTATTATCATTATTCATTCTTTATTAAGGAATAATAGAGTATAAAAAAATGACAATGGCATATGACTATGACTATCCTTTGTCAAATGATCAGAAATTGATCTAATAAAAAAATATTAGTTTAAATTTTTTTGTAAAATTACATGTTTTTTTATTTTAGTAATAATATTTTTTAATATTTTAAATTGATATTCATGTCAAGTATGGCATAAAATAATCTAATTCAGAGTAAGCTATCTAAAATATAAAATTTTATCAATTACTAAAATGTTAGGATTAAATTAATGAGATTTGTTAATTCATACTTACTTATTTTTAAAAGAAATTTGTTAATAAATTGTTAGTTTAATTATATTAAAATACATTTAAGATGAATTTTATTAAAATACTTTTTTAATGAATATGGATTTATTAAATACTTATTCATATTTACCCTCTTCTGTCTATGTATAGAAATCAAATATATCATAAGTGTAAACAAAGTACAATAGCCCATGCACATCCTTCAACCAATAAAACTAGATCATTGACATTCATATAGCACTTTATTATAATAAAACTATATCCATTAACATTCATATTTGCATTCTAACAATAAATTCGACAGTAAAGTGCGGAGAAGGAAAAAAAAAAGAGGTTGTATATTTAAATGTTTCTACTCATAAAACCTAATACATTAATAATTAATATTTGACTTGTAGAAAAAGATATGACTTATATTTATTTTTAAAAAAAAAATCTAGTATAATAGATTATTCCTCACAATTTGATAAATTAATATTTGAATCTCAAAAAGTTTATTTAAATTTTTTAATGCAACATAAATATAAAAAAAATTATAACAATTCATACATCTATGCAACTAACCAAATAGATGTTATTGTAATTTGTAAGAAGCCCATATTTAATGTTTGACTTTTACTTTGAAAATAAGGTATATGTTTTAGTATAAAAATTTTCTCTCAAAATTATATTTCAATTTTTGTGTCAATCAATCAATAACACTCGTATCATGAATTTTTTTTTTATAATTTTTTATACAAGAGTTGAGACAATTTGATATCTAGGATTTTCATCCATATGTTCTGTTAGGGAAAAAAAAAAAGAAGAAGAAGAAGAAAAGACGTGAGTTTTGCCAAATTTGTGGGGTCTCCGCCATTCACAATCATCATATTCAATAAAAAAGTAGGAGTAAGAAGAAATTTGAATGGAAGCTGGAGGAGAAAATTTCGTTCCCTGCTCCGCAATCATTGCTTTCATGTATTGCCTTCATTAATTCTTTATCAGCAAATTGCCCTTGTTTTCTCCCGTTCTTCTTTCTTTTCTATATTACCATGCTTATTTATATTCTAGCTATATATAATTGGTGCTTCTAATTTTTATAAAATCGCCACATTTTATCATAATATTTTATCATAATAATTTTAAAATCTGTTCATTGCTATCCTCTCTAGCAATTGATATCATTAATTTGTTTACATAATGTGATTAAGAAGGAGTTTATTATTAACTTTTTAAGTGACAAGGTTAGTTTCAAACATAAATGTGAAAATTTAAAAGTAGGAACCTTCCAATAATAAAATTTGGAATCTCTAACATCCAAAGAAAGAAATTACTAGATCAAATATCTAATTTATGTTAATTTTAACAATTTTTATGTTTCATATGCGTGCAATTTCAAACATAAACATAAAAATATAACAGTATCAGCATTTTAAGAATCCAAATGGAATCCTTATACCCAAAGCACACTAGACCAATTGCCAATTATATGTTAATTTTACTCATTTTTATGTTACATATGCATGCATGTGTATTTTTTTTTTAGTGTCCAATTTCATAAATTTTGTTATTATTATTATTATTATTATTATTATTATTATTATTATTATTATTATTGTTGTTGTTGTTGTTGTTGTTGTTGTTAAAAAACTACAAGTTTATTATTATTGTTGTTAATTATTATTGTTGTTTTGTTGTTATTTTTGTTGTTGTTATTATTATTGTTGTTGTTGTTGTTATTAAAAAATTAAAAGGCTACAAAATTTATTATTATTGTTATTATTACTATTATTATTATTAAAAAATAGAAAAAAGCTACAAAATTTTATGAAATTAAGTAGATGCATGTGTATTATTATTATGTTTTAGTGTGCTATTTAATAATAATAATAATTATTATTATTATTATTATTATAATAATAATAAATTTATGCAACTAGACACTTAAAAATGAAACTGCATATATATGTATATATATGTAGCATAAAAATGGGTAAAAAGAATATAAATTTGGCATTTGGTCTAGTGGTATAATTCTTGTTTTGGGTATGAGAGATGAAAGTTCAATTCTTGGAATGTCCCTACTGGTGTATTCTTATATTTATGTTTGAAATTGCATATATATAACATAAAAATGGGTAAAATTAACGTAAACTAGACATTTGATCTAGTTGTATGATTTTGACTTTAGATTTGAGAGGTCTTTTCCAAGTCCTTACTTTTAGATTTTTACATTTATGTTTGCAAGTCTCAAGTTTGAAATTGAGTTTAAAGACGCAAATTAAAATTATAAACACATAAATAAGTAAATTTTAAAAAGGATACTTAACATATACGTAATATGAGTGTTTGCAGTGTAGTTTGGTGCAGTATTGAGTCTAAAACTAATTCGAACCAAACTATAAAAATAAAAGCAGTGTGGTTTAGTTCTGTTTAGATTAATTATAAAATTCAAACTAAATCAAACCTATGTTTTGTGGTTTGGTTTGATTTAATTTTGCGGTTTAAAATTTATATTATTAAGTATTAAAATATATATTGAAAAAACTTATTTTCAAAATTGTATAAAAGTTTAGTCACTCCCAACAAAATTATATACAAAGTAGTAACCATTAAAGTTAAAGTATAAACAAACAATTCATTTAAATGTTACATTCCAGTCGTTGTTATCAATGTATCCAATGAAATTAAATCAAATAGTTTTGGTAAAATATTTATTCATCAACTAATTTATATTAATTAAAAATCTTAATTAAAGATTAAGTCAAAATCTTATAAACTTAGAAAATAATGAGTAATTATATATGTCTTCTTGAAAATTTGCTAAAATAACTAAGGATGAATTGTTTAGTTTTTTGTGGTTTCAACATCTCAAACCGCAAATTGAACTGAATGGCAACCCAAACTAAAACAGATTTTTGCAGTTTTTGGTTTGGATGGTTCAGTTTTCGATTTTCAATTCGGTTTAGGGTTTAGGGTTTAACACCCCTTATACATAATATTAAACCAACAATCATACAAATCATGAATAATATAAATCAACAACACTAAAATTATGTTTGCATATAATCTAATTAAAAAATCTCTTCCAAACATAGACGAAATAGATCAATGTCATCATTCATTAACAATACTACTTCAACATACAAAATAAAAGTTTTTAAGTTTAAGTAAAAAATAAAAAATAAAAATGACCTTGTGGTGAGTTGTGGGCTAGGCCTAGTTCAACCCACCAAACTCGTAAGTTGGGTGGACCAGACCACAGAAGGTAAACGGATTCATGAAACACAATTTTTTACAACTCGACATGCCCTGAACCTGTGGTAGGTCGAGCTAGCCCATTGAATCGAACCCGTTTTGACACCTTTATGATTTGGTCACTTGAGTAATATCTACTTTTTGATTCACCATTTTATTTTCTCTTCTTTTTTCCCCTTTTCTCTTGAAATGTGATTTCTAACTATCATTAAAAATTAATATTGACTATCATATTTTTTTAATAAATAAATAAATAATATTATAAAAGCCATTACAATACCATAGTATTAACCAAGTTGAATCAAAACACTTAAAAAATAGCTACTACTAAATAATGCGAGTCATATGTAAATAAACACGTAAAATTAGATAAAAATTTCAGTCTCTAACTACACAACCCTTTTAAGAAATAATTGAGGTTTCTTCAGCCATTAATAGTGAGAGAATGATGCTCTGTTAATCTTAATTACTGGAAATCCATGTCTATGATATATATACCACTAAATCAAAAACTTTCTCAATTGATACAATTATCTCATTAAAAATGGCATCATCCTTGTTAATCCATATTTACCATATAACGGATAGTCACAGGACGATTCGTAATGAAGCTATTTTCTACCCTGCAAGTAAACTAGCGTGATATAATTACTAATATTAATTATCACATGTTATATAATTACTAACATTTATAAGTGCATTAACAACTAATTACTTAATATATGACGATGAACATTAATTTTTCAAGGTTAAAGCTTATAATTCAACATATGAGACTTAAATTGTTTATTTTTAAAAATAAAAAAGTAAAATATCTTAATTTTAAAATAAAAACAAAATTTATGAATTAAATAAAATAATAATAAAAGTGCAATTAAATCTTACTATTCTACTTTTTTTTTCATTCTACCAATATTTTGAATATTCATATTTTCCTCCTATTTTTTCTGGTTTACTATCCTCATCTTCTCTGTCCAATTGCTTTACAAAAATAGAGATGATAATAGATATAGTTAAAACGAGTTTGACTTTCTCTATTCTTGAAAAGTGTGAAACAGGGACAATGACTTGTATAATAAGATGATTATGAAATTTTTATCTCGTTCCTATTCTCTTTGAATATTTTCAGGGTTTGAGTATACGAGTGAGTATCTATTATATTATTTTTATAATTTAAATTTACATTTACTTATAATTTATTAAATAAATTATATATTAATTTATTATTATATTTAATTAAATAAATAAATGAAACATTAAGTTATCAATTATATTTTAGTTTTAATGATTCACAAAAATATAAATTTAGATTAGATATATGAAATAAAAAATATATGTATAAAATTTTATTTAACATATAAGTAGAATAAAACATCTATAAAAACAAGACAGAAACCAATTTTTCTGTCAAAATCAGGATGAAAACAAGATGGAATCAATGGTGGAGATGATACACAGTTATTTGTAGGCGAAGAAGGATATGCAATGGATATACTATTTTTAATTTGCAATTGGATTACGCTTGACCTTTTGTTATTTTATAATAGGTAAGTTTGCTATTATTATTTTTTATTTGGAATTGTTTATGTTTGAATGCCATAGGTAAGTTTGTTATTCAGTGAGTTTAATTCGTATACATTCTCAACATAAAATATCTTTACAATTATGTTCAATTATGACTTTTTTATTTATGTAACTTTTAAAGTAGTAATAAATAAAGTCATTAACAAATTTACCATGAATGAATATTTGTGATTGAACATCACAGTAAAAATTTTTTCACTAACGATGTATACCAATTAAACTCAATTTATATTATATCTTTTCTACGTAATTTGTTATCTACTGCGTACCAAATATTAGATATGATTAATATTATATTTTATCCTATTTTATTTTATCACGTCTTATTTTATCCTATCATATAATATTTATAGATTAAACTGGATTTTAAATCTATATGTTTCACGGATTTGTTTAAATGATATACTATCTAAATTTATATTTGGTTTTATTGTTATATTTACATAAAAGGTTATAAAAAATATTTAATTATCAAAATAATGAATATTTAAATATAATTATATTATAACCGCAGAACATGATTTATTCATCTTTTATCTAAGTATACAAGTATAGTATTGTAAGTATATAAAATGTATAAATTAAAAAATTTAAATTTAATAAATATAAATATACAATATATACTTTATGAGTTTAATTGGTATACACTGTCAATGTAAAAAATTTTTACACTGACATTCAATCATGACTTTTCATTTATATGACTTTTGAAATAATCTTGAGTAAAGTCAACAAATTTATAATAAATAAAGGATTGTGATTGAATGTCAGTATATACTACTTAAACTCATATTTTATCATGATTAAATTTTAGTTCGATCTAGCATAATAATGTAAATCCGTATAGAATATAATAATATTTTTGTAATATTTATATATTAAATATATTTCAAGTTTACTGAGACATTATATTTTTATTAAAATTACTGTTATTAATTATTTTAAAATTATGGATGGTTATCGGTTTAAGTCAAACCAAGAAAGTCAACAATTTGAACCAAACTAATTAATTTAGTTTAGTTTTTCACTTGATCAGGTTTGAACCTAAACCAAATCGAGTAGAATAGACAATGCTCGGTTTGGTTCATGGTTTTAACACTTCAAAACTTATCCAACCCGAACCAAACCAAAGTGTATATATATATATATATATATATATATATATATATATATATATATTACTTATGTTATATTTTGTTTGTATAGAGTTACTTTAAATATATACAATTTGTTGTGTATTGTATTGAGTTGTTTTAATAACTAATTTGCTATATATGAAGTACTTGATATTTTGTTATAAAATAATGAATTTAGTAGATTAAATGAATTTAACTAATTTGAGGTATATTTATGATTTAATAAAAATAAATTTGATTTCTTAATTGGTTTTCTCCTAATCCGAATAAAATCAACTTGATTATCATTAGTTCCGATCAAGGAAAAAAATTCTAACAATTCAAGCCACTCAAATTAATTAAAATTAATTGGTTCGATTTTTTTTCCCCAAAATCGAAGCAACCCGATATGTGGACACCATATTTAAAATTATATTTTTAATTATTTTAAAACATAAATTCTAATTATATAATACTACTATATAAAATTTTGAACTGATTTATTTTATTGCGACATTGAATATTTCCAAGTATAATAATAAGATGTATATTATGCTATAATATTGCCGTTTTTGTTATCATTAATTTTTTTATTTACCTTTATTAATTGATTTTTTTAAAGAAAAACTTTAAATCTTATAAAATTATTATTCTTAATTATTTTTATATTTTTAACTGCTGTCTCCTATTGTGACAATAAAAAAATTATTGCATGTTAAATTTTCATAATTTTGTATTTGTGTGCTGATTTTCATATGCTATTAATTAATTACTATTTTTAGTCAGAAGAGAATTAAAAAAATAAGATTATTAGTACAAATATTATTAGATGAGTTTAATTAATATATACTAACAGTATAAAGAGTTTAAAATTGACGTTCAATTACAACTCTTTAATTTATATAATTTTTAAAGTATTAGTAGTTAAAGTTAACAAATGTTGTGATTAAATATTAATGTAAAGATTGTAATTAAACTATTGTTATATACTTTATAGCTATGTAATATTTATCCTACATAATGAATATCTATTATTTTTTAAGGTATAAATTTATAAGAAAAAAAATATAATATGTTATAATTCTATTAAAAAATTATTCTTCTTTTTCTCTTATTTCTATTATTTGATAAATAATAATAATAATAATAATATTATTATTATTATTATTATTATTATTATTATTATTATTATTATCATTATCATTATCATCATCATCGGCTATTTTTATTGTGCAAAGTTATATTAAATTAATTAAATAAAATTAATTTCAATGTATTCGAGTAGTAGATAATTGCAATACAACCATAAATCTCAATATATTTATTTATTATAAATTATGATATATAAAAATAAATATTTATTTTATCTATTACTTCCTCTATTTTATGTTTACTTTATACACGGTTAGTGTAATACTGTTTACAATAATATCCAATCACAATGTTTATTTATGGTAAGTTTGTTGACTTTACTAATTAATATTTTAAAATTCATATAAATAAAAAGATGTGATTTAATCATTTTAATGTTAGTGTAGTATGTTTTTACACTCTGAATGCATGTAAATTAAACTCTTATCTCATTAATTGTTTTAGTTTTTTAATAATTTTGCAAATGACTAATGTTTACTTCTTTTAATGCAATAATTATAAGTTTATTTCTATATTAACCTAATTAAAAACTCACTCTAATTAATGTTTTGTTTTAATGTTGTGTGTCAAATTTCTTAGTTACCAAAAATATAATGTCTTAAATATTTTAGTAAATATATTCTATTAAGTAATGCTTATTCAGGGTAAGTGGGAAATCTTTGCCAACATGATCTTTTTAAATTTTTTTTCTCTTTTTAGTATTTTTTTTAAAAATTATAATTTCTTTATAGTATATGTATTTTATTATTGTACTCTCCAAACTTTTTTCTTTTCTTTTAACAAATACATAATATTTTAAAAAAAAATTTAAAATTTTCTTAAAATATATTTATTTATCAGCTCTCTCACAATATTCTTGATCAAAATGAATGAGAGAAAACCCTAGAACACTGATAAAATGAATGAGAGAGAGTATAATACTAAAATCCTAATTCAAATGAATAGATTAAGCTGATTTTAAGTGTGAGAAATGCACTTTAAAATTATAATATATTAAAATATTTTACATTAATAATTTTTATTACTGTTATTATTAATTGTTATTGTGTTATCCGTTAAAAAAAATTTGTTATTGTGTTAATGTAAAAGGAGATGTAATTCGTTGAAAAGAAAAGAAATTAATATTTTTAAAAATACATTAATAAAATAAAAATGTTGATAAACAAGTATAGAAGTTCTTTAAATCATCTACCAAACTCATTGGTGAGCTTTGTCATAAACAATCAAATAGTTTGAGCATGTTTCATGTTGTTATCCATGTTTTTTAGCAAAATTAAACTTGTATTCATCCTTTAATTCTAAATGAAATGTTTTTTTTTAAGAAAGAATTTAGTTTTTATTAGATATTTTGTTAATAGATATTCATTTTTTTGTGAAAGATAATAAATATTCATCTAATCATTTTATAGTTAATATAAAATTTTTCAGATATAAAAAAAAAATCAAGTATGGATATTTTAAAATTCATTAATACGATAATAGCCGTGAAAAAGATAAAGATTCCGAAAGGGAGGTAAGTACTCTATTTTGTGTATAAAGTGAGGTAAGGACTGAGTACTAACTAGTAGTTGGAATAAAAAAACGAAAACACCAAAAAGCGTGATTGCGTGGACAACAATAAGAAAAGGCGCAGGGTGGTAGAAGAAGGATCCGCCGTACAGTGTGTCAGGTGGGTATCCGAAGCAGGCACCAAACCTAACCCTACACCCTTATTTCCAAATTTACCCCTCACTCTATTTCGGTGGCATTACCTAATTGTCTCACTCTGTGGGCCCTCAGCATAGCAACCCTACGCCGCCCCTCACTTTCTATAAACCGCGAGATTCATATTTTTAAGTGCTTCTCTTTATCGTCATTCTTATTTCTTCACCGTCGTCGTTGCCTTCCTAGACGCGCCTCCCCTTATAAACCTCATAAATTAAAGACAAACATAAATCAACTCAACTCAGAAAATTTGCGGGTTTTTCTAAAAGGAAGAAAAAGTTTATTTTTTTTTAATTTGTGGTATGGTTAGTTTCTGTCTTCTGGGAATCAGATTCCTCAAGGTGGTGTGGAAAAGAAGATTTTGAGGCGGGTGTGGAATACCCAAAGAGCATAGCGATGAAATGCGCGAAGAGGGTGTGAGGAATTTTGCTTGTGGTGTGAATCGAGGTTGAAGTTGAATTTGTGTGGGGCATGTGATTGGGAAAGTGTAAGGGGATGGCACGGGATGGGAGCGTGGTCCCTGCGGACCCGCAGGCAATGGCGGTTGTGAAGAAGAAGACGCAGAGTTCGAGGAGTTGGATTCTGTTTGATGGCACAGGCCAAGGCTCCTTGCTCGACGTTGACAAATATGCCATCATGCATCGTGTTCAGATTCATGCCCGTGATCTCAGAATTCTTGATCCCTTGCTCTCTTACCCCTCCACCATTCTCGGTCGTGAGAAGGCCATTGTTCTTAACTTGGAGGTCCTTCTTTGCCTACACTTTTCTTTCTTTTTTCTCACACTTTTCTTTTCTCATTTTCTTTTCTTTTTTTCTTTTTCTTATTCTGTCTTTCAGCATATCAAGGCAATTATCACCGCTGAAGAGGTTTGTAGGCTACTGACTAAGCTTTTTATTAAAAACATCATGTGAGAATATTTTATGTGACTGGCTCCATCTCTAAAGGAGCAGGATTAGAAACCTTGTTTTCATGAAAGAATATGAAAATAAGAACATTCTGAAATTAATTTCGGGAACATGGTTTGGATTTTTCTTTTAGGCTGCTACGATTTAAAAATTTATATGATTGAGAAATCAGGATTGGAGGAATAGTTGTAGATGGGGGCGTTCTCTCAGCGTCTTATTCTACTCTTGCATTTCACGGCAGGACTAATCTGAGGATAGACTGAATTTCGGCTATGCAATTTTGTTTTAGTTGTCAAAGTTTATTGAATAAAACGGGTACGAAGACCGTGAACTTCAAGTTGGCACAGGACCTTAACTGTCTTGTACAAGTGCATACCATGCTAGTGATACCTACATGATTTTGCTGCTGATTTTAGTTATGATGCCTAGCTAAAAACAGTTTTTATATATCTAGATTATTGCACTACTAGTCTCAATAGGTTCATTAACTGTGCTCTCTGATCTGGTTTGTATATCTGTCAACTCCTGTATCCGACCTTTCTTCCTTTGTATAACAAGAATATACCCTCTTAATGATAGGGATACCTACATGATTTCACTGCTGAGTTTAGTTATGATGCCTAGAAAAAGACAGTATATAACTATAAAATTGTACGGCCAGCCTCAACAGGTTCATTAACTATGTTCTCTGATCTGGTTTGTATATTTGTGATTAACTCCTGTATCCAACCTTTGGTCCGGTCCTTTGTATAATGTGTAATTTTTTCTAGAGATTGATTTGGCATTACCTCCACATCCTGAATACCTGATTGTATCAAATTTGTTGTATAGGTATTGCTGAGAGATCCAACAGATGAAAATGTGATCCCTGTTGTGGAGGAATTGCAAAGGAGGTTGCCTCGATTAAGTGCTGGTCTTCAACATCAAGGAGATGGTAAGGAGTATCTTGGTGGCCAACCTGATGCTGAAGCAGCTGAAGAAGATGGTATGTTTCTTACATTAATGATGAACCATAAGTAATGAGCTAACTTATTAATTGCGTATGCTCATCTTATCTGTCTTCGTATTTGCATTTTTTCTTGCCCTTGTAATCTGAGTGATCTAAATTATACAATGTAGAGTCACCCTTTGAATTTCGAGCACTGGAGGTAGCTTTAGAAGCCATTTGTAGTTTTCTTGCTGCTCGTACAACTGAATTGGAGATGGCTGCTTATCCTGCATTGGATGAACTTACTTCCAAGGTACATATATATTGAATTTTTTTTTCTGAGATCCCCTGCTTCATACCCTTCCTCGGGTATAGAATTAGCTAACAAATACGAAGCTTCTTGAAAGTGAGTTATGGAAAATTCTGTCTTTCATCTCATCTCAATATATTGCTCCTTTGTTTCTAATTTATGCATGATTTGGTAAAATGGCTTGAAATGCGGATGCTCTTGTTCCCTTTTTTTTACTTTTGTTTCTTGGCTTTTTGGTTCAGTCATGAACATTTGAATTATTTTCATCTGCAGATTAGTAGCCGTAATTTGGACAGAGTTCGTAAATTGAAGAGTGCAATGACAAGGCTGACAGCTAGGGTTCAAAAGGTATGTCAAGTTTTCCTATGCTAGTGAAAAATTTGCACATGGAAAAAGCCTATTTTCTTTATGTAAATATGTTCTCCACCCTCTGCCACTCAAGGCTGACAGCTAGGGGTCATGTTTTATGATGCTTAAATGCATGAAAAATTATTAAAAACATGCCTTCATATAGTTTGCTACAGTTTGAAAATTCGGAAGGTGTATTTTCAAGAGCAAAATATTCAATTTCCTCTACCTTAATGCAATTATTTCTATCAATCCTTCATACTGTTATTCTTTGGAGGTATTTCTAGCATTCATGCTTACACTCTAAGTTGTTTTCATGCTTACACTGTTTTCTGACTGATTAGGAAGGGTATTGAAAAAAAATGTACTTTTTCTGTAGTGTTTTAAAAAAGTACATCCCCCTTCCCTGTGGATAGATCTTGAACATTTTACACCATTGAATAAATTTAATATTGAATCTAAAATTAGCAAATTTATTTGTCCAATCACGTTATATTATCTAGACCACACATATAAAAATTAGATAAATAAAACAATAAAAAAGAAAAAGCAAGCAAGAAAGAAGAAACAGAAAAGCTGTATTTTATTTCATATCATTAACTCAATTGAAGTTTATGAACATGACCGACCTGATATGAGCTTTTATTTCAACTGTTGGATTGATTAATTACTCAAAAGTGCATTAAGCAAGACCCACTCTAGTGTAAGTGGATCCCTGCCTTTTTAAAAATATTTCTCCAATACACGTATGAACATTCTCATTATTGTGATTATTTTACAGAATCAGCTTAATGTGACTGCTAACTATCTTGATCAGTTTTAAGTAGAAAACATTTATCCTTTTCCCTCTCCCATTACTAGTTCTTGTTATCTTATGCAGGTCAGAGATGAGCTCGAACAATTGCTGGATGATGATGACGATATGGCTGACCTATACCTGTCAAGAAAGGCAGGTTCGGCATCACCAGTTAGTGGATCAGGTGCTGGAAATTGGTTTGCTGCCTCCCCCACCATAGGATCAAAGATATCTAGAGCAAGTAGAGCAAGTTTAGCAACAGTTCGTTTAGATGAAAATGATGTGGAAGAGCTGGAAATGTTACTTGAGGTAATAAACTTTTCCTGCTTTAAAAAACAGTAGGAAAGAATCTTCCATTATTTTAATGAGGAAAATAGCTATAAATGGTGTTTGTTAATTTTGCAGGCTTATTTTAGTGAAATCGACCACACATTGAACAAATTGACCACAGTAAGTGTCATCATCTCTTTGTGTATGTGTGCACACGTGCAATAGGGAGCTGTGAATCATAAATTTTCAGATGTGGCAGACACATGCCAGATCTAAAGTATTTTGGAAGATTATTTGTTTGTTTCTCACCAATTATTAGACATTTAACACAAGGCATAGTCTTTTTTGGGTGGAGACTTTTAGTTTCAGACCAGTAAGCATGTTAAAATAAAGTTTGACCAAATTGATAATGTGTTGTAGATGCTATATCGACTACAAATATGACCAAATTAAAATATATAAGTAGTAGACAACCCTCACCTTATAAGCTGGCTTGTATGATTGAGTGCATATTGGTTTCATATTATAGAATAAATTATGGACTTAAATTGATTTCAGATAAATTTTGATATGTTTAGTTTTATCAAAAAAAGAATTCGGAATTGATTTTGGAATGAAGTAACTTGAGTTTTTGCATTGGATTAATAATTTTACAGTGGATTTTACTCCCAACTCATGTTATAGTAAAAACATCCAAAAATAAATTGTATCATTTTAAAATTAATTTTAACCAAAATCAATTATATTCAAAATCAATTTTGTTAACACTTATCCAAATACACACAGTTAAGTTCAAACCCTATTTTAAAATGGTATCATAATCTATCCTATTATTGTATTGGATCTATCATGTTACTCACTATTAGCCCTTTATTAAACCACCCACCTGCATATACTCCTCAATATGAGGGCTGTGTTAGAAATCTTATATTGATTAGAGATATGGTCAAATTAAGTGGGTGACAAATCTTATATTACAAGCTAGTTTTGTAGAGTTTAGTTGGATCTAAAACCGACATTCTAAGACTATGAATGCTTACACTCTGAAATTATTAAAGATAAACAATGTGGATATGCATGTTTCTCGGGTCCTTCTTCCATCTCCTGTTATTTTAAAGTTGAATTTTGTAGTCTATGTTCAAAATCATATTTTGGAAGTCTTGCGGTGCAATTTTATTTTAAATTCTCGATTTTGTTAGAGGGTATACTGTTTGTTGGATTCTTTCTAGTACGAGATTGAGTTATTTATGCAACTTATCCTGTTTAGATCAAATACTCCTTACTTGGATCTTTGCAGTACTGCATTTGCCTTTGTAATTAATATTATGATAATGATGATTCTATTTCTTACTGATGTTCAAGATCCCTGAATTTATTTGTGTTGGGATGTGTTAAGAGGTTCTATGCCCATTCGATTACGTTCTTGGCCTCTTTTAAAGTCTGTTATTTACTTATATAGGTTTACTTGAACTATGAATTTGCTGTTCTAGATGGTTTACTTGTACCTAATTACTTTTTATTTTCCTTTTCATTTAAAGCTGCGAGAGTACATTGATGATACTGAAGATTATATTAATATTCAAGTAAGTAGCTAGCAATTTAATGAATATCTATTGGTATCTGGTGAATGACATGAAATTCAAGTGAAGTTTTTCCATTTTGCAGCTTGACAACCATCGTAATCAGCTGATTCAGGTGCCTTTCATGTTTCTGTACCGTGCATGTCATCTATCAGTATTCTGTAATGTATTTTTATCTCATGAGTTTGCTAACTGGTCTTCAACTCTTGTGCAGTTAGAGCTATTTCTTAGCTCTGGAACTGTTTGTCTATCTTTCTACTCTTTGGTGGCAGCTATATTTGGCATGAATATCCCATATACTTGGAACGATAACCATGGCTACATGTTCAAATGGGTATGTAAACTACTAATGGTTATACATGCACGTGCGTGTGTGTGTATATATATATATATATATATGAAGCTGTAAAATTTTAGGAGTTGATATTCTGAATGAAGAATAAAAATACATAATGTTTTCTTTCAGGTAGTTATTGTCTCAGGAGCATTTTCTGCTTTCATGTTTCTCATGATTACAGCCTATGCCCGCAAAAAGGGGTTGGTTGGATCGTGAAGATCAATCTACTGGAAAAGAAGTGTAGAGAGTGAAGTCCAGGAATCCTACTATAATATTCTAATGAATTATGTTGGAAGAGCTTTATATTGGAGATGGTTCAACGTGATGCTGAGTTATGGGGCATGCTTCAGTAACTGTTAAAGGGTCTTGTCCTTAAGTTGATATATATTGAGGGGGTGCTAGCCTTTTGGATCTTTTCCATTTCCTCAGCTATTCTGTTATGTCGATTCAGTCATTATAGCAGAACTGTATAGAGTCTACAGGTTCCAAGTTGATTCTTGATTTTGAATAATTTTAAGGCCTTGATATGTGATTAAATTAATTATATATGCTAATCTTTACATGCTTGCTTTTTGTCGATCTACTGCTACTTTGCTTCTGTTCGCTTCTTCATAAACAAAGATAGGATAAGCACCACAAGTGCCACTGCCCCTGCCATGAAACTAAACCATTTCTGTGCTTACAATTTTTTGTTTGGTTTCAGTTTTGAAATTTATAAAAATAAAAATAGTTTTAGATTTAAGTTTTTAAATTTTTAAAAAACAACACTGATATTATTAAGAAGAAAAAAAAATCATGGAAGTTGTGTGATTATTTTTAGTCTCAATTCTTTATTTAAACATGATATTTATAAAATATTCTTAGCATTTTTGTATAGAATTATTATTTTCATATAATATGCTCCATATATATATATAATTATTCTTTATCTCACCATTTTGTAATAAATAAATAATTAATCATTATTATATTTTAAGAAAATCAACAATAAAGTTAAAAATAACGTTAAAATTAGTGAATCACTTTTGTACATTTCTCTTATACACGCACTCGCGTGCACTTCATCTCACCTTATGCCCTTTTCATTGGTCTACTTGGTTTTCACACCTTTCTATTCATATATACCCTCAGACAATAACAATAGTGCCAATTCTATAATTGAAGGAACATATTTCTAATATTCCTCCTACTATCAACAATTTATATTTGGTAAATTCGTAAATTTTTAAATAATTAAATCAATAAAAATTTACATAAAACAGTTAAAATGGAGGGACAATATTTCAATTGATGGTGAAAATTTTGTAATACTTTTAAATAATTAAAATCAACAAATTTAAAATAGTATAATAGTTACAAATTATTTCATATTAATAAAATTTATCAATTTATATAAATAATTCCACTTTTTTCTTTCAATCTCTCCGCACTTTTTCAACCTCTGGATAAGCATAATCATAATTATTAACCAAGAATAACAATAAGAGCACTCCATTCTCATTGCACTACAAGCACCTCTTCAGCAACCTTTCATCCTCATCAAACACCTTGCCCCCACTACAATTCTCACAAGGCACGAACCTCAAGTCCCCGTAATACAAACCTCGGTTTCCGTTTCGGCAACCCTTCTAAAATCATATTGGCCAATCATCGTTGTGGAATTTTTTTATGGAAATGTAAAATTGTTTCGATTAAAGCTTAAAATCAATCTTCGAGCTCTTGAATGCAAAGAACAGAAAAAAATTTGGTAAGGTTTCTGATTTTGAAACTCTACAGCATCACTTGTAATTGTTTAATTTGTCATTTCTTTTCTAGTTTGTGTCTCTCTCTGATTGGAATCACTTGTAAGAATGGGGAAAGGGAAAAATCAATGATGGGTGGCTTGGATTTGTTAAAGTTTAATGCTTTGATGCCGGTAGGATCGACGCAGCCACGTTGTTGAACACCATTGGCGCCATCGCGATCTCCCCCACCTTCGTGGTGAGGAGCTTCAGCTCCAATAGGATAGGAGAGTTTTCTTCAATAAACATGTGAAAATTTCAAGAACCCAAAGGATTTTACGGAGAAAAGTAAGGGCTTGCGGATGTTTCAGATTTGGGTGGGAGAGAAGAAATTTGGATTTATGTTGGGAGGGAATTTGATTCTTCAAAGGGTTAAGAAATGGGCATGTACGATAAAAAATTAAATTAAAAAAAAAAGGTAAGTGTCACCTAAATACTTAATAATTTACTCTTTCATTTACCTGTTTAGTATATCATATATAAATAAAAGTATTAAACCTTTCTATATACGTCAAGTTTACATGTATTAGTTATGTAACATAGAAAATTAAATAAATAATGTCTACTATAAATTTGACACATCAATAAACACTCAAAAAACATAATATGCTGAAAGAAAACAAAATTAAAATATGATTTTGGAATGTTATCTACTTTTTTTTCCACTATGGAATGTTGTTTACTTAGTTGGCTTTCATTATCTTTCATAAAGAAGAAAGGTTATAGATAATGAAATAGTAGAAAAAATAACCAAAGAGATAATTCCTAAATACTGAAAATAAGTTTTATTTTAGTTGTTTAAATATTTTTTATGTTGATCTTTTTAAAAGACACTTTTTTTTAGTCTATATTAGGATAAAATATTAACTTGTCGTATTATGTCTCACGATAGTTCCTATATCTTTTTATAAACTTATTTTTAATCGCATATCAATTTATTTGTCATCATCAACCTTGCTTAATTAATGTTGTAACTTGACAAAAGATTAAAAATAAAATTGTTGCTTTAGGCTAACATAAAAAATATTAAAAAATTGAATTATTATTTTGTTTAAAGGTGGTGGATGAGGACGAGACACGAATGAGGCGGAAAGATTTAGTTTGTTTAGAGGTAGATTTTGAAAAGACCTATGATTCAATGAATTGGCAAGAAATGTTGCAAAGGTGGATAAAGAAATGTATGAAGTTTACAAGAATGTCTATTTTGATGAATGACAACCTCACAAAGGAGTTTGGGGTCGAACGAGAAGTTAGACAGAGTGATTCATTATTACCATTCTTGTTATTGATAGTAGTAGAAGACTTGAATCAGCAGAGAAGTGTAGGAGTGGAGGTGGGTTTGTGGAAGAGTTATGAGGTTGGAGAGGAAGGAATTAAGGTATCTCACCTTCAGTTTGCAAACGATACAATACTAATGGCACAAGGTGATTGGAGATCTATACCAGCTTTTAAATCTATTTTGCAGAATTTTGAACTACTATTCGATTTAAAAGAAAATTTTCACAAGAGGCAACTCATGAGAATCAATGTGTCAAAAGTTTGGTTGGAACAAGCAACATCAATGTTGAATCGCAAAAGAGGGACCATCCTTTTTAAGTATTTGGGTTTGCTTGTTAGTGGTCAACCAAAGCAGGAGGTGATGTGGGAGGGGATGGTGGAAAATGTACGAAAAAAACTGTTTCTTTGGGAAAATAATTTCATCTTTTTGGAGGTAACGGGTGGTGCTTATCAAGTCAGTAGCATTGCCGTATATTTTCTCTTATTCTTCAAAGCGCTAGTAGGTATAATATTAAGACTGGAGTCTCTTTTAAAAAGTTTTTTATGAGGAAGAAAGGATAATAGTAAGAAGATTCATTGGGTGGCATGGGACAATGTATGTAAGGGAAATGAGGAAGGGAGTTTGGGTCTCAGGGTATAAGAAAATTTATTGTGGCATTATTAGGTAAATGGAAATGGAGAATCAAAATGGAAGTGAATAAGCTATCGGTGAAAGTCCTATAGTCTAAGTATGAGAAACCAGATGGATCTTGGGCAATCAATGCAAATTATGTTCCACCTAGTGGACAAACTTGCAAGCCATAGAGTAGGTAGTGCTAGAAAAAGCAGGGTGATGAACTCAAAATGTTAAACAAATTGTGAGGGACAAAAATCATTTTTTTTTCTAGCAAGATAAGTAGCTAAGGGACGAGTGTTTAAGTGTTAAATATAGTAGATTATTTCATATACATCTTAGAAAAATATTTCAATTTAGGAAATGAAGGGTGAGGGAGACATGTAGAAGTGGAATTGGAGATGATTGTTATTTGAATGGGAGGAAGAGCAGTTGGGTGAGTTATTTGTATATGTATGTAACACCGTATTTTTTAAAATAATTTATTTGCATATGTTGGACAATGTGATATTACGGGAGGGTGTTCCCAACAGGTAGGTGTGGATGGCAGACGAGGTTGGTGTAACACCGTATTTTTTAAAATAATTTATTTGTATATATGTATGTAAATTAAATGTTTTGTATGTTTTAAAAAAAATAGATGTATAAAATTAAAATAAAAAGTATTAATCAAATAAAATTTGAGATGAATCAAAACACACACATATAAAACTTTGATAGAATTAATTAAGTATAAGTAAGAGATTATTAATAGAATTAATTCTATGTTTTGTAGAAAACTTTGATAATAGTTTCATTTTGGTATGTGAACATAACATCTAGAATAAAAAATATTTATTAGAATTGTTGAAAAATAAAAGTAAATTAGCTTATAGATCTTAGGTTATAGTATATGAATTTTAAAAGTCTTTGATGGATTTAGATAATTTTTGGTATAGATATTGATCTAGGTGTTGTTATTATATGTTGATTTTAATATTGATTATAAGTAAAAATAATTTATCCAAGAGAAGAAGGGTACAAATTAAAAAAAAATTAAGGCATCTAAGTTTCAAAGTAGGAAGAAATATAAAATGAAATAACTAGAACTACAATGTCCACATATAGGTGGTTTAGAAAAAAAATTAAAATTATTTTTAGCCACAAAATCTGCATATATTAAGAAGATTATATATAATTAATTAGTATAATTACAAAATTGAATTGAAATTAGAAATAATGTAGTTTTACTACCTAACAAGTTTTGGAGATGGATGAATTGGATATTAGAACTGCTTATTTTACTTTGGTTAAATAAGTGCTCCTATTCTAACATGAATGATGCATATATTGCATTGCACCATAATGCATCACATGATTTTGAGTCAAACGATTTTGGGAGAAAATTAGTGAAAATGTTTGTGAACTTGATTTTATATGCTATCAAGGACAGTTGTCAGTAAAATATGAAATTTATTTTGAAATAATATTTTTGAAACTTAAGATTTACTATCAAGAAAGAATAACACATAATATTGAGAAAAAGAATAAGAAGGAATTTTGATGATAAGGAAAATCCTTTATTTGAATATTCTTCTATTGTTAATAGTGGATGGCGTTTGGGTTAAGTTGGTATACAAGACCGTACGATCTAGGGAGTGTCAGGGTATTCGCAATTCCTTACAATTCCTTAAATGATCAGTTCTTGTTGCTTCTGTATGAGGGTGACCTTCTGGGTACACTGACATTTTCTCACTTTTGTATATTAATTCGGTCTAGTGGGGCATTGCTGAATCATCAGACATGGTGATGATAAGCTCTGACTTCACTAGACACCCAAAAGGGAAAATCTTCATAGAGTACTGAGTCAAAATGGTTTTCAAAATGTTTTTCAGACAAAATTTGCATTTCATTAGCATTTTGCATTTCTTGTAGACTATTTGATATTAATGTTTATACTATTTGTTAATTGACCAATATTGTAAACTTGGTTGCTTATTTAAGTTTCATAAACGAAATTAAATATTTGATTCATACTCAGACAAAATGTTTGATCCATATTTTTCTTAAATCCTAAGGGTTTGATTATGTAGGAAATGACTAAAGAGCTTAGGAGAGACATTTGATGCAACCAGAGCATTAGAATTTTGGAAATATTTTAGAAGTTATGATTTACTAAAATTATTATTTTTTAGAATATGCTCTTGCTAGTTTTTGTAATTGAACAATTACATACATTATTAGTGTCTCTAGTATTAATCTAACACATGTTTCTATATAAAATTAATTTCATATATAATTAATAATATTTATATTTAATTATAAAACTAAAAAAATTAGAAATTAAATTAAATTTGTAAGGGGTTTACATTACATGTCTCGTGGGTTACAATTGGCATGTATATTATCGCATCAACGTATTCGGTGTTGTCTATTTTTTTCATCAAAAGGACTCATTTTTTAGCATTCTATGGGCAAAAGGAATTCCACCAAAGGTTCACTGTCTAGGTTGAAAACTGAATGCCAATTAGTTGCCGACTTAGGACAACCTATGCAAGAGGGGAGTTATATCAGCAAAAGAGACTGAATGCATTTTTTGTGGAGATTAATATGAAACAACGCATCATCTGTTTATAAATTATACTATGTCTTATTGAGTTTGAATTAAGTTAAGATCTTAATGAATGACGGCAATAGTGCTTCATAATGATTTTAGGACCCTTTATTATCAATATCTAGGTCCGGTTAACAGTTCCAAAAGGATGAGAATGGTCTGGTCCTTTGTTTGGTGTACAGGGTTGTCACATATAGAAGACAAAGAATGCAACAATTTTCAAGGATCAGGTTTTATAGGTTGAGGATATCATCCTAGCAGCTTAATTAAGTTCTTGGGAGTGATGTCATGCAGAAAAAATCACAACACACTCGTTTGCTAAATGGGTTATGAACCTTCTTTCTATGTTTAGATTCTACTTGTTCTCTGCGTATTAAGTAGACACATCTTGTACTCCTTATGTGTAAATTCTTTGTTTTTAAGCTATCCTAGTATCCACTTGAGTGAAAATAATGAAGTACTTCTAGTGTGTGAATTTTTGCTATTGTTTACATCTTTTACTTTTTGTTACTCTTCTCATCATCCAAATTGTTCGAGAACTCTTCCAAAAAACAAATATATTATTTAGAAAAACTAAATTTCTACCTAAATTTTAGATTAAATAGACTTTTAAACAAATATAATTGCATATATTTACATTGTTAAAACACAAATATTTAACAATTATCACCTATAAATAAATTTAATCAACTTCACTTCATTTAATGAGTCTAAAATACCTTTTATTTATTAGGGTTTTAATTTGAATGACTCGTTCTTTTTCTGTATATTAAATGATAATTAAAAATAAATAAATTTTTAAATTGAGATTAGTGTAGTTAAACATTGTTAGGTAATTTTTTTAGATAACATGAAACAAATTTATTTATTTTTTGCCTATATTTAGATTGCACGTTGAACGTGAAGATAAAATATATCCAAACACACCATAAATATTTTAATAGAAAAAAATATTTTAAATAAATAATTGACAATTGTCAATTCAGCTTGTTAGATTTCTGTTTTTTTTTTAATGGTAAGGTGAAGCCCAACATTCAACTCATTAGATAAAGATAGCTAAAAATTTATTTTACATTTATTTGTCTTTTCATATTCTTTACGCAGCTTTTGCACTCTTTTATGGCAAGATAATATAGGATTTTTTAATTTTTATTCTATAAGTTTATTTATTTTATTTAGATTTTTGTTTTTACTAAGTGATTATGTCACTAATATAATTAAAAAATGGATTTGATATTATAAAACGTACAATGAAAATCTTTCAAAAAGACGGATGTTAAAAATTTTAAATAGCACAAATAGATTTTATATCAGTAATGCAAACTTTTCGATATGATGAAAAGATTAGCATAAATTGATTTGAAATTTTATATATATATATATATATATATATATATATATATATATATATATATATATATATATATATATATAAACACTTTAACACTTAAGCTAAATAGAATTGAATAATATATATTTTCCATATTTTCACCATTTAATTGAAATGAAGATGTGCTATAATACACTAACTATATAACAAAAATTCATATATTATGAATTATCCTATTTTAGCATATATTTACTTAATGCTACCAAAAATTCAAGTCTTACTTTAACGGTGCATGTATTCCATGTCTTTTCTTTTTTGTTGGTTATTAATGTATAACAACCATAGGAATTTTAGTTATGATTTGATTTTTAGTTATTTTTTAAAAGATTTTTGTACAATTTTAAAAATAATTTTGAAAATGGAATTTCATATTTGTTTTTCTTTTTTTTAAATTTATCTCTTGACATACTTGTCATCGTTGATCATTGACGTTACCTATTAGAAATTTCATATTGCCTAATGATATGACTAAACAAAAGTATATAATGAGGTGCAAATCTTACCTTACAAGTTGGTTTTGTAAGGTAGAGTTAAGCCCAATTTTATCATTTCTAATATGGTATCAAAATTTATCTTATCAGTTTGTTGTTCTTTTTGGGCTTATTGACCCGCTATTGGACCCATCGACAAATGTTAAATTTACGAATTGTTGTTGGTAGTAGTGTCAAAACGGGTCTGGCCTGATGGGCCAACTTGACCCACCATGGGTTAGGGCTGGGCCAGGTTGGAAAAATTATGGTTTCACAAAACCGGTTGTCTTCTATGGCTCGACCCACCCAACCTGCAAATTAGGTGGGTTCGGACCAGGGTAGACTGACCCACAACCCACCATGTTTATTTAAAATTTTTAATTTTAGTAACACACACTCTTTAAACTTTTATTTTTGTATGTTGAAGTTGAATTGTTGATGAATGATGACATTGATCCATTTAGTCTATGTTTGAAACAAATCTTTTAATTAAATTATATGCAAAAATGATTTGAATGTTGTTGATTTATATTATTTATAATTTGTATATTGTTTAATATTATGTATATTTTATGTATTCTTTTTAAATTTTAAACTTATTTATGTGTTTATAATTTGAATATTTGTAATTAATTGCATATTTATAATTTACATTTTTTATAAAAAAATCTCATTTAAAAAAATTAGAAACTATGTTTTTTTTTTCAAATCTGGTAGGTCCGGGTTGTATAACTAGCTTTAGATTTGGTGGGTCGGGCCAGCCCACCTCATCTAACCCACATCCTATGGTGGGCCAGCTCATGTGGGCTGGGCTGATTCATTTTGACACCTCTAGTTGTTAAGTCTATCGTGCCACTATCTAATCACCCATAAATATAAATTCTACGTTCGAGATGTCCAATCTTAGGCGTGAAGGGTGTCACGGATTGTATTTAGGGAAGAAAAATTCTAATGATGTTAAAATTTTAAAACCAAAATATTGTTGTTTTTAAAAATTTAAAACCAAAACTATTTTTATTTTTATAAATTTTAAAACTAGAAACAAAAAACCTCCCGAACAAGGCTAGTGTAAGATGGAGGCTAAATGGCATTATCTTTTGTAAGAAGCAAGTTTGTGCATTTACAACAAATCAACAGATAAAATAAAAAGTACATAAAATTGTAATTAAAATAGGTAAATGAATATTTTAAATTTAAATATATTATTTTATTTTTATTTCTAAATTAAATTTCAATATTTCTTAAAATAAATTGTCAATTAAAAAAATTAACAAATATTTATTGTAAATATACAATATTATTTATATATTAAAAACATTTTTTTAAGAATTTAAATAAAATATAACTATTTGTTTATAATTTTTTATTATATAAAACTTACATATATCATGTAATTGTATGTAGAGATTAAATTAAATATTAGTTAAAATCAATAAAAAAAAATGAATGAAGATAATGAACGCTTTGGCACGAAAGAAAAATAGAATGAAATAATATACTATAAGGTTTATTAATTGTTCCCCTAATTTTCTTTAGATTTATAATTCGGTCCTTAATAGAAAGTTTGACGATCAAAGTTCTTGGACTATTTCGATCAAAATTTTATGTTGTGGAGTTGTATATATACATTTACTTACTCTAAAAGTAATTATAATAATATACTTATTATTTCTTTTTATTATTTTTTAAAAAATCTAATAATTAAGATTAATTATTTATTACAAACCGAAATTCTATAAGTGGATCACTTCCCTACAATAGTAAAAAATTTTAGAATAAATAGACTCTCTCCTTATATAGAGAGAAGAGATTTACTTAATCAGTTGCGGATTTAGGACCCAACACTAATGAGAGCAATTTATTTAAAAAATAAATCTAATAATAACTCTCATATATGTTGAAGTAAAGACAAAAACAAATTTTCAAATAAGATATAAATAAAATAAGGGAGGTGACCCACTTACTCTAACGGTAAGTATAAAAGACTTAGTACTTGTTTGACAACAGTTTTATAAAACTGTTTTCAGTATTTTAGTTTTTAAAAACTAAAAAACTGGAACAACTGAAAGTAGTTTTGCTTTTCAGTTTTCAGTTTTTGTTTTGAAAACTCAAAATACAATCAGAATATATTGTTTTTTGCTTTTCATTAATGAAATTCTAATAAACAGTAACAAGTTTTTCCATTTTTACATCTTCAAAACAGTTTTCAAATATCACTTGCCAAACAATTTTCTTTTTCTTTTCTTCCTGAAAACAATTTTTGAAAACTTTTTTCAAAAACTAAAAAACAAAACCAAACCAATCAAGCCCTTAGAGTTTGATTGGTTTGATTTTAAAAAAAAAAAGAGTTTTCAAGAATAGTTTTTAAAAACTGTTTTCGGAAAGCAAAGAAAAAAAACTCTTTTTGTAAGTGTTATTTGAAAATTGTTTTGAAAATGTAAAAATGGAAAAACTTGTTGATACTTATTAAAATTTTATCCATGAAAGCAAGAAACAACATATTCTAATTGTATTTTGAGTTTTCAAAAAAAAAATGAAAAGCAAAACTACTTTCAACTGTATCTGTCGAGTTTTTGAGTTTTTAAATACTAAAATACTGAAAACATTTTCATAAAACTGTTGTCAAACAAACACTTACTCCTCATCCTATCCATTATATATATATATATATATATATATATATATATATATATATATATATATTATCTTAATCTTTTGATAAATCTATGGAATCCAAGATAAATTAGCATTTAGTTTGCATATATCATAAAGATAATTTTTAAGTTTATGTAATTAAATAAATATTTATATTTAAATTATAATTATATTATATTAATATTTATAATGTAAAATTATATTTAAATATAATAATCATATTTAGTTTTATTGTAAAAAAATTAAATTTAATATAAAATTTTATTTTAACTATTGATAATTTTTTAATAGGAACTATGTAATTTTTTATTTAAAAATAGGAATAGAAGATGTTAGATTTAATAGAAAAATCAAGTATATAAAGAAAGATAACTTGAAATAGTTGAAAGATGATTTTTTTATAGTTACTAAAACATGTAAAATAAAAAAGTAGATTCAAAACATGTATTCTTGTAGAGTGTCACGGATGGAAACTAGAATGTAGAGTGTGTAGACTCCAATTCTTATATTATAATAATTTTTTATTAAATTTTAAATTATTAAAATATTGTACATATATATTATATTTAGAAGTGTTAAAAAAAGTTAGTGGAGCAATTGCCCACTCTCTTATAATTAAATATGTCCTGACTAATAGTGACACAAATAGCATAATAAGAATATTGATATTTTAATAAATAAATTTATATTTTCGTAGTTACACCTTATAAAGATCTCATTTTAGTTCTGATTTCATTATTGCACATAGAGAGATAAATAATCAAGAATTTGATTGAATACGTTTCTATATATAAAAAAAATCAAGTATTTGATTGCAAAACAAAAAAAGAAAGAAGCAAAGAAAAAGAATTTGAATTCATATATATACTTTTTAGATGCATCACACACTTGTAACATAGCTTAAATGCACAAGCAATACTCACTTGCAATACGTGCTTTTATTAGTAACACTCAGTAAATATGCTAAAATAGGACAAATCATCATATTTAAAATTTATTATATATTCAGAGTATTTAAAATACATAAAGTTAAATATATGATACACTTTAATTTTAATAGGATTTAGTATTTTTTGTCCTACGCTTTTTAATCTTATTTTTATTCTTTAACGTAAATTTTGACCAATCAAAGGTTTTAAATAATATTATAGTATCTTTAATAGTTGATCTTGAAGTTTGATAAATCTAAAATTTGATCTTTCTTTTGATAATTTATTCATTTTATAGAAGAACACTCAACATCAAATAAATATTTCTATTCTTTTTTTCTTAAATGTGAGACTTATTAAAAATATTTAAAAATAATAAAGTTTAATATTTTATTAGAATAAAAAATAAGATAAATCTGTAAAGTGATACGGAATCTATAAAAAAGTAAGTTAAAATCATAAAGTTTGATCTTTTAATCGATATAGCAGTCTAATAACTTGTTCCGTTATTAGAAAATCTAATAAAATAATAAATTTTAATTTTTTATAAACTATATTTTTATTTCTTCATTAAAATAGTTTTACGTCATCAACTTTTATGAATAGGCGAGTGGTTAAAATATAAGTTAACTAAAAAATTACATGTGATTGGTCCGTCTCATTGATAACATATATATAAGTATGATTAATTTTATAATTAAAAGTCATTCGTCAAGAAAAAAATTATACTTAAGAGTGCATTTAGAAACACGTATATCCTTACAAGATCTCTTTAGAATCGAATTCTTAATCTTACATCAAATTCTCCCTCCCTTCTTGTTTGTGTTGTGATCAATCGAAGATTAAGATCTTTGTAAACATAGGTATGTGATATGTCCCTCTAGTACGATTATTATTTGTATACCTAAAATGCGTATTTTAAAACTCATATTGTGTCCTATTTCACCCGTAAAATCTCTTTGCAATCAAATTCTTGATTGTGCCGCACACTCTCTCCTTTTTCTTAAATAAATATTGTGGAATGACTCTTTGTAATTTATAGGTTAGACAAAAACACAAACGTGTGATATTCCCCTTGGAAATGATTAGTTTTATACCTAAAAAATGTGTTAAGAAACTTATTATCTCTTTTCTTTCTCCCGTACAATGTCTTTGCAATTGAATTATTTACTATGCATCAGACACACACTCTTAATTACTGTGCTATGACAATCAAAGATTCGGATTTTTTAAAGGTATTTGCTAGAAAAGGTACATGATATGGCCCCTTTCAAAAATAATGTTTTTACATCTAAACAACTCTTAAAAGAGTTTAGGAACTCTAATCCTCTTTTGCTTCTCTCACAAGCTCTCCCCGTGATCAAATTCGTGCATTGCATTTTCTCTCTTTCTTGATTATTGTGCGATGACCAAGGAATGACTACGAAAAAAACATCACCGTGGTAAATCCCTCAAATATGATTAATATTATTCCTAAAAAATGCATTTAGGAACAGGAACCTCTTTTGCTTCCCCCAAGATTTCTCTAAAACCGAAATTCACATTCTCTCTGTTTCTTGATGATTATGCAGTGGAAAAGAAATCCTCTTTCATAAGTTAGTGTGTCATTATTTATCTCGATCAAATAATAAACGTTATTTATCGAATGAATTATATAAAATATAAAAAAAATCATTAAATGATTTATTGATTAATTGAAACCCATGAACAAATAAAATATTTGTAAGATACAGATAAGAAAGATGGTAAAAGAGAAATAGAATGCGAATCAGCATATACATAATAGGCTTTAGATATGGATGAATTAGTTGAATTTTGTTAAATGTAATTTTAAAAATAAAAAATAAAAAATAAAAGTGCGTGTGATTTAGAGATAAAAGAGGAGGAAAGATGTATGATTTATTTGAGGGAGGGAAGGGGTTAGTCCCGTCCCAGATCCTGTTTTATATATGTGTGAGTGTGACGGACCCTCAGGCCTTTCTTCTGTCACACTATTAACAACATTCTCTCTCCCTCACATCATATCATATCATATGAAGATGAAGATGAAGGTATATAGATAGATAGATAGAGGGAGGATTGGTTCTTTCTCTCGATTACGTTTTTTCACCCTCCAAGACATGAGATAAATCCAAAACACCACCACCATTGTACAAATCGAACAACACACACGTTCGATACTCCAAGAATCTCACTTTTTTCGTTTTCCTCGATCCAGGGTCGACCCACCTTTCATACAACCATAAATTCTTGAAACCCCTTTGGTTTTTATTTTCTCTTGTTTTTCTCGCGGGCTTCTCGTTGAGAATGATGCAAAACTGCCGTGTTTTTATCTTTGTTTGGTGACATGCACCATGCGGGCTACGTGAGTACGGAGGTGCCTGTGTTTTTTGTTTTGTTTAAGAGTGTGTCCTTGTCAGAGATAGGTATAAAGACAATAACAATGATAAGGCTCGACTATGCCAAGCTCTCAGCATGCGTCAGATGCCCTTTGTGCAACAAATTGTTCACAAACGCCACCACCATTTCAGAATGCTGTCATTCTTGTAAGTGCTTCCTTTTCTCTTTTCTCATCTACTTTTCAATACCCTCTTCAACTCGTTTCTTCGATCTTCCTTTTTCTAGTTCATCCTTTTTCTGCTCTTTATTTTTTCCCTTTTATGTGTTTGCCCACCACAATGCCCTTTCACTCTGTTTTATCTTTTCACTTTATTGAAACTCTTTCTTAATAATAACTTCATTTAGCTTCCATGCAGCTCAAAATTTTCCATTTAGTACTTACACTTCTTTTGCCAACTAGCAAACATTTTCTACCATTCTGTGTGTTTTAGCAAAATGCCATACTGTCTGCAATTTGCACCGTAGCTCTTCTCTTGCCATATGTTTCTTCCGCTTCATGGAGAGCTATTCCAAAGTAGCATATTTTTATCGTTATATCTTATAGCCTTAACCAAAATGAAGCATGTTTTGTTACCCAGTTGTTAGCAAATTCATTGTTGTATCCTGATCTTCGGGAATTCGTTAATTGTTATGATATAAAAGGAGTGTCTGTTTGTCAATAGTGGGGTGAACACAAGAAGCTGAAGAGTGAAACATATATATGGACACCTACACTCATTATTTGCTGATTTTCTTTTACATTCACTCTTGTATTTTTGGGAGCTTGTGCTTATGTTAGTCATGTTAGTTTTCAGTGAGCAATATTTATGTTGTGTGTGATTGTGCTAGAAACTATGCCTGGGTCTCCATCATGAATTAATTATTTGATGTTTTTCTTTTCCATATACTGTTCAGTTTTCTGAACCTGCATGCATGTTGCAAGTCTAATAAATCTGAGTTTTACAACAGTTTGCAGGGCATGTATTGATAAAAAGTTAATAGATGACAAATTAAATCACTGTCCAGTGTGCAATAGCGACTTGGGTTGTTCTCCTCTCGATAAATTAAGGTAGTCTCAATGAACATGACTTTACTTTCAGAAATGCCTGAGATTGATTGGTCTGTAATTCTCTCTGTCGTAGTTGACTGGTCTCATATCACTTTATCATACTAATATAATCCCTAACATTATGTGATTATCTTGATAGCAAGAAATTATTTTTCAATAGATTACTTATTTTTATTGTAGAATCATGTATGTTTGGGCAACAATATTGTTTTGTAACTAAGAAAATGAATGATATTTTAATAGTAATCCGAGTTTATCATGATTCTTTGACCAATTCTGATTTTTGTTTTTAGTTTTTTATTTTTCTGTGAGGATTGAAATCTTCATTTCTTTCTTTTCCTCCCTGCCGGTGGAGTTCTCCTCAATTTTGCGTGACTTCAATTTTATTAAAATGAACAGACCAGATCATCGTCTTCAAGATTTGAGGGATAAGATTTTTCCATTAAAAAAAGAAAAATGTGCTAAGGCTTCTCCAGTCAAGTTGAAAATCAACAAAAAGAGAAAATCTCCATCTTCCTTGAGTACCAGGGAAGTAGAGGCAGAAGAAGATGAAAACAACGGCAGGGTAAAAGTCCTGGAAGGAGCTTCTACAATTGCATCTGCAAGAAGAGCAAAAGCGGCTGCAAGAATAAAATTTATTTGCTCTGCACCTTCTCCTACTTGTCAACTTAACAAAGCAGTGGGAGAAGAAGAAAAACAAAATGGTGATAGTTCCGAAGTTGAAAACTCCAATTCAACTCTCAAGATCAGAATTCCGGTAAAGGTTACTAGGCTTTTGTTGTCCTTTAATCCTTCTTTCTTAGTCCTTGCAATCTACCTTCTGCTTTCACAAAGCTAATGTTTTGGTGTGTATGACTATTTCTCATGGTAGCAGAATTCTTCGAAAGCAAATTCAAGTCTACGAATAGAAACCAACAAGAGGGACAATGCTGACTTGAATTTGCCAATAAGTTGTCTGGCAGAAGCGGGAAGCAAACACAAGCTTCTTAAAGCGTCCACCATGCAACAAAATGGTGCCACTCAAGTACTTGTGCGCTCTAATGATAATGCTAATGCCAGTGATCAAAATGAGTCAATTCCAAGCATCCAAGAGAAAACACCGGGAATTTCTGCAGACTTGAATTTTCCAGCACAACCTGAGATTGGTTCCAATACTGAAAACAATAAAGGTTTTGGTCCAATCTGGTTCTGTTTGGTTGCTGCTGAGGAGAAGTGAGATTATGTTTTATAGCTTATTTAACATTGTCAACAATTACATTAACTGTTGAATATCTAATCTATGCTTTTATATGTACACAGAAAAACAAGTGCACGATTGCCACAGTTATCTTCCTGTTACCTCAGGGTTAGGTGAGTGTTATGTTAATATTTTATATTTTTTTGTTATGGGTGAGTTTTTTCTGGCTGATCGTTTTAAATGAGCATCTCAAACATGAAACTGTTATTTATGTGATTGTTGATATTTCACACACTAGCAATTTTGGTGTTTGGAGATTTTTGCAGTTATTATTATTTTTTTTAATTTGTCTTTCTTCGTATAGTACATACCGTAACACATAACTTTTACTAATAAATCTTCAACAGGGACAGTAGTGTAACAGTTTCTTACATTAAGAAGTATCTCATAAAGAAGCTTGGTCTTGCCAGTGAAAATGAGGTAGGTAAATTAGTCTCCCGTTGTTAGAACTATCATCTTAGTGAAACAACAAACAGGTATTGTTTAGAACCCAATGTTTTTTTTTTTTTTTTTTTTTTCAGGTGGAGATCATGTTACAAGGTGAGCCACTTTATTCTTCACTGCAGTTGAAAAACTTAATAGACAAGTGGTTGCAATCAGGACCAAAAACTGAGATTCATACATCTGTTGGAAGCTCCGCTAAGGATTTTATCATGGTCCTTTCATATGGAAGAAAGGCTTGACTCCGCACAACTTATTCTGCTATATATTTTTTTAAGGATTTTTATTAATTTTTCTGTTTATTTGAAACTCCAAACTTATTGTTTGGGTGTTATTTGTAGTATATACATTATACCCTTGATTCCCAATAGATTTTTTTATTCATTAGATTTGTTATGTGCTTTCATAGCTTTTTATTTTTATTTTTGTGTGTTTTGCTTCTATGGTTTAAAAGGTAGAAAAATGATAATTTTTTTAAATATTTTAACTATTTTTGTTGAAAAAAATATTTGTAAAATAAGTTGTATATTTAGAATAAAATTCTAAATTTGTAAATATGTTTTTCTAAAAAAAATTATCTTTATGAATATGAAAAATTTTAACTTATAATTATTTTGTAATATCTTTTTAAGTTGTTTTCATATTTTACTATATAAAAGTTTCTATTTTATTTCAAACAGTTAATCATCTTAAAATTATTTTTTGAAAATTTTATTCAAATAAAAATTAATTTTGATTATATTGATGGTTAAAATAATTTAATTTTTTGAAAGTACACATTTTTTTGTTGTATGGACAAGAAAGAGAGAAATAAAAAATAGATATAATATAAAATAAACATGAAAAAGACTAATCTTAAATAATACCGTAAAATGTGTTTTAAGCACATAAAAATCTCTTAAAAATGATAAAGAATAAATTAGATAACATTTTTAAAAAAAATGAATTAAATAGCATTTAAAGGATTAAAATTATTTTAAAAAAAATGAATTAAATAGCATTTAAAGGATTAAAATTATATATTTCTAAATTAAAGACAAAAATATAAAAAAATATTTGATATTGAGAATTTTTTAAGTACCTAAGACATATTTTAATCTATAGTGCAAAACATTTTAGCATTCAATGAAAATGCAAATTTGATTTAACTCTTAGTTTGTCTTAAATATTTGTTTTTTGCTTGTTAGGAGTTGAAATCAGGAGATTTACAACAACTCATACACTTTCAATCAACTGAACTAGAACTCATACACTTTCAATCAACTGAACTAGACCCTTTTGATAGTTAGTCTTAAATGAAAAAAATTATGATATAGAATAAAAAATCATCATAATCAACTTTTAATAGAGGAAAAAGGATAAATCTAAATATGATAAATGATATAATATAATAAAAAATATAATACTAAAATATTAATAAAGTGTTCAATATATAAGAGTATTTATATATGATAAGTTTGGTAATGATTCATCTTTTATTTGTTTGTTTATGAAAAATATTTAAAAATAATGTAGTAAATATAATGGATTACATTAGAGATAAAATGAGGTGTAATAAAGGTTATTTCGTCTTGAACCTTCTTAGACTCGTGGTCATATTCACAGAATAATCCATTAAACCATGCTAGATAGTAGATAGAAAGAGATGTAATACATATATAATAAGTGTGAAAAAATTGGATATTTATTTATTTAAGATGTGAAAATATTAATGAGAATTATTTATTTATTTAGATTTAAATTTTATTTTATTTTTTTATTTTTAATTTTATAATTTTTATTTTCTATTTAATATAAAAACATTTAATCCTCTTATTTTGGTCTCCTGTTTAAAAACAAAGGCATATTATTCTTCTTTTTTTCACCAAAATTATGTATTTTTAAAGTATTCTGGCTTTTCTGTTTTCTTGAAATAATTTTCAATCAATTTTTTAATATTATTTATTTTTTAGAAAAGTATAGAAAATTTAAAAAATATGTTTAAATATATTTTATTTTCTAAATTTTTAACTTCTAAACGAAAGAAGGTACCCCCATGAAAAGGTGGCAGAAGTTGAAGAAAGTAATTTTTATTTTTATAAATTTAAAACTAAAACTAATTTTCCCTTTACTTTGTAACTCCTTCCTGGTCACCACTTTAAATAAGGCATATTTAAGTTTGATTAACCTTGTATTAGCTTATTCTTAGTTCTAGTCACAAATGAAAGTATATAATTGAAGTTTCTTAAATGTAAAATATAAAGTGAACTAAGTTTGTACACACGGTTGTTGGTTCACGTATTTGGAATAACAATTAATGGCTGTTGCATATTATATCATGAGAAAATTATGTAATCAAATCATATTCATGAATATGATTTTGGTTGTTCGTGTATCATATATAACTTAGCATGTAACATATTTTGTTTTGTTGGTATGGTTATTTTTAATCAAGATTATTTGTATAAAAAACATATTGTTTCTTTTTAAAATCACATTAAAATTTTTAAAGATAATAAAATTAACGATATTTGGTACTACAGTGATAGAATTTAAAAGGGAATCAAAATTGTAGTGAAGAAAAATGTTATTTTCATAACTTTCTATTCTTCACTCTAGTCACTATAAACATTACACCCTCGTGACACCTGTTATCAAATAGTGTCTTATTGTATGTTAATTTCGGAGAATCATTGTAAAGTATATACAGCTTTTGCATTCTGTTGCTTAAAAGTGAAAAATAGAACAATCCTATCGTTTTTTAATCTAAAACATGGAATTAGATGTTGAATAATCACATTGGTTGATTGCAAAGATCTGAACAGTCAAAGAATACCAATGCCACTATCCCAAAGACCCGAGCCCAGAAACATGCAATCATTTCTAAATAAATTAATAAATAAACCAGTGAAATCAAGAGCTGAACTAATATTATATTATCTATGCTTACCGAATAAAATCACAAGGAAAAACGGTAGAAACAAATTTATTTTTTCCCGTGAAAAGCTAAAATTCATATACCTTTTACCGCTAAAATGAGTTTCAGTTTACTTTTATCCATGTTTTTGTTGAACTTCCTTGTATCCACATAGATGACAGAGACTTGTAGAAATAGAGATGTATTGAATTTTCAAACACGAAATAAGTAGGAAAATACAAAGTTAAAAAAGTGGAATTCTGGAAAAGAGGGGGAATTTGCAGAACATGGTGCGGTTAAGCAGCAACAGCACAACAGGAAATTTACGTTAAAGATAAAGTGTATGATACAAGCAGCGAAAGCAAAATCACATTATCTAATCTAATAACATAAAAAGAATTGATTTTGCAGGCATGAAATTGAGAAACATGGTTGTACTAATTAGGGTGATTAAAGAAGTAGAGAAACAATAGGGTAGCACAATAATGAGATCATCCTGGGAAGAGCATAATGGTGTCAAGAAATGGCAGATACAGAAAGACAAGGTTGGGGTAAAATCAATAGCTAACCAATTTAAGTAGATTTGGATCCGAATTTATAGCTTCCCCGTTATTAAATGATAATGACAGTGAGATACATAGAGGATAATAACACTAAACTAAGCAGATCAGGAGTTTTACAATCGAAAAGTAAAAGGCATTACATTTACCCAAAGGTTGCCAATCATGCAAATGGAATTGAACATTAGCTAAACTTAAGATGCATTATTTTTGAATGTAAAGTAAAGTTTCACCTGAGTAAGGTATGGAAACCACGAGTAGAGAGTAGAGAGTAGAGAGTAGAGAGTAGAGGAGTAAAAAAGCAGAAGAGGAGATATAAAATGATGATTAATTGGGGAGCAGGAAAGCAGAGAGAGAGAGAGAGAGAGAGAGAGAGAGAGAGAGAGAGAGAGAGAAGGAAGAGAATAAAATTGAAAATGTTAGTGAAAAGAAGTCAAACAGGGACATAGGCACCAGCGGCGGGAGCGGGAGAGTGACTAAGCATAGGGCCATAGGGATTTTCCTGATCGTCCGCAACAAGGTCGTCGGTACGGCGCAAGGCAGAGTGGAAGAAAACGAGGACGGAAGCGATGGCGGCGGAGAGGAGGAGGTTGAGCCAGGCGGCGGTGGCGAAGAGAGCGAGGAGGGTGAGGAGGGCGAGGGGGATGAGGGCGAGGGGGAGGTCGTCGCGGGAGAAGTAGAGGAAGTACCAGGCGGCCAAGAGGAGGATGAAGAGGAAGAGGGATAAGGGGTGGCGGAGGAGGGTGAGGAGGAACACCACCAGGAGGACGAGGCCGTAGTTCAAGAGGAAGTACGTCAGGTTCTGTGCCACGCGCCTGCTCCCCTCCGATATGGACCTTGGCAGGTTCATGCCTGACACGTCTAGGAACACGCGCCAGGGCCGCCGCGTCGACACCACGCTTTCACTTGCTTCCTTTATTTTCCCTGCCATTTCCGCCCATGCCCACATTCTCTCTTCTCTCTTCTCTCTTCTCTCTTCTCTGCAAATCCAACCAACACTCACTCCTCTGTAATGCGATGTAACCGACGAACACCAGGTTTCCGCCTCTCTTTCTTATGATTGGGCCCTGCTGCCACTGCCCCAATTATCAATCACAACCTCCCATTCCAAAAGCTAAACCCCTTCTTATTTATCACAATTTCTTCTTTCAATCCATAAATTCTCTTTACACCTCTATCATTTTTTAAAGTGACAAAACTGTTTTTAATTAAAACAATCAAAATTTAATTATCATCGATTTCTTTCTCTTTCGTTTACATCTCTCTCGTTTTTTACCTCTTTCATTTGCTTTTATTGCACAATTTCATTTTTCTTCTCTGTTAAATCAATGGTTTTCTCTTCTTTTTCTTCGTGCGTTTGTATTTATCTTTGTTCTTTCTAGATTGTGTTTGTTTTGTTCTTCCCGATTCAGGTTTGTCTTTATCTTCTTTCAGGTATGGAATTCATTTTTTTTGCAAAATTTTTTATAAGTTTGAACACCCTGTCCGAACTTGTAACAAAATTTCAAATTTTTACAAGTCTGAACATGAGTGTCTAGACTTTGTAATTGCATTTTTTACATGTCTGGACTTGTAAAAAAATGCATATTTTTTTACAAGTTCTAACAGAGGTGTCTGGATTTGTACTTGTAATTGCAAGTTGTCTAATCTGGACTCATAAGAAAAATTATTAGTAATTTATGTATTATTGTTCAAAGCATGTATGCACATGGTTCAAAGTCGCAATGGTTGGCGATTTGATTAGTAAGATGTCATATGAAGTAGATATGAAGTCTAAGTTGGAAATCCATACAAGTGTTAATGATATTGACAAAGTGAAGACACAACACCATACCTTAATGCATGACGATTGTAGTCATGCTTTCATAACCGTTGAGGTAATTCTTACTGTTATGTTTAATTAACTTAACAAAATTTTTACTCATCAAAATGTGTTTTATGTAGGTATTTGCAAGTCGAGATAAGTTATTAAAATGGGCTTCAGCTATTGCCTATAAGTTACGATTTATAATTGTCATCCCTAGATCCAACACAGTTAATGCGTGACAAGGAAAGAAAATATTTGTTTTGTTAAGTTGTGAGAAAGGTGAAAAACAAAAGAAAAAATACAAAAAGACAATGGGTGGAACAAGAAAGTGTAGTTGCCCCTTTATGTTACGTAGTAAACCTATGAAGAATAATGAAGGACGAATGGTTGAAGTGTTGTGTGAGACTCATAATCTTGGATTATCTAAAACCTTAGTAGGTCATTCTTATGTTGACTGTCTAACCACTACTGAACATGAGTTGTTTCTTGACATGACAAAGAGTAAGGTTAAACTAAGAAGTATTCTACTGACATTTAAAGAGCACAATGAAAAAAATGTGACAACTATAAAGTAAGTGTATAATGCAAGACACAGATATCAATCATCTAAAAGGGGTCTTAGAACAAAAATGCAACATTTGATGCATTTACTTGAACGTGACAAGTATATTCATTGGCATAGAAGGCACAATACAACTTAAGTTTTGCGTGAAATTTTCTGGACAAATTCTGATGCAATGAAGTTGGTGAATTCTTTTAATATAGTATTGATGTAGGATAGTACATACAAGACAAATAGGTATCGACTTTATTTACTTAAAATTGTTGGTATGACGTCTACAGGATTAACATTTTTATTGGTTTTGCTTTATTGGAGTTTGAGCGTGAAAATAACTTTGTGTGGGCACTTGAAAGCCTAAACGATATTTTTTTAAAGGAGTCATTTCCTCAAGTATGTATTACTGATAGAGATTTAGCATTGATGAATACAATTAAAATTGTCTTTCTTGAGGCTACTAATTTGCTATGTCAGTTTCATATACAAAAAAAAAAGAAGAGTAAAGGCAAAATGTAAGATGTATGTGCATCTTAAAGATGAATGGGAGTAAGTCATAGAAGCTTGGTTTTGTGTTATGGATTGTGCTATTATTAATGATTATGAAAAACATGTGACAACATTAGAAGTTATGTGTTCACTGTGGCCCATGTCTATGAACTATGTGAAGGGCACATGGTTAATCCTTCATAAAGAAAATTTTGTCAAGGCATAGCCAAATAAGATGATGTATTTAGGGAATACAACCATTAACAGATGTGTTATTTCGTAAAAGGTTATATCATTTTATTATTCTATAGTGCTAAAGTTTTGTTTGTATGTTATAAATGACATGTTTTCCTACGTAGGGTTAAGTCTACTTATTGGAGCTTGAAGAGACTACTTGAAAACAACATGGGAAACTTGTGTAGCTGTTGCGATGTAGTGAACAATTTGATTACAATACCACAAAATGAAATCAAAGCTTTTTTTGAAAGAAACATTCATCATGTTGGTCACATGTTTAACAATACAATATACAAGCGGTTACGTGGGTTTATTTCAAAATATGCCTTAACTCATATTGAAGATGAGTATCAACGAGTCAAGTTTGTTGGTGTTGACAACAATCAATGTCGTTGCATCTTAACTCGTAAGATAAAAAAATGTGACCTTTCATATTTTGAGCATGTAGGTGCATTTCATTCTATGCATGACAGTTCATCGACAAAGAAGTAAAGCCAAACCCAATTATGCGTTAATAGACCGAAAAAAGTTGTTCCCATGCTTGATCAATTTCACTTTAAACTACATCCGTAAATAGATGACGTAGTTGATGTCAAAGTTGATAGGAACTATGGTTATCATGCAATAGCTGTCATGTTGGGCATAGGTGAAGATTCATGGTCTTAAGTATTTATGAGTTTGGACAAAGAGCTCATTGAACAATGTTATAAATATGCTTCTTTGTTTGAAGGGCATGAACATGTTGAATGCCTACGAAAGTCTCTTTTGGTTAGTGGATTTGAAAAGGTACGCTTTATATTCATAGTAAATATGTTATAATGGATTTGAAAAGGTACGCATTTTGTTACGAGCTAATGCGATTATTTAACTTTTCATAGGTTACCACGGATAAGTGGATGGTCATCCTTGACATGAGATATCTCATCGCGATTAAATATATTGTCATTCTTGTGTTTCTATCACTGAAGCAAAACATGACATTTTTTCCACTTAGAACAGAACCTTCTGCAGATTTAGAAATGCATTGCATGATTTGTTTAGGTCAGGTTTATGAAAACCACTTTGTCTAGGTAATTTATGAATTATTTACTTTATTTAATTTTTCCATTGTTATAACGAGATACATGTAACTCAAATTCATTTAATGTGATGTAGTTCCTATGGAAGCTAGTCACATATTGTTGGGAAGGCCATGACAACATGATAAGGAAACTTTGCATAATGACCTCACTAATAAAATCACTCTCTCTCATAAAAGGAAAAAGGTTACCTTACTTCCTCTTACCCCTACCGAGGTTATGGAGGATAGAAGGATCATTAATCTTAAGAGAAAGAGGGATAAAAATGAAAATAAGGTTGTTGGTAGGAAAATCGAGTATAAGGAATATCCTTTTTTTCCTTTAAAGGAGGTTCTCTACATAGGAAAATCTTCCCACCAACCCTTACAAAAAGAACAAGTTGAATTTGAGGATGTGGCTATACCGTTTGAGCACTTTGATCCACACTCTCAAATCCAACTTCATGAGTGCTCTATTACACCTATACTAGTCTTGTCTACTATTTCAAACCTTTGAGGCTAGTATGTAGTGCAATAAGAGAAGGATGGGTAGTTACTGTGTGGAGGCACATGCAGACTAAAATCTTTTCAAACCTTAGTGCCAAACTCCACTACCCCATTCCTAAGAGGTCTCCTTATAAAACTTTCACTCCCCCCAAAATCACTTGTCTGCATATACTTACTGTTTTCCTTATTTTCTTGCAGACTTTGAAAAAGAAGAAGAAAGGCCTCAGAATTTGAAGTCAAATCTTCTTCAAAGGAGAGGAGATGATGCAATCTCACCTAACATGCATCATGGCTAGGAGGATTCAAGGAATGCAAGGCGTGGATGAAAGCTCATTGAAGATTTGAAGCCATAGTCGTCATTATTTTTAGCTTGTAAATATTTTATTTTAATTAGCTAAATAAGAGCATATTTTTAATTCCCTTAAGGCCATGTATTTTCGACCATCTTCATTTTAGTTTAGAAGGTACAAGTGTTTTTAATTAAAAAGGAGAAGTAAGCTTAGAATGGGTGCATAAGTAAAGACATAATTTTGGGCTAGCCCATTCACTTTAGGACTAAAACTTGTGTTAATTAGTCTTAATCCTAATTAAGCCTAAGTCTCACATTGCCTATAAAAGTGTTCCCAAGCTCTCCCATCGAGCTATATATACTCATTCCTCCTCATTGTAAATCTCACCTTTGAAGTTGAATGAAAATAGTTTCTTTGTGAGCACATTATTAGTAAAAAGTCTTGATGATCCTCTCTCTTAAGAAACCTCTTCCTAGTTGGTTTTTATCAAGGGTTTCTTCCCTGTGGTAAACCTAAACACTTTGGCTTATCTCTCTTTGAGAGTGGCACCCTACTTCCATTTACTTTCCCCTCTATCATCCATTTCATGGTGCTTGGAACCTCAAAAAGAAAGATGAAGGGGAGTGCAAAAGTATTTTGCATCAAGTAACCTCCAACTCCATTTGCATAGTAGACTAATATTGAACTCATTCAAGCCCTTGACTCCTTGGCTCCTTGCGATTTAGGTTGACATATAGTCTTCCATGAAAGCCAACTTATTTTTTGAGCTTCAGACCACCCTTGCCAAAGGAATTTTCTCTGGATACTTACAATTAAGTTTATGACCTTTTTAGGTGCCCTGTGAAATGAGAAGAAAAAGAGAGACAAAGTATTCAGAATAGAGTTGATAAGGGTGATGCATCCGCCAATGGAAAGATTTATGCCCCTCCATGCTGCCAATTTTCTTTGGAAGAGTCTGATCTCGAGGTCCCATGTGCAAGATTTTCGTGGATTAGCCCCAATTGGTATACCAAGAAACTTTAGAGGCAAACTTGTAGCCTTGCAATGAAGAAAAACCGAGCAGCTTGCATAAAAGGAAGTGGCACATGAACTACGGTAATATTACTTTTCTGAAAATTGACTGCAAGCCCATATACAAGTTCAAAGCTTCTAAAAATTGCCTTGATAGCCCATAGATTGTTGAAAGTTGGTTCCCCTATGATAATTCAGTCGTCAACATATTGAAGGATAGAAAAATGAGTATGTTCCTAGACCATGCATGGGGAGAATAGGCTCTCTTGGCATGCCTTTTGCACTAGTCCTGTTAGACCTTTAGAAACAAGGAGGAAAAGCAAGGAGACAATCAGATCACCTTGTTGGAGATCTTTATGAGTTGTAATTTGAGTGGTAGGGAAACCATTAATAAGTATTGATATTTGATTAGACGTGACTAACGCCTTTATCCACATGCACCATTTGTCATCAAAACATATTCGAACCAATATGTAGAAGAGGAAGCTCCAATTTACAGAGTCATAGGCTTTCCAAAAGTCAGCTTTAAACATGAATAACGATTTTTTTTGTTCTTTTTGCCCAGTCCACCAACTCATTCGTAGCTAGCACACCATTTAGCATATTCTTACCTTGTATAAATGTAGTTTGGTTGGGAGAGATGATGGATGCTATTACCTTTTGTAATCTTGCCTCCAACAGTTTTGATATAATTTTTTGCATACTAGACACCAGTGCAATGGGACGGTATTCAGATGTGGATTGAGGGTTAGTGACTTTAGGGATAAGTGCAACAAAGGAAGACTTGATGGATTTTGGTAAAGTGTAATTGTGGTGAAATTCTTGGACAACAACATAAATATCTTCTTTGACTATCTCCTAACAGGATTTAAAGAATTCAAAGTTGAAGTCATCTGGATCAGGGCTCTTACTTGCATCGCAGCTCCACACAACAACCTTAATTTTGTCATGTGAGAAATTGGAGCTAAGACATGTTCTATGATCTGTTGACAGTTGCTTAAAATTAATGCCATCTAGATTTGGTCTCTCTATTCATTTTCTTGAACAAGATTTCGAACGTGACTAGTGATCCCTTCCTTGACCTGATGAACATCATGGAACCAACCTTGTTCTGTATTAAGCACCAAGATTTGATTTGATCTTTGTCTCGATTGCAGATAGGAATTGAAGAAGCATGTATTTGCGTCTCCAAGTCTAACCCAGTTTGGCCTTGGATTTCTGGTATAGTTGGCTCTCTTTTTGTCTCAAAACCTGCAAGAATTCATTAGTGGTACACAATCTTTCAGCAACAGGGCCTGAAGCACCTTGCATTATGTTTCCATATAGGATATTTAAGTGATTAGCCAAGATATAAATTTTGTTTTCAGCATCATCAAATTCAACCTTTTTTCCATTGACGAATATCCAACTTGAGCTGTTTAAGTTTTTCAAATGTTGCCCACAACTTCCATCCATCAGTAGTGACCTTTGCCCAACTTTTAGCTACTAGCTTCTTAAAGTTAGGGTGCTGGATCCAATTATTAAAGAATTTGAATGGTTTGGGGACCCAATCCTTATATTCATCTTGCAGTAGAATATAACAATTATATAAGATGTCTTTTTTTCTTATCTATTGAGCTGAAATGTTCCATGCAGCAATGAGGTCTTCCAATAGTAGGAAGCGATAAATTCTGCTCATTTATTTACCATATAGACTTATCCAGGATAAATTCATATCAATTACTTCTATGGATTGTATGAAGGCATTGAACTGTTTGGCTTTAGATCGATTAAAAACCACGCTTCTACCCTTTCTTTCTTCACTATAGTTGACAACGTTAAAATCACCTCCAATACACCACAAACATGAACCAAAACCCAATTTTGACATACATAAGTCAACCCACAACTTTTGTTTTCCAACCAATGAACAAGGAGAATAAACATTGACAATAATACAAGGTACCTCATTATTTCTATAAATGCCACAAAGACTTAGGAAACCATCACCCTAGATTGTAAACAAAACTTGTAAGGAGTCTTTACAGCAAATATTACGCAAACCACCAAATTGGCCTTGTGATGGTTTTGTCTGCCTCGCAATCACAGAATTAATATATCCCCATAATTCATTCACAATTGACTGCTGCATTTGTTGACATTCGGTCTCCTGAATTATACAAAAATCCGCCCTATATTCACGACTCAAGGAACCAACGTGCCTTCGTTTAGCACGGTCCCTAACCCCTCTTATATTCAATGAAAAAATTTTCATGGTGACATTGTGTTCTCACCTCCCATTTTTAATTGTCTATCCCTATCTTCTAGGGAGTTTATGATTTGGATGTAGTAATCATCCTTGCAAATCTTTTTCACTCATAGGAGACCAACCATGTTCTTTGCAATATCTCATTCAGATTGTGATCTAATTCTTAGGTTTCATCTCTAAATATAAGACATAATATCTTTATTGGCCAAAAAGAATCGTGACCTACGCATTGTGATGGAAGAAGTGGCGGACGCATATGGAGATACTACGTGGGAGGTTAAGAAATCAACAAGATGTAGAGCAATGTCATTATTATGAAGAGTTGAGGATGAATTTTGCAAATTAGGGACCAAGCTTAGGTTTGAGACAAGAGAGTTAGAGATAGGCTCACATGGTTTATTATTGGCCAGTTCCAATAAACCTCCATCAGTTACATGGTCGTTATGCTTGCAATTGCTTTGACATGTTTGAGCATTCGAAGGTTGAACACTCCCATCCTTTTGGAAATTTTCAAAATTCAAATTCTGCACCTCTTTAACCCCCAAATCTTCAATATCTTGGCTAGTTTTCAGTAGTGAAAAGGAGGCTACTTCATTAGAATCATCTGTGAATGAATTGGGATAGTGATTCATCTTCTTGCATAGTAAACAATTTGATCTCACACAAGTGCCCATTAATGCTAATTTTAACAACATACTTTATTACTTCTTGAACCCTAGTACTTATGAGGAATTTAACCACATCCAATCTGAACTTATTTAGTGTAGTACCATCAACATACATGAAGGTCCCGTAGCAAGATCATAACATATTAAAAACTCCTCCAACCATGCTTGTGGTGGTATTCCAAAACATCTTACCCAAACCAATCTTTCATGGTCTATCATTGTTGGACTTTAGGCATTAATTTCTTCGAACCACTCCTTAACCCATTCCAGTTCATAATTCAGATAATCCTTGACTTCTTTATCTTTGTCTGTTTCCATCAATACCAAGAACGATCCCATTGGTGTGGCTTTAATATCAAATAGGCCTTCCAAGTGCAACTTTTGTTGAATGGTATAGGCGTCGCCCTTGTTCACAACCTTCCAACATATGCCCTATTAAGTTCCTAAAGTTGTTCTTGGTCAACTTCGAATTGCAGGGAGAACATTGGGATCCCTTTGTTCTTGCTCCCCATTTTGTCCACCTATACTTGATGTTGTTGTGGGATCTTTGTAACACTAGCATATGTCCTCCATTGTTGGTCCTTCGTGCCCATGTTTTCTATCTTCCTTGCTTGCGAATCTTGCACTGTTCTACTGTATTTGTCCCCTAATTTCTTCTCTCTGGTTGAGCACCTTATGTATTTCAGAATATTGACTCTGAATTTTTGTCTTCCTATGAAAATCTTATCTAGGGTTAAGGCCATGAGACGTGAATCCTGGACTCTAATGAATCTGATGAAGCCAAATTTCTCTACACATTTATCTATTTTTCAAGGTATAAAAACCTTAGTTGCCTTCCCATAGAGCTGAAATATTTTCCACATATCCCTGACTTTGAAAATAGTGGGGAAATTAGTGAAGAAAAAGGTGGTTTCGTCCTCATGTAGACTTGCATTTTGTCTTACAAAGGTGGTTCGATGTTGTGTGCGGAATTATGACGATGTTCACTTTTCAAAATACATATTCTATTCTTATATCTATTTTAAAATTAAAAAATAAATTACTTTGTTATAGAAGAAACTCAAACCCACAACCTCTCACTCTTAACCGTAAACTTTACAACTAGACCAACCTTATAATTTTAAGCAAAAAATTATTTTAAAATATTGATATCCACCATACATAATTGTTTAATTATATCTATGATCTATAATATATGATATTATATTATATACTATATTATATAATGGGAGTATAACTTTTTTATGGTCACATTTTATGACTATTTTACCTTTTAAACATTTTATGATTATTCTCACTTTCGCAAATATAACTTCTCCCTATTGATATATGCATATTTTCACAATTTCTACCTTATCACAAATCAATATTAAACATGATTAATATATATATACATTTCATGATAAATATTTTTAATAAACATACAAATACACAGGTGCGACAATATTAATATTTTAACATATTCATTGACCTGACATATTTTTATCATGTTATCATAAATAAAAAATATAAAAATTAACAAAATATATTTCAAAACATGTCACATAATAATTTATATTTCAAAATATAAAAAATTATAAAATATATTAAATTAAAACCCTAAAATTTTTATAATATATTAAAAAAGAAATGTGAATACACAGGTGCGGCAACGCTTGTGTTTTCACTAGTTATTATAATGGGAACACTCTATTTTGATGTTTGTTGAACTTTTTTATCCTTAAGTAACTACAAATTATGTAACTTGTCTTTTTTTTATGTAACTTCTCTTATTTTATAACTTTTCTTCTTCTTTTTTTTCAGTTTTCATGTTTTATTTTTTTCTTTTCTTTTTTTATTTAATCTATAACTAATGAGAATACCCCATTTTTATGTTTACAATTACTTGAACATTTTTGTCGTTAAATAACTCCTAAATTTTATGTAACTTATTTTTTATGTAACTTCTCTTATTTTATAACTTCTCTTATTTTTTTTTTCTCTTTTCATGTTTTATTTTATTTTTTATTTAATAATATAAAGAGATGGACTTCCACTAATATTTATAAAGAATATCCAACTTTTAAATGTTTTTACAATTTACATTGGGCTAACGGTTATCAAAGCAAAAATTTTACCACTTCCAAAAACTTCGATTGTATTTTTCTTCACATCTTCAAGCCTTATGATGGCTCTACGGGTGGATAATGGGTCAAATCAGTCAGGTTCAAGCCCATTTTGCTCAACCTAAACGAATTTGTTCTTTTAAATTTTTCACCAGTTTTTGACCATTAACTCATGGATTTGTGATTTTTGTGTTGGGCAAATTTACTCAATTTAAACTTTGATTTATCATAATTTTTTTTTCAAAAATTATAAACTTAAAAAGAATTGTTTATAAAAACAAAATTATTTCATAAACTTAAAAAATGTTTTAGACCGAAAAATGCATTTATATATATTTCAATTAAAGAAAATGAATATTAAACAATTAATGTTTCTACAATTTGTTAAAAAATTACAAAAATAATATATCACATGCGTGCTTTTCTGAATATAATTAATATGAATTACATTAATTATTTAAAAAGATAAAAATCAAGAAAATTATTATTAATTATAAAATAAAAAATAATATTAATTTTAATATATTTAATCTGTTGCAATTCAGGTTTAATATATCCATTAATTTTAACTGATTACAATCCATTCAAAATCATACTTAAATCAATTTTAATCCGTCTAAAATTCACCGAATATCAAAATTTTTTAATATGCATATTGGTTTGGATCCAATTACAATTTTGTGTCATCCCTTTCTCCATACGGCGCTTTCTTTTTACTCGAGAGTCTCCCGTCTCCAGCTTCACTAGAACCACTTGGTTGAAATTTAAGTTAAATTTTGCGTGAACATTATTCATGTAAATTATTGTTTTTCGGATTCAAAATCCCCTAATCTCGAGCCAGATATCACTTTCTGTTTTTTGTCCAAATGTAGATTTGAGACAAAATACTTAAAGATTGACATATTTCTAAATTGAAACAGTCTATTGGTCTTATTCTTTTGCTACACAAATCTTTGAATGATCTTCTTATGATATCTTCATACTCTTCAACCCTCTTAATTCATCATTTAACATTCTAATTTCGAAAGAAAAATATTAATATAACTTGATTAGTCCAGAAATATTCTATATTTTTATTTCTGGACTCAACGGTCAGCATCCAAATGTATCTAAAAATTTCAGTTAACTGACACGTTATTGGGTTAATTCACATTAGATTGTTGCAGATTCTGAACTAGTCTGGGTTCTCAGTGGCTTCTACTTGTGTGCCAATTGCCATAAAAAAACCGACTTTAAATTTCACTGTGAAGCCCTTCTTACTAGTTGGCAAAAACACAAAGTTTATACTTCATTTATTTTTAGTAGCTCCATCAAACAACTGTGCTCTTGCTCTTTATTTTTAGCAGACAAAAGGCTATGCATAAATACAGCCTCACTTATTCATTACCTCGTCTACACACACATTAATATTATAAAATACAAACTTTGATGATAGTAGAATAGTGAAATTCTAAGCAGAAGAGGTAAAGTTAAAGTTGGCACAGTTGGTGTGTTCCAAGAAGAGGGAGCGGAAGCCAAGCCTTGAGGTTGCCAAGTCGAATTGTAGGATGTTGTTCTCCAACTGATGTGCTCCTATTGTGATTGAAGTCATTGGGTGAGAACCACCCACCACAAATCCCACTTGGGCCGTACTTGGGCCTGATCCAGCATCCACAAAACCCAAGCAAATTACCTCACTATTATTAACATATACCATTGAGTTTGCACCGATTATGCTCCACACCACTTCATTTTGCAAGACTAGATCAATGTCAGGCACAGAGGGGCCCATTCTTGAAGATCCAATGTCTTGGGTTGCAAAGCAAGTACTGAATGGAGCCACAGATGCAACTGTACGTTTTCCTACTGCTGCTACAAAGGCCTTGGACACAGCTTTGTAAATAGTGGTCTCCATCACAGTGTATGGATTAACAGTGCTAATCTTAGTCCCACCAATGCCATTGCTGTCTATGGACAAAAGGGTTGTGTTCAATGACACAATTTTGTTAGAGATTCTAATAGATTTCACCCCAATGAAGTATTCCACTGAGGGTTCACCCATGAAAGAACCTGGAGAAGTGCTAACAGGGTTTGTAAGGAGAGGGGTGAAAGTGAGAACCTTAGATAGATCCGCGTTCAAATAACCGAAATTATAAGGGCCATTACCAAACAATATCACACCAGCTGAGAAAGTGGAAGAACTCAAGCAAATGGCAAATTTTCTGGGAAAGCTGAAAGCTGAGGAAAATTGAGAAGGAAAGGAAACTTTAGTCCTGCCAAAACCAGCCATACCTGTGACACCTTTAGCAAGGCCTTGTTGGACAACATTTGATCCACATATGAAGAGGAACTTAGTCACAGAAACAACCCTTGTAGGATTGTTTCCATCAGTGGCATTGATAGCAACAACATCTGCATGAATGTCACCAAATGTGGAGACCCCAGTTACAGTGTTGCTTGGAGAGCGACCACAGATATTCTCACCACTGCAACCATGTGACCCAAAAAGGGAGCACTGAGCAGAGCCACAAGGAACTGGTTTAGAGGTGGATGAGACATAGCCATTTTCACAATTCACCCAAAAGTAGCCACCGCCAAGATCAACGGTTAACTTGACAGGCACAAGTGGGGTTCTTTGTTTGATTTGAGTAACATACTGAGGAGTTGAGGCAGAAAGATCTTTGACGACAGGAAGAACAAGTGCCTTTGGTCTGAAAGAGGTTCGAGCTTGAGCAGTGGAGAAAGAGATGAAGAATGAGAGAAAGGACAGGTAAAAGAGTCTAAGTGTGGCAGCCATTGGAAGAAGCATAAACTGATGAGAGGGAGAGGGAGGTATAGATGTGAATGAATACTATGGAGAAGGATTGGGATTTGGGACCAACTTAAATAGGTTTCTAAGTTAGACTTCTCTTCTTCTTTTGGAGGTTCAGCAATTTGAGAATAAGTTAACGCGTGTCTCTGTCAAAGATGGCGACTGAATAGATGCAATGCCCAACTTCAACTCAAACATGTCGTTCACTAATTTCTTCCTTAACATAGCTTGGAATTTGGATTCTCTCTGGTCAATAAACTCGCGCCACCGAATGGAAATTGTTGATGAAATATAGGATTATCTAAATTTTAATCTGGCAATGCCAAATTAGATTTACAAGCACATATATTGGAAGTTCGAACTGCTCAGATTTTCATGTAACAACTGCATATTTATTTCCATGCATTTTGACATTGATTTGTTTTGACATAGAAGTTCGGATTATATATTAGATTTAAATTTTTAATTAACTATAAACAATAATTAAAGTGGTCTAGATGTCTTGTTTTCATCAGTAATTAAGTTGGAAATGAAAGGATAAAATATATTTTTTTAATTTTTTTAGCTTTTATATTTTTTAATAATTTTAATTTTTATAATTTTTAAATCATCGAGTATCTATTAACAAATTCATCAAGATAACCAATAAAAGTAAGAAACACATATCTCAAGAACAAAAGAGAAAATAAAAATAAGAATAAAAAGCAAATATCATATTGATTACTCAAGAAAAAAATGCATATACTCCTAATTATACTTACAATCATTTCACAAATGTATAAACTACAAACACCTTACCTAATGTAAATAAGACATATGACATATACAAGATGTGAAACGGTGTAATGTAAAGCAATTTTTGTTGTAAAAATAAAAAATAAAGAGATGAAAATTTAACCTCTATGTGCCTAGCCTATGAGGTAGGTTGAATGGTATAAAATTTTAACATTGACATTAAATATAAAAGCTCTTATCTAATAATATAAATAACCACATCATTTGCTTATTTTTTCATCCCACCATGAAGTGTAGTTATCGCTAGTAGCTCTTCATCCAGAGAGTTAAAAACAAGAGAATTTTAAGTTTGATGTATTATTCTCCTAATATAAGAGACAATGTGAAATTGTTCTTTTCTCATATTTAAAGAAGTTGTAGTTTTTCTTCCACTTAGTGAAAATATTTCTCCAACCATACTTGTAGTTTTTCCCTTATCAGTTAAGAGTTTTCCAAGTAAAATTATTGTGTATCAATTTCTATTTTTTTCATCTCTTATTTTAGATGAGTTATTATTTTATTACTATGGTATTCAACACAAGAGACATGTGGTATATCTAGATAAGGATACTCCAATCTAGCCTAAAGACACATATCATGACCAAACACAGACACCATCACCAAATGTTTTTCACCTTTTCACTAGACTCACAAACTTTCACATGTGCACTCTATGAAATTCTAAATCAACACCAATATAAATCATTCTTAATTATCATTTTTTTAATCAACTAGCATACATTTAAACATGATATTAGAGTAAGTGACATTATTGGATGAAGATAATTTTATTAATTACTAAATAATACTCCATCTAGACTCATATATAAGTAAAAAAGTTGAGTTTTGTTTTGGACTCAAATATAAGTAAATTCAACTACTTTTGTCTTATTTAATGCTATTATTTTTAAAATACCAATCATTTAATTATAATCATTATTTTTTTTATTCATAATATTAAGTTCAAAATAAAGGTGCTTTATAAATATTTTTATTTTGTATTTGAAATTAGTGAGATTAAATAATATAACTAATTTTCTTAACATGTATGAATTTAAGTATTTTTTATAATTATATTAGAATTATAAGGTTCACCTAATGGTAAAGTAGAAAGGTAGAGATTGAAGGAAGAGGTCGTGAGTTCGAATCTGACAAAAACTAATATATTAACAATTAATATTTGATCTATAAAAAAATTAAAATTATATTCAATCTTTTCAAACAAAAAAGAATTTAATTATATTACTTTTTAAATTTTATTTTCAAATTAATTAAATATCAGGTTGAGAAAAATTAAGGAAAAAAAGGCCTATAACTTTATGCAATCGTTTCAATAACTATTTGAAGGAAGTTTTGTTTTTTACCGCAACTGTCCAAAGGAAGTTAACAATTAATTCGTTTAGACTTTTGTGCTTTCCTTTCTCTTCTGAATATTTTAGAGCAAATATTTTAAAAAGGGGACGAATACCTTAAAAATATTCGAATATAACAAAGGCTGAAACGATCCATTGAGGTATGCAACTAACTCCAAAGGACTCGTTCATAACTCATGTGGATTATTTTTGGTTGCTTCGCATTTTATTTAGCCTAAGTAATGGTTGATTACCATTAGAGTGCATCTACATGGTGTAATTAATTGCTTGAGATTGAGTTTGGGTTGCTTGGTGAAAGAACCATTGTTTCTTATTAAAATAATATTATTTAGTATAAGGACCAACTAAAACAATTAATGAATTATCATAACTTCTCACTATAATAAAATATTTAATATGAGAATCACTTAACCTAATTAAACTAGTGAAAATGAGAGGAGAAGTTATAAACTGAATGAGGTATAGGATCACCTGCTTGAGGTATTGTTTGCTTTAGGGGTTGTGACTCCATTCCGGTTTTGCCCTGAAAAGGCTCATTGAAAAGTTAAGGGAGGAGGGTGTTTATAGACAACCCTTAGCCTTGATTCTTAAGCGATGTGAGACTTTGAATATGTACCAAAACAAAAAATATTAATAGAAAGGAGGTAAGTTACTAAGGTTTAGTGAGAGTCTAACAACCACCATGAATTAGAAATGAAACATACTAACGCACAGGTTGATCGATGAAAACATTTCTCAGTATAAAACTTACTAAATCAATGAGTTTAATAAATTTCACGCAAATGGTTATATTTATCATATATTAAATAAGCTATTTGAAATAAATATATTAACATAAAACATAAATAATATGAAATGTAAACATGATGGGATCGCTCATGATAGAACCAAGAGACAGTTCCAGAGACAGTTTCATTTTGTTGATAGTCATCTCCTCCAAGAGTGACCTTTCTCTTAGGGTGACTCCAAGATTGTCTTTCTACTTCTTCAATGTAAATCTCTAAGGCTTTTATAGCTTGAGGTTTATCATGTAGCAAATAGACATGATCACAATGTGTATAATCATTGATGAAGATGATAAAGTATTTCTCTTTATTGAAAGAGTTCACATCAAAAGGTCCACAAATATCAATGTATATAATTTCAAGAAGTTGACTACTTCTTGTGGCTCCTTTCTTTGTGTGTTTTGTTTGTTTACTTTTAATACAATTCATACGTACATTCAAATTAGTGAAATCTAAATCCAGAAGGATTTCATTCTTCACTAATCTTTGTAATCTTTCCTTGGAAACATGTCATAAATGTTTATGCCACAAGTAAGCAGAACGTTCTTTCTTTAAACCACGTTTACTGCCAATATTATGATGCAAGGTCAAAAGTGTTTCAGCAAAAAGATTATTAAGATTTAATTTATATAATCCATCACATAATATACCACTAACAATTAAATGGGTATGTTTATACAAACTCAAACATCCATTACCAAATTTAATAGAGTATCCATTAACATCAAGTTTAGATAAAGAAACTAAATTCCTTGAAATACTAGGTACATAAAGAGTTTCAAACAAATCTAAACGATGTCTAGTGTCGAGGATTAAACGATAAGTACTGATTGCTTCCACTGGAACCTTCACTCTATTGCCCATAAAGACAAACTTTTCATTTGACTTTGTGGTTCAGGTTGTAAGGAATCCCTGCATCGTATTAGAAACATGAGTTGTACATCTAGAGTCAATCCACCAAGTATTTTAAGGAACTTCAACTAAATTTGATTCGAAACATACATAAGCACTTTCTTTTTCGAACCAAGCCTTACATTTTGGACAATCCTTTTGGAAGTGCCCATTCTTTCTACAAAAATGTCCTTTTTGTCATGATGTTCCTTCTTGTGGATTTGAGAGAAAGAAGTCTCATTGATCTTTAGGAGTCCCTTCCTTTTCTTGTCATGTTTCTTACCAAATTTCTTTCTAGCTCCTTGATGGTTAACATAATTAATGGAATGGTTTCCTTGATTATTAAGTCTAGTTTCCTCTTGAACTAACATATTATGCAATTCATGCACATTCCATTTATCTTTCATGGTATGATAGTTCATTTGGAAAGGACCATACCCAGACAGTAATGGATTTAATAGTAATTGCACAAGGAAATTTTCATCCACATTCATTTTCAATGACTTAAGTTTTGCTGTAATGTTTATCATTTCGGTAACATGTTCATGCATAATACAAGAACCATCAAATTTCATTATGGTTAAAGTACTCATTAATGTCCCGACAAGAGACTTATCAGTAGTTTGTGAGTGCTCTTCCACAAACTTCATCATTTCTTTTGTAGTTTCAATTGTAGGAAGAGCGAATTCAATGTTATCAGCAATACTCATCCGCATATACATCAGACTCAATGTGTTTGACTTTTCCCAATTTTTAAAATTAACTTTCTCTTCCTCATTGCTTGAATGAGTAATAACACTTGGTTTCTCTTCGCGAAGAGCCAAATCTAAATTCATTACCCCAAGGTAAAATTGAATTTGCTCACTCCATTTAGAGAAATTAAGTCCATTAAAAGTTGGAATAAATGAGAAATGCGAATGCAAAACAAAAGTTACTGCAAGTAATAAAGATTTAAAATATCAATGCCTTGAGTTACATACTAACATGCTAAATAAATTCAGAATATGACTTCATACATTGCATATTGATGTTCACCTTTGAGCAATCCATCAATATACCATACTTGACATAATGGTGCAAAAAAAAAGTATACATAATTTGGCAATGATATATGCATTAATTAGAAATACTTATTATCTTTGGATATATAAATATAACTAATATAGCATTTACACTACCAACATTTATGCTCATCAATTATAAGAACAAATAATCAACCTTTGGGTGATCTTAACTATCTTATTATAATGAACTTAAATATACCCATAAACAAAAATAAATAAATAAATAAATCATAATTTTGCATCCATTATTTTATAAGTAAATGATAGAAGTTACTATTAATTTTGCAATTAAACAAACTTAAAGATTTGGTCACTTTGGTGACTAACAAATCTATCATACAATTAATTCCAAAATATAAAAATTTATTTGACATAAACATAATTTTAATTTGAAACTAATTTTTATTTAAGAGTTTGATGATTAACAAACCCTCTTAATACAATTTCAAATTAATATCAATATTTATAACATTTCCAATTCACAAGAATATATATAGATTGGACATGCAGATCATGCCGAAAACAACAAGCCAATTGTTTAATTACTGGGATATGGATGCAACATTTGGGTATTATGAGTAAACGGTTTTAAATTTATTTATTTTATTTCATATTCTCGATCAGCGTTCTTATTTTCCAAAAACACAAGACCAAAAAATCGTTTTATTTTCTCAATTCATATACAAATCATTAATACAACAATGCAGCGGAAAATATTTTTTCTCAAATTCTTGATGGAAAACATTCATGTAATTATTAAAATTACCATTGATGAAAAACGATAAATTCTCAAATAAATGTTCTGATACCACATGTAAAACTTTCTTACATAATTTGAATGAGTAAATAAGATATTAGAATTCATAGTTTTCACATACAAGATTAGATGAAAACACTAATATTGATCCATAATAAGATTGATGATTTTAAATCTTGTAGAATTTGTAAGAAGAATCTTTTCTATCTCTTTTCCATTTTTTTTCTTTGTTCTCTTCAATTCTTGATAGTAATTTTAAGAGACAAACTTAAGTAGAGATATGGACTATTCATATCCTTCTTATATATATTGTTTCCATCAAACAATATACCCTTTCATTTAAACTTATAACTTCCTTTTTAAAAATCACATTTTTTCATTCAAATATATTAAATAGTATATTTTATAATTTTTTTCCAAAAGTTAAATCCTTTCATTTAAATATATTAAATAATATATTTTGTAACTTCTTTTCCAAAAATCACAATATATTTATTTTATTTTATTTTATTTATTAAACTGCATACATTTTCCCCACATAATACATGGACATTAATTTCTTACATGTACTTGTAGTAAAAAAAAAACCTCACATAACATTTGAATTGATGTGAGCGCAACAATTTGCACTTTTTAAAAAGAATTTTACTTTGAGAATCCTATGCTACAGCCTTTAATACTTTGGAGGATTAGAATGATGAATTATCCTATTCCAGAATATCATACGGATGAAATAGGGGATATGCCTGCATTTGTGTGTCTAGTTGTCATGTATGACAATGACAGACGTTAACCTATGCTCAACTAGCTCAAGCTCATGGGTCCCCTTCGTCCTCCATTTTCACATTATTAACACGTTTCCTTTTTATCTCTATATATCTTCACATCTCTGCCTCCCTCTCATCAGTTATGCTTCTTCCAATTAATGGCTGCCTCATTTAGACTCTTATTTTTGTCCTTTCTTTCTTTCTCCATTGCTCAAGGTCAAACCTCTTTTAGACCAAAGGCACTTGTTCTTCCTGTCGTCAAAGATCTTTCTGCCTCAACTCCTCAGTATGTTACTCAAATCAAACAAAGAACCCCACTTGTGCCTGTCAAGTTAACCGTTGATCTTGGCGGTGGCTACTTTTGGGTGAATTGTGAAAATGGCTATGTCTCATCCACCTCTAAACCAGTTCCTTGTGGCTCTGCTCAGTGCTCCCTTTTTGGGTCACATGGTTGCAGTGGTGAGAATATCTGTGGTCGCTCTCCAAGCAACACTGTAACTGGGGTCTCCACATTTGGTGACATTCATGCAGATGTTGTTGCTATCAATGCCACTGATGGAAACAATCCTACAAGGGTTGTTTCTGTGACTAAGTTCCTCTTCATATGTGGATCAAATGTTGTCCAACAAGGCCTTGCTAAAGGTGTCACAGGTATGGCTGGTTTTGGCAGGACTAAAGTTTCCTTTCCTTCTCAATTTTCCTCAGCTTTCAGCTTTCCCAGAAAATTTGCCATTTGCTTGAGTTCTTCCACTTTCTCAGCTGGTGTGATATTGTTTGGTAATGGCCCTTATAATTTCGGTTATTTGAACGCGGATCTATCTAAGGTTCTCACTTTCACCCCTCTCCTTACAAACCCTGTTAGCACTTCTCCAGGTTCTTTCATGGGTGAACCCTCAGTGGAATACTTCATTGGGGTGAAATCTATTAGAATCTCTAACAAAATTGTGTCATTGAACACAACCCTTTTGTCCATAGACAGCAATGGCATTGGTGGGACTAAGATTAGCACTGTTAATCCATACACTGTGATGGAGACCACTATTTACAAAGCTGTGTCCAAGGCCTTTGTAGCAGCAGTAGGAAAACGTACAGTTGCATCTGTGGCTCCATTCAGTACTTGCTTTGCAACCCAAGACATTGGATCTTCAAGAATGGGCCCCTCTGTGCCTGACATTGATCTAGTCTTGCAAAATGAAGTGGTGTGGAGCATAATCGGTGCAAACTCAATGGTATATGTTAATAATAGTGAGGTAATTTGCTTGGGTTTTGTGGATGCTGGATCAGGCCCAAGTACGGCCCAAGTGGGATTTGTGGTGGGTGGTTCTCACCCAATGACTTCAATCACAATAGGAGCACATCAGTTGGAGAACAACATCCTACAATTCGACTTGGCAACCTCAAGGCTTGGCTTCCGCTCCCTCTTCTTGGAACACACCAACTGTGCCAACTTTAACTTTACCTCTTCTGTTTAGAATTTCACTATTCTACTATCATCAAAATTTGTAGCCGGTGATGAATCAGTGAGGTTATATGTATGTTTAACCTCCAAATTTTAATTACCTTTTGTCTACTACTAAATAAAGAGCACAGTTGTTTGATGGATAATATATTCAGCTTGCATCTTGAATTACTTTTTCGGTTTTATTCTTTCTCAATGTAATTCATAAAAATTAAAGAACAACCATTTGTTGCTCACATCATTACCATTTTATTATAAAATGTGACTAGCGATAATCAATTATCTTCTCCTGCAGATATAATCGTTAATTGTTTGCTGTTGTCCTTCTTTCTAAACCCATTCATTTCAAGACCTCACAACAGTACCAACAACATAGTTGTTGTTTTTTTTTTGGGTACGTACAATTACATGATAGTATTGTTACACACAGTATATAAGGGACAGGGCATATCTTCATGTTAGGAAGTGAATAAGTTGTGTATGAATAAGCTGAGTTTTGGCGACGAAAGCTAGAACAAAAGTTAAATTTCTAATTTATTCATTTAAGAGCATTCAGGATTTCTGTTAAGGAAATAGTCAAATATATTCTTTACATCCTTCTGTTTCTGTTGTTTTTTGTTTTTTTCATCGTTCAACCTATTTGTAAGAATTCTACCAAAAATAAATACACTATTTTGAGTTTTGGATCTTTCAAATTATTTTGGCAAGAAATCCCCACCCATTTTTTATAAGTTTTACATTATAATATTTCATTTATATTATTTTTAAAATATTAATTAATAAAATCAGCATATAATATTTTATCATCTTTCCTGAAAAGATTCATTCTCTTCATAAGAAAGAGGGGGTAGAGTAATAAAAAGTGATTTTTTTATTCATCCCATAACTAGTTTGAATTCAAATTCCTTTTTTAATGAAATTATATGATTACTTAATTTTTTATTATAAATAAAAACTTTTTTCCAAATAGCAATCATCTTCCTTAAAATGTGAACATTAGTAATTCAAAAACTAAATTCCTACCTAATTGTTATGTTGTATCACAAAACATTCCTTATATTTGCTTGGATCATAAAATAATGATTAGTCTTTTTGAGTTCAAACTGTTACTATTGCATGAGGTATATTTTCTTTAAAGGCATTCTGAACACATTAAATAATTTTAAAGGAATATCTCTAAGAGGTGTTTGTTTCAAAATATAAAATTTCATATTATGATGAGAATATTATTTTCATGAATATATTTGCTTGACAATACTAATTTTAGAAGAAAAATAAAATTTATGTAATTAAAAATAAAATGTATAAAAGTAATTGTGAAAAATGTGAAGTGTGGATTGTTAGTTATTGTAAAAATAACTTCTATTCCCATGGAAATCCAATATACTCGCCCTTTTTCATGAAAATTATAAGGAATATGCAATAATGTTACATTCTTCAAAATGCTTTTATAAAACTTGTAACAAAGCCAAAAATATGATATTTCCAAGTCTACACGATCAAATCTTGTTTGATAACCAGATAAAAACATATTTCAAATAGTAGAATTCAAGGTGTTAGAAATATAGTTAGTTATCGTTTATATAAAGCCTAGAAAATATATAATTACCCCATTATGAATTTTAACACAAGGTTTTCTAGTTAAAGAGAATACGCATCCTATTAAATTATATCCTACTATACACTAATAAACATACTTAGTTCTAAAATCACGACCAAGACTATGAAACTAATAATGATTACATGAACTTCTCTAGAAATATTTATAGAGAAAAACTTACAACAATATTTATAATTTAAATTGACTTACACAACTAATTTTTAGAAGATCTTGCATATAATTTTTATGAAAGAAATTTAAGTTTTTTATAATTTAATTTACCTTTACATAAGTTTTTTTGTCCTTAAAATTTTACAAAAAATTGTTTTTGATTCTTGTTTTTTAAAAATATTTTTTTAATACTTAAAATTAATTTGTTTTGTATTAACAATGTTATTTTATAAGTTTTGATGTATTTTTAATAATTTTGTAATATCGTTAACTGGAGAGGCAAACGATTAAAAGTAAATTAAAGATTAAAAAAATTTTTGAATTTTAAGAATAAAAAATTATTTTTCATGAAACTTAAACTTACTTAAAACTTTAATTTATGTATAAGTTAATAATTTATGAAGAAACTATTTCATTCTTCTTTTTTTTTTATATTTTGTTCTTCTAAAAGTAATTCTATATGGATACACTTCCTGTCTCTTCTCTTATTCTTCAGCTCAATTGTTACTGAATCTCTGATAGCCTTTCCGATTCTCAAATGTGCCAACTTTAATTTACCTCTTCTGCTTAGAATTTGATTATTCTACTATAATCAAAAGTTGTATTTTAAGATTGTTGTAAAAGTGAGGCTATATTTGTGCGTTGTTTGATTTTTTATATTTTTGTATGAAGGAGGGCTAAAGCCCAGAAAATTTCCTTTTGTCTACTATATAAAGATCAGAGTTGTTTGATTGAGCATATCAACTTGCTTCTTCTTGAAATACTTTTTCTGTTTTATTCTTCCTCGACGTAAGTCATAAAAATTGAAGAAGCGTATATACTCACCATTACCGTTTTTATTATAAAAAATGTGACGTGTGATAATCAATGCTTATAAATAAGAGCCTTCTCCCAGTCCCAGCAGACAGGAAATCTTTAATTATTTGATGTTGTCCTTCTTTCTAAACACATTCATTTCAAGACTTAATACATGATAGTTTATTTGGTACATATAATAAGATGATAGGTTTTCTACACAGACGGAGTATATAAGGGATAGGGAATACCGTCATGCTTGGAAGTTGGAACCCCAACTGAATTACGAATTAATTAGCAACTCTGGATACCTATGACAAGAAAATAAAAATAAAAACCATACTTTGTTTTTGAGTACTAAGTGTTAGAGCCTGAACTTAATTATTTCCTGCTAGCTAACTGTTGTATACACGTTACAAGTTGAGTGTTATTTGAAGTGACATTGGGAAATTAGAGAAAAAATTGGTGGTATTCAAGATCAAAAGGAATCACAGCAGAATTGGAGCCAGCCACCACGGGGATGTTTCAAATGCAATTTATGTTATAAAAAATAAAAAATTGGTGGGCGAGTGGAGCCAAGCCAATTGCTCCCACAGTAATGGATCTGCCCCTGGCTTCAGATTTGTCATAGTATTTTCTTTCCATTCCTGCTGACTGGCCTCCATTAGACATGCCAAGTTGGTGCTTCACATGTGTCGTACAAATACTTTTAGTTAAAAAAGAGCGAACCTCACATAACACTTCAGCTTCAGTCATGATTTCACAGTCATTAATACTATCATCCCCAAGAACTAGAAGACATGTTTGAATTGATCATTGCCTCAAGTTAGTTGCCGTCTTTGACAGTGGCACAATTTAACTTCTCAGTCTGTGTGCTCAACTTGCTGATGGAAAAGCTAACCTAGTATAAATTGGCTGATATCCTTCTTAATTTTCACATCATTCATCGGTCGGTTTCCCTTTTAACTCTATCTTTTCATACCTCCCTCTTATTAGTTTATGCTTGTTCCAATGACTGCCTCAGTTAGGCTCTTATTTCTGTACATTTTCTCATTGTTCATCTCTTTTCCCACTGCTCAAACCACTTTCAGACCAAAGGCACTTGTTCTTCCTGTGACCAAAGATGTTTCTACCTCAATTCCTCAGTATGTTACCCAAATCAAACAAAGGACACCACTTGTACCAGTGAAGCTAACCGTTGATCTTGGTGGTGGCTACTTGTGGGTGAACTGTGAAGAGGGCTATGTCCCATCCACCTCTAAACCAGTCCATTGTCCCTCTGCTCAGTGCTCACTTTTCGGGTCAAATAATTGCATTGGTGGGAATGTTTGTCTTTATTCTGTATACAACTCTGTAGCTCACGTAGCCTTGTCAACTGTTTATATTAATGCAGATGTTGTTTCTATCAATTCCACTGATGGAAACAACCCCGGAAGGATTGTTTCTCTGCCTAATTTTCCCTTCGTATGTGGAACAAGTATGATCCAAGAAGGCCTTGCTATTGGTGTCACAGGTATGGCTGGTCTTGGCAGGAGTAAAGTTTCCTTTCCTTCTCAATTTGCCTCAGCTTTCAGCTTCCCTCGAAAATTTGCCATTTGCTTGAGTTCTTCCCCTTCAACAGATGGTGTAATCTTCTTCGGTGATGGCCCTTATAATTTGGGTTATTTGAAAGCGGATGTCTCCAAGGCTCTCACTTTCACCCCTCTTGTTACAAACCCTGTTAGCTCTGTTCCACTTTCTATCATAGGGGAACCCTCAGTAGAATACTTCATTGGGGTGAAATCTATTAGAATCTCTGGCAAAAATGTGCCATTGAACACAACCCTTTTGTCTATAAATAGAAAGGGCATTGGTGGAACTAAAATTAGTACTGTTGACCCATACACTGTCATGGAGACCTCAATTTACAAATCTGTGTCTAATGCCTTTATTGAAGCAGTAAGAGCCCCTACAGTTGCACCTGTGGCTCCATTTGGGACTTGCTTTGCATTCCATGACATTGGGTCTACAAGAATGGGCCCAGCTGTGCCTGTCATAGATCTTGTGTTGAAGAATGGAGTGGTTTGGAGCATCATTGGTGCAAATTCAATGGTGCAGTTTAATGATGTAATTTGCTTGGGTTTTGTGGATGCTGGATTAGACTCTCTTGGTTATCCCCCAAGGACTTCAATCGTAATTGGAGCACATCAGTTGGAGAACAACTTGCTGCAATTTGATTTAGCAACCTCAAGGCTCGGCTTTCGCTCACTCTTCTTGGACCACACCAACTGTGCCAACTTTAACTTTACCCCTTCTGCTTAGAATTTGATTACTCTACTGGAATCAAAATATGCTAGACGGGGTTGATATTTTAAGATCAATGTGTGTAGAATAGGTGATGAATAAGTGAGGTAATACTCTAGCGTAGCCTACTAAGTTTAATCACCATTTGTGTGTTTAGTTGTCCGATGGAGCAACTATAAAGGACATATTCATCTTAGATCTGGAATTACTTTTTTGGTTTTATCCTTCATCAATATAAATCATAAAAATCAAAAGAGCAACCCGTTATAACACAATTTGAAGTCACATTGGAAGAATTAGAGAGAAAAAAATGTTGATTATTAGTCTTGGATGTGCAAAATGCATGAACTAGCTTTTGAACCAAGTTTAGTCCAATCCAGGAAATAAGACACTTCCCCAAGCTAAAATGTCAAAACTATCATTCGCAGGATTTGGAGTATGAAGTTGTTTTTTATAGGAAACAAAGGAAGGCATATACCTGAGATGTTTTTTCCTGCTTTAGATTTGTTTTACCAAATGAAGCCGCCGAACCTTTTAAACACATTTATTCAGTGTCAACTCTAAAACTTTTAACTACTCATCACATTATTGAATTAAATACTAACAAAATTAAGAGAGGCTGTACTAGTTTGTAAGTTATGGTTTTAATATTTTGACCAAAATTTGGGCAAAAAAAAAAAAAATAGTGATAAGAATAAAATGAAAGCGCTCTTAGAGTAATATATTGTGTAGAGTATTTGTTTATGTAGTTTGTAATTGCGAGATTGTCAGAAAGTGCATGGATCAGCACAAGTTCATAATATACAATGTTCACTATTGTTTTAATCCGTGTTCTTCTTGTTGCATTTCATAACCTATTACATAACTGATTAATAGCATAGGCCAAACAAACTGCAGCACTTAAATACGACACCATTTTCTTTCTGTGGCTAATGCAGCTGCTACTGGATTTATCAACGAGAACAACATTAACCTCACATAGCTCCTGCATTGAAATTCTTATTTGTTAGTATCAGCCATAGCCAAAAACGTTAAAAAAAAATTATTGTCAAATAATGATAACAACTATAAAAAAAGTATGAATCCTAATAAATTATAACCTACTATACACAAATGAACATGCTCAGTTCCAAAGGCATGACCAACATAATTGTAAAAACTTAAGAATCATGCGATAAACTGCTTATGTAGCATAAGGCTACAAAAATTGATGGGAGAAACCTCATTAACTCAATCTGTATTGGAGTCACCTATTTTGAAGTATAAGCAACAGAACAAAGAAGAAAGAGCATTGTTTTGTTTGTGAGTACATGCGAAGGAAAAGAAATTAAAAAGGAAGGTATGTGGAGGCATGGATGAATATAGGCACACTTGTTCTTTCTTCGCTTATTCTTCAGCTCAGTTGTTAATGTATCTCTGTTATCCTTTCCAATACTTAGAAGTTGGAATTATTCCATATAATTGTATTTTCCTTTCCAGAGACTTTATAGTTTCATTTCTGTTGCATTCAGTTGTAGCTGAGACTTAATTAAGATATTAATGAACACAGTTCTTAAATGTTCTTAGATCAGCTAAAACATTATCACAAACATTAATTCAAATAACTGTTGTAAGCATGTTTCTTGTTTGAGACGGTATTTTCATTTCTTTTCTCCCTTGGAAATGCAAGAAATATATACGTACCATCTTTGCTTGAACTCTGCTCCACGTCAATTTGATCTTGCCATGGCCACTTTAGATTAGAAGATGATGAACACTGCTGTGGAACTGAAAATGAATATGAGCTTGTACTGGCACACTGCTTCTTGCATGATGAAGAATCAGCTGTGGAGCAAATGTCTTGGTCAATGCTTGACATCCCGGTATCTTTGTTATGATTTTGGGAGTTATCCTTGTTCTGCCTCTCCTCTAGTATATGTTTTGGCCTCTTCCGAGTAGGCGGTTCATTATTGGAATCCTGAAGTGCTGGCACCTTCTGATCATTAGCAGAAATAGTAGCACATGGAGCCTTTCCCAGAAAGACAACTTTTGGAGTGTACAAATTTTCAACACTGTCTACAACAACTTCATTCCTTGGTTCATTGCCAACCGCTTTTTCTGCTGCCTGAGATTCCCACATTTTGAATATAGCTTCAGTGAGTTTTTCTCCAGCCAAATCTATATCAATTATTGGCTTTGGATAATTTTGACCCAACTCAACTCCGGCTGCTCTAAGCACAGTTAGTGGTGCATCCCAGGGATGATGGATCCACTCAGTTGGCATTCTTGCCAACTCAGGTAGCCACTGCCTCACGTATTCACCTTCTGGATCAAATTTAGCCCCAAGAATCTGCACCAAATTAGAGATGTGAGACTGCTTACTTTTATTTTGATTATTTATAGACTATGAAGGGTAGAATTCATTCCTTCTAGATGTAAAGTAGCCAAATATAGTTTTCTTTTTTCGAAGCGGACAAAAGTAATAACAGTCTGAGTTAAATATTCATCTTAGAAAAAGATCTCTTTCAACAACTATATTTCTCCTTAGGAGTTAGGACTACTGAAACAGAGTTTTTTGAATGGAAAATGGAACTAAGAAAGCCACGGATATTCAATCAAACAAATAATCAAAGGCAAAGCTCGCAATACAAACTGTGATGCTAATACATGAATCAGAACTTCAAATGATCTATATGTTAGACAGAAAAGAGATATACCTAGAGTTTTGAAGCATTATTCCTTTTAAAACTAGTAAAAGAAATATGAACAGATAAATTTCACCAGGTATAAAAATATATTGAAGATAATATGAAAAAGTAATTCTCTAGTTTTCCTACTAGCAGCAGGGTCACTTAGATTGTGCCAGTGTTTGTTTCACTAAACACAATATCTTCTAGTTTTATGAAGTGTTACTATAACGTTGGGTGTAAAAATCAACCTCCTGAGATCTCAAAAATAGCACATGAGGACAGAGGTGAGGTAAGGAAATAAAAGAATTATTGCTACAGTAAAATCAAATGCTCTAGGTAGTGATATCAAGAAAACAGAATATCCTTCAATGAAGGAAAACATGACAAACCTCAGGATTGTCCAAGCGCTCAAGCTCGTGACCATCTGGTAAGCCTCCTGAGATATACTGCCAACCCAAGATATCACTTTCAAGGTCTGCATCCAAAAGTGCGTCCCAGAAATATTTCATTCCCCATTTCCAGGGTAGAAGCAACATTTTCACAGCAAAACTGGAAACTATTATTCTTATTCTGTTGTGTATCCATCCTGTTGCCCAAAGTTCTCTCATTCCTGCATCAACCAAAGGATAGCCAGTCCTACCTTGTCTCCACGTCTTAAAGTTATCAGGATCAGGATTCCAAGGAAAAAACTTTAAGTGCCCCAGAAGTGCTCTCTCATGGGTGAAGGGAAAGTTGAAACACATATAGCGTGAGTACTCTCTAAGTCCAATGGCCCTGAGGAAAAGATTCACACTCTCTTCACCAACTCTGTTGCCTTCATTCGTCCATAATATTTGCTTCATACGTGTCACTTGAAAAACTTTCCTCACACTCAATTCTCCAAAATGAAGATACGGGGACAAAAGTGAGGTGGAGTCTCCACCAACCTTCAGCCTTTTCTCGGAGTAGTGAAGTAGATGCTGCTCCATGAATTCTGTTAAAGCCTTGTCAGCATTTCTCCAACCTGGCGACCATGCCCGACCTAGTAACGCATTGCTTGGTTTTTCTGATTCATTTTCAAGACCTAGTTCTTCCAGTGAACATTGCACAACTTTTCCTGTATCCACAGAGCAAGAGAAACAAATTCTCACATGTTTTTTACATAGAAACGTTGACATAATAAGAGAAGAAGTTGATCAGATTGCTGCTTGTTTTCATAACAGAATTGTCTAGAATTAGGCTCCTTCCTATGTCGAAGTAACATGAGTCATACATATAGTCAAATCATACCTTCAGCTGGAACTAATTGCCACGGAGGAACGAGTGAAACAACATCCATTTGCATGTGCAAGCATTTCTTCCAAAAAGCATTGAAGGTAGTAAAGGCACGTCCACTGTCATTATATACTTCCCATGGTTCATACAACAGATCTCCATTGTAACTTTGCACAGATATGCCTTGTTCCACTAGTTTTTCTTTGATGCTGTGATCACGGACAAGTGAAACTGGATCTGGTAAAACAATTAGGGTAAAAAATATGGATCAGCTAACTGGCATTGAACTGTGAAGAAATTGGAAGTAATTTTGTTCATTATAAAGCAATCCTGTTAGTGCCCCAGTTAATTCTTGTGTCTCAACTGGTTACAGCAGCCATCTACAAACTAAATAATTAATTCGACAAACAAAAGAAAAGCAGCAGAGTTAGAATTTTAGAAACAAGTAAAGCACAGCATATATGCATGTGTCTCAACAAAAAAATAAAAAATAAAAAATACAGGTTTACACAAATACTTCAAGTCATCTGATATATAATGTTTTCTAATGTGTTGTGGCATTTAAAGAATCAAAGCATGTTTTAGAATTCTCTAACTTTGACAGTCATGCACTCTTCATTTTGCAGTAATATATTATCAAATAAAGAACAAAAATAGTAAGTATACGCTCAAGTAGTGGCCACTTGGTGAGCATACCAATATGTTCAGTTTTGAGGATTGTCTTCAAGAATTTCTACCTTGAAGCTCAGCCCTAAACTGTCTCTAAATTATCAATGGAAAAACCTACTTGCTTCTTCAACTTTTGATGATTCAAAACATTAAATGACACCAGAGGCCTGCTTTGGCAATTTTCTCTAGAAGTAATTCTAGGAGAAAAAAATACAAACAAAAAAAGTCTAAACAACTTTTTCATAATTTTTTTTAAAAATGTGAGACTTTTTAAAAATTCCGGCATTTTAAAAAAAAAAAACAAACTATGTGAGCTAACTTCTACATAACAGTTAAAATTAGTTTTGAAAAAAGTCTCACATCTTTTATAAATATAAAAGTTTATAAAGAAACTTTTTTTACTTTTTTTTCTTTGTATTTTTTCTTCTAGAAGTCTTTCTAGAGAAATTTATCCAAACAAACTCCAAATTTATGAAAGGTTCTAAATTGGGTAAAACATTTAAAATAGAAGGCTAAATCTACACCAGCTACATTCTGGCAGCAGTACTTACCATATAGATGATTAAACACTACTTTTGTTGCTTGAATGGCCTTTATACACTCCAAAAGAGCAGTGATAGTACAGTGGGTTTTGATCAGCACAAGTCTAGCTCCAAGAGATTTCAGTGACTGGTCCAAGTGAGCAAGAGACTGCTTCAGCCACCACCTTGACACTCTTCCTGGATAAAATTGTCCTTCCTCTTTGGGGCACCAAATATACACAGGGAGTACAGAACCCTCCTTAGCAGCAGCCACTAATGCAGGATTGTCCTCAATTCTAAGGTCCCTCCTAAACCAAACTATAGTCCTGTTGCTACCCATATTATATACTTCAAAATTTTCATGACATGGCCAACGTTTTAACCCTCATACAACAGCTCTCAGCAGCTTCTCCCTCACACCCATTAAAGAAAACACCGAATTCACCTGAAATCTTTATGGTTAACCTAATCAAGATCCTTACCAAAAGAAAATATATGAAGATTGATAGCCCAGATATTAGATACAAGGGTTGGATCTGGCTTTTGGCAAAAAAATATAAAGATATCTATAGCAGCATGGATAAGAGCCTCAAATCACAGCCAAAGTAGACCAACAAACAAGAAGCTTATCAGGATGTCCAACTTGGATGCCACTTTACTACGTGCGAGTGTCCACCCCAAATCCTACTTAAAGAACCCATCCCCACATGTCTCACTCACCAATTTAAAGAGCACCAGTTAAAATAACAAAAAGGAAAGAGGAAAATTTCCAATCGAGAAACAAAAGCGACTGAAGAATAATAAAGGTTGCAAAAGCATAAAAACTAAAGAACGATATCCATAAACCCCTTGAACTGGAATATTAAATATTAATAAAATAATCCTTGAAGATAAGAGATGAATAACTAGAAAGTTCTTCAAATCCAGCCTAAACACACCTAAAACTTAGACCATAGAAGGAAGATATCAAATACCTACCAGTTAGATATTTAATATTCATAACTCCTCATCGAAGTTTAGCTGAAGATTAGACAATCAAGCACCAAATCAAATCAAGATTCAGCCTAAGGCTTAGCTAGTAATATATAGGAAATAATAAAGGAGGCAACAGTGAATGAATCATGGAAGTGTGCTAGGGTCTGATGAGCGTGTGATCACGTGTGGAAGATCACAAGGTACGTGCACTGATGGTAGTGGGAGACAGACACGTATGATTAACAGAGACGAAAGGATAAGAACATTGAACATGTCACTAGGGGCTTCCAGCAGCTTCCACAACTTCATCAATATGGACCAAATTTTTACCACAACAGCATGAAAATATCCTCAATAAATCCAAAACCTGATGGGCGTAACAACAACAGTTGTACGTCGTGATTTTCTAAAAGATAACGATGACATGGACTTGTGTTGCATATCAATGCAATCCAACTCAAATTATTTCCTTCTTTGTTAAAGACATGTATCATTTACTTTGATCATGAATCACTCATGACAACAACGTTAGTAACAAGTACTGTAATAAGATTTTATTTTTTTTCTTAGATACGTACGAGGATTACGGTAACTCGCGATGCGTCGAATAGTATACTGCAAATGTTTCTTCAGTTAATTTCATGAGAATTCGTGAAACTAAAATTATTTATTTAAATTGTATATTTTTATACATGTAAATTTTGAGATCAATTTTACCATCACGTAGCTAAGAGTAATCTCTATTACTTAAATGAACATATTTCAATAATAATAATGAATATCATCTTATTTGTCCTAGCTAACCATCTTACCAACATTGTGTGGGATAATTTGCAAATAATCTCGAATCTTAATATTTTAAGGAATTATTCTCTAGTTTTCAGTAAAGGGATATTTTATGTTCATAAAAAAGAGAAATCATTTCTTTATATCTAAATATTATCAACTATTAGCAGCATTTTTTTTTTCAACACTTTGTAAAATATATTTAATCATTATTTAAAATTGTATATATAATAATATTACTTCTAATTATTATGAAATTTAAAGTTGATAAGTTTATAATCATGTTGGGTCATTTGTTCGTGTGATTTGTGTTTGACATCTTTGTACACACAGCATCTCTACATTAATTATTATTTTATTACCAACATTTATATCACCTCTCTATATATATATATGTAAATAAAAATTTGGAAGGTATATAAAACTTTTGGTATTAATAATAACATAAAATCAATTAATACATAGCTGTTATGTGATACAAAGACGTTAATTTTTGTATTCGATGGGATCAAATGTTGTGGTGGGATTTTTTTTTCTTTTTAAAAGCATATTCATTCATAGAAATAAAATGTCTCAAAAACTATACATCCAATTACAGTAGCAGAGAACTGCCACACCTGTTGCATACCTGTTGCAACAGAAGTAAAAAACCTTTCAAACATATCTACGTCTACACCAATATCTAATCTAATTTAGTTTTTTGAAACAAAGGATCAGATTAAAGCTCAAGTACATATCTATTAAAGCAAAACCTATATGTCAGGTATTTCGAAGATCTTATTGAATAAAAATAGAAATACGTAGAAACTCAATAAATTTATAATAAAAAATAATGAAATTTTTAGATAATCATACAGTTTAACATTCAGTATATCAAAAAATATACTTACACTTCTGTTTAAATTTCCATATTACCTAAGAGGAGGTTAGACTACAAATTTGAAGCAGATCATTAGGTAAAGGAGACTCTAACCCTATCACCTTCTCACATTATTTGAAATTCAGATGTTAGCGTAAGTTGGATTTTGATTTTGGCAGTGACATTTTCTTTTTAATATTAGTTCTTGCATTGAGGAGAGAATGAGTTGAACTTTTGCTTAAAGCATTCAACACCTAAGACTAAGAGTCATAATTAGTTATGTGGACTGAATCGTTAAGTGAAAACAAACTTAATTATGGGCATACCATTGAAATTGAAACTTTAGTGATTATGAAGAAGATCAAATAGGAGATAAGACAATAGAATTTTGAAAGAAAAATGTGGACCTTCAACTGGAACTAAAATTTCATACAAATAAAAAGTTGAAAGAAAAAGATACACGGTTAAAATGAGACACCCAATCACTCATAAAAAACAAATCATCGACTCGTCAAAAAAATGAGACACCCAGTCAACTTAGACATATTATTCGTGTCATTTGTACGATAAATTATTCATACCAAATTCCATTTTCCTAATTAATAGCATAATATCTACATATTAAATAAAGAAAAATAACACTATTAATTTTATGTTAATAGTATATTTTTAAAGAGTAGCACTTTTTGGAAGAAAAATACCTATTTTTAAAGAATATTTTCACACGTATCAACCTTTCATTAAAATAATTTATTTTTACAAGTGTTCATTGTTAAATATAGTACCTATAAAAGGCTATGCAAAGCTAAAAAAATTTCTTCATTAGTACCGATGTGCATGACTAATGTCTAACATGAAACTAATCCTATAAAACTACATTTGTATCATGCTGCAATTAATCGGCTTTTTCACAAAACTAGTATGAATGGTGAAAGTATATAACAAAAAAAAAATTATAGCGTAAGTTTTACACTAAAATATTTAATTATAATTTTTTATATATTTTAAATTTGTTAATTTTACCGATTAATATTAACAATATAGATATTAAACTCCTGTAAGAAAATATTAAAATAGGTTAATTTGATTCTTTTATGAAAGGGGTGTCATTCAAATTCTTTTTTGGCTTAACAAGAAGGGGTCAATTGAAATTGAACCGCCACCTGTATTTTGTTATGTGGTTGAATGACTAAGCATATTAGTTACACCAATTTAGTTTAAATAATCAAGATTGCACAGGATTGATGAGACTTGTCTTTTTAAGTAATAACTTGTTTGAACAACCCAAACCAAGTCATGCCCATCCTTTTGCATGTTATATAAATGACGAAATAGAAGTGATGGTTTAACTTGATTCAATTAGCACCACCACATTAATCCAAAACAAATTGGATGATATCACAGAGTCAAATTAACCTATTTTCGATAATTACATTTTAAAAAATCAATCTTGAAAAATAGTTATGGAAAAGGCCGCAATTCATTACTACTCCCCTTCAACAACTGAGAAGGAATGTAGGCTCTATCACTTTTAAGACAAAGACACAAATAAAAAAGGCAGGGAAAGGTGTTAGGGCGAAGGCAATAATGGTGTGGAGCCACAAGCAGTTGAGTAATAATATCACAGGTGCCAAGGTAGGCCACTTGATCATCCATCCCTTATTAATAAAATATAAATTCGACATTTCTCATCTGGAAATATATAGGGATAGTGAAAATAAAGACAAATGAATAATATATGGAAATATTTTTTCTAATTTCCAGTTCACACATTCTTGGAGTGTTTGCTTTACGGTTGAATTTAAGTTTAGTATCCAACTCAATTTAAACAAAATAATAAATTTAAACAAATAAAAATAGTTTTTTGTTCTTCAATTTAGGTCAACCATTCAATTTTATGTTTTATATAAATTTTAAAATATTTTAATTTACCTAAAATTAAATCAACACTAAAATATAATAGTTAATTGTTTTTACATAGCAGTTGTAAGTAAATGACGTTTATTATTGACGAAATAACACGAAAAAGCAGTCCAGTGTGATTTGATTTAATTCGATTTTAACATTAAAAAAAAAACCGAAACACTATCCAAACCTAAATAAAATAAAATAAAAATTCAGTTTTCAAATTTTTAGGTTAACACCCATTTCTTTTGGGCTTAATTATATTATTGTATCCTCTCTTTTTTCAATTTTTTGTATTCTATCCCTATTTTCAATTTTCATAAATAATTTACTTACATATGACAGTAATTTAATAGCATAATAAATTTTTATTTTGTAATTTAAATAATTATAATTATTTTCTTTCAAATCATCTTTAAATCATAAACTTAAAGTTTGTCACATCATTAATATTTACCAACAGACCCAAATTTAACAATTTTAAAAATTAAAAAACACAATGTCATAATTTAAAAATAGAAGATAAAATTAAAAAATATGAAAATACAAGGGGTAATTAAGTGTTTTTTTCCTATGAATGCTTAAAAAAAAACGATATACTTCAGTATAACTGTTTGCCGAGCATATTTTCCATAATTCAGAAGTGCCTTGTTTTCATGTAGATTGACATGCAACAAACTAGAGTTATCAAAGGCGTCCATTTGAAATTCACAGAATATGTGTCGAATTTTCAACGGTCACTAATATATTAATCTGCACCTGAGAAGCATCATGGCAATAAGGAAGAGCTCAAATTCCTCTGCAGTGAGGTTTCTTAGTCAGAAACCCCTAATCAGCCTTCTCAGGTGTAGGTTATTTACTAGATAAATGAGAAACCGGCTATTTGAGAGAAATATGAGGAAACAGACAAAGAACATAGTAGAACTAAAGGGTATCAGTCAACATCATTCCCTAAGGCCTCATATAATCCTAGCTACATCACCCCCTCTTGTGTAGGTGCTCTCTGCTCAGTTCGCACGGTCTCTGAGGACTTCAAGATCCATCTCCGTAGGGTCTGTTGCCTGAATCTCATAATGGATGCCCTGAAGCTCCCTTCTGAACCTGTCCTTGGATGTTGCATAAAGCATCTTAGGGCGAATGCGGGCTACTGAAGGAGACCTGTAAAATAATCTATTCATAAACTGAAAAGCAGAATAAAGGCAATAACATATGTATAATTTTATTTAACAGAAACTTCCCCAGAATAAAGGTAATAAATAACATGTGCCAACAGCAGTAAATAGAAGGTAACTTTCTCCTCAAATGTCGAGACAAGAGATAAAAGCTCGCCATAAGCATCGCAAGTGTAAAGTAACTCCGAATTATATTTTGACATTGAAGTGTTGAACAAAAAATTCTTTCTTGGGACCATCCCAGTGTATCTAATAATCAAAACCCCTAAAAAGATAATCAATATAACAATGAAGAAATGGTTATACAAACGCATGACTATAGTTTATGTTAAGTGAAAAAATAAACAAAAACCAACGCATAGCTAAAATCTCAAAGCTAACAAAGGAACACACCAGTGAATAGGTCTAGTAGAGGAGGGAAGACATATGTATAGTAATTGTTCAATTTTGGTTGAAAATATGTATACATTTCCATTACAAATTACCACTCTACTATATTTGAAAATATAACAATGTATACCCCGGTACTAAGTTTTCTTCAATCTGATAAAATTTGCAAATACCAAATATCACTCATAGTCATATTTGTTTTAAGTGTTCTCTATTTTCATTTTCATAGTAAGTTTTTAAACAATCCAAAACATCAACCTCCTGGTGCCAACCAATGACTCAAGACATTCCAATAATCCAAAATTAAAAATAGTAAGTTTTTCAACAATCCAATAATCCAAAAAATATCACTGAAAGTTGAAAGACTCCTTATTCCAATAATCCAAAATGTTCTTCTCGGCTTCTATGTTAAAAATATAAACCATGAAATCATCAAAACAACCAACCTTTTGTGCCAACCAATGACCAAACACATTCCAATTATACTAAGTTTATTCTTTTTTCCAAATCATAAACAAAGAGAAAATTAAAAGCTTTACCAAGATCTAGATTCCATCCTGTGATTTTAAGAAAAGAAATTTCATTTCAGATTTTTAAATTCCAATAACTGGTGTATGGAGAAAACAGTTCAGCTATTCAACTTATGCACAATTCTCGGAATAATTTTCTAGCAAAAATTATAATTGATAAAGATCTAGGTAAGCAATGATCTAAATCTGAAGAACAACACACATTGAGAACTAGAATGAGAGCTTCAGCGGAGCAGCAACAAGCCTACAACCTCAGTAACAAAATGTTGAGCATTTTTTGAAAAGACATAAAAAAGTATTTTTAAGTTCTAAATGAGAGAGAGGTAGAAAGAGAGAATGTGAAAGAAGTCAGGCTCTGAACTGCAAGGAACAACTTTGATGCAAGAATTTGTCAAAATATTTAATCTTGACTCTTGAGTCTCTCAGTAGTGCATTTAGAATAGGACTTAATAAGATTAGGTATGGCAGTATGGCACTATTAAGAATAAAATATTAATTACATATTTACATAAAAATATTATTGAATATTTTGAATGTGTTTAATAAAGTGTTGAATGTGTTGTGTTACAAATGTTCCCCTTCATGGTTTTCTCTCAGAATAAAGAGAAGGTTAAATTTTGGCAATATACAAGATACGGCTCATCAAGCCTCAAATACTCTCTTTCTCTCTAGTCTCTAGGTTGTTTCTAATTTCAGAATAAGGACTCTTTTCATTATTGACATGGGTGAGTGACAAGAGGAGATTTGGTATTGAAAAGGGAGTTGGAGGTCAAATTTGTTTGTTTGGTAGGAAAACCTTCTAGTAGAATTGTGTAATATACTTTCCTCCATTTCACTATCTAAACGAGAGGAATAATTGGATCCAGAACGGAGATAAAGCTCAATTTCTATAAGCGTGACTTTATTTCAGAGGGGATTCACAGATAATTTACTAGGGGTCTATAGTGTGTTGTGTAATGTACATCAAGAGGACTCTAAGTTTCTAATCACCCATTCCTTCGGAGATGGTGTCATATCACGTCTAGCCTTTATACTTAAGGTTTGTTTTTGCAGTTATGCTTATGCCTCATTGTGGTCGAGTTCGTTATCTTCAACATGGTTAAAGGAAAGAAAGTAAAAAATGTTGGCATATTTTCAAGCATGTTGTAGTTTGGTTAATCTTAGAAGTTGAATTTAGGGTATAACTCAACCCACAAAACTGACTTGCAAGGAGAAAAGTACCCAAGCCTTATAAGGACTACATTTAGCCATATCTCTATTCTCTAGTTGATATGAGATCTCAAAAGATCTCCTCACATTCAGGACTAGACATCATGAGCATGAACAAATGCAAATGAATCAATAGCAACACCTCTTCACCCATAGAAATAGACATCTATAGCATATACAAATAGGGTGACCCAACAAAAGATCTAGAATAATCTATTAATCTTTGATACCATCTTAGAATTAATGCATAGAGGCTAGCTCAACCCAAATAATTTTCCTTGGTCCAAGACTTATAGATGTGGGATCTCAACAGTCAATACGATTATTGTGAAATAAGAATGTTTTCCAAAACTCAGGCTTTGATATGTATGGTTGATAGATGCCAAATGCTCTATCTTGGTCATGGTTTTCAAGAAGTATGGAAGGATTTTCTAGTTAGTTTTTTTTATGGGTAAATTGATTTTTTTGCTTGTATCAGACAATTTTGTTAGTTTTAAACATGCATTTGATTTATTTGGTCTGCTTCATATAAAGGGTTTGAGTACCCCTTGTACTTAATTTTAATAAAACTTTATTTGTCTATTAGAAAAGAAAAATTACATTTAGATAGTAAACAATAGGAATAGTATGTAGATATACTAGAAAATTACATCATTGTACTGAATTTACATTTTGTCATCTACTTTCCATTTTAACCATATACATATCCTTTAGTTGAGGAAATGCTCACGCCTCACGATTCCCTCTCTAAATTTTTTGTCTTAGGTCTAGCTAAACTTTTGCAATAAGCACTTACAAGAGAAGAAAATAAGGTAAATAAATTTAGCTTCTTGGAGTTATAAGCAATGTTATCTATGGCGGATGGCGGTCTATGGCGGTTTGCCAAAAAAATGCCATATGGCGATAGCGGATGGCGTTGCGGGAAATGGCGGACGCTATGGCGGACTAAAAAATAGTAATACTTTTATATATAAAGTTATAAACATTAACAAAATACTAAATATAAATTAAAAAAATACAAAAAGAGAATATAAAACATGAAATATAATTAAAAAAACAATGAAAACAACACTCATAGTCTCATATAACTAAATCAATACAATGTTAAAAGTACCTAATATTCTTCAACTGAAAACATGATCTAAAATTCAAATTAAAACATGATCTAAAATTCAAATTAACCAAAGTCATGAAACTTAAAACAAACAAAAAACAATTTCTACTTTCCAAAACCTAAAACCTATTCATCTTCATTAACTCCAACATAATCCTCATCTAAATTCTTCTCATCATCATCAAGAGAAGCATATCCTTCTTCCTCATCGTCATCTGACTTGTCATTGTCAAAATGAGCTCTGATTGCTTCTTCTTCAGACTCCCCTTCCTCAAACTCCTCATCCTCATCTTCTTGTTGAACTTGAACTTGGTTATTTTTTTCTAGTGCTTGCCTTTTAGATGTCTGGGCACCATCATTTGTTGGGTCCTTTCTTTTCTTGGTACGCCTAGTATAGATCGTAGGCTCTCCAACCCCTGAAGCTTCATACACAGTTGCCCAATTTAAACCTTCATCATTATCAAACACCAACTCATTTCCATCATCTGTAGCATCATCCATCTCTCCAATTAACCATTCGTTGCAAGCATCAATGTCATTGAGAGAGATTGGATCAATTTCATCTCTAGCATTATATCTGTGCTTAAGTTGTTGGTTGTATTTAACATACACCAAGTCATGCAACTTCTGGTGCTCAAGCCTATTTCTTTTTTTGGAGTGAATCTGAAACATTACATAAGTAGGATAAATAAAGGTCAAATGAAACTTGACCATGAAATTTAAATAAAATAAAATAAAATTAGCTTAGGGAATTACTTGCTCAAATACACTCCAGTTCCTTTCACAACCTGAGGAACTGCAAGTCAAGCTCAAAATCTTTATAGCTAGTTTTTGCAAATTCGGAGCATTGGAGCCATACATTCGCCACCAATAAGCTACATAGAAGAGCATGGCTTGTAAGTTTAGGATTTGTAAAATAAAAACTTCCATAAAATAAATTAGTAGAAGTTTCTTACTAGGAGAATGAGATTTCCTTTGATGCATAGCGTATTCATGTCCAAAAAGACCAGCTTTAGTTTTGTAAAGGTGCAACTCGGTCAGAATTGCATGTTGGACATCTACTTCCGGAACCAACTTCTTAATGCATTCATATAACCCATTCGTGACTTCAAAATCAAACTCCATTTCCATGTGGTCATAGAAGAACTCTGGATTAAGAAAGTGGGCAGCTGCATGTAATGGCCTATGAAGTTGACAATTCCATCTTTTATCAATAATAGCAAACACATCTTGGTATTTGCTTTCATTGTTGTTGAATGACCTCATGATGGTTTCTTTTGCCTTGTCCATTGCTTCATAAATATAACTCATTGATGGTTTCCTTTCCCCATCAACAAGACGAAGCACTTTTACAAGTGGTGCCATGATTTTAAGGGTATATACCACATTCTTCCAAAAAGAAGGCATAAGTGCCACTTTCATAGCTTCCTTTCCCTTAGCTTCTTTTGATAGCTTGCTTAATGTCCATGCACTGGAAACAAACATAGTTCTAATATTGATTTTCTGAACATGAAGTCTTTCCAATGTGAGATAAGAAGTAGCAAATCTAGTCACTGCAGGTCTCACTAACTCCTTCTTGTTTGTAAAACTTCTCAACATGCTCAAAGTACTAGAATGGGCATAGATAAACCCAACTAGTGCGATTGCCCTTCTAATTGTCTTCCTAACCAATGGAAGTTTCCCAATATCTTCAAGCATTAGATCAATGCAATGGGCTGCACAGGGGGTCCAAAACAAGTGTGGCCTTTTCTCCTCCAGCTTCTTACCAGCCAACACATAATTACTCCCATTATCAGTGATCACTTGCACAACATTTTGCTCTCCAACCTCCTCCACAACTGAATCAATTAACTCAAAAATCTTTTCTCCAGTTTTGACATAATCAGAAGCATCAACAGACTTCAAAAACATTGTCCCAGCTTGAGAGTTCACCAAGAAATTAATGATGCATCTTTGTTTCCTATCAGTCCATGCATCAGACATGATAGAACATCCATGCTTCACCCATAGCTCCCTATGGCCTTTCATCAACTCTTCAGTATATTCCATCTCTTTCTTCAACAGCGGAACTCTAATATCATGGTAACTAGGAATGGGCTAATTTGGTCCATATTGACCAATAGCAATTACCATATCTTCAAAACTCTTCAACTTAATAAGGTTGAATGCAATCCCAGCTTGATACCAAAAGCGAGCAATATACTGATGAACCTTTTCCATTATTTTTTTGTCACATGCCTCCTTTATGTTCATTTGTCGCACTTTCTCCCTTTGTTTTTTATTAACTCCTTGTAGTGGATTTATGCAAAACATGTCGATTGGCCCTTTTCTAGCCATACTTTTTTTGGCAGCAACTACATTATTGTTAGAGTCCTCAAATTCATCTGGTTCATCTTCATCACATCCAATGGGAGCAAAGTCCATTTCTCTAATGTTGATAGGCAAATCAACTGAAGTTGCTATAGACTTTTTATTAGTTAAAAGTCCCCAAAGTTCATCCTTTACATGTTGTGGGCTTTTTTTACAAGCTGCCACGTTCCCTTTCTTCCCCATGATATGTTCCTTCGCTCTTGTAATTCCCCCCTTCATAACTTTTCCACAGAAATTACAAACAACTGTGTTTGTGTCAGCTTCATTTAGTTGGTGACAATATTTCCAACCGGGGTCTGTTCTAGAGCTAACCCTTGAATCTGTTGAAGTTGGGGTTGTTGTTGGTGTTTCAGCCATTGCAAAACTTGCTCAACAGTTGTAATGTACTAATACTAAAAAAAATTAACAAAGATAGAGTTACTCATTAATAAAACAGAGCAACTTCTCCACAAATAACACAATTAATAATTTTTACATAATGTAAAAATTATTTAAAACAAATAAAAAAGTTTAAAAAAAAAAAAACAGTCAGCAGAAGCAGAAATAACAGAGAATCAGAGAAGCGAAAAAAACCCGATCGTCGCGTGTCCCTGTCCCCGTCGCTTGTCTCGCCGTCGCTGTCACGTCGCGCGTCCCTGTCCCTGTCGCCGTCGCCGGTCTCAGTCGCGTCACCGGCGAGTGCCTGTTGCGTCGCGTTGCTGTTTCTCCCTTGTATCGCTGTCGTCGTCGAGCGTCGCTGTCGCCGTCGACTGTCGCTCTCTCGTCCCTCGTCTCGTCGCATGACTGTCTCGCTGCGCGTCGCTGTCGCGTGACTGTCTCGCCGTCGCGTCGCTGTTTCTCGTCGTCGCGTCGCTGTTTCTCGCCGTCGTCGTCGGTTGCTGTCGGTCTCCTCTCTCTCAGTCTCTCAGGTGCATGGTCGTCGGTTGTTTTAGGGTTTAAAGAGTTAAAAACTCTTCTGGGCCGAGTCGGGTCGGGTCGGGTCCGCGACCCGAAAGCCTTTTTTTTTTTGAAAAAACGGCCAGATTCCGCCACATTCCGCCATGGCCCGCGTTGCCGCCATGCACGCGATGGCCATGGCGGCCGCCATGACCCGCAATTCGGACGCCGCAACGCGACCGCCATACTGTGGCGTTTTGTTCAAAAACCGCCACGCAATTCCGCCATGGCGCCGCCATGGCCGCCATTTGACAACACTGGTTATAAGGTTGGTCTAGTGACAATGTTCACATGTGGGGAGAAGATGAGAGGAAAATGTCACAGGTTCGAATCTCTCTACTAATAAAAACTAACATATTAATAACTAACATTTGCCTATTAAAAAAAAAATTCAGCTTCTCTCTTAAGTCATAAATTAAAATCAACTTATGCACTTACCTTTTATACAAGTTCTTTCCATCAACTTCTCGAAAAAATGAAGTGCAAAAGTCAATTTTAGATTATGGGAAAAGCTCAATTCATTTTAACTTCTTATTTGCTTTTTTGACAAGTGTTTGTGGAGAATTTTACCCTGTAAAAATAGTTTCCTGGTAAAGTGTCAATGTGCGTGTTAGATGACTACACCATGCCTTTATTTATAATGAGCAAATATCAGTATTGCTTAGATAGGATCAATCTAATAATGAGTAAAACCAATCTAATAATAGGTAATAAGGACTAAATCCTTAATAACTATATAATCATAAATAAGAGAATGATAAGTAATCTTTAACACTCCTTCTCAAGCTAGGGTTTAGGGTTTAGATGTGGTAAATCCAATAAGAATAGAAATTAAAGTGGCTCCAGTCTTGTGGTTGTGCCGGATAAACATGGCTCAACAGAAGCCAACAAACGATCGTAATGGCAATGGGTACTATTCACTTGAGAGCAATGCATGACCTAAGGCAGGAAGATAACAATAGTGACAATAGAAGGCAGCGCAGTTCTGACATTGTGGTTGTCAGATACAGGCAGTCACAAGGTAAGCATGGGGAAAGAGAACCAGATAGTCACTAGGAAGAGCAAGAAGAGTCACTCACTAGGAAAGTTGTCAAGAAGAACGTTGGGAAAAGTCACCAAGAAGAGGAGTGAAGTAGCCAAAAGGAAGGCAATGATACTGATGGCCATAGACCATTTGGAGATAATTTTTAGGCACTCAAGCTCCTGTAATCTAGTTTAGACTTTGATATCATGTAAAAATAATTTACTGAAAATGTATGTATTAGAGGACCACAGAGCACCTTATTTATAATAAGCAAATATCAACATTGGTTACATAGGATCACTCTAATAACAATGATCAATTTAATAATAGATAATAAGGACTAAATCCCTAATTACTATCTAGTCATAAATAAGATAATAATATCTAATATTTAACATACACAAAAAAAGCCTTAGCTAGTGGGCTTATAATAATTTATCTGTATTTCAAGACTCGAGTGCAAATGCAGGACATGTAAATGCAACAGTAACATGCCACATATATTTAAACTGGTGTATGCAGAAATCAATGAGAGAAAATTGAACGAGTTACTATGCAATTTCAATCGTTGTCCAAGAATCTAAGTGACTAACCATGCAATAAAAAAGATTTTGCTCTTTTGGCAGTTCTCAGATGTCACAAAATCAAAGTCAAAGACAGCATATCGACAATCATTTTCAGGCAAGGATGCAGTAAAATCATCATAGCTCTCAGCAGGGCCTCCAGTTTTTTCAACCACAACCTCTTTCTTTTTCTCGTCAATTTTAAAAATCACATAGCGATGAACTTTCTTCCTCTGCAATTCCAGGAATGTGTTTACGCTATGCTCAGCAACACCCATGCCAGAAGAGGCATTTCCCTGCATTGAAGTCAGATACTAATTAATACCAAATTACAGTCCTTTTCAAATTCAATGGATTTTTAACCATATTACCAATAATAATAATGACAAATGTCCTTCCAGTAAAATTAATCTTAACTATCACACAACAAAAAAAATGCTATTTCTTTTCAGTGAACAAAATTGAAATTTAAGATCATTTGTATCATCCTGACGAACCAGTTGAAATTAAAGGCAAGGGAAAGATAAAAAATCTTGTAATTTTCAATTTCAAAGCAGTAAAACCCAATAAATCACTGAAAACATAACATATATCAAGTCCAACAAGAAGCATAAAAATAGCAGCATCCAGGACCCTCAACCAGAGACAATACAAGAAAAGAACGAAACGATAAAGGCGACCAAGACAAATTAAGAAAAGAAAAAACATCATCTGCAAATACCGTCAAAACTGGATACCAAGATCAACATGGATTTAATTCCAAGTGAGTGTAACAAACTAAAAGCGCGTGATTAAAAATATGTATAGCGGTCAAAACTAGAAAAATAGAAACGCAGAATAGGAAGAACCATCCAAAAAGGGGGATAAAAAATATCAAATTTTTAGTTAAAAAAATCAGCAAAATCCGACGGAGACAGAGCGAAAATAGAAAAGAAGGGTTAAACTAAACCAGCACAGTCAAAATAGCGCAGGAGGAAGGCGAAAAGGTAAAAAGGAAGCTTACGCTTGCCGTTCCGACTCTGAAAGCCATGGCTACAGTGAGCAGCGAAGAGAGAAAAGAAGGATTTGTAGAGAGAGGAAGAAGGGAGAAACCACGGCACGGAGTGAAAAATGGTTCAAAGCAAAATCATTTATGTGTGAAGAAAATTATAAAACGTATATATTCTCATCACTTTCCTGGAAGAAAAGGCAAAGCAAAAAACCAAAGTAGATGGAGAAGAACGACAAAAAGGAAACGCAACTCAGAAACAGTGGGCATCGTCGTTTTGTTCCTTTTCCTCTTTTTTTTTTTTTTTTTACCACATTGAAAAGAAAGTTGCTAATGCCAAGCCTCTCACTTTTATATTTTCCAAAGCTTTTTTTTAACAATGTACTCAATAAAGTATAAATTATGAAATTACATGATATAATAACTTTTTAGTTTTTTTAATTTTAAAAATTAGTTCTAAAATATATGTGCAAACTTTTGTAGGAATCACAAGCATTTTTTACTAAAGAATTTTATTTACAAATTTATTGTTCTGTCGTAGTTTATTTAATGAAGGTGTATATCTAGGAGATTTTAAATTAACACATCTATCATCAATTTAAATTCACACTTATATTATAATTTATTTTTTTTCACATTCTCATTTTACTTATAAACCTAATTTCTCTTTCTCTTCAAACATCCTATCTCATTATTTTCTCCCAGCTCTTCGAAAGGTTTTTCTTCCTTTCTTCTTCTTCCTAAACCAACTCTTCCCCTCCTTCTTTTGACTTTTCTCCCTCCTCTTTTTGTTTCTCCCTTCTTGAAGCTTCTCTTCATCAAGTTTTTTTGAGTTGATTTTGTTGTGAGTTAGAAATTTTTTTACTCTTTGACGAGCTCTTTATGAAGAGTTAAAAAAATTTATAGAGAAAATCGTTTTAAATTTTATACATAAAATTAATTCAAATTTAAATTATTTTTAGTTTATAATGACTAAAATTGTTTTATATATAAAGTTATTATTAATCTTTTTGGTGTTGCCAATTTTTTTATTTATTATTTGAAATGTTTTTAAGTAACAAAATATTATTGTATTTATTTGTTAATATTGTTTACAACTCTTTTACAAATATGCATATGACACATATAATTGTTTACGATTTTGATGTTGTCAGTTATGAACGTGTACGTTCAATTGATGTTGTCAGTTAATATTTAAGATATTGTCAGTTATGAACGTGTACGTGTATATGACACATATTTAATGAATTATTTGTTTAGTATAATTATTTAATTGATTATTTAGTTAGTGTAGTTAATTATATGTATTATATTAATGTATTTAATTAATTATCTTTTAGTATAAATATTTAATTTATTTGACAATTCCTGGATCATTTGCTTCCAGAAGAAATCGAAGAATTTCATTTTTTTTAATATAGTAATTTAATTAATGTTGAGTGTAGTTAATTAATTATTTTTAATATAGTTATTTAATTTATTATTTTTAATATAACAATTACATGTTTAGTATATTAATTCATTTAATTAATTACGTGGTTAGTATAATTATTAATTAATTATTTCATTAGCATAGTTAATTACATGTAGTATATTGATGCATTATTTAATTTATTATTGTTTTAGTATATTTATTTAATTTATTATTTTTTTAGTATAGTAATTAATTAATTTTAGTGTAGTTAATTAATTATTTTTAGTATAGTTATTTAATTTATTATTTTTTTAGTATAATAATTACATGTTTAGGTTTATTAAATTATTTAATTAGTTACATGTTTAGTATAATTATTTAATTAATTATTTGGTTAGTGTGTTAATTACATATAATATATTCATGTATTTAATTTATTATTTTTTTAGTATAATTATTTAATTTCTTATTTTTTAATACAATAATTTAATGTTTTCTCCTTATCCACCACACAATCAGCATATGAATGACCAATTAATGTTTTGCCAATGCATAGCATTGAAGCCCACATATTACCTTTAGCTTCCACTCATCTTGATTATTCAAAGGTATTCCTCTAAATTTGAATCTAAATGAACAATTACACTTTGTGATCTCATTGTTTTACGAATATATTGCTCATGGTTTTTTTACAGTTTATACTTACCACTTCGTTCACACCCAAATCAACACAATTTTTACTTTTGGTTGTACTTGACCTTAATATGACGATCACGTCATTTTGAAATGTTACTTTTCTAACCCATTTTAATAACTCGTCTCGAGTCAAAAACACCTACTTTAATGAATAAATAATTTTCAAATATTTTAATTATTGATTAAATAAAATTAAACTAACGCAAATATTGATATGATTTATACCTGTGCTAATGAATGCATTTGTAAAATCAATGACATTCTCAATATTTTTTGTTCTTGATTAATGTAGAGTTGTTCATCATTATTCAAGTTTACTTCATTATCTTCCATATTTATCTCATTGAAAATATTTTTGAAAAAAATCATTAAAACTTGCAACAATAATTTAAAAAATTCATTCAAGTTTACAATTGCAAATAAAGTTTTATTTATGAAAATTTGAATAATAAACAACGAGGTCCATATAAAATAATTCTTTATAAAATTAATTTCCAAATAAAGTAAAATACATAATGAAATTAAGTATGTATATTTTCTCGTTCACCGTGACCTTATCTTTGATATCTGAAAATAACACTTAATAAAATATATAGTCCTAGTGAATAGTTTGCAAATTGTGTTTGTTCTTAGTCGATGCAGTAACCGAAAAATCAACCATGATACCCACAATTTAAAAATATACTTTACCAATCATTTCATGTACATCATACATAAAGGAAAATATTTTCCTAATAACACATCAATGAATGCATACAAATCCACAACATAACATAATGATACTTCTAATCACTCACTCTCACTTTTCGGTTCTCGGAACCAGGTTTTCGTAGATTCGTAAAAGGTCTATGAGCTCATATTCCTTACTATGATGATTTATTGGCTTCCTCACGCTATTATGAAGATATCCTGAATTTCTTCCTCTTCCAACATGAGGTATCTAAAACTTCTTTCCCATATTAAATGGAGGTATCTCATGTTCATCCCTATCCCAGAAGGAGATGTCTAAAATTTCATCCCATATTAAAAAGAGGTATTTCAAACAAAAGCACACAAATTTTCTAAACACAACATCTCAATCTTTAAAACCACACAACACATATTTTATAAATATCAATCAATCATAAATTATACACAAATGAGTCACAATAACTAAACTATATTAAAATAAACTTAATTATCGAAAATCTTGAAGAAAACACTAAAAAAAATCTATATCATGGATGTTTGGGTGACATTTGTTTTGATCATTTTCTGTTTTCATTTAAAAAAAAACAAAAAAAATTCAATATTTTCAAAAGTTAACACTATGAAAAACTTAAAAAAATATTATAATTATATAAAAAATAATATATATATATATATATGTATTTTAAATTATATATAAAAATAATTTATAATATTTTTACTACAATTGATTAACTTTAACAATATTAGTTTTTTAAAATAGAAAATATAAGGTGAAAACAAACATATTTTTGAATTTTGAAAACTAGAAAAAGAAAATAGTTTTCAAAAAATGAAAATAGAAAACATTTTTTAAAACCAACTGTTACTTTAAAAGGTAAGTTGTTCTACTTACCATTATTGTAGTCTTTGTGAAACCGTCTTCTTCTTTTCTCTTTGTTTTTCCATTCCTACACTATTTTCTTAGGTATTATCCTCTTGAGGTATAGTTGTTTCCTTCTTTGCTACTATTTTTCTAGTGACAATTTATGTTTTAGAGTAGTTACACAATTTACACATAAAACTAGTATATTTAACTATACAAAATACATTATCTACTACCATTATTTAAATGAATAAAGATAAACCAATTATCATTACAATTAATTTAAATAAAATAATATATAAATTTTATAACAGAATTAATTTGAAGATAAAAAGTTAATTCCATCATCTAGCATTACTAACTTATATATGACAAATATAAATATATTCTCTAATACAATTAATTAAAAATAACATATGAAATATCATATAAATTACAAAATTTATCATATTATTTAACTTTTCTTAGGATTATTTAGGAATATCTACCTATGTCTAAATATGTAAATTATTATCTTTATTTTTCAAAATCTTATTATTCAAAATTACAAATTTTGAGATTTTACATTTTGTTACTCTTCTTCTACATTTCACTCTTCTCACCTTACAACTTGTTTGGATTGAGTTATTTAAAAAATATTCTTAATGGAATTGCAATTTCTTAAAATGAGCTTTTAGAGTGTTTTTGAAATAGATGAAAAATTATAGTATTTCAATAATTCATAACATGTATAAGTCAATTATTAAAATTAGTTTCATAATTAAACGAATTAGAACTTGCAGGTTAATTTGGCCACCACAGATACACAAACTCTAGAAAGAAACAATTGTTTTAAAAACTTAACTGGACCCACTTGGAACATAATCCACCTGAAACGAACCTAGGGTCAGCCTATATATCCCATATTTTTCAAAACCGCCTAACTCCGACCCATATTATTCCACATAGCCATCCCAAAGAAGAGTCCCTACTCATCCTCTTACCTTAAGTATACCATCTCCACATATTGCCCAAAGTAGTGAATAATGCTTAAGAATATGTCTATTCATATTTGCATTGCCCAAACACCAAATTATAAAAGGGAATTAAAATGTAACATCTAAATTGCACAAATTTTTCAATAAGGAGTTTGCATTGTTCTCGAACATTATTACTTATCTAAATAATAAACTTAATATATCAATGCTAAAATATTTTATAGAATCACGTTTTTATTTTCTTTTTTAATTTATGGAGGGTTTGTGGGCTAACATGTATAAATCATCAACAACATTTTCTTTTTGACCCCTCTTTCACTATTTGCACCATTCATAAATCCTCATTATCCAAAATACCCTCATCTTGCTCTTATTCTCCCTCCACCCATTGTCCCCTTCCCTCCCCCTACAACCCTATTGCCCATCCCCACAACACACACCGCAACACAAATGGCACCCGAGGAGAAGAAGCTATGAGTTACTATAACATGAAAATTTGGAATGATTACAATTCTACGATTAGAATGTATACAAAAATTTATAACTATGGATTGCAAGATCCACAAGTTCCTTTGCAAGATTAGTAGAGCTGAAAATGTATTAAAAACCACCCAAATGAGACCTTATAATCTAAAACATCTCACAATCCACAAGTTTCTTCTTTTTCAAAACATCTTATAATCTAAAACAAAATTATAATTTCTCCAAACAACTTATTCATTGACACATGAGTAGAAGAGGTAATGTTTCATTGGCATGTGAACAATGCACATCTATGAATTAATGCGATCAATATCCTTGATTTTGATTAGTGCAATCAAAACCTTGATTATGGCTAGGCTTTTAATAACCCACTAGTCACGGCTACATGACCAATAAGTGACGGTAAAAAAATTCGCACTTGTAAATACTTACTAATAAAATTCATAAAAATATCTAGATAAATAATATAGATGATACTTGACACTTGTTGGTATGATTTTTTTCCTACATGCTCTTTAACGGGCACAAATATTACAGTACCTACTTACGGGTACCCGCTAAACTAAAATACTATATATATATATATATATATATATTGAAGATAATAATTTTATGAAATAAATTAAATTAAAATATTAATTGTCAAATTTCATTGAAATCAATCTTATTATTTTTTATGAAACTTCATAATTAATAAAATTATTTATTATAAAAATATCAATAATATAAAACACATATTCTATTTGTATTAAATATTTTGTATATATATATATATATATATATATATTATATTATATTATATTATATTATATTATATTGTTGTTCCTACTCGTAATGAGTAATCATTTATCATTGGTGTTCCTACTCGTAAACGCATTTGAATCAATGTAATTCCTTGATTTAGTTCTCACAAATCTTGATCATTGCTTTTTTTCTGGCGCGTAAGATAAAGTTTTTAATAATTTCTAGAGCCTAAACCATGTTTATACCAGCATAAAATAAATGTGCCTTGAAACACCTTATTATCTTCGAGCATGGATCCTCTCCAATTACAAATAACTGCAGATTCTCCAATTAAAAAAACAAATGTTGGATCAAATGTGTGGTTTACATTAAATAATAAAAACCCAAAATGAAATTCACTGTTTCACTTAAACCCAAATGTGTTCCCAATCCCTAATTTCTCCTATTCTTAACTGTACGTCGAAGCAATTATGAACCTCCACTTGGGCATCATTCGTTCCACCCTTTCAACGCTGATGCCACCTTCGTTGCCTCATACCCACTGTGATCCACAATCCAAATAGGGCAAGCCTCTGAAGTGCCATCGCTCACCCTGGAAAATTCATACACTCTCCAAGAGCATTTTTGAGGTTCCTTCTCTTCATCTTTATCTTCTTACCTTTACTACTCATTAAGACTTTTAATCAAAGAGAATTGCAAACTAGCTTCACATGTATAAAGAAAATGGAATTTAAATAACATATGCTTTTCAATAAAATAAAATATCGCCTTGTATAAGAAATTATTGAATGGTGCAAGTAAAGCTTACATTGTTGGTAATGAATCTTAAGCCCTTTGTGTATAATATTTTGATTATATTATTTTGGCTTCTCTTTTTGTTTATTATCAAACTTTCCCATCCCTTTGTTGTGCTATATGTTTTAGAAGTGAATGTTGCACATATATTTGTAATACAAATACAAGTATTATAGTAAAGTAAGACAACAGAATTTGACAATTTGGTGAAAAATAAAGTATAGTTGTCATATATATGGACTCACATTCAACTATCTTGGTATGTACCAGCACCTATGTAAACACACTATGTTTTATATGAAAGCCACAAAGAATATTAGAGTTTTTGAATTTTCAAATAACTGCCAAAGTACACATTAACTGTCATATCCGTTTATGTTAATTTTAGGCTAAGATTTATATAATGGAGAGATTATGAGATCTAACTCTTTTGAAGTTTGTTATTGACCTAGTGTTTTGCATTTGAAGCCTTGGAGTAGTATGTCTTAAATCTCTTGTTTGAAATTTAGAGAAATGTTTTTTCTCTGTGTAGTCCTATAATGCACAGCTGCAAAAAAAATCAACAAAAACCATTATTTATACAAACAAATCTTCTATTATAACTATAAGAAGAATCCAGAATTGCCAAATTTTGGTCCTTAATCTTCAAATACCTACCTTTCAACCACCTTTGTTTTAAGACTTTTTAAAAATGTCAAATTTTGGTCCTTAATCCTCTGTTTTAAAAACCTCAATCTGTCGAGCTTGTTAGTCTTAAGCTATTCTTAAATTTAAACATGTCACTCAAATGGTTTAAAAACAAAGATAACTCCTTTAGTTTATATTTTTTACTTCAACTAAAAAGATTAGATTAGGAGAAACCTATAAAAGTGAAAAGTTGATATGATTTTGGAATATTTTGTTACACTTCATTGTATTTATATCTGCACTCATTATTTTGAATGTCAAAATAATTACTTAAGAATTCAATTTGAACAGCATAATTGCATAATTGACTAATCATTTTTTTGTTTGAGCTACAGGGATTGGAAACTAGTGAGGATTGAGATGTTTTTCTCCCACGTGACAATTATTCTTATTAAGCTACAACCATGTATGTCACAAAGAAATTATTCACTGGAACTAGAGTTTAAGAAAATGGTCTACAATTGCAATTTCATTGACAACATCAAGGTTTTTTAGGGTGTTTTGTGACCATATTGCAACTGTAATTTTAATTTAATTTCTTTAGTGATATTTGTTTGTAACATTTTACAATATAAATATGTTCAAATAATAATTTCTCTAAGAATGGTGAGGTTGCCACCTCCAAGAACTGCTATTTTGGATTGTATTGACTCTCATTTTTATTGATTTTAGTTTACTCTCTTAAATTGAATTTGATAACATCTCTACAGGAACCAATTTAATTGCAAAAAAATTAAATGAATAATGGTACAAGTCTGAGGTATATAACAGGAAAAAATTTGGTAATAAAGAACAGGACAAAATTCTGCAAAGAACAACAACGGGACAAAATTTACATCAACTGAGTGATACAACATAATTTGCAACAGGACAAAATTCTGCATTCAAAATCAGAAATAGAAATAAAAAAGGAGGGATGCTGAAATATGATTTTAGCTAAGATTTTTGTAATCTTGTAATTTTAGTTAAAGTTAGTATTGAAATAAGATTTGTATTCTTGTATCTCCTGAGTTATAGAGCAGGACAAAATTTGTATAAGCTTTCAAGAACATAATCTGTATCTACTAAGTCATAAAATAGAAATAGAATTTGTTAATCTTGTAACTTTATATTGGTAAGTGATATTATAATGAGAATGAATTTTCTTATATCACTTGCAAATGTACATTACTTTATCTTTTTGTCATTATATATGCAATTATTTCTTATTTTCATTAAATGAAATTAGTAACTGAAAATAAAAGACATTCTTGATGTCTATATTTCAATCAAAAAAGTATCAATGTACTTCATCAGTTAATATGATCACTAAATACATTTCATAAAAAAATTATCACATATATATTTCATCAAAAAAAGGCTAATAGTAATTCACCAATCAAGTGCAGTGTAATGAAAGATTGGTATAATACATGCCATATAATTTGAAATTGTGTTCATCATGACAAATGTTTGCATCATAACAAGATAAAATACCAAACATTATAAGGTGGAATACAAAGTAAAAACAAACAAAAAACATTGTTATATTTACTTTACTGTTAACAATGCAGTGAAATTAAATTGATCATTAATTCCTTGAGAGTGATTCAAACTTAGGTGGGTGTGGGTGGGGGGTGGGGGGGTGTGTGTTAGGTGGGTGTGGGTGGGTGGGTGTGGGTGTGTGTGTGTGTGTGTGTCTGTGTCTATGTCTGTGTGTGTGTCTGTGTCTGTCTGTGTCTGTGTGTGTGTGTGTGTCTGTGTCTGTGTCTGTGTCTGTGTGTGTGCCTGTGTCTGTGTGTGTGTCTGTGTGTGTCTGTGTCTGTGTGTCTGTGTCTGTGTCTGTGTCTGTGTGTGTGTCTGTGTGTGTCTGTGTCTGTGTGTCTGTGTCTGTGTCTGTGTCTGTGTCTGTGTCTGTGTCTGTGTCTGTGTCTGTGTCTGTGTCTGTGTTTGTGTCTGTGTCTGTGTGTGTGTTTGTGTGTGTCTGTGTGTGTCTGTGTGTGTCTGTGTGTCTGTCTGTGTGTGTGTGTGTCTGTGTGTGTGTCTGTGTGTCTGTGTCTGTCTGTGTGTGTGTGTGTCTTTGTGTGTGTGTCTGTGTGTCTGTGTGTGTGTGTGTGTGTGTGTCTGTGTGTCTGTGTGTGTGTGTGTGTGTGTGTCTGTGTGTCTGTGTGTGTGTGTGTGTGTATGTGTGTGTGTGTGTGTGTGTGTGTGTGTCTGTGTGTGTGTGTGTGTGTGTGTGTGTCTGTGTGTGTGTCTGTGTCTGTGTGTGTGTGTGTGTGTGTGTGTCTGTGTGTGTGTGTCTGTGTGTGTGTGTGTGTGTGTGTCTGTGTGTGTGTGTCTGTGTCTTGCCCTTTTAAGTGCAACTCCTTTATTTTCTTGCATGCAACATCTAAACTTTTATCTACTATGTCACAACATAACTTTTATCTACTATGTCACAACATTCTTCATTGGAAGATACATTAGCTACCACCCTAAGAATTTTAAATGTCATTTGTCAATACCTGTGCATGATAGAAAGTTTAGGATCCTCTTCAATCTCCTTTCCCATAAGATCATGTATAATGCCACTAAGACCCTCTCTAGTCACTTTTTCAAAATGTATTTATTAGGAATAACTTTACATAATTTTCTTCAAATACTTTCAATGCATGAGAACAAAGTATACCCCACATTTCAAATTTTTCTAAACTACAAGATATTGACATTGAAGCACAATCATATAGTACTCTCTAAGATTTCTCATGGTTAAACATTGTGATAATATATTCAAACAAAGGAAGAGATTCATTTCTCTATGATATACAACAAGCTAAGAATGATGAAAACTTTTTCTGAAACAATTCAAATATGGTGTGAGTGTAAACTATTCCCACTTGTCTCAATATTGGAGACATCTCATATGGCAAAGTAACTAGCTTGTGACAAGAGTGGTGCTCACAAACTAGCTTATTGTAACGCTTCTCCTCGAGAACTTTTTCAGAGTCTAAAAAATTGCTTAATATCAAGATTCAACTTCATACAAGCTTTGAAATGAGAATTTAAGCTTTCACTTAGTTGGGTTTCACATACCAAGAGTGGATGCTTCCTTTATGTCACAAGACACCTTTTTTTCTTTTAAGCCATAAATTGATTTAAGCAGTTGTTTTTGGACATTATAGTTTGCAATCAATCTGGTTCAAGCCTCCTTAAACTCAACAACATGATCAAAGTTATACATGAATTTGTTGAATTCTTTTAAGAAATTACTTCATCCTTTCATCAAATTGCCAAGGTGTTTAATTCCATCCTAATGCAAGTTCCATATACATAACCAATGGTGTGTCTCAGGCATCACTTCAACAAGTACCGTAGTCATTGCTTGGTCTTGGTCGGTGAAAATAGTCCTTGGCTTTTTCTAATTATATGCCTCTACGAATGTCTTAAACAACCATATAAAATATTCAGTTGTTTCATCATATAACAAAGCTGCACCAAAGATGATTGAACCCCTTATAATGGTTAAGACCAAAAAATAAGGCAAACGACCTATTTGCTCTATTAGTACAATATATAATATCTAGAGATATAACATCACCAAAATAACCATAATCTAACACCACTTTTGCCTCTGCCCAAAATACATTTGTAATTTTCTTATCAATGTCCATCTAGTATGCATGGAAAAATGAAGGATTCTCTAACAAATGCTATTGGAAATATTGCATTAGACAACAACTTCCCCATACACCATACTTTTTTGCCTTTTTGTTTTGAGGTATTTCTTTACATTTAATCGAGTAAATCCAACATGAGCTATTGAAAATGATTCTTTTTTACACAATCCAACATCTTTAGCTACATCAATCTCATAAGCTTGAACTTCCGTTATTTTACGATGCGAAGCAAGCATATGTGGTGTCTCCAAAAGTTGTAAGGGGTGGTTATATTCTTCTATAAACTCATGTATTACGTATTTTCGATTCTATCCCAATGACACTCCAATTTGTATATGGCAATTAGTTCTGGTTTGAGCTCTATGTTTGGTAACTTGTCCATCTCTTTTATCTTGCTTTCAAACTCCTTCTTTACAACAAACATATCTACAAGAAGTTATAACATCATCATGCTTTCGTTTGTTCTTGAATTGTCTTTTAACACCAAAGCTAACTCTTTTACCATATTCGTTCCAAAATTCATATGCTTCTTCTACATTTTCAAACTCTAAACCAACTCTTGGATTCCAATAAAGATTTTCCAATGTCATATTTAGTACCCTAATTTAAGATAAAAGAAAAAAAGGAAAAAATAACATGAACATATTAACAATAACTAAAATTGGTAATTTTTATTGAAAAGAACAAACATACAATATCTTAAATGGTAAGTCCACATTCTTTTAATGTCAAAACCTCCTTCCTTCATGTTTTGTATTATACTTTTTGTTTTATCATTAAATCCTCCATGGTCGACCACACCATAATCGTTAGATAGACATATAAGAAGAAGAACTCAAAGTGTCACTAATATTGGAGTGTGACAAAACCCTAGTCGCCTTAGGTTTTGCAAAAAAACTACAAAAGTTCCCCTAATGTACTATAGGGTTAACCTCAGATCGAATCATAAGGAAACATGCATTAACAAAGATTTTTCCTATCTCTAACTAATATCTTTTCTTCTTTTAATAGATTAACAATGGGGGGGTCTAATTGCAGAAAGAAAATGAGCAAGCAAGAAAGAAAATTCGCAGGAAAAGAAATTTGCAGAAACCAAAAGATTGTAGACATAAAATTTGTATAAATTAAAGATATTTCAGAAATTAAAGAATTTAAAATCAGAATTAAAATTGAAAACAATGGCAAAATGGAAAACAAGAATTAAGAACAATAGCAGAATCAAAACCGAAATTGCTCCTACCCTAACCTAACATGCAAATGTCAATTCCTGATCAAGAATCATGCATCATGAGAAAATTGAGAGGTAAGGGAAGAAATAAAACTCGAAGCCAAAATAAATCTAAAATTGAAAGCTCGAAATGAAAACTGAAAATCCTAGAGAGAAGATCTTCTCTCTACAAAAATTCTCTAAAAAATTTTTTACAAAATTTTGAAAACTGAATAAGTGTGTAATTGTGCCCTCAGGTCCTCAACCCTGCTAGGTTTTTACTCACACGAATAATGGGTCAAGCAATGGGCTAATGGGCCTAAAACTAACATAAAAATGCAATGCCTAAAACAAATGGTCTAGATTTCTGCCCAAACTTCCAAAAATCCTCAAAAATACCTCCAGACTCCAAAGCTATGCTTTAGATATCCAAATTGAAGCGTTGGAAGTCAGGAATTCAATGCAAAAAGAATCATCCAAAAATAAGGTCTATAGAAAAATTTATGGCTAAAACATTAGATAGTGTTAGGATAGAAATAATGCAAAATTTACTGAAAATGCAACTTATAGGTATGTTTTATAAAAAATATTATTTTATGCATAAAAACCTAAATGCATGCTAAATACATGAAATAAATAAGAAATAACACCTTAGAAGATATAGCAAAAGTATAAATGTGAACATATAAAATGAGTCATCATGGAGGAGGAAGAAGAAGCATTCTCACAAGCCATGGCAAGGTTTAATAGGTACTGGAATAGTGAAATAGGTTCCCACAAAAACCAATGAGATGAAGCATTTTGAGGGGGTAAAACACTTTTAATTGAAACAGTGAGTTTCAATTTGATTCTCCAATTTAATCTCAACCACACATTTGATCCAATGACTATTACTCTTTTAATTGGAGATTCTATCGGTTTTTTTAATGGGAGACAATCCATTCCCATGATGGTGCAAAGGTAATGGAAGGAAGTTTATGATTTGTTTAGAAGAAAAGAAAAGAAAGACACATATAGTGGGGTATTTTATTTTGTTTGATTTTTTAGTTTCTTTTATTTGATTTAAGAGAAAGTAAAAAGAATTTTATCTTTGAAGAGATAAAAAATTTAAAATTTAATTTCCTTTTATTTTATCTTCAATTGTCATTTTAAAGTTTTTGTCTTTTCTCATTTTCTTTCCATCTAACCAAAACACAAGATGAGGGAGACGAGGCATGGTGTAATCATGACCAAGAAAAGTAAAGGAATGTAAGGTACTATCAAAGCCCAAGAAAAGTTTATAGAATTAGGAAATGGCAGTTACTTTTAGTACCTCCTTATTTTCTATTCATACGCCTTCAATGTTTATATTTTTTTTTTTTTTGCAAAAGTACTAAAACACTCTCACCTCTTTATCCTAAGTTTTTTTGACAAAGTATCACCTAACTTCACAGCTGCATGTGCACCTCTACCCACTTCTTTGAAAGAGCACCCTAACCCTCTTCCAACATACATGAGAAAGGAAGTTCCTAAAAATAGAAGTGAAAAAATATATATGTTCAAAGAGAGAGAGAGTGCAAAATGGAGAAACTAATGTATTTTTTCAAAGAGATAGATAGAGATGTGCATGCAACCATGAAACTGGGTGATGCTCTGTCAAAAAACTTAGAGTAAAAGAGAGTAAGAGTGTTTTGGGGTTTTGCAGAAAATTGCAAACATTGAGGGGGTGTGAATAGGAAATAAGCGGGTGCTAAAAAAAGTTGCCTTAGAAAATCTACCAAACCACATGCCCCTGAAGCGTGTTCATGGGCCATAAATTTTAAAAATAAAAATTATTATAGTTAAAAAGTTGACTTAATTTTTTTTTCTAGATGAAAAAGTTAATTTATTTTCATGAATTGTCTACTCATCAGTCAAACTTACCAACTCACTTTATAGTATACAACAATGTTTTTGAAATTGGATAAGTAATTGAATTGGCAAAGGCATTTATTCAAGATTCAATTTGATAGTAGTTGAACTAGATTTTATATTTTTTAAATATTATGTATGATTTTAAAAATAAAATAGTAGAAATTTAGGTTCTAAAAAACAAATATTTAGTATAAATGACTAAATTGTCTTATAAGATAAAAATTAATAATAGTTGATAGAATTATTAATACTTATGTAAAATATTTAAATATTCATTTTTATTTATGTGAAGAATATGTTAGATTAAATTTAAGAAATACAAAATAGAAAAATGTTGGGTTCTTTGCCACCGTTCAATATCGATTTTGGACAAGTTTGACCAATATTAAAATGTCCTAGGTTTCTAGAGCATCTCCAATGATAGATCACTCTTTTTTATCTTACTTCACTTTTTTGTGGATCCCACATTGTCACGTCATCCCGAAGATCACAATTTGTGATCTTAGAACATTTTTAGTGGACCCCGCAAAGCCACATCATCAAACTTAATATTTATTTTTTGTTTATTGTAAGATCAACTCCATTTGACAAGAAAAAAATTGAACTTGACACAAAGAATCATTGTTTTCAGAGAATAAGTCTAAAAGGAAGATGAAAATTTTGGTGTGAACATTTTGAACAATCATACCTCAATTTATAGGAAAATATTACCCAATTTTAGATAAAAAAAAATTTAAAACATTTAAACATTCAATTTTCTTTATCCACTCTCTCACTCCCCCAATGGCTCTTTTAACTCATTCTTTCTCTTTCCCTCACCTATCCACACATTCTTTCTCTTTTCCCTCACTCTCACTCCTCACTCCCACCCTTTCAGTCGGCCACCATCACTTTCCCCCCTCCCTCATCACTTTCCCTCTCACCGCGTCTCTCCTCCATTATGACTCTCCCTCCACCACGCCTTCGAGCCTCCACCGTGCCACCCCTCCCCCTTCTCCTTCTTCTTCTCTTCTTTTTCCTAAAGTTTTGAATTCTATTTTTTGTTTGTTATTTTTGTTTTTTTGGTTCATTTGTGAGTTATGTTCATGATTTGGTTATTCTATAAATGGATTTGTATTTTTTGTTGATCTACGAGTTGTTGTTCATGATCTAGTTTTTCACTTCATTTTGGGGTTCATTTTCGGGTTTCAGTTGAGAAGTTGTGTTTGGGAGCGTATGAACAAGAGAGAGACAATAAAAAAAAAATCTTTTTGGGTAAGGGGTTGATCTTGGGTGTTCTTAAAGAAGAACAAGTCTCCATGTGGATATCACTTTGCTCTTTCTCTAATAATGTTCTTGCCAAGATAGATCTTGGCCTCAAGATCAAGGTCTCAAGAACACCATTGAAGATCTCTAATGGTAGGCCAAGATTTTTTTATCTTACCCAACTTTTTGGTGGACCCTGCACTCCCACATTATTCTAAAGATCAACTACATTTTTTACTCCAACAGAAGATCACAGTTTGTGATCTTGGAACACTTTTAGTAGACCCCGTACTGTCATATCATTAAATTTAATATTTATTTTCAGTTATTCTAAAATAACTTAAATTAAACAATTATATTAGTTAAATTAAATAATTATGTATTTAAGTTAAATAATTTATATTAAATAATTATATAGTTTAAATAATTTTAATTAAATAATTATATAGTTTAAACTATATAGTTTAATTATAAAAAAATTGCAAAGAATAAAAAAATATTTAAAACTGAAATTTTTATCAATAAAAATACTTTAAATATAGGATAAAACATAACATTGATAAGAAAAATACAAACATGAAGGATACAAATTTTGGTGTGAAAATTTTGAACACTCACACCTCAATTTATAGGAAAAAATTACTCAATTTTAAATTTAAAAATAAATTATAACCGTTATTTCCAATAGTTAAATTTATGTGAAAATTTTTCATACATCTCACTTCACACTCTCTCACATACACTCCCCAACGTTCAAATTAAAAAAAAAATCACTCATCACACTCTCTCCCATACACTCCCAATAGCTTGCCCTCCTCACTCCCTCTCTTTCATTTTCATTTTTCCCATTCTTTTTTCCCCTCCCACGCCACTCATTCTATCTCTTCCCATTCCTTTCATTCTCTCAACCCCACCCATGGTCGCCCTTCCCCCTTCCCTCTCATTCTCCCTTTACACACCCACAACCACTCTCCTCTCTTCCCCACCCCTGACCACCTTTCGTGTAACATCCCAAATTATAATACAAAACATACTAGTAATATTCAACCATTTAATTCTCTATGCTTAAACTTGTTTTATACAATTAAACTATACATGCACATACTCCATATTATCTACCAAAATCATAACATACTGTTCACATAAAACATTTCATGTCATTTTCCCATAAAAACATGCTAAAACATAACTCATTTAAGAAAGATACACCACCTGTCAATTCTCTTTTAAAACTTAACTATTACACAACTCAAATATATAACATAACTTCAATCATTCAAACATAGTCATTCTTAGAAAATCTTATACATACTTAGGACTTAGCTACTAGTTCAATCAATTCATACATTTAGCAATCTGAAAGCTCTAGCTTATATACATAGACATACTCTAATTTATAAACTATTTCAAACACAAAATGAGTAACTCCGCAACTTCCACTAATCCATCACCAATCCTGCTAATTCTGATCTCTACCACCGTCACTAGTATTTGCTCTCATGCAAAGCACGATCACCACAGTTATATAGAATACACAAACATTGCAAGGGTAAGCATAATAATACATAAAATTCATAATATAGAAAACTTAAAAATCACAATATCATCAATCAAATCAATCATACTTATATTCTCCTAAATAAAAGCATTTCACACTATAACATGTTTAGATTCTATATATTTCGAAATATCTACATTGAGTTAGGACACCAAGGCGACTTAAGACTCTTTCCAATTGGCGACAAACGTCCAAGCTGCCTGTGTTACCACCAATTTAAGTCTAAGAAATACTCATCTAACAATCACAAACTGATGTCTAGTGTACACTTAACACCCTGTGACACACAGTCGTTATTTGAGTATGTTCTTTAGGCACCCCTTGCATATCTTATACTAGGACCACAATCTAAATCATAGAAATATCCTCTTGCATATCTGATATTCTGGATTACATTGACCCCAACTGTGTTCTGAACATCAATGTACCCCACCAAACACATCATCCAAGGCTAAGTTACCCAACTGTAACTACTCGCAACCAACAACATAAATAAATATATCCTCATTATGCATTTTAATCATATGCATTATACCATAATTTCAAATAATACATTATCATTCCAATAAATTCAATTCCTGTTACAGAAAATCAATTCAACCAATATTACTCATCAATTACCATAATATATTTCACATAACATCCAAAATCAGTTCAAAAATTAAATCAATCACAACTAACAACCTTAATACTCTTAAAATCATAATTTTTCAAATTTAAAACTAAGAAAAAGTTTCCCTTACTTATTTCTCCTTTTCAAAGCTAACTCAAAAGAAAATAGAGAAATCCACTCGAAGAAATTTCACTGGAACCTGACAAAAATCCCAAATTAAATAGGGACCTTAGAAATCAAGATTTTCAAAGCAATTCTCTTTTTATAACGAGAATGACAGGATCGAAAATGATGGGAAAAATGTTTGTTGATTCAAGATCAAAATAAAGATCTCTCAGCAACAGGAGTTATGGAAGAAACCACGTTGAAATTTGTCCACCGAAAGCTAACCATGCAAAACATGAACGAAAATGGTGAGGGAGATAATTGAAGCGCCAGAGAAGAAAGAAAATTGAAGAAGAAGAAAGAAAAGGAGAAATGGAAAAATAAAAGAAAAAAAGGGAGTACGGTGAGCTTAGTTTGTTTCAACTTGCTATTCGTATCCCCTCCTAAACAGATTTTCGAAAACTTCTCAAAACTCAATCAAAACTCTCTGAAATCAAGATATAATTATTATATTTCCCTCTACACCTCCCAACTATTCTATCAAAATTAATTAACTAATATTGATATTATAAATCAACTCAGTTATTCTCTTACTGCTATATTAATTTAAGATAATAAAATATTTAATTCCTCGTAACATTTATTTCTTTTCCACTAATAATCTATTAATTGAACCGGTCCTTACATTTCCCCTTCTCTCTTCCCCACCCACGGGACCTTTCTCTCACGGTCTCCCATGACCACGACCACCACCTTTCTCCTTACCCAATTATCACCTTTTCTCTTCCCTTTCATTCTTCGTTGATTTGTTTGTTTTTGTTATTAATTTGTTATTTTGAGTTGATTTTAAAATTGATTTCTTGATTGTTGTTAGTTTGGACAAGTAAAAAAAAAAAAACAATAAAATATTTTTTTTTAGAGAAAGATGTTAATCTTGAGTGTTATTCTATAAATACAAATCTCCACGTGAAAATTACTCTCATTTACTTTAATGATGTTAACTAATGTTACCTTCAAGATCATTGTATAAAATCAATCCTTAGAGATGTTATTAAAATATGACCAAGTTGCTAACTTGCTTCACAAATGATACGAATAATTACGTGCGCTAGATGTATGTTTTTTAAGAAATACTAATTAAAAATTAAATTATTTTTCCTGGCAACAAATTTTTGTCGTTTTGACGAAAATTATTTTCGCACATATTAGCCTTTTCCTTTTGAAAATATTAAAGGGTTATGTATATCTTTCAATAAAATTTTGTGTTGCCAACTCAAAATTAGTAAAGTTTATATGACCGCCTAACATATAATATTAATTTTTAGCTGTACTTATAAGACCAAAATAAAGTCAGATTTACTGATAATATTTTGAGAAGTGATAATGATATATTGATAATATAAAAAGACTTAACATATAATATTAATTTTATTTCCAGGTATAAGGAGAATAGATGTATGCTTTGGCATCAGAGTTTTTTGTATAGTTTAAAAGAACAAGTACATATATAATTTAACTAAAATTAATAGGTGTTTTTGTAATTTTTTTATTTATTATTTAAAAAATTAACAAAATAAATTTTTATAAATATAATTTTGGTAATTATACTTTCTTTATAAATCAAATTTTAGTATTAATAATATTAGATTTTGTTAGTTACGAGGATCCAATTTGTAACTTTTTCTTATGTTTCTTTTTTTATAACCAATTAAATCATCTTATATATCTAAATAGAACATCTTTTTATTTAAGAGTAATTTTTTCATCACTTGTAATTATCATTTAGCAATTTTTTTAAGTAGTTATGAATAAAAAATATTTATTTTTCTACCAATTTTTAAAAATAATTAATTTAAATATTTCAGATAATATATTTTTGAATTTACTAACAAGTAAATTTAATATTTTAGCAATAATAATTAAAAATATTTTTTGGTTTTAATAGTGATGAATACATTAACTTAAAAATAATTGAATGATTAAGTTAATATTTTATTTTATTTTTTATAAGCAAAAAATTGTATTATCAAAGCAAAAAGCACAAACAATGTCTTCCAACAAGTTACAATTTTATTTTGTTTTTTAGTTATAATTTTTATTAATATATACAATAAAAAAGATAAGTAAACATTTTTTTATTTCACTCATTACAATTTTTATTTTAAAAAATAAATGAACATTTTATATTTATGAAATTACTTAATATTTTAAATTTATTAAACATGTTTTTATAGATTAAAGATATTGTTTTTAACTATTACATTAACACAAAACCTTGATTAACTTTTTTCGTTAATTTTCTTTGATTTTTTTTTTTTAAGTAAGCAAATTGAGATGCGTATAAAAACAGATATTAAATTGGTTGTAAGAGTCAAAATTGAATTGTTTGACACCTGATAAGGCTAAAAGGAAATAAAGTAAAGAAGCAGCTTAGCTGACAAACCTTTCTCCAAACATGTGATGGCAGATGCATTGTACTTTGATTTGCGGCTGCCTCAAAATTGCGGCAACTGTGTTCCCGGCTCAAGTAAAAAATATACACTGCATTATATCATTCATTTTTGGAAAATTATTCGTTTTATAAGTACAATCTTGAAGGTTACTCGTTTATTATTTAGAAAAAAATTAACCCATTTTATGTTTTGTATGTACATTCTTGAATCTTTTTATTTCCTTTTAATAATATAATTTTATAGAAAGTTAAATATATTTAAAATCATATTTATTGGAAGTAAAATAAATTTAAAATTAGAGTCTAATTGGTATATACAGTCAGTGTAAAGGATTTTTACACTGATATTCAATCATGACTTTTCATTTATGTGACTTTTAAAGTATCAATGAGTAAAGTTAACAAATTTACCATGAAGGAAGGGTTGTGATTGAATGTCAGTGTAAAGATTTTTACACTGTCTGTGTATACCAATTAAACTCTTAAAATTATATTATGAGGAAGCAAACTACAATTATTTTATTTGCAGAAAGGAAATGATAATGTTAGTCCAAACATAGATAGTAAATGATAATTTTTCTTTTTTCGAGTGCGTGTGTGTGATGATTTGTAACATGTACTGGTAGTTTTTCTATAGGACAAATGTAGTGTGTGTGTTTGATGATTTGTAACATGTACCGTACTTTTTATAAGAAAAATGTTAGTATTATTAGTAATATTAGTTTTTCTTAGCAATGAAGATTGAGTCCGTGACCTTTGTCCACTTTTTCCCCTTAATTTTAACATGCACTAGTTGTACACGTATGGTCTAATCTAACAATAAACTTTAAAGCTATGATTAGAAATGAACTCTATATATATCATTACTCACTTTGTGGACAAAACATGTCTTACCAGGCCTAGACCAAGATCTCCATCATGTCGTACGATATATCGATTCGAAGAACAGTTGATAGTTACACTTCTTCCCCTCACTTGAGAGTAAAGAGCTTACCTTCAATTGTCATATTGTAAGTGGTTACAGAAAACAATGGCAAGGTATAGTGCACGTGCCACTGGTTTATCTCTCCATCGAATTAAATTAGCCAAAGCTATGAGTTCATGAGCCCATGCTAAAGTTTGAATCAATTTCTGCCAATATTTGCGCCATGAATTAAAAACATAAATCTAGTATCCCAAACAAAATGTTCAAACAAGAACATCCATGCTCAGATGGATAAATTATTCATACCAAAAGAGTTATATCCATTGATAAGTTGTGAAGAGTTCAACCATAGATAATCTCTTAACCATTTCATCAAATAGGTGGAAGATTCATCAAACTCTGAAACATTATCTTGCCACGGTGTAATGTGTTTCCAATACCAATAAAAAGTAACTCATTCAATAGTATTTAACATCAAGCTAACTGCCAAATAAAATGTGTTGGAAAAGTGTTTGATTCCATGTCCTATATTAGACTAAATCTATTTGTTTGATCTAAAAAAATCATGTATTTTTTATTTGATTTAATATAAACAAATAAAAATGGAAACATTTTATAAAATAATACGTTTATCTAGCCAATTCTAATTTTGATTAGACCAAAATCGGTGCAATTTTTATAAAGTCATTGGTTTGTAAGAAAATTCAAAATTATATAAAAGAAAATGTTATTTAAAATTATAAACTAGGTATAAAATTATATTCATAATAAAATATGATACCTCTGAAATTGAATTAGGTTACTATTAACAATTTGTTTTCTACTATTGTGAATTCATGTTGGATATTAAAAATATTTTAATTCCTCAAAATTTTTATCAATTTTAAATATATTGTGTCCTAGTACAATTTTCACAGTACTGTGGGATTTTTAACAAAGTTGTGTTGATGTTTTGACGTCTATGGTGTCCTAGCACATCGTTCACAGATATGTGGTAATTACCACATCGATGTGGTTCATGCACAAAGTTGTGGTTGATGCATTGAACATCAAAATTAACTTCTAATGGATGTGTTTAATCTAGTGGATGTGTCTAATCGAGTGGATGTGTCTAGTTAAATGGATGCGTTTGGTCAAGTGGATGAATGTGTAACATCTTGATTTTTTAGAAAATAAAATATTAATAAAAGACGTAATCTATATTAATAGGCTTAAATTAATCTAATATTGATATTTATTAGAATAAATTAAGAATTTTTTTTATAAAATAAATGTGGGTGTAAGTAGTAAGATAATTTAAAGGTTAAGTTTGGGTTTAGTACTAGAAAACTTAATCCAACTATTAACCAGAGTAATTCATAAAGGTTAGAGTATGCTGCTTCAGTTTGGTGTTTCTAACTACAAATGTTTGAGAGAAAACTGCAAAGGAAACAACATTGTTAGAAAAGATTAAGGAGCAGAATATTTGGGAACTTGAGGTGACACCTTTGCATTCAAGATTATCATTCGAGGTAAAAAGGGTGAAAAATTATCTTTTATGTGACATCTGTAGGAAAAATGGGCAGTGAAGCAATCTCTACACTTCAATAAATTTTATGTATGACATAGAATAGTTATGAATACTTGCAACGAGTGCTTATAAAATAAACGTGACTATATGAATATATTGTTTTATTTAATTGGATTTTTGCATTTAAATGATGAGAAGCATTAACAAATTGGAATCAATGTGTTTGGTTCCCTTGAATAGTTATTGGATGTCTATATTGATTTATTTTGTTGGATTGTTGAAGATCATATGCACTATCAGATTATTTAGATTAATGATTATGTTGGACATTGAGGTTTTCCCTTTTTATACCCTAATAACTATGTGAATATATGTAATATTTAATTGGATTTTTGTATTTAAATTATATATAAGAGGAATTGGGATTCATGTGTGGTTGGTACCCATGAATAGTTATGGATTTTTATATTAATTTATTTTATTGGATTGTTGGGAAACATGTGCATTGTCAGATTATTTAGATATAATGATTATGTTTGCATTAAGATTTTCCCTTTTAATACCCTAGAAGCTAGCAACAATAATGAATATGTCTATTAATCCATTGAACTATTGATATGTTATTGGATTGTTGATTATGTTGATATATTGTTTGTTTCTATGAATGCTATAGAGGATTACACAATGAAAAACTTTAATTATATGATCGATTGATGTGATGATCAATAGATTGCTATGTTATTTGAAATTCTCTATATATACATATTAAGATTATGTGTTAGGGGTTTCCTTCCATTGAAGGGATTGACGGAAAAATTGATGATTATCAATGCAATTATAGGATATGATGATTATAAAAAAAGAGAGATAGAGAAGTAGAATGTTTAAGGTTTTGAAGTTAGAATTATATTTTAGGAACTTTATATAAGTTAAATACTTGTTTTCTGAAAATTTTTGTATAAACGTACCTCAATGTTTCTATAATATCTTTCTGTTGGATTGATCAAATCAATTTCTATTTTTTATTTTAGAAACTAGACATTTAGAGGTACATTTTAGGCTTAAGAATCATATAAAGATGTTAAGAATCGACCGAGTTATATAAGTTAGAAATTCAGTATTCAATCCAATGCATGAAACATAATTAATGTTTTGTAAGCCCTACGAAGTAACCTAGATGACCTTATTAGGTTTTATATTCTTCATGAAAGTTGTAGCCGTGGATGTTATTTTTCCAATAGAGTTGGAATCACTTAAAAATAATATGTATAACTCAAGTTATGAATAAAACATGAGTAGTGGTCAAAATATTATATTAAAGTCTAGTGACGGCAAGTTTGTAACTTTTAAAAATAGTAGATGATTAAACTAACTTTGAACATCAACATAAAAGTTTTAGGTATAATTGTGAGTATGGTGAATGATTAAATGTTCGAAAATTGTTTAAGGAACATGGATTGGAGATTCGTCTAATGTTGATTACAATTAGGCATATAATGTGTTAATGATGATTGTCATGATGTGCTTAAAAAGGTGTCATCCCAACTACAGTTGGGGTGGAGTGTGATAACATGATTAGATGTTGATTTTGGGATTTATGTTGATGATGGTTAGAGGGTGCCTGGCAAGATGTTGTTCCAATTGTGGTTGGGGTGCAGTGTTATGAAATTAGTAAATGTTAGTATTACGATTTATGTTGTGGATGACATGATGCATAAGTGTGATAGTCTGAGAAGTTTTGTAAGGATCACACATTGTGTGGTGCTCTGGACCAGATCTTTTTGGCTTGTTTTGCATTACATGGTTATACTTACGTGTTACTAGCGTAAAGAATGATTCACTTTGAGTGGACCTATGGTGAAATTGTTGTACCTATGTGTTACTGACGTAGAAGATGATCGCTTCAAATGTGTACCTGAGAGAGCATGCATGCATGTGATAATCAGAGAAGTTTTGTAAGGATCGTCCATTATGTGGTGCTTTACACAAGATCTTCTTAAGTTGTTTTTCATTGCACGGTTGTACCTATGTATTACTGGCGTAGAAGAGGATTCACTTCTAGTGAACTTCTGGTGAAATGATTGTACCTACATGTTACCGACGTAGAAGGGGACCGCTTCAGATGTTTTATTGAGAGAACATGCATGAGCTTGCATTGCATAAACATCAAGGAATTTACGTGTGTGGATGTATAATCTTTGTCATGAATGTGAAATTAATTTATATGTTTATTTGTTATACTTTAGTTCACTTTTCATTCTTTTTATATGTATCTTAACATGTGTGATGCGTATTTTCACTTATTTACTACTTGTTTTTGCATTTTGTTTGACTTGAACGTCACTTTCAGGTGAGCAAGATCTTTATGATATCATGAGTGATGAAACTTCGACTTTATTTTACCTCTTTCTATTGGGTTTCTCTGATTAGGTGTGGCATTAGGCTAGAGATGATTGGTTTATAGTTTTTTGTCATGTATACAAATTATTTAAAGTTTCATTATGAACTTTACTAATTGAAAATCTTATAAAGATAATTTTTAAAGTCTAACATGTTTACTTATGTCTAGGTTTTGTTATATCATAGTTTTGAAAAATAAGTGTATATTATGTGATGTGAATAATTTTACCTAAGTGTCAAATCTAGTATAAAAAAATATTTTTTTTATATTATTTTGTAATTAAAGAATAAAAAGTTTTGTAGTAAAAGGGTGCCACATATGCCTCTGGTCGAGAAAATGTGTCTTTCCACGTGTTTGCTTATACAGTTTTACCCATATCTACGTTATTTATATAATAAAAATATCACTACATTCATTCCCATTTAAATTCAATCACCAAATTTCATTTATAAATAATAGATTCATCCTTTGGCTAGACCACCTTCATAATAATTTGCTAAGTTTTCTTTTTCAAACTAATAATCATTAATTTTATTTCCAATTCAAAGTTAAGTTTCATTCTCTTAGGCTTTTATAAATAATAATTTCTCCCATTGGGTAGATCAACTTCATAGGAATCTACTCAATTTTCTTTTTAAAATACCTTACGATCATTAATTTTATCTCAAATTCAACGTAAAATTTCATTCACTTACGTTTTTAGAAACAAAGAGAGAATCTTATTAACGTAATATTTAAATTGGCTGCATAATATAATGATTACATAAGCATATATGGCCAAGTAGATGCATCTAGTGTATCCATATGCAGTCATCTTATAAAGACTACAAATGTGTATGATTGAGTGCATGTATAATGGATGAGTGCATTTAAGCCAAAAAATGCGTCTTTCCATGTGTTAAATTATAAAATCTCACTCATATTTACATTATTTATATAATCAAAATATCCCTACATTCACTTCAATTCCAATTCAACTGTCAAATTTCATTCACTTAAATTTTTATAAATAATAAATTCTAAACCAACTTTATTAGAATCTTCTCAATTTTCTTTGTAAACTACGTTGCAATAATTAATTTTATCTCAAATTCACGATTATATAAATTTTATCTCAATCCCAATTACATTGCAGATTCCATATAGTTTAATTTTTATCTCAATCCCAATTACATTGCAGATTCCATATAGTTTAACTAGTTGAAGGCGAAATTAACTCTCTTGCTGCTAACACATGAACTATTTTAGTTCCTTTTAATGAATCAAGTGCTTAAGCTTAATAATAGTATAAAAAAACTAACTGCAAGACAAACTAAATATATTTTATTTTATTAATAAAAAGGGAACCACTTTAGCATGTTCAATTAAAAATTTAAGTGTTTTTCTAAATAATGTACTTGAAAGAAAGATATTTGTAATCATCATTCTCAGCACACCAAGAAACATTTAAATATTGTTTTGATAATTTATTCTAAAGACATTAATATGGAGTGCATAAATTTGTCCTTTAACAAAAGCTGCAAAATATTATTGCATTCTTGCTTTCCTCTAGTCCAAATGCAACTTACATATGTCAGTTTATGAATTACACTAGTAGGAATAATGTAAATGGTTGAATATAAAAAATAATTTTAAAATTTAAATTTAAGTAAATGGAATTATATATCTTTCAAATTCTAAATTGATCAACAGTAAAAATATGCATTATTTGTAATATGGAATCCAAATAATGGTCATAAATATCTTCAACATAAATATGTGTTTAATCAAGTGAATTAATGAATAATTAGAAAAACTTACATGTTGTCCTTACTCTATGATGTTTTACATGCTCTGTTGCTTATCACATCTCTAGTGAAATGTTAAACTATTTAAAACTATCAACCACATATTATCACAAATCTGAAAAACCAATAAGAAAAACACGAGAACACGGAAAAGAAAACAAGAGAGAGGAATATTTGTAAATACATAATGCAAAAACTAATCCTTCATGATATGAGAAGCAGACAACACTCTTTTCCAACTTAATTGTACTACAAATTACATAATCCTCATGAAAAATTTCAATTTAAAAATTCTTTCATGCATTTGAAAAGAAAAAAAAAAACACATCATTTCAAAATAATCTGAACCAAACTAAATTTTTTATTTAAAAATTCATTTTTCCTTTAAACTCACTACAACTCAGTTTCAATGTGAAACCCAAAAGCACTAGATACAATATATAAAGAGCAAATCAAATTCACTAAACCATATATAAAGAGCAAACAAAATTAGTTAATTATTCTTTCTTTATAACTTATTTCACATTTATATTTGAACATCTCTGTCATTTTACTTAACTGGGTTTAAAACATATATCATATTATTTTATTCAATAAATAGAAGGAGAATTAAGAGAAAGTTTATATGTCGTCTTAGTTACCTCCAGATGCAGACAAAACAATCAAATAAGAATCCAAGTGGGATTATCAAGTTAAGAGATAAAATTTGCATACCATGCAAGAGTTATAAGGAAGTTAATACTAGAAGAAGCTCATAAAAGTAGGTTGATCATTCATCCAAGTGCCACAAAAATGTATCAAGACTTAAGAAAGATGTTTTGGCGGTCTGATATAAAGAAAGATGTGGCTACATGTGTTAAATGTTGCTTAGTATGTCAAAAGGCAAAGGTAGAATATCAGAGACCTTCTGATGAACTACAACCTTTAAACATTCCTAAAAGGAAGTGGGAAAGCTTATCTATGGACTTTGTGATGGATTGTTGAGCACTACATTTGATCATGATGCGATGGGCGATTATAGATAGATTAACAAAATTTGCTCATTTTCTAAGATACAAGTAAAGGCTAAAGAAAGGAAAAGAGGAAAGGTGAAGAACAATGACTAGTGGCAACAATTGCAACTCTCTTTTTGACTTTGTTGTACCGTTAAACAAATGCATCATGCAAAATACACAATATATTAGGGATGACAAAATTATCCATTCTATGGATATATACGATTAAATTTGTGACAGTTAGTTAATAAAAAAAATGGATATCCACATATATTTTAATGGGTATATTTGTACCCATTAATAGATGGGTGTAGGTGTGGGATGAAGGTGTTTGGCCCGCGGATACTTGTTTAATACCTATGAATGATAAAATAGTGAAAATATGATAAATATACATTGACACTATCCATATACGTGACATATTAATTTTAAAAAATTAAAATGTTTTATTCCTTTTGAAGTGTTTGAATTTATGATATTAAAATGTTGGAGACTTTAAGAGTTAAATATTATTATTAATTTTTATTTAAAATTATGAAAAATTATTGTTATTAATTTAGAATTTTGCTTGACAAATATGACAAATAAAAATTTAGTTTCGTTTATACTAAAATTTTATGTGTATTTTGATGCTATTTTTAATAAAAAAAATATTAGTTACAAACATAAAAACATGTGTGATCATAATTTATGAAAAATTGATTTTTTTTTAAAAAAATTCACGAATACCTATGAATATACACAAATATAAAATATCTACAAATATTTTGTTAGCATTTACTCGTGTGGGTGGGGTGCGGGTAACCGAAAAATATATTTGCACGGTTGACATCCATACACACAATATATAGAGGGAAGATAAAATCCTAATTTTACATCATTCCAACTCAATCACAAATTAAAAGATTTCAAAATCCATACCCGATAAGAAAAAGGAAAGGGTTAGTCATGCTTTCACCTCTTTTTTCCTCTTTGCTTGTCAAACCTTTCATTTATGGAGAAGTAAAGCTACAATCATGCTTCTTTAATTATACACTTAAAAAAATAACTACATAAACTCTTCATCATTTTCAATAGACATATACCATTTGCGTGTTATTCTTCTTAAGTTGAAAAACCTTGTTTGTCCTTATTCTCTATACAAACAAGGTTTTATGAATTTTTTCTCGATAAGACCAATTAAAACATTAAAAAATGCAAGCCGAAATGTTAAAGACCCACTACAACATCTGTTGATAATCCTTCATAAAGATGGAAATTCTTTGCCCTATTTTGTGTCCCATTTCTTTATCCCTACCAATCAAGAAATTGTTGAAAATAATTATGGATTGATATTAATTAATTATTTTTTATCATTATTTAACAATTTAAGATACGATGATTATCATATATTTATAACTATTTGAGTGAGATTATAGTAAATATTGATTTTGTGATGAGTTAGATTAATTATAAAGTCCATTTGAAGGGTCCCTGCCTACTTGAGGGGTTATAAATTTGACATCCATTAAGCAAATTAACACATTCTCTATAATAATCCACTAAAAGGTAAGTAGTAAAACATTAAAACCCTTAAGAGTTCTTATTGAACTTTTGTCTATAAAATAATCATACAGAGAGTTTTTGTTCATGAAGGGGAAGAAACTTCAATTCAGTATATATGAAGTACACATATTTTTTTTCTCTTATCCTTTTATCTTTATTCTTTATACACACCATAATTTTGTATCTATTGATTTATGAATTCTTTTTATTTCCATCAATTAGTATTAGAGAAAACTTAGATACAAATTACAGTTGTTTTCTTATTAGATAATTAAATTTGAATTAAATTTTCTATTTTTGTTTTTTTAGTGAAATTTTATTATATAGTTCACTATTATCTTTTGCACACAAAAAATTGAGGGTTTACACTACTTGTTATTGTTAAAATGACATATTAAAGTTTCATTTATTACTTTTATATGGGTAAACTATCTATTAAAACTTTCCTTTAGTGTGTATCCCTCTAAAATCTAATTTTCTTTTATTATTTTTAATTACTAGGTGAATTATTTTTCAAAACTACCTGAAGGTTTTTTTCTTTTTATGGTTGACCAATATGAGTCTTTTATGTGGACACTCAAAGATGATTTGTGGTAAAATTCATTTTTGGTTGGGTTGCATGGACTCATTTTTATATATCTGTACTTTTACTTTTGTGGTTATTTAGTCAAGTGAGAATGTTGTCGTTTTGTTACTATCCTCTATGATTATTAATGTGTTAGATTCACACTTACAGGAGCATTGAATAAGGTTACTCATTTTTATACCCATATTTTTTACAAATATCATATTTATTTAGTATTTTAATATTATTGGTAATTTTGGTAGAAAATTTTATTTGATTAATTCAAGATTAAATTAAATATTTTTATTATTATAATATTGAATTTTGGACCTATTTTAATTGTGATAATTCTTTAGAGTATTTATAGTCTCCATTTATACTCTCTTTAATATTGAATTATCATCTATAAATTAATTTTTAGGTCATTTTATTAATTATTCATAATTCTCTTCATTTATTTGCATTATTATAACTTGCCTATCATGAGTATAGTAATGTGAATTTTGTATGTTAGTCATATAATATATATGATTAAAATTATGCAAATTTATTGGACAATAGACATAATTTCTCTTTTAATTTACATAATTATAATTTCATCTATCCTAGATGCATTTACGTGAATTTTTTTATATAATTTCTTATTTTATTGAATTGGTGATAATTATACTCTATCGGTGTATCGTGGTTAATGTAATTTGGTGTTATATAATGTATTTCTCTTTACTTATGTTAATGATTTTTTTATACTTATTGGAATTAGAATTTTATTAATATAAGTTATAGGGCATTTTAATTTGTAATTTGCTTAGGATTTTTTTTAAGTGAACTTTTACAATTACATAACATCTCCCTATTATTGTGATGTCCATTTTATTTTCCTAATTTTATCATGTTTAGGTTGTATTTATATGGAACAAAAAAATTATGCTTTCATTTTCTTGTTGTTCCATAATAACTTATTTGTATAACCTTTAATTTGATATTTTTTTTCCTTAAAAAAATTGCATTTTTCTTGTGGTGCAATTTTGCTAGATATATATTACTAACATGTAAGTAGTGAACTTACCTTATGAGTGTGACATTACTTGACATAATTCTAGTATGATAAAGAAAAAGAAATAGTTGAGTTTTATTTAGTCCTCAGAGTATTTTTGTTATGTCAACTATTTTTTCTTTATCAAGTGGAAGAATTTTGTATATTAAAATTTTAATTAATATCTTATAAAATAAATTTTTTTGATATAAGAATTTTACCTCAAATGGCCAATTAATCATACATGAGCAAACAACAAATTTACTTCATAAAATTATTTTCTTATCATATATTATTTGTGATCACATTACTGGGATCTATATTAAGAATTTTGTATTAATATTTTATAGAATATTTACTATGAGTAAATTTCTATTAACGTGCAATATTAATAAACAATTCTTGTAAGGACAACATAGGAATCCCAAATTTGAAGAGATTAATTTCTCCATACCTATTGATGGTATTCTTGTAAAAGTTATATGCTTTATTTTGGGATATATAAATAAACTTATGTCCATTATAAATTGTTATTAGAGTTAAAGACTATTTTTTATTATATCTTAATATTTGTAAGATTATGTCCTATATTATTCCGTTGCATATAACTATATTTTATTCTCAAGTGTGTGTAGACATTATTTATTTGTAACATTTGATTTTTATATTATAAGTATTTGAAAACTTGCAAATGATCTCATATTCTACTATTATTAAGAGATTCGTTTTCTTACTCATGTAATTAGATTTTGGATATCCTTAAAATGATCAATATTTTTTTTAAAGATTTATTAATATGTGGTTCCATTTTGCAAGAATTGTTTACTGTTATAAATGAGTTTGTGAGTTTCATATTCTCTTTTTTAACCACTTCTCTTATTATTTTTTTTTATTCTACTACTTTCTAATCCATAAGTAGAAAATAGTAAATTTTAATTCACTTTTTGTTATTATCTTATAAAGACATAATGTCATAATCACTAGAAATTTTAATACTAGTGTACTTAATGATAATCCAAATATTTTTTGGTATATTAAGGATTAGTGAAGTAATCTTGTATTATGTGTCGAGACTTATCTATTTTTATTGTTTATATATTCTTGGTTGAGATACATAAATTCATTGTATGTTAATAGACATTTTTAACAGATGTTAAAGTCATTGTATTAGGTATTACACATTAATTCTTTTGGCATACAATTATTTATTGTGCATCTCTTTTACCCAAATTTTATATTTTATTTTATCAAAATTTTACAAGTATATAATATTGTATTATATCTCGAGACTTATCTATTTATATTGTTATATTTTCTTGTGCACATTTAATTATGATATGATATACTCTATAGAACTTGATTATTTATTTTTGTCCTAATTTGATTGAGATACATAAAATTATTGTATTTTAATAGATATCTTTAACAGATGTTAAGACCATTTTGTTGGGTATTGCACATTAATCCTATTGACATGCAATTTTGGATTGTGCATGTTTTTTATAAAAAAAAGTTCACATTTTGTTTGGTCAAAATTTATAAGTATATTGTAGATACAATACTCTCATCGAGTATGATTTTCTACTTTATAAAAGTGTTTATGATGATAGTATTCCTATTGATTACTATTTTGCACTATTGATGTACTTATGATTTTTTTTTTAAATCAATGATGTAAGTACTTGCTCAATTAATATTTTGTGACCACAATAATCTGTCTCATTATATTTAAACTAAGTGGCTATGTGATCCAAGTAGGAAATTTATACATAGTCACTCATTTTTTGAAACTTAGACTCATTGAATGTCAAATATTGTAGAACATTTATCTAGCCTATATGTAATTATATTTGTTATTGGGCTATAATGAATACTTAGTTGCATGCAAATTATTTTTTCTTGGCCTTTATATTTTTTCAGACTCAAGTAAAAAATGATATTAAAAGAACATTTTTTTATTCACTTATCAAAGACTTAATTGTTGAAGTTTTATGATTTACGATTTTGTTGGGAGTTTGAAAACTCTCTTATGAGATATGTGTGAAGTAATATTATTTTAGTAACATATCTCTTAGCATTTTTTTGGATGTTTGAGATCATTATAGTATTATTTTATTGAACTATGTTATTTTATATACTTTATGATAAATATTTGTTAACGTGTAAATATATATCCTTATCGAATATTATTTTGTAGCTAAGATTTCTCATATTATTGTCTAATATAAGATTTGTTTATAATTGTCATTCTAAATTAATGATTGTCTTTGGATTATTAATTAATACCATCCAAGTGGGAGAATATTGGAAATAATTATGATTCTATTAATCAATATCGTATATTTATGATTATTTGAATGAGATTATAGTAAGATTGATTATGTGATGTATTAGGTCAATCATAAAAAATCCACTTGAGGGGTCCCCGCCTAACCTGAGTGATTATAAATTTGTCATCTCATTAAGCAAATTAACACACATTCTCTACCGTAATCCTCTAAAAGGTAGGTATTTTAAGGCCTTCAAGAGTTCTTATTGAACTTCTATACAATAATCATACAGAGAGTTTCCATTTATGAAGAGGAAGAACTTCAATTCAACATATTTGAGATAAACATAATTTATTTTTCTTATCCTTTTATCTTTATTATCTTCAGATACCATAATTTTGTATCTATGTATCTATGAATTTATTTTATTTTCATGAGAAATGTCATGTAATTTAATGAGTTAAAAAAATATAAAAATATTTATAAAAAAATTCATTAAATAATATATTGTTTTTTTATTAATGAAGACAAAAAATGAGACACAAGATAGAGGAGGATTTTTCATCCCTTTCACAAAAGACAAAGTTCACTTATTATTTTTGTTTAAATTAATCTAGATACATGAGTTGTAGAGAGGTTTGTTGTGCTTGTGACGCCTGTAAAAACTTTCATAAGGAGCGGTGCCAATGGTATATAGTATACATGAAGGCTAATATGAGATTTACCACATCAAATGTTAGTTACATAATCAATTAGACATTTATTTAAGGCATGTAGATAGTTAATAATAATCAATTAAACAATTGCACTATATATATATTCTTTTATAAATACATATATCAAATCAATCTCCAAGTAAAACTATGAAAAGAATAAAAAAATCAAGGTGAATCACAGACACCAGATTAACTTATTTGTCATAATTCCTAAGGTTCAAACAATATGTTCACGTGCGCCAGATTTCATAATATGCAAACAACCAAGTGGAGGAAAATAAAATTCAAATCATAATATATATTATATAGTTATATACTTTAATAAGCTCAATTGTTACTTCCCAATATTTGTTTAGTCACATAGTCCAACACGTTTGACTAAAATTGGCAATAGTTTCACCCTTTTGCTCATAAAATATATTCATCAGCAGTGATTTATGATGAGAGGGTATAATAATAAGTCATAGTCTACGGCACATTATTATTAATTATTCATTTTTCGGCTCATGATCGAATAGTTTTTGTGCACATGTCATGTTTTCAAGTCTACGTACGCTTTGAATATATGCACATTATTTCTTTTAACATCACTGACTAAGCAAGTCAAAATATACCTGCGTACTTCATTATTAATTAGTTTATATTTTATTCTTGACGTTGAAGTAATTATACAAATTATACATTGGATATTTACACTATACTAGTCTTTGGGTTGAAATATATTTTTTTCATTATATTATTACACTTGGTATAAATAATTTTATCAAACTTTAATTTATTAATTGAAACTTTCAAATATTAATTAATAATCATGTACCAGTGCGTTGACTACGTATATGGTAAAGAATTCAATATGTTATCATTATCATGTATATTTTTAAGAGTTGATGAAAATTCCAGTGTTCGATATTCAACTCTATATTTGTTTTTATCAATTTGTAAATTAAAATATTATAAAAATTATACTAAAAAATTAAAATTAGCAACCCATATAAACTGTATTAGAAAAACTAAGTTCGATGATTTAACTTGGATTTAATATTACATTCAACTTAAATGAAATTAAACTACATATTATTCTTATTTTAATTCAATAATTTTAATTTTACTCAATAATTAAATCAAGCTAAATGATCACTCCTAATGAAAAAGGACATACGGATAAGACATCATATCTTACTATATCAATTCTAAGAGGAGCCATGATCGATTTGGTTTTAGCCACGGTGGGTTCCCCTATTATATCACAATTAAATTTGATATAATATCTCTTAGGATAATTGTAATAAACTACTGATCTAAAAGAAAAAATATTAATTATAAATAAGCCTAGATGGAAGTAAATAATTTCAGAATAAGCCTAGATGGAAGTAAATAATTCCTGAAATGATCTCATGGAGCAACAACAGAAGACTTACTTAACAATTTTTATTCACAATTATTAATCTATATTATTAATAAAAAAAAAAGTTCTTTTATATCCACTTTTTAAAATATCTAGGGTTTGTTTGATAACTGTTTTATAAAATTGTTTTTAGTATTTTAGTATTTAAAAATTAAAAAATTCATTTAACTAGTGTTTTCTGAAAACAGTTTTTTATAACAATTCTGTTTTTTTAGTTTTTAAAAAGAGTTTAATTGGTATATACGGTCAGTGTAAAGATTTTTACACTGACATTCAATCAGAACACTTCATTCATGGTAAATTTGTTGACTTTATTCATTAATACTTTAAAAGTCACATAAATGCAAAGTCATGATTGAATGTTAGTATAAAAATCTTTTACACTAACATTGTATACCAATTAAACTCTTTTAAAAACTAAAAAATAGAAATAACTGAAAGTAGTTTTGCTTTTCAGTTTTTTATTTTTATTTTTAAAACTCAAAATAAAATAAGAATATGTTGTTTTTTGCTTTTCACTAATGAAATTTTAATAAATATGAACAAGTTTTCTATTTTTATATCTTTAAAATAATTTTCAAATAACACTTATAAAACAAGTTTTTTTTTTTATTTTTCTTCCCAAAAACAATTTTTGAAAACTATTCTTGAAAACTTTTTTTAAAAACTAAAAAATAAAACCAAACCAATCAAGCCCCTATTCTATCATTTTTTTTAAAAAAAAGAAAAAATATTTTGTTAAAAGAGAGATTCAAACTTGTAACTTCTCTCTCCCCCTTTTTCTCAAATATTGACTTTGCCACTATATTAATCCTATAACCTTAAGAAAAAAAACTATTTTAAAACAGTTATATCCAATATACATAATTGTCCTACTATCTATAATTTATATCTATAATCAATAATCTATAATATTATATTATATTTATATTATTAATAAAGGAAATTTTCCTTTTAATATCTACCTTTTAAAATATCTATTCTACCATTTTAGGATAATTGTAAATTTAATATATCACAATTAAATTTGATATAATATCTCTGAGGATAATAGTAATAAACTACTAATCTAAAAGAAAAAATATTAATCACAAATAATCCTAGATGGAAGTAAATAATTCTTAAAGTGATCTCATGGAGCAACATCAAAAGGCTTACTAATTCTTACCGACAATGACTAATCTATAATCTATACTATTAATAAAATGAATTCTCCTTTTGATTTTCATTTTTTAAAATATTTATTCTATCATTTTAAAAAAACAAAAAGAAAGAATTATTTTGTTAAAAGAGAGATTTGAACCCACAATCTCTCACTCCCCCGTTTCCTCAAATACTGACTTTGCCACTAGATTAACCTTATAACTTTAATAAAAAACTATTTTAAAACATTTATATCCAACATACATAATTGTCCTATTATCTATAATCTATATGTATAACAATAATCTATAACATTATACTATATTTATACAATTAATAAAGAGAATTTCCCTTTTGATGTCCACCTTTCAAAATACCTATCTACACTTTAAAAAAAAAAACTACTTTGTTAAAAGAGATATTCTAATCCGCAACCTCTCCCTTCCTCATTCCCTTAAATATTGACTTTGTCACTAGATCAACATAATATTATATTTATATCCAACATATATAATTGTCTACTATCTATAATATTACATTATCTATAACATATATAAAGGGAATACACCCTTTTGTGTCCATATTTCATTTTCAATTTTACCCTTGTACCTATTTGAAAATTATAAAAACAAAAACAAAAACAAAAAACAAAAACTACTTTGTTAAAAAAGGGACTCAAACTCCAACTTTTTGCTCCCCCATTTCCAAGTATATGGATTGTGTCATTAGATCAACTTTATAACATTAAGAAAATAACTATTTTAAAATATTTATATTCAACATACATTATTGTCCTAGTATCTATAATATTATATTATCTATACTATTAATAAAGGGAGTTTCCCTTCTGATGTCCGCTTTTCAAAATATTTATTCTACCATTTTTAAAAAACAAAAAGAAAAAACTACTTTGTTAAAAGAGAGATTCAAACTCACAATCTTTCTCTCCCCCAAATTTTTCATATATGAATTTTGTCACTCGATCAACCTTATAACCTTAAGAAAAAAATTACTTTAAAACATTTATATCAAACATATATAATTGTCATACTATCTATAATCTATATGTATAATCAATAATCTATAATATAATGATAATAAAACCTTTTGGTGTCCACATTTTATGATTATTTTACTCTTCTAAACATTTTATGACTCATTCCACTTTTACAAATATAACTTTTTTGATATTAATAAATGGACATATTTAAAAGTTCTACTTTACCACAAATTAATCTTTCTTAAATACCATTAATATATGTATACATTTAAGCATAAATATTTTTAATAATTAAAAAGACAAATACTCAAGCACAACAACATTTTAAATTCTATTTAAACTCTTTCATCTCTTAATTTTCTCAAATTCATTGAAAATCTGTTATATTCGTTAATGATTTGACATTTTTTTATTATGTTATCATAAATAAAAAAATATAAAAATAAACAAAATAGATTTCAAAAGATACAAAACTAAAATTATACGCAAAATGACATAATAAATTATTTATATTCTATCATGTTATTAGAAAATATATCAAATTAAAACTCTAAAATTATTATAATATATTAAAATAGAAACATAAATACATACGTACGACATCATATGTTTTTGCTAGTAAAGATAAATATACATTTGTTATAAAAAACCAAATTCACAACATTGCTTAGATGTCAATTATGCTCTCACTTCTAGATGTTAATATATATATATATATACTTAGTAGGTATGGATGACAATGGGAACGTATTAATTCCCATGAGTGTGCAGTGTTATTGTTAAATATATCCTATGTGTTAAAGAGTTTATAACAGCAATTTGCGTATCTTGTTCAATCAACTATTAAACTCAATTTTCTAGTAACTGTCTTTTAATTAAGATTTCAAAATCTATGTTTAATAGAAATCTTATAGTGGCTTATTCGATTTTTTATGGTCTAAGTGGGGTTAGTACTTAGCGAATGAGCGGAGACATATCTCCGTGCAATATGACAGTTGCGTATACCAAAAATCTAGCTTGATAGGTGCATTTTTTAGGTTATAAACCAATCGCTGCATACGTAGACACATGCATGCATACGCCCACTGTCTCATGTCCTGTTTTGACTTATAGTAACCTTGAATCTGACGCAAGACTTAAATAAGAGCTTATAATATGGTATTGGTCGCATATCTACACCTACGTCTCTAAACTGTATGCTTAATTACTATATATTTTGAATGAGTCCTCTTATAAATATTTTTTTTCTCCAAAATTCTTGTAGTGTTAAACGTTTAATAGTATACAGATATATATCGATAATTTCTGTGGTGTCTTTTTTAATTTAAAGACATTGATATTTTTTTTAACTAATTAAATTATAGATTTTATGGAAATTGTTGTTTGATAAATTAAAATACGTTTTATTTATTTATTTATAAATAACTAAATATGTCTAGAATTTATAATAAAATAATTATAAAATTATTTAAAATAAGTTTTATAAATAAGTTTTTAAAATAAAATTATTTTATTATAAATCTTAGACATATTTACTTATTTATAAATAAATAAATAAAAATTATTTTAATTTATTGAAAAATAATTTGAATAAAATTTACAATTTAATTGGTTAAAAAAAAGTATCAATACTTCTTAAATTAAAAAAAAATACCCTAGACTCTCCCAATTTTAATAGATAAATATTAATCATATTAATCTATTAATTTTGTCAAAAGAAAACATTCAAACTCACAACTTTTTTTTTTTTCCTTCTGCCTACATGTAGATGGTGTCCAATGTTTTCCTCGCATCGTGTTATTTTTATATGATAATCAACGTATTGTCTCCTCACATGCGGAGGAATTATCATATTTTATATATGATAATCATTATATTGTTATTCTTATATGGTTTATAGCATCACGTTAAAATATGTAGCAGGTAATAGAATAATGATAAATATTGGCGGTGTATATATAAAGTGAAAGAAAGATATAAAAAGAAAGTAATAAATATTTTCTTAATTATAGATTCTAAGGCAGACAATTTTGTTCTAGTTTTAGGACTATCATGGATAGTAAATTTTATTTTTGAGTATTTAATACAATTAGATACTTAGGATTCAAACTTAAGAAAACATTTTTTAAAATAAAATAACTTCTACTACGTCTTTGATAGTAAAAAATAATAAATATGATAGATCATGTGATAAAAATGAATGAAAAAAGAAATAAAAAGAAAAGTAAGTATTTATTCAACTAGGAACGTGGGTTAGTCACATATAATTTAATTTCATTTTATAGGTTCTTTCTCTTATTTTAGTTTATGGATGAGAGTAAATTAAGTGTGTGTTTGATTTTGCATTTGAAAATTGATTTTGAGCTTAAATTGATTTCAAACATTTTTGACATGTTTGATTTTATGTTAGAAAATAATTTAAAATAGATATAATTGATTTTAAATTAAAGTAACTTAGAGTATGTTTGTATTTAATAAAAGCATTTTCATTAAATTTTACTCTAAACTTAATTTTATAATAATAACATTAAAAAATAAATTACATTGTCGGAAAATCAAATTTGTAAACGCCAATTTAAAGACACTAACAAATGATGCAGGAAAACATTCACGAAAAAACGAGCCCATGAAAAAAAAACGTATTAAACAGGTGAATACCACATGGATATGAACAAAATTGAGTTTAAAAAATTTTAAATATGATGTTGAATATAGTTTTTAGAATTAAATATAAAATTTATATTTTAGTATTTTAAATATTTTAGTTTTAATTTCAATTCTTTAAATATTTTTATATATATTGTTTAGTTTAAATCTTTATTATCAGTATAGCAACATTTATAAAAAATATTTAATTATTTTGCATTAATAATGTAAAAAGGTTTTACAATAATGTTTAATCACAATTCTTTAATACTTTTAAAATATTAATTAGAAAAATCAATAAAGTTACTATAAATGAAAGATTGTGATTGAAAATATCAATATAAAAATTTTTATATTGACTGACAAAATGTATGTTTGGTTTGTTATTTCAACTAGTTGAAAGCTGAAATAGTAGCTGAAATAATTTTAATTCCGTTTAAATAGAAAAAATCAAAGAGTTTTTTTAAGAACTACTAGTTTTTTTAAAAAAGTTACTCCAAATCGATTTTCCAAAAGATGTCCTATTTTAAGCTACTAGCTGATCTTATTTTTATATGTTTACCCTTCATTAATTAATGCATTGTCTCTCACTGATTTTTCTCTCATCGCATTATACAACATCTCTCCTTCATTTCTCTCTCGTTCATTAATCTAATTATAGTAATTTATAATATAAATATATAACTATAGAAAATTATAATTTAAAAATGTAATTTAAAATTTGTATATTTAATTATAGAAATTATAATTTAAATATTAATTATAGTAATTTATTATTTAAATATTTAATTACATAATTATATTTTAAATATGTAATTATAATTTGAATATGTTATTATAAAATTTATAATTTAAATTTATAAATATAATAATTTATAATTTAAATATATAATAATTTATATTATTAAAGTATATTATAATTATTTTAAATACCTCGTTGTTGATATAATGATTGTTGATGCCTTTATATGTTATTTTACAACTTTTAACTAGTTAATAATTTACTTTTATCAAACATTTAAACTGATTTTTAAGTTTTCAATTAACTTTTGAATTTAATTAAATTCTAGTTTTCAACTAGTATTTCAATTTTAAGTCAAGTTTAGATTATATATATCACCGTTATATTATAGTGTTAATATTATTATTTAAAGCATAAAATAGAATAAAGAAGTGAAAATATTTAAAAAAAAATGAGAATAGCAAAAACCATATCTTATGATATGCGCTAGATAAGAAAAAATAGTGCATGTGGGGCGACGGAGTTGAAATAAAGCACGTGATTGTACAAGTACAAGTGACACTAATACTAATGGTATCCTAAAGTATGAATATTAGACCTTTTCCTTAGACAAACAAAACTGATGATGAAATCCGCCACTGTCATATAATACGTACGTGTCATGTGTACAAACACGCTCCAGTTAAATTATGTTTTTCTTTCGGCGTTTCGATAAAACTGCAAAATTGGCAAAAATTATTATATTTTCTACCTACTTAATGATGTTCATTGTTCAGGTACTGGGTCTTTTTTTTTTCTTTTCAGTTGTTTCAATACTTGCTTGAGAGTGATGTCCCGATTGGATGAATAGATGGTATATATGCAAAGACTTTCAACTCAAAATGTGGTTAACTAATAGAGAGTTAAGAGGTAAAAACTTTGTCCCTTTGTAAGTAAAGTAATAGTACAATACTCAATGGTTCACGTTGTAAAGTTCTTTTTATTCACCCCCTTATTAAATATAAGGAAAATACATATCTTTTCAATCTTTGTTAGGGAGACTTTTAATAAAGAGAATAATCGATTACAATAATCGACTCTAATATTAGTTATTTGATTAAATTGAGAGATTAAATATTAGAGAGATATATAATCATAAAACACGAGTCAATATATAAGAGAACATAATACCATTCTCTATCCAAAACCTTACAGAATTAGATTATAAGTCTTTTTATTTATATATTACCTAATTTTTCAATTTTTAACTAATGTGAGACTTCAACTCATATTTATACTCGAACACTTATTATACTTTATGATTAACATTTTTGACGTGACCAAATGTTAAAATGAAATATAAAAAAAATGGATAATCTCTCACGTGACCAATTGTTAAAAGTGGACTATAAAAAAAAGGGGGGTAATTTCTTATGCTTATATATAGTCTTCACTCGTTAATAGGATCAAATTGGTCAAAGCCTCTCTCATTTTGCATAGCGGAAATATTACCTTCAACATAGTTGAATGGTATGTTCAGTCTGTAGGATACCTGTTCAGCAAAGCCAAAAAGTGTGTCCGATATATATTTAAAGTAGCAAGTTTTACAAACTAATTATTAAATTAAAACTTTTTGGCTGTTGACAATTTTTTTTTATTTTTTATTTTTTTTTTGTATTCAACTAGTTTTGTGAAATATAAAGTTAAGTGTCACCAACCAAGTGAATTAAGAACACCTGCCTTGTGAAGGTGGCATGAAGTTCTCTTGTACAATAAATTTTGTGAAGGTGACTTAAGTATTGTGGGGAAACTTATTAGTTTTTGTTTTGTAAATGTGGAGCAAAATGATATTTCATAACTTACGTGTATTTTTTGTTTTGTAAGTCCACTTGAGACAATTTGTGTAATTTTTGTAAATTTTACATTTTTCAGGTGACCCTAACGACGAGGATAAGTCAGTGTAAATTTTAGTCTGAGACATTAATAATACCGAGTTTTAAAAAATACCATCTGCGTATCCCTTACATATCTGTTTATGGACACAGTGTGTGATTTGTGTTCGTTGTAAGTATGAATAATGCACCATTGTTACCTGTACACTAACTTTTGCTAATTAATTAAATTTTTATGATTTAAATATTGTATTTAAGAGATAATATTGTTGGTTTAAAAGTTGCACATGTAACTATCGCTATGTTATGTTATGTGTTGGGTTTTGTAAAAAATTCTAGTCATTTGTTTAATAATTTAGAAAAACTTTCAGTCAATAATTTTTTTTTAATAATGTTATTCGATAGAGCATCTGCAAGGTAAATCACCGTTTCTTATCTTACTCAAATTTTTGGTAACCTCACACCATCACGTTTTTTCGAAGATCAATTCTGTTTTCTACTTTAACAGAAAATGATAATTTGTGATATTAGAACACTTTTAATGAATTCCGTACTGTCATGTTATTAAATTTAATATATATTTTTAGTTATTGTAAAATAACTTAAATTAAATAATTATATTAATTAAATAAAATAATTATGTTATTTAAGTTAAATAATTTATATTAAATAATTATATAGTTTAAATAATTATATAAATTAAATTATATAGTTTAATTATGAAAAAAATTGAAAATAATAAAAAATTTTAAAACTGAAATTTAAAAAAAGAAAAAAAATAAAATATGTTTTTTAAAAAATTGTTAATCTTGAATGTTTTTATAAAAAACAGATCTCCACATAAAAATTACTCTTATTACTCCCATGAATATTCTTTGTAAAAAATGAGCTTAACTTCGATAGCAATGTCTCGGAGATGCTCTTATAATAATATCAGAAAATGAATTATGTATGCACGTTTATCATGGGAAGAAGTTTGTATTTATTATATCTCTGCCTAATAATCTATTTTGTTCCTATGCCTTAAGCATTTGTTGACAAGAAAATTCGGAGACATAAATCAAAGACACATAAGGAATAATAGATGAATAACATTAAAGAAAATAACAAAAAAATTATTTTTTTATGCTATATAACAAGCTCGCCTGCATGGTGTGATAAAGGACCATGGACAGGTTGCTCCAAGCAAGTTGACGTGTCTTGAAAAAGAAAAAAATCACAAGTTGTCAAATATCATTTTGTAATATTCTAAAATTTAAAATACAAATATTCGTATAAATATTCAGTTAAGAGAAGATATGTCAAGTTGTTAAAAAAACAATTATAAGATTAAACTGATAGGAATTTAATAAACAAGATTAAGATAATATTTCTTTTAAATAGAAATAAGATAAAACAAAATAAAAGATTTGATATCAATTTGTATAACAAGATTCAAATAAAATTATCTTAAAATCGAAATAAGATAAAATAATTAAATATTTGATAAAATTTTGGATTTAAATTAGGTAAAATCAATCTTTTATAGAAAACCTAGAGAGAGGAAAATCAACCCTAAACTACTATAGATAGGGTTAACTAGTTCCCTCAGAATATCATAGATTATAGATTATAGATTAGTTGATTATTTTAAGAGAAAGTGGGACATAAGAGTAGAAGGATTGAAGCAGTGAGATATAGCTTCAAGAGGTGAGTAAAACGACTTTTAAAACCCTCCATGTATGACTTTTAAAAAGTGTGTGTATATATATATATATATATATATATATATATATATATGTTTTTTAATCATGAACAATTTGGTTTGTGGTAGTGTGGTTTCAACATCTCAAACTGCAAACCGAACTGAACCATGCAATTTGGAAATTACAAAACCCAAATCACCTCAAACTAATGCCCCATTCAGAGTGGTTTTTGGTTTCTAATTTTGAAATTTATAAAAACAAAAATTAGTTTTAGTTTTAAGTTTTCAAAATTTTAAAAACAACATTGTTTTTGTTTCCAAATTTAAAATATTATTTTTAAATATTAACCAAAACACTAGTTGGAGGTAGCGGTCGAGACTGTCGTTGAAGGTGATGGTTGATGATTGACGATCTAAGGTAGTGGTTGGTGACCGACGATCGGAGGTGGTGGTTAGTAATTGGTGGTCAGAGGTAGCAGTTGGTGACCGATGATCAGAGGTGGCGGTTAATGATTGCTAGTCGAAGGTGGCGGCAAGTGATCGCTGGTTGGAGGTGGTGGCCAGTAATTGTTAGTCAGAGGTGGCAACTGGTGATCGCTGATCGGAGGTGGTGGCTGGTGATCGCCAATTGGAGGTGACAGTCGATGACTGTTGGTCGGAGGTGGCAGTCGGTGATCGCCGATCGGAGGTGACAATCGGTGACCGCTGATAAGAGGTAACGACCAGTGACTGTTGGTTGAAGGTGGGGGCTGGTGACTGCTATTCGAAAGTGATGGCCGATGACTTTCGATCAGAGGTTGCAGCCGGTGACTGTCGGTTAGAGGTAATGATTGACAAACGATATCAAGTAATGAACTTAAATAAAAACAGAAACAAAAATCTAAAAACCAACTTTTATTGTTTTTGAAATTGAGTGAAAACTGTTTCGAAAATGAGTAAAAAACCAAAACAGAACCAATTTTTCAAAACACATTTCTATTTCCAAAATGCATTTCAAAATAAAAAACCAGAAACTTAGAACCACCCCGAACGGGGCCTAAAGTAGTTTTTTTTGCGATTTTTTGTTTTTGTAGTTCTGTTTTTCATTCAGTTTGGTTTGCTTTTGAAAACTCCTAAATGCAACAATGAACAAGAATACATTCACAAATGTAAGACACATATAAGGAGAATAAGTAGTCAGATAACACAACAAATAAATATATCACAAGCACATATGCACATGAACTCAAGACTTTTGACTTATACAAACTTATGCTCTCAACTTTATAGGCATGTGGTATAGTGACCCTTAACACAAAATGCCCATACAAGTTTGAAATCCCATGTGATTCCATGATTCTTAACACAAACCTTATGCTTTTAGCTTTATATGCATGGAGTACCATGACTCAGCTTTATAGTTGCACATGATTACTTCTTATTATACGTGTTGATAAAATGATCCCAGCTACTTTGAAATCCCAACGATAAGATAAAAGATTATAGAGACGCTTATAATCGAATATGCAACCAATACCTCCAACACAAAGATGCATAAATGCATGAACTCTTGTGCAACACATAACACACATAAGAACATGACTAGGTAATACCCAGACTTAAACATTACTAGACAAAGTCTAGACTTCACGAATTACCAAATAAAACTTGGAATTTATGTATTACTTACAACTTATACTTAGCTTTTGGCATATATAAGTTCATCAACACGATTAACTCAAAACACCGATTCTTATAGCACAACATCTTATTCATAAAGCTCAAGATAAATACTTTCATACACATACACACGTGTTAGATGTCACTATTACATTTCTCTAAGTTTGTTATGCTACCTTTTTATTTTGACTAAGTGTGCATAACCTCTGCATGATGTAATATGATATCTAAAGTTATATTGTTCCTCTCAAATCAATTCTTATCTAGTTTGAAAGATAAGACATTTATCTACAACACTCTTGTTGACCTAAAGAGTTAGTTAGAACATTTACTATATAAAAAATGGAAGAGACATGTATATACTGCATAATTCTAACAATTTGGCCTTTGATAATTAATTTGATAATAACTTTAGTTCTAGACCCCCTTTTTAAATCAAACAAAAAAATAACATTAATTAGTTAACATATAGTACTACAAATTTTATGAAAAGCACATTTTTAAATTCAATAATTTTCTTACTCGTTTTGTCATATGAAAAAAGTTACGAATGTTGTTAGTTAAATATGCACGGCGTATACTTGAGTTTTTTATGCTTACGAACTAAGCATGTGCATGCATACCTTAAGGAAGAAGAGTGCATACTTAAGCACGAATAGTGTATAAACTAAGTATCGACAATACTTACTAAGCATGTGTAATGAATAATTAAGCATAAATTTTGTATACCTAAAACAAATTCTAGAAAACTGTGAACTGATACTCTTTATGCATAACTCCTATACCTTTAAACTTCTTTATTTTGGTATTAATTCCGCTATTCCAGTATACTCTAAGCCAGAGATAGATATACTTGCAACAAAGTTTTAATTTTTTTTATTACAATAAATATATATATATATATATAGTCTCACCTACAAATTTATCTATATGAGTATTGCTCCCACAAAATTTCTGGATCTAACATTGCTCTATGGGTCTCTCCATATACAACTCATGTAGAAAATCAATTATACAAAAATATTCTAAAATATATATGAATTATATAATCATATAAAGAGGACAAAATTTATAATAATATAATCATCAAAGTCATTCGTATAACATTTTATTACTCGCTTTGAGTGCTCATAACTTTCTAATCGAATACAAGTTAACCTATAGAAGATAAGGGATTGATTCATTATCCGTATTTTCTATACATGTCATATACGAAATAATTTCTTACTTTCTCTTACTAGCTTAAATGACAATTTTGGATGCGAAATATAAGGTTTCAAACCCTTAAAGCATTCTCTTCAAAATCTCTTAACAATGTTTCCTTTGCAGTTATCTCTCAAGTGTCAATAGAAAAAAAAATGTTGAATTATATTCTAACGTCTATTATTTACTCTAAGTTAACCATTTGGTTAAGCTTTTAAGACTAAATAAAAACTTAACCTTTAGACTAAATATGTGTATATCCACATTTATTAAAAAAAAAAGATATTACACATATACATGTGCATATGAATGTCAACAACGTCATAATTTAAAGTAGTTTAAATTATAATAGAGGTCATATAATTATAGTCACATGAAGAAATTCTACTCTCCATCATTACACGTAAACCAACAAAAAAAATTAATTTTTTAGTATTTAATATAGTTTCATGTAAAAGACTCAAAAATATTTATTTTTAACTAATATATATACCACAATCATATTTTATTTTATTTATAATAATTTTATAAAAAATAATTCAACCAGTTAATATATTTATGTAATTATTTAAATTTTTAATATAAATCATAAATAAATATATTGAAATAAATTTATTGAATACATACTAATTTAAATTTAAATTAAATTATTTAAAATATTATTGAAAATATAAAAAATTAATATTTTTATTTAGTATATAAATAATTTAACTATCAAGATAAATAATTTTAAATGCATCTCAATTTTATAAAAAAAAAAAATCTTGATTTGATTAGGTATTGTTAGAGGTACATAATTCTTAAAATGATGATGGAGATAAATATCTAATCACCCCATAAAAAATTTAATAATTATAATTAACTTGAGAACAAAACTAAATTATTTATGATATTTTTGTAAATATAATATTTTTAAATTTTTATTTATTGTATAAATAATTCTATTATCGAGATAAATAATTTTAAATTCATCTACTTTGATGAAAATTACATGCTTTGACAGGATACTAATGTGAAAATATTACATAATTCTAAAAAAAGATATAGATTAGTATCTAACTATTCTTTTATATTTATTATATAATATTAGATTCTATATTTAGTAATTTAATCATATTTAATTTATATATTGGTTAGTATTGATATAATAGTGTTGAATATATAAATACAAAATGAATGGATTATCAGATTAATTATATTAAATATATATTACTAGAAAATAAATTTAGTTTATTTCTAATATTATTGTGAATAATTTTTTAGTTTTTATTTATTTATCGTACAATACAGGCGGATACTATACAAGTAAAACTACGCAGAGAAGGGAGGAGCATACATAGCAAACTAGAAGGTGTAAATAGCCAGAGTCTAAATATTTTATTATTAAAAATATAATAAAATAGAATATGAAATATTGTCTTTACTTTACGTCGGCCAAACTGACAGGGCTAATGCTATGTTATAAACACTATTTTTTTTTTTTTTTTAATGTTTAAACCCAACCTTGAATTTGAGTCGACTTATAAAACAACGTCGTTAGTATATAGAAATCTATGCCATATTGGTTGGCAAATTACCATGAATGTGTGCCAAACATGTCCTTAGTAATTTCACAAAGAGACAAGCAAATGAAGTCTTCGCAACTCGCAAGTCTCACTCATGCATATATAGTGTATAACAAATTGGTCTTCTTTCCCTATGTGTGCGTGAGAGAGAGAAAGAGAGCGAACCACTTTCGCGGAAGCTGCTAAATGGTTTGAATATAGAAATATGTTTTTTCTATTGTTGGACCATTCTAGTCATGGCGTGCGGAATATCCAAGGATAAATAGCTAGCACAGGTCCTTGGAAACGAAGTTGAAGAAAGAGAGAAGGAACTAGCTAGCTAGAGTGTGAGACTACTCGATCTACCACATACTAGTACTACTACATTCTTCCTTCTTCCTTCTTCCTTCTTCCTTCTTCCTTCTATTGCCATAAACATTACAATACCACAAACATGGTGAGAGCTCCCTGTTGTGAAAAGATGGGTTTGAAGAAGGGTCCTTGGGATCCCGAGGAAGATCAAATCCTCACATCTTACATCCAAAACCATGGCCATGGAAATTGGCGTGCCCTCCCAAAACAAGCTGGTATACTTCTATTGCTGCTTCATATCCAATTTATCGCACCCTTGTTTAGCTTTTAACTTGATAGTTCAAAAGCTTATTAAATTTTCAACTTTTATTTGGTAATGTCTCATCAATTGCACAGGCCTGTTAAGGTGTGGGAAGAGCTGTAGACTGCGTTGGATTAACTATTTGAGGCCTGATATCAAGAGAGGGAATTTCACCACTGAAGAAGAGGAAACTATCATTAAGCTGCATGAGATTTTGGGAAACAGGTATTCAATTCTTCTCATCAATTCATTCCTTTTGGACCTGTATGACATTTGACATTAATCATGCTAAATAAAAGCTTATCAAGACAAAACATCATGCATATGCCACCCATCCAATTCCTAGTTAACACGTGATGCTGCTTTATGATTTTATTTTTTTATTTTATGAAAATTATGAATTGATGCAGGGTTGTGTTTCAATTCTTTTCACCAGCTTCTCCATTAGATAATTAAACAAGATTCAAGTGGTGGGGACTGGGGGCAATAATTGCCAATTTTTAAGAAAATTAATAAAATGAAAAGGCTGTGTTAATTAGTAATATTTATTCTATAATGGAGACTCTAGCGTTGCACGAGAAAATCGAGGTATGATCCCACATTTGACGGTGAAAGTGATCATACAAAAGATGATGTAACCATAAACATGCAGCCATAACTAATTATGTACATCCAGAAATTATACATAGAGAGTGACATTAAATTAAGTTGTCGTCATTGAAAGACAGAAAATTAATCTATAAAACATCGAAACCAATTAATAATTAAAAAATAAAGTGGGGCTGCGATTGCAAGAATCTCTGATTAATTAGATCTGGCTTGCTCGAAACATGTTGTGGCAGTTTATGGCACATGCAATTGTAACATGTTTTAGACGTAGATACCAATATGAGAATGAGATTCACTGTGTCTGTAATCTTCAATTATAACAACATCAATGTTTGTTGTTTTCTGATCCGCTAGAATAAACAAAGCGAACGAGAATAAACAAAATGAACGCGAATCTCGTGCAATTATTTCACGAATACAATATTAACCATGGGATCCTTATTTTCAGGTGGTCAGCAATTGCAGCCAAGTTGCCAGGAAGAACTGACAATGAAATAAAAAATGTATGGCACACCAATTTGAAGAAGAGGCTGCTAAAAGCAGACCAGTTAACTAATCGAAATTCGAAAAGAGCCACTAAGCCAAAAATCAAACGTTCTGATTCCAATTCCAGCATCATAACTCAATCAGAACCTGCCAATTTTAATTTCAGAGAAATGGACACAACATCAGCATGCACTACCACTTCTAGTGATTTTTCATCTGTCACGGTTGGTGATAGCAAAAATATCAAGAGTGAAGACATTGAGTCTCTGGAGACAATGCCTGTAATAGATGAGAGCTTTTGGTCAGAAACTGCAATTGATGAAACCCCCACCATGTCATCACAATCTTTGACAATCTCAAACGATATGCCACTTCAATACCCTTTTACTAACTATGAGGAAACATTCCAACAGAGTCATTCTTATGATTCAAACTTTGATGACGGCATGGATTTCTGGTATGACATATTCACCAGGACTGCTGATTCAGCAGAATTGCCAGAGTTCTGAATTTTTCATGCGACACGTTGAATGTGGGCATTATTAAATTTCGCATAGAGAATAGTTTAAATGAAATGGTATCTTGAATTTGACCGTTACAACAAAAGGGCATGATAATTTCTGCTGTGGGGGCTGCATTATCGCCAGCTGCAAGATCTAAGAGTCATCCATTGACAAAGAAACCGGCCAGAGAGTAATGGAAAAGGCTAATGATATGTAATGTATGTAGACATGTACGTAATCTACTAGTGAAACACTGACTTTTTTTTTTTAGTGAAAAAAATAGCATTTCTCTAACATTTTTGTTTTTTAGAAATTAGAGTTTAAATAGGCTAGAGTTACTTGATTGTAATATCAATAAATAAATTATGTACCAAGTACCTATTTATTCAAAAAAATTATCCACTTTGTTGAGCTTTCTTGTCAATTTTCTTTCGGCTTTTATATCGGTATGATTATGCATGATAGAATAATTTACACTCAAATGGATGATCAAATTAAAAAAGTCCATTGTGAAGTTGGTTTTATTGCAACTTGCAAGTTATTTGTTGGATGACGGAAAGTAAATTTTTTGGTTGCCAAGTAACTGTTCATTCCACATGTGGATGTAGCAGTGGCACTACATTTTGGACCACACTTTTCAACTTCCACACTACTTATAGAAAATCAAAATGGAATTAGATATTATTTTAGTATCAAACTGGATTACAATATAATTTCGCCAACAATTTTAGAATAATTGCATATGTAATCAACAAGGGTGACTCAGATGCATAGAGGGGTGAGAAAACCTGTTAATTTATTAGTTAGGTCAAGTGAGCTTACAATAGATATATCTATATCCATTAATGTGAATATAGATACATCTATATTGCCAGTTGAGCTAAAGGTATATAGATATATCTATTTCATTAGTGCATGTAAGTGATTTGGTATCCTGAATTTGACATGCATTAATGTATGTAGAGCTCACTAGAATTTCGCACATTGATGAGGTGAGTTAAAGGTTGGGTGTAAAACTATAGATTGAAAATTCTAAAATAATCCAAGGTAATTCTAAAATTATATATGCATAAAATATTCTAGAATATTGCATCACATTTCTAGAATTACATGTAGATAGAAGAATATTCTAAAATAATGTATGAAATCTTTAGAATGGTTGTGTTGAAATCTATAAATAGATCATGTACTCAACATTTGTAATTGAACCAAGAAACTAACAAATCATTTCCATTCAAAGTTATTCTAACTATTTCTCTAAGCTAACTTTCCTTTCAACTAAGTATATACTACAAATTGGCCTCCTAACCTTTCTATCAATCAAAGAAGCTTTAATTATTTCATAACTCTAAAACTATCAGTGACATTAGAACTACATTCTCTCATCTATTGGATATAGAAATATTACTCCACTATCTCAAAAAATTCTCCCATTATCCTACCCACTTCCAAAAATAAACTTTCCAACCCATGGCTAACACCATTCAACCCTCATCTATCCCTATTCCCATTTTTAATGGTGAAAATTATAATTTCTAGAGCACAAAAATGAAGATATATTTCACCTTCCAAAATTTGTGAAATAAAATAGAAGAAGGATTTTATGCTCCAGAAGACACCTCAACTTTTACTGTGACTCAAAAAAAGGAGTTAAGAAGAACAAACAAAAGAATTCAAAGACATTATTTATTTTGCAACAAGGTGTGACAAACAATTTTTTCAAGAATAATTGGTTCTAAAACAGCAAAAGAAGCATGAGATACGTTGTAGGAGTAGTTTGAAGGAAGTGAAAAGGTACGTGCTATAAAACTCCAAACTCTAAAGCATGATACTGAATTATTAAAAATGAAGGAAGATGAGACCATAAAGAACTACTATTCTAAGATAAAAGAAATAGTTAACCAAATTATTGTTGACAAAAAAATTTTGTCGAGAAAATTCTAATTACTGTTCCCTGTAAATATATGAATCAATCGTGACAACGATTGATCAAACAAATAGATCTATCTACCTTGTCAGTGACAGAACCGATAAGATCACTTGAAGATTATGAGCAAATGTTGAATAGATATGATGAAGACTCAGCAGAAAATGTCTTTCAATCAAAGCTTAAATTATGGTTTCAAAATAAAAGGGGATGCAAAAAAAAGGAATAATGAAGAAACTTCTAAAAATAAAGAGAACTCTAGAAATTTCTCCAGAAATTATCAAAATGAATATCCTCCATGCAGCATTTTCAAGAGAACAAATCATGTCAAGAAAGACTGTCGATATCGTGGAAAGCCAAAATATTGTTACTGCAATAAATTCGAACATGTGGAGAAGTATTGCCGTAACAAAAATAAGCATCAAGTCAATTTTGCTGAAAAGCATGATCAAGAGCAACATATTTTCTATGCTACACAAGTTTCCAATAGTGAAAAAGGTGGAAGTTGGTATTTAGATAGCAGCTGTAGCAATCATATGGCCAAAGATACAAGCATCTTCAAGGATGTTAATGAATTTGTCAAAGTGATAGTTTGAATGGGGAATGGTACTATCGTTGAATCAAAAGGAAAAGGCACCATTATGGTGGACACAAAGAAAGATACGAGACTTATTACTGATGTCCTACTAGTTTCCAATCTCAAAGAAAATCTCTTAAGCATTGGTCAAATAATGGAGAAAGACTACACTCTCCACTTTAAAGGAGACACATATAGAATATATGATGATAAAAGATTAGAGATTGACCGACTAAAATTGGAGAAAAGGAACAAAAGTTTCCCAATAAGCTTGAGACAAGGCTTTAACGTTTAGAGCTGTCAAAACGAGTTTAGACCCCTGGGTTGGCCCGACCCACCATCGTCCGAGCCGGGTCAGATTAAAAAATAAAAAAAAAGTGGACTTATTGTATTGCATATACGGGTTGATTCACTTACACCCAACTCACCCCTGGTGAGTCGGGTTGATCCACCAACCCACCTAAATTTCATTTTTATTATTATATGAATATGATTATTTTTTTTAAATTTTAAATTATTATGTTACTTATTTGACCAATATTCTATTAAAATATATTTTTTAGTTTATTGGTATCGTTAATTAATATTTTATATTTTAAAACTAATATTTAACACATTGTAAATGTAGATTTAGTAGAGAATATCATTTAAGTATTTTTGTTTTATTTTTAAACTCATTAAATTTAAAATTAATGTTATAATAAAGTATTTAAATTTTAATATTTTAAAAAATAGTTAAAAAAATTTCCTAAAAAATATTTTTTTAATTTTCGATGGTTGGTGGGCCGGGCTGAGCTCACTTTTTTAACCATAAAATAATGGTGAGCAGGGTTGAGCCAACCCGTTTATTAGGTGGGTTAAGTGGGTTGAGCTTAACGGGCTGGGTTGACATGTTTTAACACATGGAGAGCAAAAGACTTATTGGAGCTAATCCATATAGATATTTGAATACCAATGCGGACGCTGTCACTCCATAACAATAGGTATTTCATTCTCTTCATAGATGATTTTTCTAAAATGACTTGGGTCTACTTCATAAAAAAAAAATCAAAAGCCTTTGGAACTTTTAAGAAGTTTAAGGCCATTGTCGAAAAATAAGGAAACAGATAAAAGTACTTAGAACTGATTGTGCCAAAGAATACACATCTCACAAGTTTGACAAATTCTGTGAAGATGAAGGCATTGAGCAACAACTTACAGTTGCATATTCTTCACAACAAAATGGAGTATCTAAGAGGTAAAAACCTTATAGTAATGGAGATGGCTAGATCGATGTTGAAGGAGAAAGGATTACGAAACATTTTTTGAGTTGAAGCAATCTATATTATTGTCTATATACTTAATAAATGTCCGAATAAAACAATCTAAGATAAGACTCTAATTGAAGCTTGAAGCGGGCAAAAACCATCAGCAAAGCACCTAAGGCTATTTGGATCTATTTGCTACATGCACGTTCTAGAAGAGAAGAGACATAAGTTAGAAGACAAACTGTATGAGACGTCTTCTTGGGATATAACACACAGTCAAAAGGCTATTGAGTCTACAATTTCAACCAAGAAGCTTACTATTAGTCAGGATGTTGAAGTCGATGAAAATGTTGCTTGGAATTGGAATGACAAGAAAATAGAGAAAAACATTTCTATACCAATGCGACAGCCTCAAGGAGTTGAAGAAACTACAGAAGTCTTAGGTGAGCCACATTCTCCTCCACAATAAAAAAATTAATCACCAGAGTCTACTCCGAGACAAGTTAGATTTTTGGTAGACATAAATGAAACTTGTAACTTAGCTATACTTGAACCAAAAAGGTTTAAAGAAGCATCAAAGAAATAAGTATCGGTCAAGGCTATGGAAGAAGAGATAAAAATGATTGAGAAAAATAACACATGAGAGTTAGTAAACTGTCTAAAAGACAAGGATGTCATTGGGGTAAAATGAGTTTATAAGACAAAGCTCAATCCTAATGACATTATACAAAGGCACAAAGTTAGGTTGGTTGCTAAGGGCTATTCACAACAACAAGAATAGACTACAAAGAGACATTTGGGTTAGTAGCTTGCTTAGATACAATTAAAGCTCTAATAGTTATTGCTGCATAAAAAGGCTGAAACATCTACCAACTAGATGTTAAGTCCACTTTTCTCAATGGAGTACTACAAGAAAATTTTATATGGTTTGAAGTAAGTTCCTCGGACATGGTATAGTAGAATAGACCAGTATGCTGACAGTAATTGGGCAAGTTCTGTAGATGACATGGAGAACACCTCCAGTTATGCCTTCTCACCTGGATCGAAAATATTTTCTTAGGCATCAAGATGCAAGATATGATTGCACAATCAACTGCAGAGGCAGAATACATGGCAGTAGTTGAAGCTACAAGTTAAGCAATTTGGCTACGAAAAATACTTACCAAAATGGGAGAACAACAAGATGAGCCTACTATAATCTAGTGCATCATAGCAAGACAAAACACATAGCAATAAAATATCACTTTATTAGAGAAGCAATAGCTACTAAAGAAGTTAAACTATAATATTGCAAGAGTGAAGATCAAGTTGCTGACATATTCTTAAAGGCACTATTGAGACCAAGATTCGAACAGTTTTGCACTATACGTGGAGTTACTCAAACTTGCATCAAGGAGGAGTAATGAAAATTGATGCAAATTCTAGAATTATGTAGGCAATTACATATAGATAGAAAACTCAAGAATAATACATGGTAATTCTAGAATTACATATAGATAGAATATTCTAGAATAATGCTTAATATCTCTAAAATTACATGAAGATAGAAAAATCTAGAATAATGTATGACATTTCTAGAATGGTGTATTAAAGTCTATAAATAGGTCATGTACTCAACATTTGTAATTGAGCCAAGAAACTAGCAAATAATTTTCATTCAAAACTATTCCAACTATTTCTCTAAACTAATTTTCCTTTCAACTAAATCTATACTAGATCTCCTATCCTTTCTACGAATCAAACAAACTTTAATTATTTTATAATTCTAAAACTATCAATCATACTACTACTTTAGTTGTCTCTTAAATTTAACTTTGTTATCAGATAAGCGAAGATGAACTCTTTTTACATTTCCTAACCACGTGTAATCTCTTGATTGGAGCAAGTACCTGTTTCAATCGAAGACTTCTAAAATTTTGTCTTTTGACTGATTGGGCATTATGTTTGTGCGGCAAACTCGACATCAACACTTTTCGTTTTAAAATAAATTTCTTATCAATTGTTAATTTTATTAAAGTTGTGCCTGCACATATGCAGGTATAAATATCCTTCAATATGGTATAAATGTCCTTTGAGATGTTCTTAATTATAATACTGTACTCCGCTAAAGTATGATTCTCGGAACTGAGATGAAATACCAATAAAAAGTACTAAGATGCAAATGCTCAACAGGGTCTCGGTTGAAAGTAATGATGATGCAATTAATTCAAACCAAAGAGTAATTCGAGTCAATGAATAATTCAAGCCAAAGAATGAAAATTTATTAATCTTTATTAATTATCTCTTGTTTATAGAAGTATGAATGGATTTAGAGATTTTTTAATTAAAAAGATTAATTAATTTGTAATAATTTTTAATTAATTTGATATTAGTTTAATTTTGTTTAAGTGTAGATTTATAATAAAATTTGTTAAGTTAAACAAGGGCGAGCTACTGTCAATACCTTGCCAAGACCACGTATAGTTTTAGCGGTTTAATGTTTGTCTTTAGTTTTGTTATCTTAGAGGACTCCCTATGGTTTATGATTTTCGCCGCCTACTGGCTGTTAGGTGTTCTTCAATTAATCTAAAAGATTTACAATTTTGTGTTTTATATGTGTCCTTCAATTAGTTTGAAGCTATCAAAAAGATTTATACCATATGAAAGATAATTGATAAACATAAATTAATACTGACATTCTCATTCGGGGTAATATTTAGCTTTCAGTAGTGAAACTTATAAAAACAATATTATTTTTTATTTTAAGTTTTTAAAATTTTAAAAATAATATTATTTTGATTTCTAAATTTAAAAATTATTTTTAAATTATAACAAAATAGAATCTTAAATTGATGGTTGATGACTATCGATTAGTGAAAAGAGACTTTCAGTAACAACTAGTTGCAAGTGATAATTGGTTGAAGGTGGCAGTCAGTCGAAAATTTCAGCCAATAACAATCAATTGAAAGTGACAGTTGATAATCATTTTTGTTTCTAAAATTGAAAATCAATAATCAAATCCAAATGATTTTTAAATTTTTTATTTGTATATTCCTCAAACATAAATAGAAGGTTAACTATGTAAAGACTTTACAAAGTAAGCTTCCAAGGCCCCACTTAACTTTCAAGTCTCTCCCAGAAGACTATTACCCTGTTAGTCTTTTAATTCTTTAGACAATTAACCTTAGCTTTTAAGTCTTTTGAGCAAAAAGTTACAACACTTAAGGACAGTGCAACAATCATATTGCTAAACATTAAAAATTGTTTGAGAAACTTGTTGGAATATCCTCTGCTAAGCTGTTTGATTCTCTAGTACTCTTTTATTATTTTATTTATTTGAGTTTGAGAGCTTGTATATAGTCGAAACAATTCCACTTCTTGAGTGCTAGCGTGCTAACCTCAACCATAATTTCAAGTCTTCAAAAAGGAGATTTGTAAAAAGAAATTCTATTTTTTAATTTGGAGAGGATAATACCATGATTAACTACGCTTCTATTCTACCTTGAAAAGGTTATGGCAGAAGAAATACTATTCATAATCTAGCTTGACAAATGCTGAGATTAAATAATTTTATATTAATCTTAGTTTTCTACAAAGTGGGCGAAGGCAGATTAAGCCATATACACACTCTTCCGGTGGAAAACTTTCACGAACATCTTTGAACTAAAGAATTTGGTGAATATTGCTTTGTTTCTCACTCCAACCAGTAATTAATTGAATTTGTTATCTACCCTGTTTCTCTTATTTAAGAGATAATTTTTTGTTGGTAGGATATTTAAAATGAAACTAAACTGAATTAAAAATCGAAAATTAAATTGTAAAAATAAAAAAACTGCAAAAAATAGTATTAGTAGACGGTTTAATATGTTGAAATTGAACTAAATTAAACTAAATTGTTCATTTTAATTATTTTAATAAATCTCCATTAAGACATATATATAATTATTCATTATTTTTTAAGTTTATAAAATTTTGACTTAATCTTTAATTAAGATTTTTAATTAATATGTATTAGTTAATGAGTAAATATTTTAACAAACTATTAGATTTAATTTCATTTCTTACAATTTGACGATAACTACCGAAATATAATTTTTAAACAAATTAATTTTTTATACTTTAATTTTAATGACTGTTACTTCTATATAAGTTTGTTGAGAGGACTAAACTTTTGTACAATTTTAAAAATAGATTTTATCAATGTAATTTTTAATACTTAATAATAGAAATTTAAACTACAAAACCAAAACAAACTACAAAAGATTGGTTTAATTTTATTTAGATTTTATAATTAATCTAATCCGAACCAAACTGTATCACACTTATTTTTTTGTTTGATTCAAACTAGTTTTAGATTTAAAATCGTACCAAACTACATCACGAACACTAGGTAGTATGAAAAAAATAAAAAATTATAAATTAAAATTTTATAATTATAAAATTATCTATATATTTATGATTTTTCTGTTATAAATAAAGATAATTTTAAAAACGTAATTTTTTTTATATTTTTTTAATAACTCAGTATAAAGGTAAGTATAAAGGTAAATATGTGAAACCAGACGATAATTTTTTATTACTTTTTTTGGTTAACGAATTAAAAAATGTATATAATCTTTCTCTCGTTATCTTCAGACGCAACTTTTTACTTCTCTTTTTTTCAACCGAACAGAGGCTCACTGGCAATATTCAATTAAAAATTTATAAACCAATTTCGTTCGTGTCATTTAGCATATGTATACAAAACGGACAGAGACGAAGGAATGCGGCAAAATGGTATTACTACAGGATATGGACAAAATGGAGAGAAAGAAAAATTCAATACATATAATGTAGCAATCTGCCCGAAAAGTAAACAAAATAAAACAGTGACTTCCTTATATGAATTTAATCGATATATAAAAGATTTTTATACTGAAATTTATTTATGTGATTTTTAAAATAGTAATTTTTAAAATAATAATAATTAAAATTAATAAATTTATCATAAATGAAGAGTTGTGATTGAATATTAGTGTAAAATATTTTACAGTGACAATATATACCGATTAAACTTTTTTTATATTAAAAAAATAATCTTGTTGATTTAATATTTAGTCTTTAATATTTAATGATTAATATTTAAAAATTAATATTTAATATTTAGTATTCAGTATTCTGTATTCAGTATTAGTATTTACTATTTAATATTTAGTATTTATTATATATTTAATATATAAAATCATATTTAGTATATAATATTTAATATATAATATATGATATATGATATTTAATATTATTAATATTTAATATTTTAATTACTAAAATTTTATTTTACGAACACTTGAAAAAATAAAGAAAATAGATGGATAAAATGAAAGAAAAATTCTTTTTTATCTGTTTTTATTTTTGTTTTCAGAAGCCTTTATTTTGAAAAATGAAACTAAATAAATATTCATTGAGAAATTAATTATTGAACAATATGATTCATTTTTAAGAAAATAAAAAGAATCAAATATGCCCTTACTCTTACTATTATCATTTCACTGTTCCGTAATTAAAAAAGTAAAACTTAAGTTGATTTGTTCTTTTGGTCCCTTTATAAATTTTACCTTTTAATCCATATATACATTCAAAAATAATTTATTGTATTCTCTTTACTAGTCTTTTTAGTTTCATTTTGGTTCTTGCGGTTAAAAAAGATTTAACATAGGAGATAATGAATTATGTTATGGTAAAATCCTAACTTTTTTTAGTTTTACCCTGGTAATAACATATTTTGTTATTTATGTATACGGGGTAAATCCTTCCAATTAGTTAAAAAATATTTCGGTTATATTTCAATAAAAAATGTTTTAATAACATCTAGATAAAGAACATCTTACAAATTAAATGAAATAAAAAATTAAGATTATATTTTATAATATATTTTAAAGTTTATTTTAATCATAATTGAAAAGGTCCAAACCCGTTTCAAGACCTATAAATAGAAAATAATTAAGTACATATAAGAACAATGGTTCATTCTTTACAAAATCTTATTATTATGTTATTACTTTTAATCACAACTCCTATCCAGTTGTTGCGGAAGATATTACATCCACGTTTTTTGCAAGTACATTTTGGCACATACCATGAGACCAGTAAACTATTTCCTTTCGGCCCTAAGTTTACCCTAGATAGCAAGATGGTGATGACTAGGAATAATACAAGAACCTCAACAAAACCAACAAATTTGTAGCACACTCATATGATATCGACATCTTAGTATTTGTTATTCAACATGTGACTCATTCATATACCAATCGTTTTGAACATGCAATAAGAATTATGAGGTCTATGTAAGGATGTATCTTTCTAAAACATCACAAATATTTCCCTCTTAAGCACCAAGTTTGTGTAATTTTAATTTGTGTCATGAGACAATTCATGAATTAATTATGTTATTATTTATTATACTATTTATAGGACTGTATTTCATAGTATATAATGAGAGTCTGTATACATATAAATGTTTCTATATATGTTCTGATGTATTTATGTTCATTCATGATCAAAGAATTGAATTGAATTCTAAGGATGGACCTTTCTGAAACATCAACACAGGTTTTCTTCCCAAACTCCAAGTTTGGGTAAAGATGCACCTTTTTGAAAACGTCGACAAAGGTTTTGCCCTAAAACTCCAAGTTTGGGGAAGGATGCACCTTATGAAGACAAAAAAGTTTTCCTCCCAAACTCTGGGTTGTTATGTCCAAGTGCAACAATAAAAGAAATACGGGGGGAGGGGGTGAATGAATTTTCTCAAAAACGTTTTCTTCTCGTAATTAAAAAGATTTCTCCATTCAGTCTAAGATGCACCAAACTTTCAATTTAAATAAGCAATAAGATTGTCAAGATTAAGAAAAGATAGAAAGATGCACAAGAAATTATACTGGTTCGGCAAAACAGTCTACATCCAGTTCTGATTTATCCACTCTAGATAAATCTTCCACTAAATATTTGTGAGTTACAAACACTATGCACATACAAAAATTTCTACACACTTCCTATGACCAAACTCTATGATCATAGCCTAAACATGCAAACTCTATGCACTTTTAACAAAAATCGAAATGAAAGAATGCATTAGATTACACCTGAAATGTGCAAAAAAAAAAAATGTAACCTTTTCTCAAATATCTCAACTTTCAAGAATTCAAAGATTCACGATCTTGTGAAAAAAGATGTTATCTTGCCTTAGGAACTCGTTCGAAGAATGAGGAAATGTTTCAAAGAATTCAAAGTGTTTTTCCAACTTTCTCTGACAAGAATAATCAATTAGTTATTTAAAGAAAACAAATTATAATGAGTTTAATCAATTAAAAATGAGGTAATCAATTAAAGTGTTACAAACAACTATTGGGATAAATAGATAAGAACGTAATTGATTATGAGAAGCCAGTCATCTGTTATTTCGTTCGTTTCTTCAGTTCTTGTTCAATTTTATAACTGTTGTAATCTATTACAAAAATTCTTAACCTATTAATACAGATAAGTCTGATTTTGACAAAAATGCAAAATGAACTATGTAATCAATTACGAAAATGTTGTAATTGGTTATCATCATCAAGTTTTCAGTACAATGCTTTCGCTCTCTATTACTAAGTAATCTTATTTTTATCATTTAATTATTATAAAAAAATTACTATGTTGTTACAGTGAGTTTGGTTATGCATATCACACTATAATCATAATTTATCATCCAATTTGGCCATGCAAGATTCCAAATTAAGACCGATTTCTTTTGGCCTAATCGAACACTTGTCCGATGAATTGGTTAGTTCTACCAAGACAATAACTTATTTATTTCCCAAATCGATTGTTTAAACATGCATGGTCATGACTATTCAAACAACTAAGATGCAATTAATATTCAAATATCAATGGTCGTAACTATTCGAATAATTAGGATGTAAAAGTATAGAATAGAGAAGTAAATTAATCATTTAACGACATCAAATATTCATGCAAAGTGTAAGGGAGATTACAAAGAGCACTCTGAAAAAAGGGGTTTAGACAGACATGAGTAATGCACAACCAAACATCCTTTTAATAACTGAGTACATCAAATAAATAAATAAATAATTACTGCATAGAGCACTCTGAATTGCTTCAAACCAAAGCTTCCTTGCTGTCCTTCACCTCTTAGGTCATATATCTATTTCCTTTTCTGAGTCAGAGTGAATCCCCCTTTTTGTCTTCTTTTCTCTTATTTAAAAGAGGGTTTGAACTTTTTTTGTCTTTATCCCACATAGCACAACTGTCCTGAATTGAATCTTTAATTGCTCTGAAAATGTCCAATTTTCCCCTATTTTTCTTCCTGTTTCTTAATTACTTTTCTATAATAAGAATGAATACTAAAAAGTGAGTTTTGCTAATAAATATGCAATTCTTTCTTTAAAAACAAATATTAATTATGATAAAAATACGAGTAAAAATCTGATTTATCATTCTTGATCAAATAAATTATTACCAAAAGACTGTAATTGATTATTTCGATGTTAAACTTGCTTCTAGCTATAAACTGACTTTGAACTTAGATTATGAATCATTAAAAAATATTGACTTGGATAAAACATTCATGCATGCCTACACTAAATAATTAATACAAAGTCACACCTTTAAAACATGTTTGGTTTGCAAAATTAGCAAAATCAAAACTAACTAAGGAGATGGTTCATGCTTATCTATGCTTCAACACAAGTTTAGGTAAGGATGCACTTCTGAAACATCAACAAAGGTTTCCATCCCAAACTCTAGGTTTGAGTAAGGATGCACATTTCTGAAACATCATAAAGAGTTCCCCCTCAAGCTCCAATTTGTATAATTTCAATTTGTGTTATGACAAGATTCATGAACTAATTGTGTTATTATTTATTGTACTGTTTATGGGATTATACTCTGTAGTGTATAATGAGAATTTGTATAGATATAAATGTTTCTATGTATGTTCAGATTATTTGTCTTCATTCACGATCAAAGAATTGAATTGAATTGTAAAGATGCACCTTTCTGAAACATCAATAAAGGTTTCCCTCCCAAACTCCAGGTTTGGGTAAAGATGCACCTTTCTAAATACAAAAAGGTTTTCTGATACATCAACAAAGGTTTCCCTCCCAAACTTCAGGTTTTGGTAAGGATGCACCTTTCTGAAACATGACAAAGGTTTTCCTCCCAAACACCAAGTTGTAGTAAGAACACACCTTTCGAAGACACAAAGGTTTCCCTCCCAAACTTCAGGTTTGAGTAAGGATGCACCATGAATAATCTTTTAGCATTCAACCTCAATTAACAACTTATTACTTATTTAACTTAGTCTTTAATCATAAAGTCTCATTAAGACTTCAACTTAAATAAATAGCTACTTTGTCACATATTCATTGACATTAAGGGACTTGTATATCGGATAAATCCTTCGTCTTAGTTAAAGAACACTTCAATTATATTTCAACAAAGAATATTTCAACAACATCTCGATAGGAATATCTCACAAATCAAATAAGATCAAAGATAATTTTACTCTAATGAAGATTATATTTTATAATATATTTAAAATGTTATTTTAACCATAACTGAAAATGTTCAAACCCATTTCCACACCTATAAATAAAAAATAATTAAATATATATGATGACAATAATTCATTCTCTATAAAACCTTATTGTGCCTTTTTTAGGTACTCTCACACGTCTAAAAAAATTACATCTTAGCAGAATACTATTACATATGAAGTTTCGAAAAACTATCCGTTGTTGCAAAAGATATTTATAACTTCACGCTTACGTTGTAATCTTTACACTTTTACTACTTTTAGGTTTCAGTCCCATACCCAGTATTTATATTTTCATCTCTACACTTAAAAAGCACTTGTATACGATATTTTACACTTTAGTGCCTATGTACCTTTTTTTTCTTTCTTCCTCTCCTCATTTTCATTATTTTCTTCTTTTACTTTTCCCCAACCTTTTATATTGCACGTTATGTACTTTCTTTAAATAGTCTTACATCAACTAATTCTCATTAATCCTAAATTGAAAAGTCTCAAGGTTACAAAGTTCATAATGTTTTTTTTATATAAAACGAGATAACATGTTAATAACAATTTGTGTTGACATTCTTTATAATGGCAGAGACTTATTGTATTAATTATTTTAATCTTGATACATAAAATCCTTGAAGATAGATATACAATCTATTATTTTAAGTTCTCAAATACTACAACAAAATAAATTTGAGGGCATAAAACTACCAAAATTTTTACGGTTGTTAAAATGTCAAAATTTGAATATTAATGAAAATACTTCCCCCACACTAGTTTTAGTATTTTAAATGATTCCAAATTATATCTGTGAAGTTTATAAAGTCTTCTAGATTATTTTAAATTATCTATTAAGAAAGTTTGGCAATGACCGAAAGAGAAAATGGGGAAGGAAAAGGTGGGATTAGATAAGAGAGATGAAAGTATATATTTTTGTCTTTTTAAATATGAAGTATTTAGTGAAATCACTCAGGCAAACATAGTCATCATTTGGTTCATAAAACTCTAATAAATATAGAAGTCACAAAACGTCAGAACTTTCAAAGATCAAGTTCAAGAAATGGTTGATGTTGAAATAACATCATACATTGAAGCCTCACGTTACATTCTTATAGTGAATGTAATGAATCAGGGTGAGGTTCAATCTGTATCTTCCTTTCATAGGCACTTTTATACTATTTATACAACTTTCTTAATTTTAATAATATTTTTTGGCTTACTAAAAAACGATGAAGTATTTAGAAAAAAAATTATCTTGTAATCTTTTATTTGATAGGCAATCTTGTATTTTTTTTAATAACAAAAAATTAATTTTTTTTATCATTTCCATTTTACTATCTTAAGATATTTATTTTAAAATGAAATATAAAGTAATTATATTTGTGTTTTATTTAATTTCCATAAAGTTTCGTAGTCCATAGTTGCTGCATATTACTTATTACTTAGTACCGAGTGCTAAGCTGATAATTACTTTTCCAAAGTAAGTCTTCCCATACATTTTGGATAAGAATTTATGAACACGCATTACACGGTGCAACAATTCAACTTATTTTAGTGCACGGTCCGATCCAGTGTTCCACTGTTTCATTATTTTAGGTGGCGTTTTTTTTTTTATTATTTATTGTTTTTATCTTTAAAGAAAATAGAAAATAATATTAAAAATATGTTTTTTATAATTTAAAAAATATTTTTTAAATATTTAAAAACAAACTGAAAATAAAAAAATTTAAAAAATTATCTTTAATATTTTCAAAAGTTGACATTACATAAAAACTTAATAACAATATTATAATTATATAAAAATAATATATAAATATATTTTAAATTTTATATATAAATAATTTATAATATTTTTGTTAAAATAAATTAAATTTAACAATATTATTTTTTAAAAACAAAAAATATGAAATGAAAATAAACATATTTTATAAATATTGAAAATTTAAAAATAAAAACAGTTTTTAAAAAAAAAAAACATTTTTTAAAGCAAACTCCACTTTAATTTGTAAATTTCTTTTATTTAGCAACGTTGACGCATGTGAAATTGATTTCTCAAAATAAGTTGGGAAGGCGTGAAAAAAAGTTAAAATATATGAATAAAATAAAAATTAGATTAGCAAAAGAAAAATGAGTGTACTTAACTAGTTGCTTAGACCATTCTAAAAGACAATCTCCTATATGAATTTTTAGAATATTTTTTATGGGATTTTATATTATCATGTATGATAGATGAATTTTTATAATTAAGGTTTTACTCTGTGAAACTCAATTTAAATTCTTATCTTATGTTTAGTAATTTTTTAGTAGATTCCTCATTTTAGTGTTTATTATTATTTTATCTTTCATTTTTATCTAGTAGTATCGTGTTTTTTTCAAATTACGTAATTCCCTTCTTAGAATTAACCGTACATTCTTACTTATTTAACTTTTATATTATTTTATTTTTATTTATATAAACGTGTATAGAATTGAAGCATGGTACGTATTTCCCTTTCTCCTAGTATAATATATAATAGATATTTTAAAAAATATAATTAATATTTTTAATATATTGTTTTTAATTAAAACAAACATTTATTTTCTTAATCACCGCTTTTATAGTGATGACTAAATCTATAGTGATTATTGAAATAAAATGTAAATTTTGACGGAAATATAATATTAACTTTAACGTGCAACCTCTAACTTTGTGTAACATGAAATCCAATTTTAATAAGTGGAGTCAACGTCAAAAGTAAACAAAACACTTTGCAAGCAATGTTCAGCAAGTCTAATAAAAAAGTATTTAAGAATTTGTCCACACGTGGACTCTCCACAGGAAATTGAAAAATTAGTTTATAAAAATTAGAAGAGTTGTTATCAATATTTATTTAAAAAAAAATTGAATTTTTTTTTTAAAAGAAGTGGTTTACAAAACCAAATTTTAGGTTCGGAGTCTATTACGCGTAGGAAAGGTATTAGCACCCTACGACGTCTGTATTAAGGACAGTTGCTTCTAATTAAATGTGCAAAACTAGATAACTTTAAAAATATTTATTTCACCCTTAAAATAGCTTAAATATAACAAATATTTTTTATTTTAATTTTGCTTTTAACATTTTAACGAGAAAATTATTATTGAAAAATTTCTTTTTAAAAATATTATTAATATTTTAATTTTTAATTAACTTACTTTATTTTTATTTTTCGGGACTCGACAGGAGTAAGTTCCTACTCCTAGGTATCTTCATGTGTAATGAAGAATCAGAGTATTATGTAGTTCTTGATAATGGTTTGTTTATTAGGTTTTTTATTTTAGTAATTAATTTTTATTTTTGGGTTTATTTTAAAGTATTATTACCACAACCAAATTAGAAGTGCATCTAAAGTGGTTATTTTAGTTTTCGTAATAGCCAAATTAAAAGTGCATATAAAGTGACCATTATTAAATTTTCTTTCGTAATTATAACTGCTAAATGTTTTATAACATTTAAGTTGGAAAAACATGTAAAATAGTTATTATAAATTTCATTTTTAAATTAATATTATTAACATTATTATTATTGTTAGATTTAATTTTATTAATTGCTATTTCGAATATTCGTAACAACATGTTAACTAGAAAAACATAAATAAAAGAAAAATGATAGAATAAATAAAATAAAAAAAATTACAATTTATACTTACAAAAGGCTAAAAATAATGCATTTTCGGATTAAAAATGAAAGAAATACATTTATCAAAAGCAGCTGTGCAAACAGTAAACCGAGGTGAAAACAGCAAAATGGGTCATGATGTAAAACAGGTGCGAATAGTAAAAATAGGGAGGTGTACATAGTACCCATTTATTATTGGGTCTGGGACGCAAACAGCAAGAAATGGAGGTGTAGATAACGGCTTGACCAAAAGGATGTGCGAATAGCCGTTTTACAGGAGTAAACTTAATGAAATATGATTTTTTTCAAAAAGAAAAAAGTAAAATTATGGGGACACATCCTTCGTCCCCTTTAAGCTAACTTCCTCTTCTCTTTTTTCAAAAAAGAGAAAGTTGTAGAGTGGGGGAATGGGAGCGTGAAGGAGAGAGAAAAAGGGGGAGAGGTTCTCCGCCGCCGGCCTGTTTCCGGCGGCCCTTCCGGTGACACCCACACCATCGGAACTTGGGACAAAATACAAGTAGTGAGTATATAGAGGTCCAAAATGTAAATTGCAACGAGCACGCGGACCCAAACGCAGAATTCAATAGGTACAGGGACCCAAAATGTAAATTTGTTGTGGGCTTGGGGACCTAGAATGTAAATTGTAATGGGCATGGGACCCGAAATGCAGAATTCAATGGGCACAAGGACCTAAAATGTAAATTACAGTGGGTTTGGGGACCCGAAAGGTAAATTGTAATGGGCATGGGGACCCAAAATATGAAATGTAATGGGCATAGGGGCCCAAAATGTACATTATAGTGGGCTCAGGGACCCAGAAGGTAAATTGTAAGGGGCACAAGACCTGAAATATGAAATGTAATGGGTACAAGGGCCCAAAATGTAAATTGTAATAGGCACGGGGGCCTGAAATATAAAATGTAATGGGCACGGGATCCCAAAATGTAAAATGTAGTGGGCACAGGGCCCGAAATGTAAATTGTAATGGGCACGAGGGCCCGGAATATAAATTGTAATGGGCACGAGGACCCAAAATGTAAATGTAATGAGCATGAAGACCCAAAATATGAAATGGAGTGGGCGCACAGACCTAAAATGAGAAATGGAGTGGGCGTGGAGACCCAAAACGAAAAGAGTGGTGAAATAATGCATGACATGTATGGTGATTCTTTTTCATATTCATTCTTCTTTTGTTATTATTTCCAACCTTGACCCCTTAAGGCTTTAAGCACCACAACATTCACGAGTGTTGTTTTTCCTTCTTTGATGTCTGATATTTCTTTCACAGCTAGATATGCCTAAAAAGTTAAGATCGTGACTGATAATCTGTTGGTACTTTGACAAATTTGATTAAAGAATTATCATATTTCCTTTAATTTTTAAAGATTTTTGTCGTAATTATAATGCATTTAAGATCATTATCCGGAATGATAATAATTATAAAGTTGATGCTGTAAAACTGGAATGGTGAGGCAAACACTATTTCATGGTATTTGGTGTGATTTTATATATACCTTGCATGGGATTGGAAGGCATCTGATGATGATGCTTAAGAAAATAAATATGCTTATAAACACCTGCTCTCATGTTGCAGCAACTTTCAAATCTAGGGAGGACCACAGAAAACAGCTTGAATTGGAGGAGGCACGTAAAGCTGGGCTTGCAACAGCTGAGGTAGATGAAGATGGAAAAGAGATTAACCCTCATATACCCCAATATATGTCTTCTGCTCCATGGTATTTGAATGCTGAGAAACCTGTAAGCATCCCACCTTTCTACTACCTTCCTTTTTCCTCTTTTGCCCCTCCTATTTCTTATGATGATGAAGTTCTGTACTCTTAGTGGCCTTTTATATTAGTTTAGAGTTTAAAACATCAAAGGAAATGGAAATCAGATCCAAATTATACCAAATCTTGGTATGATAGAGGTGCAAAAATATTTGTCTCTGACAAGGACAGGAAGGGAGCATGTGAAAAGTAAGTGGACTTTTTGCTTTTATCCAACTTTGTTTCTTTTGTTGCAATGAGGTGCAACGATTATTACCCTGGTTAACTTATGTATTGTTATTTCAGTAATAGAACTTATCTTTTTCATTTTGTCCCTTGATACCTAGTTTTGTGATAATGTTCCAATTTGATCAAAATGCTGGCCTGCTTTGAGTGACTTTGCTTATTCAATTATGGATTTAATATATAAAATATTATTTAATTTTGGATGAGGTTTCATGGGTGGAATTAAAGCTTATTTAGATGTAGCCATAGACTTTCATGTTCGGGACATTAGACTTTCACGTAGTGTTAATTGAAATCATAACGGATATGTAACCGGACTTCTCTAGTTTTAATTGAAACATATAAAATTCTAATGATTTCTTTTCCTCCAAGGAATTTAAGATGTATTAGAACCATGGACAGATCGAAGAGACTGTTCTTAAAGGGAAGCAGGCTTGCCCTTGTTGATAGTTTCTTTCTTCCTCTCTTTTCCTCTTTCCTTTCCTTTTTTTTTCTCTGGGTGAGGATGCTTTTCTGAGTAGTTCTTGCTCATCAAATGATTTCAGTACATATGGTGTTAGTCGCCCTTTTTAACAATAATATTTTTGTTAAGCCTGTGTTATCAGGATTTGTTATTTGACTTGTTATCATTGACTAGTTGTGCTTGACATTATTTTCTGTCTGCTTTTTGACATGTTTGTCACATTGAAGGTTGATGAGACTAAAGTTGATGAGAGCAAACAGGTGGACTTCGCCAAAGTTGAGAAGCGTGTTAGAACTACAGGTAGTGACAATACAGGAACTGTAAGGTGTGTTTTCTTATTGTTCCTATTTGTTTATAGTAAGCAGAGTAGTATCAGTGTGAACCATATTTTTCGTTTGCTATTCTAATTCTATTTGTTTGCTTCAGAAACTTGCGTATCTGGGAGGACATTGCAAAAATACCTTTTGAATCTTGATGTCAATTCTGCTTATTATGATCCAAAGACCCGATCTATGCGAGAGGATCCCCTTCCTGATACTGATCCTAATGAGAAATTTCATGGAGTGAGTAATCATGGGAGTTGGGAGATTTTTTTTGACTTTTAGATCCATATAACTATGAAAGTTCTTTGCTTAATATAAATGCATGTACTCTTTTTGACAGGGAGATAGCTAATGTAGAATGAGTGGATAAGCCTTGGAGTTCAAACATCTTAACCTTCTTGCTTGGGAAGCATTTGAGAAAGGTCAGGATATCCCCATGCAACCTGCACCTTCCCAAGCTGAATTGCTGTATAAGAATTTTACGATAATTAAAGAAAAGCTGAAGTCACAAACAAAAAATGCCATAATGGAGAAGTATGAAAATGCTGCAGCCCAAGAAGAGCTTCCAAGGGAGCTTCTTTTAGGACAGACAGAGAAACAAGTAGAATATGATCGAGCTGGAAAAATTATAAAAGACCTGGTATTATTCAATCATTTTTTTTTATGAATTAAATATTTATTTTCCTTTTTGTGCTTCATTTTTTTTTCAGGCCTTGACTTACCATTGAATATAAGTTACTATTTTCCATTTTATAGAGGTATCAGTGAAGAAAGATTGGAGAGGTTGATGAGATGTCTTTTGGATTTTGATGTTCTTGCATGAGCATTAGACTTATTTGTCTTTCCTTTCTGAAATAGTGATATTAAAGCTTAAGTTATGCTGGAGGATTAATAAATTATTATATTTGAATTCCTTGCATTATCCATGCACTAGTACTTATTTTCTGAAAACATAAAGTGGTGCTGATTGTTTTCTATTCTAATGTTTTTATGCAAATTTTTCTATTTCAATGAATTTATCCATTATTTTTCAAGTCTTCCTCGGCATAAATCCTTATAATGCAAAAAGGTTTCTGGTGATTATATTTTGGTTTTATATCTTCAGGAAACATCTCTCCCAAAAAGCAAGTATGAAGAAAATGTATACATTAATAATCACAACAGTGTCTGGGTTCGTGGTGGAAGGATCACCAATGGGACTACAAATGTTGTAAGCAAACTATACATAACAGTTACTGTACTGGGGCTGCAGGAATTGAGGCTGCTGAAGCAGTATCAGATTTAATGAAGGCCAATATTGATCGGAAAGAAGCATCTGAAGGCAAGTCTCCCCATTTATTAGGTTTAGAACATTTTTTTATGTCATTCTTTATTTGCATGTTTCCATATGATTTATCTTGTATTCTTTTTATTTCATCTCCCGCAGTCCTGTTTTTTTCCATTATCTTTGTATGAGCAGTCCTTGAATTTGGTATTGTTTATGTTGTTTGTCAACTGTACTATGTGATTGCTATATCATATGACCAAATGTAATCTAATTGACAGTGACTCCTTGTGTTCTCATGCATGTGTTTGTAAAAATAAATGCAGGTACTCCTAATCCAGCAGAGGAGAATAGGCTTGCTACTTGGGGAACTGATGTACCCAATGACCTGGTGCTGGACTAGAAAAAACTTGCTGACGCCATTAAAAAGGTCTTTTTCGGTTTTTTATTTACCTTTTTGAGTTCCCATTCCTGTTTAGAGATCAAGTAATTCACTGACATTGCCCTAGTTAGAAAATAAATGGTTATGAATAATGATTTAATTTTCTTAATTTGTTAAGCAACCATTTTTGTATTATGTTAAGGAGGGAGGAGAAAAATGAAAGGAAACGAAAGTATTATGTTACATGGAATGATGAGGTAGTGTTTCGACTTTGCTACTGTTTGTTAACCTATAACGCATTGATAGCTACTGAGGAACGGTAATTTATTTTCTGTATTTGACACCATAATTTCTTTTCCAGGTCACTCCTGAGGAGATGGAGGCATATCGCTTGAAAAAGATTCATCATGATGATCCCATGAAAGCTTTTCTGCATTAGGTGTCTTTTCCTTTGGGGTGGTTGCTATGCGCTTCAGAGAATGTTGTAAAACCAAATTACAAAACTCTTGTTGGTTATCATTTTTGTCCTTTATATTAGCTTATATTTCCTACCATGTAAATGTCTAAAGAAATACGACAGATGGCTGCAATGTATTTTTGGGTATGATGATTGAAATATTCATTTTTTACTTTTTAGAGCTTTCCATTCTGTTGTAATTGGGATATGGGTAGTGCAACTATTTTTGTCTATGGGTTGGAAGCACAAGCACGCACCACCCAAAGATTGTATATTGTAATCGCTTAGATTGTTAGTTTCTCAATCCCATTTAAGACTCGATTGTTTGAAAGTTGAATAAAAATGATTTTGTAGAATTATTGTTGAATTATTGAACATAATTGGAATATATATCCGAAAGAATCTCAATTACAGATTTTACATCAAATTATGATACAGGAGGAATTGATTCTGATATGGAAAGAGGCACTAGTCTTAATATTTTACGTCTCCATACCCTGCCTTACTTTTTCCCTACAGATAAACAAGGGAAACCTTTATCTTTGACACTTAAAAAGAAGGTCCTGAAACTACATTTTGAGGACAAACTCGATCAAAAGGATGATAAAAAGTACTAGATAAAAATGAGCTTTCCAATTTAATACATTGTATACAAACTGTTTATCCGATACATGTCAATGCACACTTGATCAGATATACATGAGAATGAAGAATAAAAACAATGTAAAGAGGAAAAATAATCCCTTCCGAAAGCCTAAAGATTAGATACATCCGGTAACAGGTTTTTGGCAAAACCCACATCACTGACTACCTTAAAGAAAACCCAAAATGAAGAAGAGAAGCAACTCCAAACAATCATGCTCCACAGATCTATGAATCTTGTACGGGGTATCTCAGAGTAGACATAAATTTCAGGTACCACGGGCTAGCATTTCTTGAAATTCCAGCAGAGACCTCTCTTTCTGAAGCCTCATATCTTCGTGAAACTTGGAGATGAACTCCTCAGCCTTCTGATCCACCTGCAGCTGAGGTGACTTAGCAACCACAGCCTTCCATGCATCCTCAATAGTATTCATGCCACTGCTCCCTCCTGCTAAATCCTTCTTTTCAATAACCTCTTTGCCTCTGCTTGTTTCCCCTTGTGAATGAGCCTTGTTGGCATGCATAAGCATAGAAGAAGCAGGCTCAGTAAAGAGATCATCTATGCGTATGGCAGATACGTTCTTACAATGAAATTGGTAATTAGAAGCAGAATATGCTCTTCTGCTTGTGAGAGAGCGACGCCCTCTTGAGGGTAGGAGGTGATGAAGGGATTGCAAGGTGGCAAGGAGGCGTTTGAAGGTGTCTTTGACGGCTTTGGGAATGTTGAGTTTGTGTACTTTTGATTGCAGTTTTTTGGAGAAGCTCTTCCAAGCCTTCTTAACAGGTTGAAGCTTCTTTCCTAACCTCTGACGAGACATCCCAACAAAGACTTTTGGTTGGAAAGAGGATGAGAGCAAAGATGGAGAGGAGTGGATCCGAACAAGTTCCTCTAGTCAGAGAATTAGAACTAAGAAATTGTTCTTATGGTGAAGGAAAAGTTTTCATGCACAGTAGTTTTTTATAATTTCTTAGTTCCCATTATCTTTGTGGTGAGTTGGTGACACATTGACACATCATTAATCAAGACAATGATCCAAGTACATTTTGTTTAATTTCTATTGCCTCCAATGTGGAATATGGAGTCTATTTGGAATAACCAATCAAACGGACATTGATTTTATTTATACATGAAGGTTTTAGTCAATTGGAAAGTTCAAAATATGAACTTATTTCATTTAGAAATCATCTTAATTTGATGTATTTGGAAAGTTCAGTCAATTTTTATTTTATTTTATCTTAGTTTTAATAAACGATAGTTTTATTCTCATATATTTACCTCTAAGATTAAGAAAAAAATTTATGAAGAACATACTCTTCACTTATTTATGAAGTGATTTAAAAACATGAAGGTTGGTCCACCAATCGATTTAAAACATTTTTTTTCTAATATAATGAAAAATTAAATTATAAGTGAAATCAAATTGAATCAGTTCCAATTTCAGTAATTCCAAACAAAATGGTATGTTCATTGATATTGGTCAAGAAAGATAGGTACAAATTGAAATGTGATAAATATAATAAAAAAGGATGCAATTTCCTAGTCCAAGTGTATCGCTTTCGGCATAATCGACAGCGTTGAAGCAACCTTGTGTGCTAAGTTTATAAGGAAAGCTCACTTCCGTGAACCCCACCATATGGGGAGTGCCGGCATGAACTTTAACTCTTTCTCTTTTAAAATATAAATCCAATTTTCTCCCTCAGTCATCAGATTTGCAAAATAGTATAGTTTGGTTGTGTTTGACAGTCAATTAGAATGGATGGCATTGACAGCAGCCACTTCCTTCCACTTCGCTTCAAAACGATAACCACAAATTGTAAGCTATTCACATAATTTCGTTGATTTATGTGTTAGTTGCCTATAAGCATTTTCCAATCCGTATGAACTATTAAGACTCGAAATCTTGCTAAGGTAAGCATAGACTTTTTTTCTTTTTTATCAATCACTACTATTATCATTGTTATTCTAGGCTATTGTACTTTGGTAGAGTAGAATGGTTAAAATAGTCAAATTTTTTCTTATTCAGTTTGATTTATGTTATTCATTTTCTAAATTATAACATGAATTCTATTTCCATAAATATGACATAAGTATTAAAGGAAAAGAGAATCACTTTTTTTAGAGTTGAAGAAAATAAATTTATAGGTAAGAGGTTCTCATAAAATAAAATAAAAATTTAGAGTTAATTTACACAAATTATTCTCAATAAATGAATTAGATTTTGACTTTTTTTAATTAACTAACTTGAGTAAAGAAATGTCAATGAATTTTGAAATTGAAAAGATTTTTGGAAGTAAAACTTTGGACTGTGAAAGATCAAGATAAAGACAATCTTGATTTAATAGGGGTGTGAATAAGTGTTGGTGGGGAGGCGAGCATGTCGGTATCATTAAGACTGATGGAGAAGAAGAAGATGATTGATAGGGTAAGGAGTGTGATTGTCTTATGCTTTGGTGATAAGATACTTAAGGAGGTCATTAAGGAGAAAACAATTGTTGGGATATGGGTGAAGTTAGAAGCCTTGTATATGATGATCCTTGCCTCACAAATCACAAACTTTATTTAAAGGGGCAATTCTATTCATCTAAAATGGTTGAGTTCATAATTATCAAAATTTTGAGTTAACTCATAAAGTCGTATGAGTTTACAAGTTTACAAACCTTTCGCAAGTTAAATCGCATGTAAAATCGAAAGAGTAGTAAGCTTAGAGTAAACTTGGTAAAATCATACTAAACTCGGTAAAATCAAAGCAAACTCAGTAAAATCGAAGTAAACTCGTGAGTAGGCTTGGGAGCAAATTTTTCAAATGGTGTTTTCCCGTGCTAACTCTAATTTTAAGTGTTTTGAATATAATTTGTTCTTATGTCTAAAAGGGTTTTAAATTTTGAGTGTTTTAACTCTGATTTGTATTTATTTAGAGTAATTTAGACTTATTATATGTATTTGAACTTATAATGTATTGAAAATTTTTAATTTTTATGTTATTTATAAATACATTTTAATGAAATAAACTTTTACGAATTTACGAGTCTAGTTTATTGGACTCTCATGAGTCTACATAAACTCTCAATTCTGATAACCTTGGTTGAGTCAAGAACAATAAATTAGTAGTTAGCAGATTTTAGTAAGATGGTTAACAATCTTGAGAAGATAAACGTCAAACTTGAGGATGAAGATAAGGTCGTGATTAGGCATGGCAACGGGGCGGGATGGGGATGGATATGGCATTCTCATCCCCATCCCCGCTTCTGAAACTCATCCTCATCCCCGTCCTCATACCCAGCGGGTATGAGATTTATGTCCCCATCCCCATCCTTGTCGGGTATACTCATACCCGTTCCATACCCGCAAAAAAAATTATAATAATATTTTAGTAAAAAATAATTTGTTTGAATAAAATGGTATTAATTCAAATATTATCTAATAAATGCAAAATTTTTAATTTATTAATTAAATGTCAAACCTTTCATTTTTTTTTAAGACAAATAAATATTTTAGTTATTAAAATAAGAATGAGGTGAGGCGGGTACAACGACGGGTACGAGTATGGGGTGGGTATGTATATCCCCATCCCCGACTTAACAATTTAGGTATTCCCCATACTCGTACTCGTGCCCGGTCAAACCAGGGATTCCCTGTCAACTTCGAGACAGGTTCAGGGATTACCCACGGGTATAGGTTTATTTGTCATCCCTAGTCGTGATTCTCTTGAATTCTTTACCAATGTCCTATAAACATTTTAAGGATGCATTGTTGTATGGGAAGGAACAGGCGATTACCCTGGAAGAGGTGCTGCCCTTGATTTGAACCAAAGAGTTTTATAAGCTCTAAGATTTGAAGGTAGTAAGTGAGGCTTCTGGTTTGACGGCAGCGAAGAAGGGGAAGGGAAAGAAAAAATGAGGAAAAGGCAAGAAGTTTAAGAACAATTAGGAGGTGAAGCCTAATTGGACGAAGGAGGTGAGAAATTACAAGTAGTAGAAGTTTAGTCATATTCATAAGCATTGTCTAGAGAATAGAGGGAAAGATTCTTAGAACTCACAAAAGTTTACTGATGCAGGAGAAGCTTTTGAAGACTTTGAATTAGTTGGTGTTATGGTAACGTCTTTCAGTGAGTCACTAAGGAATTGGGTCATGGATTCAGGGTGTACGTATCAAATATGTTCGTTGAAGGATTTCTTAGAGACCCTAGAGTGAAGGAGATCGAGACAGTTCTCCTAAGGAACAACAAGGCTTTCAAGTTGTAGAACATAGGAACTGTTAGATTGAGGTGTTTGATAGTCAAAAGATGTTGTTGTAGGAGGTGAAGTTTGTTCCTAAACTAAAGAAGAACCTTAAGTTCATAAGCATGTTTGATGTTATAAGCTATTCCACCAAGGAGGAGTGTGGAATGATGAAGGTGTCCAATGGAGCGTTTGTAGTTTCCAGGGGGTAAGGAGTAATAGTTGTACATTCTAAAAGGTTTTACCATCATTGCACATGCGTATATATCTAGTTAGACGATGGTGAAGAAGGCTAAGTTATGGCATCTAAGGTTGGTTACGTTAGCGAATGAGATTTGGTTGAGTTAGAGAAGCAATAGTTGTTGACATAATGGGAGACAAATTCCTGTGATCAGTGTGTGTTAAGGAAGTCCCATAGATTGCAGTTTAGAACTAGGAAGCTCACATCCAACAAACCCTTTGAATATGCACATATTGATTTGTGGGGTCTATTGGACACAGACCCATGGTGGATAGTCATACTTTTTTAGCATTGTTGACGATTTCTCATGGAGGGTCTGCATATACATTCTGAAGAACAAGGGAAGACATTCCAGAGGTTTAAGGAGTGTTATGTTCATACGGAGAATCGGTAAGGGACCACGTTGAAGGTGTTGAAGACGGACAATGGGTTGAAGTTTGTTTCGAAGGAGTTTAGCAACTTCTACAATAAAAACAAGGGATAAGAGGCATAAGAATATAACAATTATCTCTCAACAGAATGAACTTTTTTAGAGGATGAACTAGACCATTATGGAGAAGGTGAGAACCATGCATACTTTTGGGAGCAGGTTTGCCTAGGACTTTCTAGGGAGAAGTTACTACTACGGTGTATCTTATAAACAATTGTCCTTCATTTTCCCTTGAGTGCAACAAGACACCGATAGAGGTTTGGAGTTTTAATTTAAGGGTGTTTGAAGCCTTGACATTTGTTCATGTCAAGCAAGATAAGTTTGAGCCATGTGCTGAGAAGCATATCTTGGATATACAGCAGAATGTGTCAAAGGTTCCAAGTTATGGAGGTTGGAGTCTAAGTCTTCGAAGTTTCTTATTTTTAGGGACATGATATTCGATAAGACAAGGATAGGAATGTCTAGTTGAAAGTCAAAAGAAGGAAGAAACTCATGTCACTAAAGAAGAACCACACATGGAAGTTTGTGTTCCTACTTAAGTGACAAAAGGTGGTTGAATGCAAGTTGCTTTTTAAGAAGAAAGACAAAATTATTGGGGTGGAGAAGGAGAGGTTCAAGGTAAAGCTTGTGGCTATGGTTATATACATCTAGAAGGTGTGAATTATAATGATATATTCTCACTTGTGGTAAACATTGTTCGATTAGGATCTTGTTGTTTATTATCAACCAATTAATTTGACCTGTACCTGGAGCATACGAACATGAAGACAACATTTCTATATGGAGACTTAGATGAGACCATTTGTTTGGAGCAAATAGAAGGGTTTTCTGATGACCATAAGAAGGTGTATCTACTTAAAAAATCATTGTATGGGATAAAGTAGAATTTGATACAATGTATAAGAAATTTGATGACCTTCTTTTGAAAATGTGTTTTAGAAGGTGTAGTTACAATAACTACGTCTATACGATGTCTAAAGGACAAGACCGTTTGTACTTGCTGCACATAGCTGAAGCAAGTTGATGATCGACCAACTCAAGATGAAGTTGAAAATGGGCTTTAAGATGAAGGGTCTTGGTTTTTCCATGTGTATCTTTAGGATAGATAAAGAGAGAGGGATCAAATGAAAGGTGAGATGCATCTGACTCAGCAAGGCTACCATAAGAAGGTTGTGTAGAGGTTTCCAATGTATCAATTAAAATCTACAGACAAGCATTTGGGGCACCATCAAAAGTTGTCTATGAGCCAAGCTCGTAGTTTTAAGGAGGAAAGAAAAAGGATGGATTTGACCTCATATGTTAGTGGAGTTGGAAACATTATGTATGAGATGGTATGTACGAGACCAAGCTTTACTCATGTTGTGAGTGTGGTCAGCAAGTTCATGCCAAATCTTGGACCAGGTCATTGGGAGGCGTTGAAATGGATGTTGAGGTGCTTGAATGGAACTTTGCGTTCAAGCCTTCTATATCGATGGAGATCTCAAGTTGGAGTTTCTGTAGAATGCTCTATGGATATTGACTACATAGGTAGTATAGACATCGAAAGGTATGTGTTTACGCTATTTAAGTGTGTTGTCAACTGGAAGGTGACCTATAGTTAGTGGTAACACTGTATACTACATAGAAGAAATACAACACATTGATAAAAAGAGTGAAAAAGGGTTTGTGGCTAAAGAGAATGTTGGGTGATGCGTAAAATATGACTGCTTAAAGGCAATCGTACCCTACACAGTAGTAATAGTGAAGCTAAGTCTTGATATCGTACCCAAAGGACCAAATCTACTTCTCAAATAATTCAATTCAGAAGATAAAGGAGTAAAGATAAAAGGTTAAAGATAAGAGAATAAAGAAAAGAGGGTGATTTAAGTTGATAGTTCAGACTCACAATAGATGTTAAATAGGAGGGAAGTAATAAGTTTGGAAGTAAATGGATTAAGGCCTAGGGTTGTGATTTTTACTACAATGTTTTTACCCTTTATTTACTATGCAATCTCATTCTTTGTCATTCATTGATCACCAATACCACGATGTTGTTGTTGTGATGCGTTTGGTCATTCACATCATACTATAACTCTAACTTGTTATCCAATTTGGTCATGCAAGACTCCAAATTATGATTGATTTTCTTATTAATCAATTGGAGGTTTACCCAATAAATTTTGTCAATTATATTGGAACAAACTCAATCGACTCACAATTCAATCATTCAAATATCAATGGCTATGAATATTCAAACAATTAAGATATTAACCAATAAAATAGTAAGATGATTTAATCACCGAATAACATAGAATAATAATGCAAAGTACAAAGGGGAATCACAATGAGTTTACATCAACCAAAAGCTTTCTTGGCATTCCTAACCTCTAGGTCACAAATCTAAGTTTTTGTCCAAACCAAAGGCAATCCCTTTTATTTCTCCTTTTATAAAAGAAATAAAGAATTATTGATACAGAGCACTGTGAATTGACTCAACCAAAAGTTTTCTTGGCATTCCTCACCTCTAGCTCACAAATGTAAGTCTTTGTCCAAACCAAAGGCAATCCCCTTTTATAAGAAGGGTCTGATTTTTTTTTTTTGGTAATACAATAATAACAATTCATTAGAAAATATATAAATAAGATTTTAGATAAAGTAAAGAGTTTAACTAGTATGCACTATCATTATAAATGAAGAATTGTGATTGAACGTTGGTGTAAAACTTTTTTACACTTTTAGTGCATACTAATTAAATTCTAAAGTAAAATGCATATATTACCAAAATAAAACTAATCATAATCTTAACCATTATTTTCAAATAAATGGTTATTAATGCACTTTATTCTTTAAAGTACATTCTTCACATTTTAGACAGCCTAAAATATGTTAATATTTTGTATCTAATTTATACATATTTCAATATCCTATTCTAATTTTTTTATATTTTCAAATTTTGCACCTTAATTTCATATCTTTAAACACACGCCATTGACAATATGCCTAAAAGCTTGAAATTTTCTTATTGGTATGAATTTTATTATGAAAACTTAAGATTGATAAATAATTTGACAAAACTTTGTTTGGGTACAATATGTTTTGTGTCGATAGGAGAAAACATGTATTAAAATATAAAGGAATGAAGAGAAGTCATAGATTTAGAAAAGAGTTTAATTAGTATATATACTGTCAGTGTAAAGATTACACTGATAGTCAATCATAACTCTTCGTTCATGATAGATTTATTGACTTTACTTGTTACTACTTTAAAAAGTCATATAAATGAAAAGTTATAATGGAATGTCAGTATAAGAATCTTTTATACTGACAATGTATATCAATTAAACTATTTAGAAAATAGAATAGTTACAAGAACTTTTTTATGTAGCTTTCTTAAAATGATTATTAGTGATGGAGTTGTCTGGGATCACAAAGGGCTTTCCAACGGGGCTTAATTGTTTAACTAGTTTATTGTTTGAACAAACTAGAGACAATTGAACAATACTCGAGTGTTGTGCAATTGCAAATGTGTAACTGATTAACGAGCTTGATTAGCTATCCTTTGCAGCAATCTCACCATTAGGCAATAATCCTGCATAGGATCAAGTCCCTCCTCCATAGCAATTGACAAGTTATAGTTTTTCGTATTTATAGACAATGTAATGCGGTAGCTGATTTTTTTTTTTTTTTTTTTGAAAAGCAAATATTTATTTATAAATTGGAAGAGAAACCAAGAGTTTCTTGAAAATACAAGGATGCAGACACCATACTATTTGATGTCCAGTTAGAACGCGGTAGCTGATTGTTTAGTTATTTATGGTAATTAAGTCTTGGCCATCATGGTTTTCAAATTTCCCTAAATCTTTGTTTACATTTACTCTGGTACGATGTTATGACTGTAGCTCACACTCGTAGTATTGCTTTGTAACTGTGTAACTTTGTCCTTATTATAAAAAAATGAAGTTGGTTACAATTAGGGTTGTATGATGTGTCTCATAGTTTTATCTGTTATCTACGTTATGACTGATTTAACAACCTCATTCCTCTGAACTTCCCTTTTGTATGGGAAACATAAAAGGGTTTTTGAATCTGCAGTTCCTCAAATTTCAATTTTCACTTTCCGGTAAGAAAAATATGAATATATACTTTCTTTGTACTTCTCCAAGCAGTCTATCATTAGAGAATTTAAAAAAAAAAAATTATGAACCTTTTTACTTCTCTGGAGAAGTAAAAAAATTTTACTTTTTTTATATCTTTTACTGTTTGTTTAAAAGGAAACTTAAAAAGTTCTTAATTAGTGTAGAATTACCCATTTGGTTATTAATTTTGACATCCAGTTATAAAATACATAATATTTTTAATTTAAATATACAATTATTCAGTTCTAAATACATGATTGTTTCAAATATATTATTGTAACTCTTGAAAAATATAAGTTTAAAGAAGAACTTAATTAGTAGTTTATCTTTATAATTTATTAATATATAAATATATTTAATATTCTTGGAAAATTAATATATAAATATATTTAATATTTTCTTATTTATGTGTGGAATTTATTTTAAAATTTGAAATTTGAAATAAATATTGTTTTGGTTATTATTTTAAATTTGAAATAAATATTGTTTTAAATTTAAAATAAATATTGTTTTAATTATTTTTTAAAATTTGAAATAAATATTTTTATAAATAACTAAAAAATTGAAATTTGAAATAATATTGTTTTAAATTTTATAGTTAAAATTATTTAAAATTTTAATTATTTTAATTTATAATTTGAAAAAATAAATTGAGATATTTTCTAACATGTTTTTTCAAAATGAAAGCCACAACTAAAAAAGGAAAAGAAGTACAAAAATAAGTTTTTATTTGTTTGTGCTTTTTTTCTCATTTCAAATAAACCTGTTTGAAATATTTGTTTATAATATCTTATTTTCTTTTTGTTTTTTTTAATATTGACTTTATTTTGTCTTTGAATATTGTATTTAAAAAATTTCAATTTAAATATCATTATAGGTAATTAGTTATTCAATAATCATAGTGACTTTTTGTTTTGATTTATAATTTTGTAATTTTTTTTACTCTTCGGCAATGGTTTGTTAAAGAGTAAAAAATTTATAATTTTTTTGTACTCTTCAACAACCTATGGCCAAAGAGTAATAGGAGAGTTAAAAAAACAATAATACTAAAAATGTAATTCATTAAGGAATTAAATTATTATAATAAAAAATAATAAATTAAATTACTTTACTAAAAAATAACAAATTAAATAATTATACTACAATACACTAACCAAATATTTAATTAAATAACTATACTAAACATATAATTCATTAAATAAATTAATATAATAAACACTTAATTATTATAATAAAAAAATAATAAATTAAATAAATATATTAAAAATATAAATTAAGTACACTAAAAATTAATTAAATTACTATACTAAAAAAATAAGAAATTAAATAACTATACTACATGTAGTTCACTACACTAACCAGATATTTAATTAAATAACTATACTAAACACATAATTCATTAAGTAAATTAATATAATAAGCCTATATTTATTATAATGAAAAAATAATAAATTAAACAACTATACTAAAAATTAAATAACTATACTAAAAAAATAAGAAATTAAATTACTATACTAAAAAAATAAAAAATTAAGTAACTATACCACATGTATGCACTAACAAAGATGTGAGGAGAGAGAGAACAAGACAAAAAATAAGGTGAGGAGAGAGAGTGAGGGTAAAGAAAATTATGTAAGGAAGAGAGGAGAGAAAGCGAATCAAGGATAAAATAGTAATTTAGAAAATTTTTAAACGAATAGGTTTTACTTCAGATTAAGATAGATATTAATTTAAATTCCCAACAAAATGTACTAAGCATCATCTGTTTAGTTTTGTGTTTTTCGATTGATGATTATAATTACTCATAATAGTAATATAATGGATAAATATTTCATACTAATAGTAAAATGAATATTAATAAACAGTAATTATTAAGTTTTTCGTAGAGTATATTATATTTTTTTGTATATTTGTTTTCAAAATAAATATGTGATGAAACAAGAGTGTAATACCATTTCAATCTTGAAAGTTATAGGTGTTACACTTAGATTTCTGGAAGAAATTTTATACAAATTAATACTTAATTATCCTTCTATTGTGTAAATTAGTTTTTAAAATATTTTAAATAACACTTTAAAAATTTATTTAGATAATGTTTTAGAAATTAATTTACACAATAACATAATTATTTGAAACTAATTTATTTGAAAATTTCTTTCAATAATCTTATAACTTTAAATATAGTTGTCAAAACGGTCAGTCCAGCCCATTAAACCTGCCCCACCTTGATCACTTAGTAGACGGGACAACCCAACTTAGCTCACTATTCTTTATATTTAAAAAAGTGAGTTCGGCCCACCATAGGTTGGTGGGTTAAACGGACCGAGTCACTAACCCACAAAAAATTTTAAAAAAATATTTTTAAAAAAAAATTAACTATTTTTAAAAAAATTAAAATTTAAATAACTTATGATAACATTATTTTTAAATTTCATGAGTTTAAAAATAAAATAAAAATATTTAAATAATATTCTCTAATAAAAATCCATATTTAAAATGTGTTAAATATTATTTAAAAATATAAAATATTAATTAAAACGACACTAATAAACTAAAAAATGTATTTTAATGAAATATAGATAAAATAAGTAAGATAATAATTTAAAACTTAAAAAAAATTATATTCATATAATAATGCAAAAAAGATTTAGGTGAGTTGATAAATCAACCTAATTCACCACGAGTTCAACCCGGGTGGGTTGGGTTGTAAGTGAATCAACCCATTTATTCGGCATAATAAGTTTGATTTTTAAATTTTGAGTCTGGTCCGGACCTGTGGTGAGTTGAGTCAACCCATGGGTCTGAATCCATTTAGACGGTTCTAACTTTAAAGGACTAAAATGATATTGCAATAAGTGAAATAAAAAAAAATCAATTTTTTATCTTAAATAATTAATTAATATTATATAAATTAGTGTATTAATTATTAATAAATTAAACTATATTAATATTCTTCTAAATATAAATATATTAGATGATGGTTAATGAAAAATATATGATATAAATATAAATTTTACTGGGTTAATTAAATTAAATATGCATTTTTAAAAAGATTATAACATCAAGTGCATGGACTAATGTGTATTAATAATACAATAGTTACTATAAAAAATTATCATCAAATACACTAATCATTTCACACAATTATTTCATATTAACTAGATACTCGAGAGCAAATCTTAACCATACGGTTATATTAAATAAATAATTAAAAAGCTAACCATGTAAAATAAATAACAACAAATTTAATTGCAATTATATATAACAACAAAATTATAATTAATATATAATAATATTTTCATTACTTAAAAGTATTTTGTATCACAAATAACTTTCTTATGTATTACAATTTAACTTTCTTATGTATTACAATTATTTTGAATAAATTACATATATTCCTCCGAGGTAAATGAGGTATTTGATAAGTTTTGTCACTTATTATTCTTACCAAAGAGTTAAATATTATGGATATTGAGTATACAATTTATAATTTATGTTATTATATTTTTTTAGTGTTTATATATTATAAGTTAATTTCATAATATATATATATATATATATATATTAAATAAAAATTTAGTCAAAAAATAAGAAAAATTTTAAGTTTGTTTTTTTAAATTTTTTTATCTTAGTCCTTTAATTTTTTTTGTGTGATTTTATTAATATAATAGAGATGTTAATAGCCAACAACTTGTCATTATAGAAATTGATAAGATAATTTTATGTAATTTTTTAATAAGCTGCATTTTTTCATTTCTTAATATATTCAGAATAATTAATGTATCATACTAGTAAATGAAATATCAAAAATAAAATTTATCCAAAAACAAATTATACATTATTACGTGAAACTCTCTAATAAGTTGAAAAATTACTACATCCTGAATGTTTGTTATTATGCCATATGTTAACATTATTGTTTGACATGAGTTATAAGGTTGATCTAGTGGTAAAATGGAGAGAAGGAGAAGAAGAAGGAGAAGTTATGAGTTTGAATCTCTCTACTAACAAAAATTAACATATTAACAACTAACATTTAGCTTATAAAAAAATATTATTGTTTGACATTAAAAGATAAAATAATTTTTTTGAAAAAGATCTATTAATATGAAATCTGATTTCAATTGTTGTCAATTAACATGGATTAATTCCCCACAATTGATTTAAGAAGAGACTTTGTTCTTGAAAGATAAATGATGATAGTAAAAGACAGTAAAAAATTAAATTTAAATAAGCAAAATCTAAGAATGATAAACAAAAGCAATAGGTAACTATATCTTTACCATAAGGAAGTTGATGCTATTTCAATTTGTTTTGTATGCTTTACTGATCTATTTTTTCTCTTTCTTCAAGGTGCTAAAAGGTATTATTTCTCACCTTGAGTCTATTTTTAAAAAAATTATGTGGGGTAGTTCAGGGGAGAGGTGGTGAGACAATTGGGTGTTGTAGGAAAGTGTCTGTCAGAAAAAGGACACTAGTGGACTGGGGTTGAGGGACTTAAGTGCCCTTAATATTTCTTTGTTGGGGAAGTAGAAGTTGCATCTAAGGGTAGATCAGGATAGTTTATGGGGGAGATTATCAGGAGCCAAATATGGGATAAATGCGGGCAATTGAGAAGAAAGACACCAAAGATATTTAGGTGGTGGCATGATTTGAGTTCTATTGAACTAGTTGATCAAGGGTGACTAGGTTGGTGGTCAGAGGCAATGCGTCATGGGTTGGAGATGGTAGTCAGCTCTTGTTCTAGAAAGATAGCTAGGTGGATAGGGGATAATAGTTAAGTACTAGTTTTGGTCGATTGTATGATTTCACAGAAAATTAGAATGTGATTGTCAAATATGTGAGAAGAGTATGGAGTGGGTGTCAATGGTCATGGGGCATCAGTTATTTTTTTGGGAGGAGGAATTAGTGAAGGACCTATCAAAGAGTTTGGAAGGGGTTACGATATGAGAGGGTGTCACCGATGCTTAGGTGTGGGATAGGGATTGTTCTATTCTGTATACGATGGCATCAACGTACAAGGTTCTAAGAGATGACTCTACTCAATAATTACATCATTTTTTCAATTTGTTATGCGTGGTCGGAACTCCACCAAAAGTCCAGTTTTTGGTTTGACAGCTAGATGTGGATAGACTATCTATTAGGTCTAATTTGTTGCAAAGAAGAATCATGCAGTCTGAGGAAGAGTTATGCACACTATGTGGAGTTACTAAGTGGAGTCTGGGGCTCACATTTTCTTCACCTGTGAGGTATCAACCCATGTTTGGCAAGCATTCTCCAAATGGTGGGGGCACTCTACAATACTATTATCTTATGTCAGGGGGCAATGCTACCAATTCATTGGTTTAGTTTATGGATCAAAGGAGCTTAAGAAAGTTTGAACCCTTGTGTGGTTTGCACGGGTGTGACACTTATGGAAGGTAAAAAATGTGATTGTTTTCTGAGCTTAGGTGAGTAACATTAATTAATTATCTCAAAAATCACCTCTCATTCTTTTACTGAATAAGTGTTGACCCCTACCTATTATGTTGAGTGATTATGATTTTTCCTCTCCTTTTTGCTTTTGTTGGGTGTGAAATGCACTTCTTGTGCTTGTGCTTGTGTATGTTTCTTAATAAAAAATTTTAACTTATAAAAAAATAAAAACAATAGGTAACTGAAGCAATAACGATAAGTTAAATTACAAATAATAGAAAGTAAATTTAATTTATAATAGTTGTCATGATTTAGTGGCTAGATGTGGTGATTTCATGACTCCATTGTGAATTGCACCTAAAATCATGGATAAGAAGGTTGTAGTTTCCTATTATGCCCTCTTTTATTCGTGTCGACTAAAGATAGACTTTGTGATATTGGCGAATTAGATACTAATCGCCTAATAGTACGATAATAAAAAAACACAACATAAAAGACTACACTTACAACCCTCGTATTTTTCAAAGACTAAGCCTATATTTTAATAGTTGTAGAAACACATGTAGTTATGAATATGAAAAAATGGGTCATGCAATATAAAGCGTTTTAAATCATCTTCAATCCACGTTCCACTATTGTTTTTAACACAACAATCCGCTATTTATACCAACAGAGATTTGTCATTGATTAATCAAAAAATGCTAACAACACATTTTTTATATATTTTTATTATTGTTAAAAATGATTGAAAACTATAAAATTATAAGAGAGTTATTTAATAATAAGTAAGATTTATATAATTTATTATTTTTCATAAATTTCAATCAATAATAGAGAGGGTGTTAGGAGAAGTGTGTAGAAGAATGTGTTACTAATATTTTTCTTAATTAATTGATAGAGTAAATTTTGCTCTTAGTAAATTCCATTACCTTTAAATTCTTATTTATATTTTTAAAAACAACTAAATATATTTTGGTTAAACAATATGCATGAGGAAATATTGTAAAATCTGACATTAATTTCAATTTTATGGTGAAAAAAACAAAGAAATATTGTTGTGTAAGATCTATCTACCTTGCAAATTTTTTTATATACATATTTTAAAATTTAAAAAAAATTAAATAATTAATTATATTTTTTATTCTTAGATTTTTTTCTGAAATGTTTGTTTAACTTTTATTTCTATTATTAAGAAATAACATTTTTCAATGACCTAACAATTACATTGATAAAGAAGTGATTTATCATATCATGACGGATCACATGTAATTTTTATATGGTAAAATGATTTGTAATTCTTTATAAATAGTTTGACATTATTAATTATTCTAAATGAATAAGAAAATAAAAACACTTTTCAACAAAATTATACGTTATAGTTTCTTTACGAGACTTTTGAAAATTAGATTTATAATTAAAAAATTATTGTTATGTTTATGAATAATAAAAATTACGGTCTCAATTATTATTTATATATTGATATCAATGTACTCGATTAATATTGATGTATTTTCGTGATATGATTTCAATTATATTATATAATTGATAATTGATGGTTGAACAACTATATACTATTTCATATTGTTTTTAATTGAAACTGAAGATTGAGGTATCCTAGAGTGGAAAGAGATAAATTAGAAGTATACTCTTTTAAATATATTTTTATTATTATATAGAATTTATTAAAATAGTAATTATATAGATTTTAATATATTTCTATCCCTGTTTGAAGATATATATATATATATATATAAATAAATAAATAAATAGTGGGTTCTATTAATCCTTTTTTCTTATCTTTTAATGTAGTCTTGATCTTGAGTCAAGATGTCCCCTTCGTCATCGGGACAGGTGTATTTGCAATCACTACGACGTTCAAGTTAGAGATTATCTAGGACAAGTATATGTAATAAATGTGACTATTTCATCTTACTTGTGCTACCTACATCGTATTTATAGATTTTGTGGTGGTTCTTCATCCATGGATTTAGCTAATCAAGGTCCAAGTGCGACTTAATCTTGCTTTAAGCCTAATAGTGTGTTTATCTTAACATAAGCCATTTTCATTAGACTCCCGAAGTGTCGTCGAGCATTATGTGTCTTTTTGTTACTTGTTCGTTGGTGTTTATGCAAGTTTCAAATCTGAGGTATACCCCTTACCGAGGTTGGGCTATCTGGGGTGTTCTCGGTACACATGCCCCCTCGACTCACATGGGAGTGACATTCTACCATGATGAGTCTCATACTTTAAAAGACACAAGTAATAAATGTTGGGGTATGGACGCAGTGTTTAGGAAGATTATGTATTTTCGTGTTTCATTGAAGCAGTATTGTCACAACTCTATGAATGGAAATGGTCATGAGCACGTAGTGTAGGTTCCTAGGTAGCCTCGTATCTCAACGAGTGGCACTGTGGGAGCTATTGATTGGCAGCGATCGAAAGGCTGTGATCAATTGGCCTCTTTGGCCTGGTGGGTTTGTTGTCTATAATAGCAGGTGCGGTGATGCTCTTCGTCATGCTCTGTAGTGGCTTCTTCTTCAACTTTGAGATAAATCTGATTTGGCAATCTGAGATCAATTATTCGTTGAAGTAGCATGTGTATCATGTGTACAAGTTCCAACACCTCGTCTCGAACTGGTTCTTCGTCATCCTACGATATGGGATCCAAGAGCTCTAGGGTTGGTAGTTAGGACACCAGAGGTGAAGTCTTTGGTTCCATGGAGGTGATGTTTGTACGAGCGGGGGAGCTACCTAGAGTTGTAAGTCTCACGATCGAGGTGTGCGGCAATGACCATGTGAATGTATGGTATGAATGGGTAGACTTGGTCGTGATGTCGTACATGTCGTGTCACACCAAAGCTAAGGATATGCAATGGATTGTAGATAACTTCGACCTTACTCTAGATGATATAGGGGAGGACATTTTGGCAATAAATGTATGTAAGAAATCTGAGAGGGTTTGTCATAACCGAGGTGATGCCGATGAGGATTTTTTCTTTATATATGATAACTTGTTTTCGGAGTTCCACATACGATTCTTATTTGACGAGTTTACTATGGTCGTGATGTGTGTTTTGAACGTGGCACCAAGTCAGTTGGATCCCAATAGTCGGGCCGCCCTTCAATCATTCCAAGTTATTTGTAAAACGACATACATAGAAGCTAACCCTAGGATTTCCTTATACCATTATTGTGTTCACCTTGGTTACACCCTGAGGCGGGTCTCATTAATAGTGTAACAAAATTTTTTCCTATTTTCGCCATACACTTCATCCTTAAAGGACTTCAAACGAGGTTTTTTTAAGATATGTGCCAGTCCGCATGGTCATCAGTATTTGTTTGATGAAAACAGCCGACCAAAGTTCCCCTTCTGCTAGACGTCGAACCCATATCAATACAGCAGGTGGACGAGGTTGCACATGTTGGAGAGTGATTTGAAGTTGTTGACCATTTTGGATAATCTTCTCTGTCGTCTTCCTACTAAGTTAATTCTCAACCTAGCGTTGCCGACTGATCACGACCCCAATTTGGATAGTAAGTCTTAGTCTCTAATGATTCGTTATCAGTTCCATAATTCTAACTTTGCTAAATTTTTGTTGACATTGCAAGTATCATAGCGGACAAAGTACCAAAGGGTTCTCATTTTTCTTTCAAGAACATTTGACAAGACTGAGCCCAAGAGAGCTAGAAGAAGGAGGTTTCGGTTAGCCCTGAAGGAACCGGGAAACCAGACATATTGCCACCCCCACCCGAGAACACGAAAAGGAAGAAAAATAATAGAAAGAGGAAAAAGTCTGACAATAGGGACAAAGTCAGCAGGTCTTCAAAAAAGCTTTCCCAAAAGACGCTAGATTTTGAAAAAACTGTCGATTCACCGAGCATGTCAGTTTTGGACAGCTTTTTCAGGCCTAATCTAAAGATCAGAAAGAATGTCAAAATAACCAAGTTCAACTCAGAGGAGAACACAATCTTCAATGGCCCCGTCCTTGAGGAGATCACATCAAGCTACACTGAATTTCAAGCTCGCACATAGGTGTTGGTCCAACAGTTGATACGAGATGCAATAAAAAATGGAGGCACATAAAAATTGAAAAAGGATCTGGCAGACTCTACCTCGGCTATAGCCAAAGCCCTCTCGACGAATTCTTTGATATAGGATGTAATAAAAATTGGAGGCACAGAAAAATTGAAGAAAGATCTGGCAAACTCTACCTTGGCTCTAGTTGAAGCCCTCTCGACAAATTCTCGCCTTACTAGTTATATTTAATTCAATATAGTAAAGGGAATTAATTTAAGTTTTTACTTAAATTATTAATTGAATTGAGGTGGTGGGTATATAATTGATGTTAATTCTTCATGGTTATATTCGATTGATGGTAGAAGGACGTGTAGGTGAGAATAATTATTATACTTTTGCTTCGGAAGATTTTAGTTGAGTCTCAGGAAGTTTTCAGGTAATCCGTTATCAGAAAAAGAGGGGATGCATTTAGTAAACTGATTTTACTAAATACACCCCGATGCTACATAAATTCATTTTCTCTCTCTTTCTAAAAAAATTCTCAATTCTTCTATGGCAATTCTTTCTTCCAGTGTGTCATTCTCTCTCTCGCCGTCTCTCTTGGGAGGCTTGCATGGTGGCCTTTGAGTTGACAGATTTCGTCGTGGTCTCTTCCATAGATCTTGTTGCTAAGTGATCTTTATTATAGGTAAGTTTGATCTTGAATCAACGAACCTTTTTCTGATTGTTTTTTATCTTGTCGTTCCTATTAAAAAGGGAACTTCTTTGAAAATCTTGATTTTTAAGGTTCCTTTTTAATTTGGGATCTTTGTCAAGTTCCTGTAAAATTTCTTCAGGTAGATTTTGTCTTTTTCTTTTGAGTTAGCTCTGGAAAGGAGAACTAGGTAAGTTTTTTTTATTTTAACTTGAGAAATTATGATTTAATACCTGAGAAGGTAATTGATTTTGAGCAGCTGAACTTTCGACTATGATTTGAGTGTTATGCAAAATTGGGTGTTTTGTGTGATTAAGAATTTGAGTTTTGTTGAAATAAGTTGTGATTGAATTGATTATATTGTAACTTGGAATATTTTGGGATATGAATGTTGGTGGAAATTATGATTTGGAATATTTACTCTTTGAAATTGATTGGAATTGTAATATAATGCATATGATTGGAAAGCATGATGAAGATATACTTATTGACATTGTTGGTTGCGGGCAATTATAGTCGGGTAATCTAGCCTTAGATGATATGTTTGGTGGGGTACATTAACATTAGGGACATAACTGAAGTTAATGTAATCCAGAATATCAAACATGTAAGAGGATATTTTTGTGATTTACATAGTGGTCTTGGTACTATATATGCAATGAGGTGCCTAAAGGACATACTCAGACAACAACTGTGTGTCATAGGGTGTGAGGTAGACACTAGACATCAGTTTGGGGTTGTCATATAAGTATTTCTTAGACTTAAATTGGTGGTAACATAGTGCAGCTTGGACGTCTGTCGCCAATTGGAATGGGTCTTAAGTCGCATCGGGGTCCAAACTCAATGTAGATATTTCGGAATATGTTGCGTGTGAACATGTTGTTGTGTGAAAAACTTGTATTCAAGGAAATATAAGTTCATTCAATTTGATTGATTGTGATATTTAATTCATGTTTGATTAATTGGTTGTTAATGCTTATGTTCAGATGGAGCATATGTGTGATGGATTGATTGTTAATGTTTAGGTTCAGGTGAAACATAAGTGTGATTAATTGGTTGTTAGTGCTTATATTCAGGTGGAGCATAAATGTGATTGATTCTTTGTGAGTGTTTATGTTAGGTGGGGAATAAGGGTGATTGATTGGTGAGTTATCATTATTACAATTAAGATTGGATATAAATGTAATTGTGTGTTATGTTAAAGTTTATGTTGATTTACAATGCATAAGCTTACCCTTGCATTGTGTGTGTATTCTGTATGACTGTAATGATCGTGCTTTACAGGGAGCAAATATCAATGATGATGGTAGAGATAAGAACTAGCAGATTGGCGGAGGATCAGACATAGCAGTGGAAGTTACTCATTTTGTAATAAAACTAGTTTAAGTTTAATGTATGTATATGTATACGCAGTTAGACGCTTTTGAGAAGGTTTAGTGTATGGATTCACTGAGATTGTAACCTATGTTTTAAGTATGTTATAATGATTGGAGTTAGGTTAGGTTGAATTATGTAATAGTTATGTTTAATGGAGAAATGTCATGTTATGCATCTGCATAGTGTAAATTAAGTATTGGTTATGTTTTTTACTCTAAAAAAGCATGTAATGTATTTGTGTAGATAATATGTTATGAATGTGTTAAGTGGTAAAGAGTATCTTTATGTATGATTGAATAACAGGAAACAAATTTGAGTATTATACAGTAGAGGTTCTACTATCTGCATGGTCCTCGCTAGCGAGCTACCCTAGGTCCTGTCAAGCGACGAAGTTCGTTTGGCATGCTGAAATTGTGTGTACCATGTTATATATTGTTTTGAACTTTTAAATTGATGCATTCCTACCTAGTAAGGTTTCCATCACAAAGGTCATGGCTAGGAGGATTGAAGAAGACATGGCAAGAGAGAAGGGAAGAAGACCTGACCTTCTCATGGCGATCAAGATGATGGAAATTAGGTCATAGTCTTCCTTTTAGTCCTTCATGTATACGTTTTTTCTTTAGGAGTTTAGAGGTGTTTTTATTTTTATTTTTGGCCTTTATGTCCTTTTTAATTTAGGGATGTAATTAGTCTTTTTTGTAGAGTGTGTTGAGTAGTTTGGGATTTTTGGAGAAGCTTAGGAGTGTGGTTTTTGTGAACCACACCCCCTAAGTTAGTTTCACACCCCTCCAACTCACACATGAAGCATGAGAGACATATGGGACCCCTTGGCTCCCCTCGCACTTGGACAAAACTTTCTCTCTCCTCCAAGGTGGCTTCCACATGTTTTATATGTGCTCTCATTTTTTAATTTGAAATTTAAGGGTGCCATGTGGCTTCCCTCCAAAATTCAAATTCAAATTGAGAGGGGACCAAGATCTTAAAGTTAGGGGCATGTTTGAATCTTCCTAGAGATTAATCAAGTGCTAATTGGCTCTAGCTCAATTAACACTTGATTAAGCTCTCCTAATCTCCCCTAGCTTGCACATTACTCTTCTCTCCTTCTTAGCCCACTGTTTTTCTTATAAATAGATGCATTCCTCTCCTATGTTCATTTTACACTTGATATTGAATACAAACTTCTTGTGAGTTCATTTGAGTGTCTTCTTTCTCTCCCTAGTTTGAGAGCTTCTATGGCTTTTATCAAGGGCTCATTCCCTTGTGGCAAGCTTCTTCCATGGCTTATCTCACCATGAGTGGCGCCTACACCTCCATTCCTTCCCTTTTCATTATTCATTTCTCCAAAGGAACCAAGCTATATGGTGATCTTGGGAATGACATCAACAAGAATGCATCAGAAATTATTGTTATGTTTGTTGTAATATTAAGTGTGATGTAAGGAAAAGTTTATATCTCAGTATTTTGAAATATAAATTGTACATAAATAAAATAACGAAGAGAAATAATGGTATAAATAGTATAAATATTTTGGGATGTTACAAAGCAGCCACATTGAGGGTTTCAACAAGGCGGTGCGCTAGGTTGTTTTCCTCTTCCAGGCTGAAAAAAAGTCGCTTCAATGAGGATCATGACATTTATGAAGGCCTCATGATTCCAGAGAAGGACATCCTAGATCCCGATGCTGATACCGACCTATCACCACAGTCTGAGGGCAAGTCTTAAATTTCTTTTTGTGTGGGGTTCATAAGTGTTTATACAAGTTGCCATTTTGCTTTACCAAGGTCTATGTTGACCGCTATTTTGTAATATCATGGTTGTAAGTGCCACCTTTTTTTGTAACATATCGACCTTTTATTGGCCAAAAATTAATATTAACACCCCCGTTACCGACTTATACTCAAATTTCTTGTTAATACTTATTTATTTGTGATTAAAAAATATTTTTTAAACGAGTTGCTTTTGATATTGCAATAAGAAACATATTTGATGGCATAACATCCATATTGCATAGGTCGTTTATGTTTTGAGAGTTAAAAAGAACTTGTTTTGGAAGAATTACTCATTTCATGGAGTGAAATGCCCATGCTGAGCGTACTGTGGTCATAATTATCTTTAGGGTTGGTTGCCTTTATGGCTTTGTTATTTATATCGATGGGATCATTCGTCATAAAGAATGAAGCATCCATATCGAGAATACGATAGGCAAAATAATTCTTTTTATTGAATGGATTTTCACCATGGTTACATCAGGTGGGATCATTCGTTTTATGGAATGAGGTATATGGCCGAGGTTATGTTAGGACGATCATATTTGGAAGAACAATAAAGATATTAATATACTGAAAGGTAGATTTCATTGATTAAGGTAGATCCCTCATTAAAACCTCCCCATCCAAAACCCTCTTGGAAAAAAGACTGGTGGTAGGAAAAAGAGTACATCGATCTACGTTAAATGGTAGAATTAGCAATAGCAAAACTTGAGATGTGTTGCATTCCACGACCTTGGCATAACTTCTTCTGAAAGGTGTTCTAGCTTGTATGCCCCGTTGTCCAAGCTTCTATTGATTCTAAAAGGCCTTTCCCAACTGGATGCGAACTTGTCATAACCAAGCTCCTTACAGGCTTTTCCACGCATTCTCCATACTAGGTCTCCCTGTTTGAAAGATCTCGGTTTGACTTTTTTGTTATATTTCCTGTGGCCCTTCTGTTGCATGCTTCTTCCCTAATGATCACTTTATCCTCTTAATTCTTATGTCAGGTCGAGTTCCACTAGCATTTCTTCTTGGTTGTTTCCATGATACAGTTGACGCCAGAGTGAGGGTTCTCCTACCTCTACTGGGATCATTGCATTTGTGCCATATGTGAGCCAATGGTTTGACCTTGAACCATTTAGTGAAGTAGTCGATGGCGACAAAGAGGAACTTGCACTGTCCCTTCTTAGGGGGAAGGGTTCAAGGATGTCTATTCCCTAAATTGCAAAAGGCCATGGCGAGGTGATGCTCCGTAATTCCATCAGTGGTGCACATATTAGATTGCCATGTTGTTAGTAGTCCTTACACTTCTTGATGTACACATTGACGTCTTGTTTGATTGTGGGCCAGTAGTACCTTACCCTCATAACCCTAGCAGTTGTGTACGCGCTCCTAAGTGAAACCCGCACACTTCTCGGTGGAGCTCTTCGAAAATGTAGATTCCTTGTTCTAAGGTGAGACATTTGAAAAGCGGTGTTGAATACCCCTTTTGAATAGCTCGCCCCCAATCAGTAGAAACCTTGTTGCCCTTATACGTAATGCCCTCGTCGCCTTCTCTTCAGCAGATTGTTCCCCTTTCTGTAAAAAGTTCTTAATTGGCATGATCCAGCTGGGCTCCTGCTCTATAGTGAATACTTGCGCCTTGCTAATGGTGGGATCTTCCAAGGTATGCTGGATCACTATTTTATGTTGGCCTAGTTTTTTTGTGTTAGCCAACTTGGCGAGGATGTCGACCCTACTGTTATCATCCCTCTTGACATGTTCTATTGTGATATGGTCAAAGTGACTTTTGAAGTTGTTGACTGTGTGATATTATTGCAAGAAAAGGGGTTCTTGATTTGATATTCTCCATTGAATTGGGATATTGTGAGTTGGGAGTCACTTCGGCATGGCAACCTTGCTGCACCCATTTCCCTTGCTAGATGCAATCCCACAATTAACGTCTCGTACTCGACCTGATTGTTGGAGGCTTTAAAGTTAAACTTGAGCAATTTCTCCAATATCATATCGTTTGGTCCTTTCAACACTATCCCTCTCCACTGCCGTTCTTGTTTGAGGAACCATCAACATAAAGGATCCAAGAAGTGTTGCTGCAGTTAAGTGAAGCTACTTTGCATATGAAATCCACCAAGCCTTGAGCTTTTAATAGGTCCTCATGGCTCATACTTAAGGTCAAACTCACACAGCTCTACTGATCATGCTATCATCCTCCCCGCCAGCTCAGGATTATGAAGGATTTTGGAAATGGAGTAGTTCATTCTGACCACTACTTGATGTCCTTGGAAGTAAGGTTGGAATTGCCTTGAGGACGCGATCAGGCTAACACAAGTTTCTCAATAGTTTGATATCTTTGTTCAGGACCGTGAAAAGTTTGGCTAATTAAGTAGATAGGCTCTTGCCTTTGACTTAGTTCTTGGACTATGATGGCACTAACAACCTCACTAGTCACCAAGAGGTAAAGTAGGAGGTTTTGGCCTATGGTTGGTTTTCGAAGTGTAGGCGAGGTTGCTAGGTAAGTTTTGAGCTCTCGGAAAGTTGTTTCACATTCATCTGTCCATTTAAACCTCGAACTTTTTTGCAACAATCTTGCCATATGCCTAGTCCTTTCTACTAACCTTGGCAAAAACTCGATAAGGAGGCTAATCTATCTGCAAGCTTTTGAAGTTCTTTCTAGTTTTGGGGGCTTCCCATTTCAATGATGGCTCGACATTTGTCCGAGTTAGCCTCAATGCCCCTATGTGAAAGCATAAATCCAAGGAATTTTTCACCTTTGACCTCGAAAATACACTTGGTAAGGTTCAACCTCATGTGGTACTTCTTGAGAGAGGAGAATGTTTTTGCTAAGTCGATTACATGTTTTTCTTAGCTATCTGATTTAACCACTATGTCGTCAACATACACCTTAACATTTCTATCGATTTGGTCTCGGAAGACCTTATCCATTAGTTGTTGATACGTCATCCCTACATTCTTCAAATTGAAAGGCATGACGTTGTAGCAGTAATTAGCATTGTTTGTTATAAAAGATGTTTTATCTTCGTCCGGTGAGTACATTCAGATTTGGTTATACCTGAATACGCATCTAAGAAACTCATCACCTTGTGCCCTGCTACTCTATCGACCAATTGATCTATGCTCGATAGTAGGCAAGCATATTTCAGGCAGACCTTTTTTAGATTAGTGTAGAATGTAAACATGCACCACTTTCTGTTTCCTTTTAGGACCATAACCACATTAGCTAATCAGGTTGTGTAATGCACTTCTCGAATAAATCCAGTGTCTAGAAGCTTGTTTACTTCTTCAATAGCTGCCCTTCTCCTGGCTTCTCTAACCTTTCTTTTCTTTTGGGACACCAGTTTGGCATAGGGGCATATAGAATCCTATGACATAAAACTTTAGGAAAATGTAAGTGACCATGTCGACAGTGGTCCACGCAAACAGGTCAACATTAATCTAGAGAATGTCAATGATAAGAGCTTCTCCCTGCCTCATAAGCTTAGTGCTTAGATTTGTGGTCCTCTCTTTCCCACCTAATTCAAATAGTTTGGTTTCCTCCATGGGTTCCACTTTGATCTCCTCATCGATTCTGGGATCCAACTCCATTATGGCAACCATGTCGACTCCTAGGGTCTCTAGTCACTTGGGATATTCTCGACCAGCGGTGTTATCTTTAGACTTGCCATGTAGCACTTTCATGCAATCTTTTGGTCAGCATAGATAGTAACAATACATCCCGACACCTAACTTGTTGAGTGATGGCCATCCTAGCAATACATTATACGACATGTTGGTATTGACAATGATGTAGCACACCAATATGGTTTTGCAGTCTTGAGTTCCGCAATCGAACTTATTGTAAAGGTCTATGTAACCTCTTGTGTCCATTCTTTCCCCTGTAAAGCCGACCAACTGGTCATGAAAGGGTAGAATGGAGCTTTCCGAGATGTCCAACTTTTTGAAGGTGGACCAATACAACACATCGGTTGAACTGCTCTAATTGATAAATGTCTTCTTGATGGCAAAGTTTGCCACTTATATGGTAATTACCATATGTCATCTTGTTGCCAATCCACACCCTGGAAATCCTGGTTGGTGAAAGTAATGGAGGGATAAGACGGTCGAGACCAAGTTGGAGTTGACCATGAATTGTCTACATTCTGGACAACCCATAGATGTTGTCTCCTAGCTGAACTACTCACCTCGCCTCCTGCAAATCCTCTTGATATCGTGTTAATCACTTCCCGCAAGGGTGTTTCCTCCACTTGGTTCCTAGTATTGGTTCTTGATTCTCTGCTCTGTCTTCTTTTCTCTTCCCGACCTCTCTCTCGTCAAGGTTCTTCTCGCCTTTCTCTGTTTTGATCTCGGCTAACAAATTGCCTTAGGTGCCCGAATTGTATCAATTCCTTAATTTTGTCCTTCAAGGTTATGCACTCCTTGGTGGTGTGCCCCCAATTATGGTGGTATCTACAGTGTTTGGATTGGTCTGCATTTCGAGGGATAGAGACTTTCCTTGGTGGTGGTATAAGCTCAGAACTGAAGGCTTCTTCCAATATTATTACTCGGTTCATAGTGAGGGGGCTCTATTGGGCGAACTTTGGCCCTCGTCGTTCCTTGGAGTCTTCTCTTGTTCTCTTTCCTCTATCTTGTCATCTTTTCGATCTTTCTCCAAGTTCTCCACTCGAGTTTGGTTCCTCAACTCGGATAACTCCTCCAACTACATGTACTTAGCTACCTTTCTTCTTAGTTCATCCATGGTTGACGCTGGTTTTTTGTAGAAACTATCGGCGAATTTCTCGGGCCGTAGTGTTGTAACCATGTGATGTAAGGCAACCTCGAGATTGAGGTTTCTGACATTGAGAACTACTTTACCGAACCATTCCATGAAGGCTCTTAAGGGTTCCTTCTTCTCCTACTTAATTTCAACTAAGGCTATCGATGTCAGGTGATGAGGTCAGCTTATTACGAATTGGATGTCGAATTTAGACACAAGCGTCTCAAAGTAATCAATTGTGCACGAAGGCAATCTGGCGAACTAACTCAGCACTTCCTTTTCAATGAAGTAGGGAACACTCGGCAAAGTATTGCATCATCAGTGATGTGTAAACTGACCTATGTCACGTAGACGTCAATGTGTTCATCTGAGTTTGTTGTCCCATCATATCTGTCTATAGTGAAAGCTTTCTAATTGCTTGGAAGGGGAACATCCATGATTCCATCCACAAAAGGGTGCTGATGAGGTATTATCAAAATGTCATTGTCTTGGATGGTCCCCTCCCTGAAGGTACCTGTTAACCTTGTGTTGGGTACGATATGCATGCGTGACCTCGATTCCACCGTGTGATCGGTGCGGTATAAGGGTTGGTAGGTCCCATCCTAGTACCTGTAAGGTTTGTCAAGTTTGTTCCTGATGCTCGCATTCTCCGGCTTGAGTGCCTCGATTTCTTCTTGGTTACGCCTTCACATTTCCTCATATATTCCATCTTCTCTCATAGTTGAGCGATAACAGTAGTCATGTTGGTGTCGTTCGAAGTCTCTTCCATATGGGATGAGGTGTGCCCGACTTCGTGTATCGTTGCCTTCTTGGTGTTTCTTCTTGTGGCTACCATGTGGATGAGGGAGAGTTTTATTGGACCCCACAATGGATGCCAAAATGTTCCTGTCTCAAGAACTACATTATGTTATATGTATATTATTTGTGGTCCCATTAATCCTTTCTTCTTATCCTTTGATGCTGCCTTGATCTTAAGCAGACATGCCCCCTTCGTCACCAGAATAAGTGTACCTGCAACCACTCTGACACTCAAGTTAAAGGTTATCGTAGACTAGTACAATAATAAATGTGAACAGTTCATCTTACTTATGATACCTACCCCGTTTTTATAAATTTCCTAGTGAACTTTCATCTATAAATTTAACTAGATCCAATTACGACTTATTCTTACTTTAAACCTAAGAGTGTAACATAAGCTATTTTCATTTGACTCCCAAGGTGTGGTAGTTATATCGTTTTGTTACTTGTTAGTTAGTGTTTATGCAAGTTTCATATCCAAGATGTACCTGTTGGACTATCCGAGGTGTTTCGGGTACAATTTTCATAATAATAAAATATATTAAAAATGTACCACTACCAATTTCTCTTAGGTGTGGAAACATGTGCGGTACTGGAGAGCTTCACAGAAAGCGTTCATTCCTTCTTTCCTAAGAAATCAATCACCATCCCTGCGTTAACGCGGTTGGTTTTGTAATAAATATATAAATATATATATATATATATATATATATATATATATATATATATTATATTATTGTACAAGGTCGTCCAACCTTAATATTTTTTTCAGAAAATTATTATTTTTTTCTTATTATCCGAAATTTACGATGCTTTTTATTTCATATTTTTATAGTGAGAAATTTACAATTGCTGTTTGCTGTCGCACCTTGATATTATTTGTTTCATATTTGGTTATTGGTTATTTACACTTTTAGCCCCACACATTCCCTAATAATAATTCTTCTAATTCTCTTTCTCCATTCTCATATTTTCTCACTATCTGTTACCTTGACACTGCTATGTAAATTTTCCAGGAAAGTTAAAAATTTTCCTGGAAATAATTCTGATTTAATTCAGGCCCAATTATCCTTTCCCCGTACCAGAATACCCATTTCATATTTTCTGTGAAATCTATAAACAAACTAAAAAAAAAAAATCCTAATTGCTTCTGAATTTCGATGGGACAAGGGCAATCCAAAGACGAGTTGCTCTACCAGCAAGTCAGTTATGGGAACGCTGAAGGAATCAAAACCCTTCACAGAGAAGGTGCAGGCCTAGAGGTAATGGAACTGTAGCAAAATTTCCGTTTAAAATGTGATTCATATATTTATTATTATTATTATTAAAAGGGTGATGATTCTGGATTTGGATCGGTTGTTTGATAGAGATGATTGTGTTGTTCTTTGATGTAGTGGAGGGACAAAGATGCAAAGACACCCTTAATTGTTGCTTGTATGAATCCTCAGCTTTATGATGTTGCAAGAACTTTGATAGAACTTGGAGCCAATATCAATGCATACCGTCCTGGTATTGTTCTTTTTTCTGCTTGTTTTGGTTTCTGACTTCATTAATTATCTTGTTGGGAAATGATGTTGACTGCTTTTGATTGTGAATTAAATGATTACAATTTCTGAGAAACAGGAATGTTGTGGTAAATTGCCATTTGACAAAACTTGGATGCTTGGTTGTAAAAATAATCCCCAGAGTTTTCTGGACACGATGTGTCTAGTTTTTGATGTTTAATTTTTGGGAACGAGAATTGTAAATGAAATTGAACAATGAAATTGATTTCTGTTTTGCTTTTTCTTCATCAATTGATCCGACTTTCAACTATTGTTTAGGTCGTCATGGTGGAACTCCATTGCATCATGCAGCTAAGAGGGGCTTTGATAGTATTGTTAAGTTACTGCTTTTGCATGGAGGTATGAGCAAGTGTCTATAATCAGCAAAACATGACTATATTCCTTCATTTGAAATCTAGAAACTTCAATAAATGTTAATTATACGGGATTTACTGACCAACTTTGTAGCCAATCCGTTAGTCTTGAATGATGATTGTCTAACTGCTCTTGAAGTTGCCAGGGCCAAAGGGCATGGCAACGTTGTCCGTACAATTGAGGTACAAAACTTTCATAATGTCTCATCGATATCCTTCTCTTTCTCATAATAACTGAAGCATCTAAGTTTTTCAAATGATGATTGTAGAGTCATCTATGCTTGTTCTCTGGTTGGTTACGAGAGTTCCACGGACCTGGGTTTCTAGAAGTAGTAGCTCCTCAGTTGGTATCAAAAAAAGTGTGCGTATCATGTGACATTGTTGTCAAGTTCACTTTTACACGTGGTTTTGTGTGGCTAGTTTTTCTAGCTTTATTGCTTAATGAATGGACTTGCATTCACACAACCTGCAGATTAATTTTGTCTATTGTTTTATAGATGAACTTTTCATAGTAAAAAATCGGTGATTATGGCTCACTTTTGATCGATTTTATTTTCAGTTGGGTGGTTGTTTTACCGGTTGGCTCCCGTAATCTTACCAAACCTTACAAGTTGGAGCTTGCCATATATTCTACTTTGCAGGTATTCTTTAGTTAATCATTTTTCCATACATTTACAACACACAGAAGATAACATATTTATGTTTATTTAAAAGGAAGATATTTGAGATATTATATCATTTTTACTTTTCTACAGTGTGGACAAAACCACTATAGCAGGGACATTTAAATGCTTTCTTCCTTTAACTTTTCTGAATATTCTTTCTATATTATTATATGTATTTGCATGTTTTTTCTGATGCATAGAATTATGTAAGCAGGATGCACGACCACGCACCGTTATTTCACTGTGGAAGGCTGATTTACGAGAACCAAAGCTTCACCAGGCTGATCCGTCAGTGACAATTGTTGATCACACTAATAGTACTCTCTCATACTGTGCTCTTTCTCCTTTCCTGTAAGGTTTTCAAACTCAAAAGTTGGGTAAACTCATGGAGAAGAGTAAACTTGAATCTAAGAGCTTGATTGATTTGATTTTGTTTTTTAGTTTTTGAAAATAGTTTTTAAGAATTGTTTTCTAGAAAAAGATGAAAAAAAAACTTGTTAGGTAAGTATTGTTTGAAAGCTATTTTGGAGATGTAAAAATGACAAAATTTGTCCATATTTATGAAAGTGTCATAATGAAAAAGAAAAAAACAATTCTTTTATATGTATTTTGAGTTTTCAAAACAAAAATATAAAATGTAAAAGCAAAACTATTCATAGGTGATCCCTTTTTTAGGCTTTAAACAATGACATACTAAAATTAATTTTACATAAACTCCAGCCAAACATGCACTAAATTAGTTGAAGTTTATGTGCTTTAAGAATTCATTTAGAAAATATCTCTTAGTACCCAAAATATAACTAAATGGAATATCCATAATCAATATAGAATATCCAAAATAATAAAACAAACAAAAATAATGAAATGAAAAACGTATCTCTATAAAACAGAACAAAAAGGAAACAGTGAAGGATAAAAACATAAAATTAGCTTCATAAACTAAAAATAGAATAAAGGAAAGATATAAAGATAAAAAAACATACAATTAATTTCACAAACTCAATAGATTGCACAGATGAGGCAACTCAATTGAAGTACACGATAAAATCAACAAAAGCTGTGTGTTTTGACTCTCAAACCATGTGCAAATCGTAACTTAATACTTGCTGGTTTAATCTTGAGTTAACTGATTTCTGGCAAAGGTGACTTAAATGATTTTAGGAGAAAAAAATTGAGTTTGCAAAAGACTTAATTTTGCTTTTGTCCTGAGATCTAAAATTCTTTAAACAACAGAGATTAAGAGTTAATTGGAGAGTTTGACAACCATGGTTTTTCATACAAGAAATGTTTTCTTCTTGACTTGCTTTGACATTGTCATATTTCGTCTGCTTCTATCCAGAAACACGTGTTAAACTTGGGCCTGCAAGTGAGAATGACAGGCAACAACTTACATGGTTTTCTAATGCATGCAAAGGAATTCCACAGGTATGTCACATACTAATATCAAGTTGTACACTGATTCTATTATGATTGTAAGCTTTGCATTGCTTAAACATTAAATTTAACATACTCTACTCTGTATTTTGAGAGTTTGTCTTTGGAATGTAGTACATGATAATTGTCTATATGTAAATTAAATGTTAATCCCTAAGGAGATGTATTGATTTTTATTTTTAAGAAAGTCATTAAGGTAACTTAAATGTCAATCGATGATTTGCAGCTGAAGTTTTGGGTTTAAGTATAACTTTTAACTTAGAAAATAACTTAGTCTCACTATGATTCATGATTAAATGAGGTTGGCTACATGGATCATACGACCGCATTTGACTTTGTAAAAGATCAAATCTTCAGAGATATTATTCACCATGAGATCCTTCTCAGCAACTTCCTCTAATGTCCCTCTTGGTCTCCTTGTCCCCTTTTTTTACATGTCTAAAATTCATGCAATCTATGCTCTTCATTGGTACTTTTATTAAATGACCTTTGTATATGTTCGATCTCTTTGATCGATTTTTTGTGATCTTTTCCTCAATTAGTGTTACACCAATATATCATATATCCATATACAATCATTTTTTATCCTGTTATTTCTTGTGTGGTCATATTCATCTTAACATTCTCATTTTTCTCCTCTTGTCCCTTTAATATTTACTACCATATAATATAGCCAAACATAAAGCGGAATGATAAAATTTGTCTTTGATGCTCGGTAGGTAGTTTGTCATCACAAATATCTTCTACTGTCTTTCTCCGTTTAAGCTACCTCACCTGTATCTTATGTAACATTCACATTAATTTCCTCATCAATTTGTAATATTGATTCCGGATATTTAAACTTATCCTTTAAAAAGAATTTGAATGGCCAAATTAAATTTTCCAAATTTGGTTACGCAAAATTTGAAAATGTCATTACTAAAAGATGGAGGGATCTTTTTCTCTTATTGAAAATCACAATGTTATTTGCTTCAAGACATCTACTAAATAATATTACTGTTATAAATTTATAATGTAATTAATTGTGGAAGATTTGTCTATCTTGTTATTTTCTGGAGAACGGAGAACCAAAACGTGGTGCAAAGTGTAAAACATTCTTTGCTCTACTTTAGTCAGAATGGTTAAAACATTCAGATTCCCTTTTCATCTGAATGTTGGTTTAGTTTATTGCCTCCGGCAGTTGACCCTCTTATCAGTAGTATTAATTCAAATTTTCAAAGAAGATATTACGGCCATTTTCATTTTTTATTTCCTGTATTTATTGATGGACATTTTTCTTTCATCCAATTTCTATTTGTTGTTTCCATTATTAAAAGAAATTCTTATTTTCATTTCATCTTATATTTGTAACTCCCAAAATCTTCAGAGGTTTGCAGATAATGAACTTTTGAATGTTGATGCATGGCTTCCTTGCTCATTGCATGATGCATTATTTTTTTAATCTTTCAGACAAGTCCAGCATTTTTGCAAAATAATGTGCCCACAGGTCCCCCAACAGCTCCACCAGCTGCAGAAGACACAGAGTTGGCTATGGCCATCAGTGCATCCCTTCAGTCTGCCATTCAGGAGAGGCCACCCTTTTCTGATACACAGCCAAACTTTGTTGCAAGCTCTTCAAGCAGTGCAGTAAATACAGGAAATCATGGTTTTCTTGGCACACCAAATCCAAATACAAGTGATAGTGAGTTGGTAAGTGAAGCTGGCCCAAGTGACAATAGTCAGCACCTCCAAGGCAAAGTGAATTCCTCTGTTGGCCTTACTGCTAGTGGTTTGGATTTCAATCCATCGGCTCCACCTATTGCTGATGAGATTCCAACAGATGGCCCCATTCAGTATCCATCAATTGATTTAAGTCCAGTTGATATGGTATCTCCAGTTGTCGACAAGCTTCCTAATGAAGAAGGAAAAAATGCAAGTGGAAGTGGTGCATCATGTGTGATATGTTTAGATGCTCCAGCAGAAGGGGCATGCATACCTTGCGGCCATGTTGCTGGATGCATGTCTTGCTTGAACGAGGTGAAATCGAAGAAATGGGGTTGCCCCGTATGTCGAGCTAAGATAGACCAGATCATAAAGCTGTATCATGTCTGAGATTTGTAAAGGTGTGGAGAAGTTAGCAGTGTTCCTGCATGTTGCATAAGTAGCAGTACACATGTTTATTATTAAAAAATGGAAATTTTCAGATAGAAATGACAAACAGAAATATGTCTACACTAGTAGAATCCAAGTCCCACATGGGACTTTGTTAATATGTTAAATTTCATATGTTTCATTCTGTGTACTTGTGGATTGAAACTAGCATTTCTTGAAGGTCAATTGTGAAACCATAGTAAGTTACGGGTCTCAAATGTCGAATTGCGGGTCTACATACAAGAGATTATGAATAAAATACAGTTGTGGTCTCAGGATTCCTGGGTTTTGTTTTCAAACCTACGTATTTTATGTTCACTATTTAGGTTTGCACTTCATTCTTGTCCAAAACATTGTTTCCTATTATAAACCTTATAAAAAAAATTCATTTGTCTCTGTCATCTTTGTTTTAGTTCTTACATAACTTTTAAATTTTAATTGTAAGTTTTGGAATAAAAATTATTTTAGTCTGTTATTTAAATAATGTTAGGCCTGTTTTTTAATCTCTGTTAACGTTAGGGAATTTTAGCGTAAGAAACTAAAATTAATAAGAAAACACAAATAAAAATAAATGAAAAATAAATAAATAAGGGGATCAAGTTATTCTTAGAATAACTTTAAGAGAATTATTCACTATTTAATTTTTTAAAATTTAATGATTAAAATTAATTATATATTACATTTTAACAAAATGAATTGTGAGGGTAATGATTAATTTTAAAAGAGTTGTTCTTGGAATATATTTTTAAAAGGATCTAAATAAAATAACTATTATAAAATCTAATAATTATTTAAGATTAAAATTTATAATTATGCTTAGTTGACTTTGATGACAGATCTATTAAAGCATACTAGTGTATGAGTTGAATGGAATAAAGATGTAATTTTTATGTTTTTATTTTTCAGCCAAGTTTATTAAGCGAATAAAATTTATACTGAGGATTGGACCAATAGTAGTTGATCTAATAGACTCAAGAACAATATCCAATATAAATTTTGCTATCATCTTACAATTTGGATTTGTGATTAAGGCTATCCTACAAAGTTGTCTTATAAGATGGAAGTTGTTTCTTGATTATGTTATCAGTTCATTTGAAATTTTCAATATACCCTTATGATGAGGTATGACATCTTGATTCTTGAAAATGACTTTTGTAGGACTCAACAATTGTTATTCTTCAATAATAGCTTAATAGTGGGTAACCTCATAAACTCGATAACAATAACTGGGATAAACATTTTAAAAATTTTGTATAAGGCCCTAACTCAAATCTATAAAACTCGATTTATAAGGTGAGGAATTTCTTCAATTATATTTTAATTTAGTTATATTAGCAGTCGAAGGAGATTTTCAACATATGTTCTTCACTTTAATGAATAAACATTTCAAACATGAACTTTACACTACCAAATATTTGTAAATAAACCATTAATCATTAGAAAACTCAAAAGGTTATATATTTCTTTACTGTTAATATACATCCTTTTTTCAATATCACCCTATCTTTTTACCGAAAAGTATCTAAGTACAATTTGCTATAAACTCTTTTGAAATATCTTTCATGAGCTTTCCGGAATATCCTAGCACCTTTAGAAACAAAGAGAGGAGAACCTGCAGAAGAGGATTCCAAAGTTCAAGTCAATAAATGAGTAAGATAGAGGATGTGAAGAGTAATAAATTTTTCTGAATGAATGAATGACATGTACCTCCTAACTGTTATTTATAATAAAAATGTGTTTGTTACTTGGCGGTCATTACCTGTTCATCTTGGTATATTTCTCTTACCCAGTGTGCTTGACTTTTATCCAACAGGTATTTTGTTGACTCTACTCAACTTTACTGGGAGTAACACTAATTAGTGGTTACGCTAATCTGTCCCTTAATTAATTTGGTTAATTGATTGATTTATTGTAGGAGTTTGGATTTCGGTGAGACCGAAATCCTTTACTAATACTACTTCCTTTTCTGGATGGATCATGCTGCACTTCGGGTTTCAGTCATTCCGAAATCTGAGGTCTCTTCTTTAGTGCTTTCATATTGATATGAAATCCTTATGTTCTTTTTAAGTTATTATTTGTTTATGTATTTTTTGGTTTTCAGCATGCCGAAATCCGAAGTCTTTTGAGGGGATATATGTCCTTCTATAATTAATATACAAGGTTGTTCGTTGATAAAGTGTGGCCGAATTTGTTTTTTGATATTTATTTTTACCTTTGTTTTTATTAGATATTGTCTGGGCCAAACTCTATAGTTCGAGAGGTACCGGTGTATAATCTTTTGTGTAGGTTTTCAGATTTTTTGAGGGAGGTACTACCTGTGTCGAAAATGAAGATTTTCGGGAAGCTACTCCTGTAGGCTTTTGTAAGTAAGCCATACTCGCTGAAAGTAGAAGAGTGAAAAAATCAAGTAGAGTTGAAATGACCTTCTTTTATAGATAGGTGGGGAACCTCGTTAAAAACCTTTTTCGGAAAAATCCCATTGTGGGATAAAAAATCGAAATAAGAAAAAGAGTGTCCCAAAAGAAGTACATGTTTATGTTTAACTGTAATACATTTTTAGGTGTGTAGAATTCCAAGTTCTTGGAATTAGTTTTCCTGCTAGTTCTTCTAGTTTGTATGCGATATTGTCAAGGTCCTGATGCATTCGAAATATTCGTCCTAGTGAGAAGTTAATTTTCCCTCTTTCTTTTCTTTTCTTGCTTCTCTAGTTGCCCGACAGACTAGGTCACCTAAAAGGAAAGTTCTTTGTCTAACCTTGGACTTAAAATGTCATGACATCTGCTATTTGGTGGCTTTTGTAATGATTACAACATGATTTCTAAGTTCTTCAACGCATTCCAAGTCATGTTGAAGTGCTTCATTGTTGGTTGCTTCATCAAAATGGCGCCTTCGGAGCAAGGGTTCGCCTATCTCCACAGGCAGCATCTGTTCCAAAGGTCAACCAAAACAGGGTTTCTTGTGTAGATGTCTAGGGGGTACAACGATATGTCCATAGCACTTCGGGTATTTGGTCTGCCCAAGCCCCTTTGGATCAATCAATTTGTTTCTTCAGTTCTGTCATAATGATTTTATTAGTTGTTTCAGTTTGTCCGTTTGTTTGTAGGTGTTTAACCAAAGTGACTTTGTTCTTTATGTCAAGTCCTTTCAAGAAAGTGTTGAATTTTTTATCTGTAAACTAGATACCATTGTTAGTGATGATTGAATGTGGAATGTCGAAACGTGTCACTATATTTTTCCATGTAACCTTTTGGGTATTGTTGGTCAAAATAGTGGTCAAAGGTTTGACTTCAATCCACTTTGTGAAATAGTCAATGGCCACAAGTAGAAATTTGCGTTGTCCTTAGGCTAATGGGAAAGGTCTGAGAATATCCATTCCCCAGGTGCAAAAAGGCCATGGGGTTGTGATTATCTTTAACTCATTTGCTGGGGAGTGAATCAAGTTTGCATGGTTTTAACACTAAGTGCACTTTTTTACAAATGTGGCGCAGTCTCTTTTTAACATGTGCCAATAGTATCCAACTCTTAGTACTCGGTTTGCCATTAACCTTGCCCCTGAATGAAAACCACAAATTCCTTTATGTATCTCCTTGAGGAGATGATTGGCTTCTTCGTTATTCAGACACTTTAGAAGAGAGGCTGAAAAGCTTCTTTTATAGAGTTCTCCCGAGATAAGTGAGAATCGTGAGGCTTTTGTCCTTAATTGCTTGGCTTTTATTGGCTCTGTAGGGGTTGTTCCATGTTGCAGAAAGTCTATGATTTTGGTGCGCCAATCTAGGTCTTTCGTGGATACTGAATATACCGAGATACTAGGAAGGAGTAACTCTTGTTGTAGGAAAGTGCACAACTGCCCAGGTTTGCAGGAATTGGCGAGTTTGGCTAGTTGGTCAGCCTGTACATTCTTTTCCCTTGGTATGTGTATGACTTCTAATTCCTTGAACTTGGTTTTTTCATAGGAAAATGCATGATAGTATTGTAACAAGTTTACGTCATTAACTTGAAAAGAACCATTTACCTGTTCTGCCATAATCTTTGAGTCAGTGAGGCATTTGACTCTTGTTGCCCCCATGTCTTCCACTAGTTTAAGTCCTGCCAACAACACTTCATATTCGGCTTGATTGTTTGAGACCTTAAATCCAAATCCTAGAGACTATTCGATGGTAACATCATTGGGTCCTTCCAAAATGATGTCTGCTCTACTATCCCCACTATTAGAAGACCTATCCACATGCAACGTCCAATGGTAGAAGTGATTGGTAGATATTGGGTGCAATTCGTTTAGGAAATTTACCAGACAATTGTGCCTTGATTGGTCCCTTCGATTCATATTTGATGTCGAATTTTGATAACTCAACGAACCATGCAATCATTCTTCTTGCCAAATTTGGTCTTCTTTATACCTTGGCAATTGGACAATTCGTCTTGACTATTATTGTATGGCTTTAGAAATAAGGCCGAAGTCTCTGCGCCGAACTGACCACTGGTAAGGCTGCTTTTTCTACCATTTGGTATCTGGTTTTGGCATCCTGGAGCATTCGACTTACGTAATAGACTGGTTGTTGTCCTTCAGGGGTGTCTTGTATTGTGAATGCACTGATGGCTTCTTGGGAGACCGAAAGGTAGAGAATTAATGGTTTATTTGGGTCTGACCTAATTAAAATAGGTAGAGACACAATGGATTTTTTCAGCATGATGAAAGCTTCTTTGCATTCTTCTGTCCAAAGAAAGTTTTTGTTCCTTTTGAGGAGTGTAATTATTGGTTTTTGTCTTTTGGTGGTTTCGTGGGAGGAACCTGGACAGAGATGCTAACCTGCCCATCAACCTTTGTGTTTCTTTTAAGGTTTTTGGGCTTCTCATGTCTAGGATTTCCTGACACTTGTTTGGGTTGGCTTCTATCCCTCTACTAGTCAGCATGAAGCTTAGAAACTTTCCACCTTACACGCCAAACACACATTTTTCGGGGTTAAATCTCATTGAATGTTTTTGGATGGTGGAAAAGATGTCTGTAGGTCATGAACATGATGAGTTGGTTCCTCTAACTTGACTACCATGTCGTCAACATATACTTCTATGTTTTTGCCTATCTGTCTGTGGAAGACTTTGTCCACCAGCCTTTGGTATATGGCCCCTGCGTTTTTTAGGCCGAAAGGCATTACTTTATAACAATAGTTGGCAGACTCTGTAAGAATGTTGTTTTAGATTCATCCTCAGGATGTATTCGAATCTAATTATAACCCGAATACGCATGCAAGAAGCTTAACAAATGATGGCGAAGGGCTTCATCTACGAGTTTGTCTATGCTTGGGAGAGGGTAGGCATCTTTCGGGCCAGCTTTGTTCAGATTTTTGTAGTCAGTGCACATTCTCCATTTACCATTTTGCTTCCGAACCATAACCATATTCCCTAACCATGTGGTATAGCGAACTTCTCTGATAAAGTTGGCGGCAAGGAGTTTAGCAACCTCCTTCTTAGCTGTGTGTGTTCTTTCTTCTCCCATTTTCCTTCTCTTTTAGGCTATTGTCTAGCTGCTTTGAATATACTAAGTCGATGACAGGAACTCTGGATCAATTCCAGGCATGTCCGATGCTGACCAAGTAAAAAAGTCATCATTATTTTTTATAGCTTCAATTATTTATTGTTTCACCTTTTCCTGGGCCGAAAAGCTTACATAGGTCACTTGCCCAAGCTTTTTTCCTAGCTGAAAAGGTTCCACCTTCTCAGTGGGTTTAGCTCTTTCATCTTTTTATCCACAAGGGTCTAAGTCCATATTAGGCTCTTTTGAAGCTGCAGGTGTATTATTAACATTGTTGAAACTTAGTTGTTTCTCATACGTCTGTGACCTTAGGCTGGCTAGATAACATTCCCTAGCGGTTCTTTGGTCTGCATGGATGATTGTTATCTTCTATTCTTCCGAGGGGAATTTCATAGCCAAGGTAGGGGGTGGATATTATGGCCCCAAGCTTGTTGAGCGAGTTTCGTCCTAACAAAATGTTACACGAGGTGGTAGCATGAACGACGATGTATCAAATTCGGATACTACGGGATTCTCTTCCATTGCCGAATTTGGTGTACAAGTTGATACATCATCTAGTTGGCATCCTTTCCCCGGAGAATCCTATAAGAGGTTCATTGTAGGGGATCAGTTGATCCTTGGATAGTCCAAGCTCCTTGAATATTCACCAATACAAAACATCTATTGAACTCCCTTGATCTACCAATGTTTTTCGAACAATGCAATTAGCAATCTCGACACTGATAACCATAGGGTCGTCCTGCTCATGATCTATACAGCTTGGAAGTCTTCATCCGTAAAAGTGATGCTCAAAATTCTTGGTTAAGCATACAGAGCAACCGAATTGACGGATCTAACTGTTCGAGCATGTCTCTTTCTTGTCAATGAAGTAGATACTCCTCCTGTAAAGCCATCAGCAATTGTATTGATGATCTTTTTATCTTTGTTTTGGCTATCAACTCTTCTTTCTCTTGATTGACTTCGGCTGCAACTTTTACGCTTGTCTGTCCGTGAACGATAGTTACTACGATCACTACACTGATAATAGTTCCTTTGGTAGTAACTTTGTTTTGTTGGTGATGGGTGACTATTAGTTTTGTAGACAAAGTCTTTGAGGTTTCTTTTCTTAATTAGATTTATAATCTTATCTCGTAAGGTCATGCATTCTTCGGTTGAATGACCTTTGTTCCTATGATACCTATAGTGTTTAGTAGGATCAGCCCCTCTAGGTGTATGTACCCTTTTTTGCATGGTTAACAATTCCAATGCTAACGCTTGTTCTAAGATTCAAGCCCTGGTAGTGTTGAGAGGAGTGTACTAGGTGTACCTCGGTCCTCTTGGAGGTTTATCCAAATACAAATCCTTTTTGTTGTTGGGGTTGCTTTTTTTCGTATCTTTGCGTGAACTGCTTAGGGCTTTAGTCTGGGCTTTTTGCTGAAAAGCGGTTAGTTCTTCTACTTTAATGAAAGGTGTGACTCTTCTTCGGAGTTCATACATGTCTAATGGTGGGAAGTGGATTAGGCTGGTGGAAAATTCTCCTGGTTGTAAATTAACTAAGAATGTATGAAGTGCTACGTTAGGTGGTAGGTTTTTTATGGTTAAGGTGGCTCGGTCGAATTGGTCTATGAAATCTCAGAGAGGCTCATTCTTTTCCTATCGAATAGTGGCTAAGGCTGCTGACGTGAACCTATGTGGTCGAGATAGGCAAATTGGGTTCTAAATCTCATAGATAACGTTTGGAAGTTATTGATGGAATTCGATGGGAGTAGGATGAACCAACTCAGGGCCCGACCCTTGAGTGACATAGGGAAAATCTTGTACCAAGCTGCTTGATCCTTGGTGTACATCCCTACTTGCGTCATAAAAGTAGCTAGATAGGCATCTAGGTCTGTGGTTCCATCGTATTTTTCTAAGGCAACATGCTTCTAGCTTTCTGACAAAGGAATATCCATGATTTCTGGTGTGAAAGGGTGATGTGGCCAAAGTTCTTATATTCCCTCATGCTCGGGGCATAAGGGGGCATAGTTTGGAATGGAGTGGGAATAGGGTGTGATGAGGGAGGTGTGAAGGGTGGGATGGTTTGAAATGGTGTGTGAACTTATTTTGGAATTGATGGGGGATTTGGCTGGGTGGGTTGCTGTGGGATGACTCCATGGAGTGTCTCATAGATGGGTTGCTACAGGATGGAGCAGCTAATTCACCCTTATGGGACTCCCCTTTCTTTTTCTTTCTATTGATTTCGTCTTCTTGAAAGCTACAATTTCGGAATTCAATGTTCTCACGCCAAAGTTCCGCAATTTCTTCTCTGAGTAACCTGAGGACTTCGGTTAAGCTTTTTAAATCTATAACCTCGGGCTGTCAAGGTGTGTCTTCATTTTATGAGGTTGGTTGTGGGGTGCAGCTCTATGGCTCCTAGTGATGGCCATTTCTCCGCAATCTTGATTATGGAATCTAGTTCTACTTCGAGCACCACGGTGGGTGCCAAAAATGTTCTTACCAAAAAGTACCCGAGTATAATTCACTACGAACTCTTCAAAATATCCTTGACGAGCTTTCCAAAACATCCTAGCGCCTTCAGAAAAAAAAAGGGGGGAGAACCTACAGAAGAGGGCTCCGACACTCAAGTCAATAAATAAGTAAGATAGAGGAGGTGAAGAGTAATAAATTTTCCTGAATGAATAAATGACACGTATCTCCTAACTTGTATTTATAGTAAAAATGTGTTTGTTACCTAATAGTCATTACCTGCTCATCTTGGTATATTTCTCTTACCCAATGTGTTTGGCTTTTATCCAACAGATATTTTGTTGACTTTGCTCAGCTTTACTAGGAGTAACACTAATCAGTGGTTACGCTAATTTGTCCCTTAATTAATTTGGTTAATTGATTGATTTACTGCAGAGTTCAGATTTCAGTGAGGTCGGAATCCTTTATTGATGCTACTTTCTTTTTTGGGGGGTCATGCTGAACTTCGGGTTTCGACCATGCCAAAATCTGAGGTCTCTTTTTTAGTGCGTTCATATTGATCTAAAATCCTTCTGTTATTTTTGAGTTATTATTTATTTATGTATTTTTTTGTCATGCCAAAATCCGAAATCTTTTAAGGGGATATAGGTCCTTTTATCTTATGATTATACACCCTCTGTTTTGAAAAATTATTTTTCTTTAGCCAATGAATGACTTCTAAACCAACACTAACTAATGACCAAAATACTAGAATCAACCCATGAAATGCACTAGATCCAGCGCCCAACCTAAGTAAGCATTAAACCATGAAACAACATTGCAGAGCCTTATACCTTATTAATTGTGGTAATGTTGACATACGCAAATTCAAAAAAGCACCGATGGGACTTTCTCCCTCACTCACACACTCACACACTCACACACTCACACACATAAAAGACAACTTAGGTGAGAATAATAATGCAAACATTTCCCACAAACGGCAATGTCGCCTCATTCCATTCTACCGCTACGACCATACTGAAAGATACTTTTAGCCTTCCATCCACTAGTACCTTTTTTCCTTGCCTTATGTTGCGGGACACGATACACTTACTTCAACATCGTGACACGCAATATAAGGCAAGAGAAGAGGTACTAGTGGATGAAGGCAAAGGGTTTCTTTCACTATGGTTGTGGCTGTAGAATGGGGTGAGCCGACATTGGCATTTTTGAAAAAGGTTTTTGTCTGAGAGAACCAAAACTTGTTTAATTAACAATTCAATCTGAACCGTTTTTTAAAAATCTTACAGTTATTATTATGTTTTTTATTTCTCATCGTAACTCTTTTTCTCACTGAGTTGTCCTCTCTCTATATATTGATGGAGCTATTAGTGGACAAACCAAAATATTTCAAAACTCCTTATATACCTACGTATATTTATATAATAAAATATTAATAAAAGTTTATAATATATTTTGAGTTTTACCAACTCTTGATTTTTATTACTCTTCATTGTTTATGTCCAATATCCAACAATCTATTACATGACTAATTATCACTCATTATTACCATAATTATTAATTTTCTTCAACCAAGGAATATTGAAGTTAAATAATTAATACTACATTTTATTTTAATGTTCTTTTCTTTTATTATAATATACATATTATCTTAGTTTCTTTTAAAAATTATAAGATTGATTTAGTGGCAAAAGTTTACATGTGGGAGAAGGGGGAGGGAAAGGTCGTGGTTTGTGTTTTTTGCGAAAGATATTTAAAGTCCTTTCTAATGTGTATGATAATTATGTATTTAAATTTTAGGTTTAAATACAATTTTGGTTTCTAGTTTTACAAAGTTCATAATTTTTGTCTTCTTATTTTAAAACAAAGGCATTTAATCTTCTTCTTTTTTTAAAATTCATAATTTTGGTCCTTTATTTCAAAATAGAGAGATCTAGTTCCCTAATTTTATAAAATTTATTATTTTAGTTATTTTCTAAAATTAAAAGTATTGATTATTGAAAAATTAATTTTAAATTATTCAAATTTAACATACAACATGATATTATTTGTTTAATTCACATCATAGTCAAGGTTAATTTAGAAACAATCAACAATAATCTTTTTATGAGAAACAATAAACGATATTAGTTTGATGTAATGATCAAAATTGCAAATTTTACAAAATTGAAAGATTAAATGTCTCTATTTTATAATAATGAAACTAAAATTGTAAAAAATAGATGTCTATTTAAAAATATGAGATCCAAATTATAAATTTTAAAAAATATAAAGACTCAATAGCATAAATTTAATTTTGCCTCTTCCTATTTCCTAAGTGAAACTCCACCAAACACATGCATACACAGACATGCACACAAAGATGGAAACAAACCCACATAGACTGACACACGTATGCATGCACACATACACACACATATGCATTACGCCAAAACTCATCATCGCTATGCCTGTGTCCTCTATCTTCGTTAGGGTCTAACATTGGGGTTGTATTTTAAAGCCATAAAAGTTGTTTTCCATGTTATCAACAATTTAACACTCCAAGATACATGTACTGAACCTACCTCTTCACCTTCCACCAATACTTCATATCTCCTTATAGGGATGGCATGGGTAAGGTACTATAGTACACATCCTTATACATGCATTTAAAAAATGTACTTGTACCCCATACCTACATGGATATCAACTTTCATCTCATACCTACCCATTAGATACCTATATACTAATACTCGTACCTACCACCAGCACTTTACTTATGTATGAGATAATAAATCAATATTTTTTACAATAAGTAAACATAATATGGTAAGTAAGTCAACATAACATTAAACATAGAACAAATTATAAAATAGTCTCTAAAATTTTATATGATTACAAATAAATATCTATTTTTTAATCATAACATTAAATAATTACTATAATTTTATTGAGTTATTTTATAAATAACTCAATTTTTCTACTAAATTGTATTTTTATCTTATTAAATTTGCGTAAATATATTATATCTCTCTTTTTATTTTATAATTATATTAATGCAAATAATATTTTTAGCAATATTTTCACTCGAAATTATAATATGTAGTATTATATCATAAATTATATAAATAATATTATATATATATATATATATATATATATATATATATACATATATACAAAAGGTGAGGGACAAGATGGGTTGGGTACTATAGTCCTTATACTTGTCCCTATACCTGCATGATTTTTTGCGGTTCAAACCGCCCCATACCTATACTCATTTTGCGAGTAATTACCCGTCCAACAAGAGGGTATTTTGCAAGTATGCGTAGGGTTAGAGTCCATTTTATCACCCCTATCTCTTTACCAATATAGACTCCTCCACCAATAAAAACTTTATAACCAATACAGACTCTTCTTTAGTTTACGCGGCTCAACATGCACTAGGAAACTTCCTTTTTACCTTTAAGACTATCATAGTGCCTTTACATCAACAATTGTCATCCCCTATTCAGGTATTCTTTATCATCTTCACTCTGTTGTCTTATTCTTGTCCCTCCTCATTTTACCATCATTTTATAATGACTATATCACTCACCACTAAACTCATTTCCTATGTCGAAGCTTCATGGCATGATTGTTGGATTAAAGCTATGCAAGTTGAATTACAATAGTTTCATGTGTGTCTTCATTAGAGTCTTCATTTGCTTTATCTGGGTGTTAAGCTTTATATCTATCCATGTGCTAATTGCTTCAACCTCTGCTGATAGTCTCCAACTGACCTCTTTAGAATTCTTCTATAAACTGTTTTGTGGTAGCCTGATGAAGTCAAGTTGTGATTACTTCCTGGATGCAACTAGTGATTTTTTTATTATAGTCCCTCCACTAGTAGCTTCAACAAATGCTCTATTGGAGTATGACAACCCATTGTAGAAGATTTGAATTACTTTTCCCAATAACAACCAAGGGCAACCACTTAGCATCTCTTGAAATTTGTGTCATGCTTTAGCAAGGTATTCTTGTTCATATTAGGCAAAGTTTGAAATATCCATTTACAGTTGATCATATTTGGTGGCAAAGAAATATTTTCTTAGGAATTTGTGAGAGTATTCTTCCCAGGTATGGATACTATGCTGTGGAAATTGCTCCAACCAATCCAATGCTCTCCCATTTAGTGATAATGAGAAAGCAGCAAGTCTTACTATGTTTTGGGGTACCCTCAAGTAAAGATCGTGCCAGTTATTATTAGGAAGCGTTTTAGATGGGCAACGGGATCTTCTAAAGGCAGATCACTAAATTGTTTACTCTTAATCATTTGCAATAGTGTTGGTTTCAGTTCAAACATGTTTTGTTCGAGGTAAAGGAGTAGGATGTTGCTAGCTACCCCCACCTTAGGGGTGAAAAAATGTTGTAAGGTTTGTTCAAAAATAACATCTTCTCCCCCGTTATTGTTCTCAACATGTCTTGCCATTCTTCTTTATTTAGCTTTGTTCCTACGAGCAGTTCTTTCAATCTCAAGGTAATACTTTAGGGCAGACCTCTGAGATTGACTATGCATATAATATTCACACAGAGAGAAAAATTAAACCACAATATAAAATAAAATAAACAAAATAAAAATACTGAATTGAAAAGAGCAAAATCAAGAAAATAAAAGACAAGATAAACACAAATAAATATAGAAATAAAAAAATTAGTGAAGTAACATACGATATAATAAAAAATATATTAGCAAAGTATTCGAAAGAATTGTTCCATTATTCCAAATTAATTTACTTGGGAACTGCATAAAATATAACTGCTTAAGGGCAAACGTATTCTATGCAATAGTAATAGTAAACCTAAGTCTAAATATTGTACCCAAAGGACGAAATTTAATTCTCAAATAAATCAATTATGAGAAGAAATTAATAGTACAAGAAAAAAATATTGTAGTATTTATGTGTTCAATAAATAAGGTTCACAACCGTAAATAGAGGATAAGGATAATAAGTTTAAAATTCAATGGATTAAACCTAGGGTTGTGATTTTAACTACAATGTTTTTGCCCTTTATTTATTCGCAACACATTATAACCCTAACTTGATATTCAGTTTAGTCATGCAAGATTCCAAATTTGTGTCAATTTTCTTATTAATCAATTGAAGGTTTACCCAATAAATTTTGTCAATTATATTGGAACAAACTCAATCGATTCACATTTCAATTGTTCAAATACCAATGGTCATGAATATTCAAACAATTAAGATATTAACAAATAAAATAGTGAAAATTATATAATCATTGAATAACATTGAATAATAATGCAAAGGTATAAGGGAGAATCACAAGGAGTTTACATCACAACCTAGAAAAAAGGGATTATCCAGACATGGGTAATGAAAGACCAAACATCCAGTAAATTACACAATGCATTAATGATAAAAGAAAGAATTACTAATATTGCGTATTGTGAATTGACTCAATCTAAAGTTTTCTTCTTGTTCCTCGTCTTCGGGTCAAAAATCTAATTCTTTGTCCAAACCAAAGTGAGACCCCTTTTGTTCGTCATCTTCTAGTATTTATAGGAAAAGTTTAGGCCTTTTAGCATGGGTGTTTTGTAATTGAGCACTATCATGCTGACTTGGATCTTCAATAATTACTCTAAAAAGACCTGATTTTGCCCATTTTTTCCCCGTTTCTTAAGTACATGTCTAAAGTGAGAATAAATACTAAAAAGAGAGTTTTGTCAACAAATATGCAATTTTTTTCCTTTCAAATAAGTATTAAATATGATAAAAATAAAGTCAAAATTCGATCTATTAGTAATCAAACTTCTCATTAATAATACATTCATTTGTTGTTGATCAAACATCCTTTTCTCTCTCTACACATTCTGTGTTGTTTTTGGTTTAGGTCTAAAATTCTTTGTTATCCACTAAGAAACGCTTAGAAGCTTCCATTGAAGATGACCTTATAATTAACCATCTTATGAGAACTCATTTTTTATTACAAAGAAAATATAATGTTACCTAGGTTTTTATTAAATATAATACTTTGTAAATAAAAATCTTGAGAAAATTTAATTTAGGCAATTGTGATAGATTAATTAAGGGCTTGATTGATTTAGTTTTGTTTTTTAGTTTTTGAAAAGAATTTTCAAAAATGGTATTTAAAAATTGTTTTCTAGAAGAAAAAAAAAACTTGTTTGGTAAGTATTATTTGAAAACTCTTTTTAAGATGTGAAAATGAAAAAAAATCATATTTATGGAAATGCGTGCAATTAATAGAAAACAAAAAATAACATACTCTCATTGTATTTTGAATTATCAAAATAAAAATAGAAAACTGAAAATCAAAACTACTTAAAGTTGTTTTAGTTTTTAAAAACTAAAAAATCATAACTGTTTTAAAAAATTGTTTTAAGAAAATACTATTCAAAAGAATTTTTAAATACTAAAATACTAAAAACAATTTCATAAAATTATTGTCAAACAAGTACTAAGTCATTAGATTTATATTTTTTTTTGTTAGATTTATATTAATTTTAATTAATCTAGCAAAATACCTGTTTTATTTCAATGTAAAGGAGGTTTGCGTAAGAACCTTTCAACTTTGTTAGAATTTGTTTGTAGAAATATCATTTTAAATAAAATAGCTCTTAGAATTCATACGTATTCTATATACATTTATCTTTCCCACTCTATTTGATTGGGAATTATAGACTTTTCTTTCTTTTAAAATAAAAACAAGATGATACAGATTAGTTTAACTTTTAAAGCATTATGGGAGTAAAGTTAAATCTTGTTGGCATATCAATTCTCAAGACAACCGTTGGTGTCAACCAAGATGGTTTTTTCTTAATTCGATTTGAGTTGTCTTTACAAAACTTACATGTAATTAAAAATTAAACACTTTATTAAAATAAATTGTTAGAATGGTGAGTAATTTACTTAAAGTTACTCTTTGAATAAGCAGATATCTTTATATATATATTCGGATGAACAAGGAGTTGTAGCAATGATCGTACCTTTTTATAAGAAGGTGTTTTCTTGTATTAATTATTTTATATGAAGAATATTTTTTTCTCTAATTATGAATATTTTTATTTTTCCAATATTGAAGGGTAAATTTGAAAACAAAATTTTGAATTCAATACTTAAATATACTCATTTTTTAATAAGTGTAATTTGATCAAAATTGTCTTATAATTAGGGACGAATGTAGTATTATAAAACTGAGAGGTTTGAGTTAACTCTTATTTAATATACTCCTTGCAAACCACATTAAAAAAAATAAAACAAGTTCATTAAGACTAAAATTTTTGCAAATTTAAACTATTTTTTATCTTATTTAATTCTATTTTTATATTATTTTTCTTATATTTTCAATATAAGTATACATTATTAAAATCTTATAAAATATTAGTAATTGAATTTTCTATAAAAAAATCATATGATGATGGATGAGGCATTTTAATGTAATATAAGAGAAGGATTCATTTATTACAAGAATAAGTATAAGATATTATTCTTTATCTTTACAATTTATTTATTTATTTTAGATTTCAAGAAAATAAGTAAGTTTATCTTTTAGGCATGCATGCACACATACCCAATGAAGAGGATCTTCTTAGGAACGGAGGGAGAGTATGACCTCTCCAAACTTTTTTTTCTCCCTTTTAGTAAGTATATATTTTTTGTAAAAGAATTGTAATTTTTTTATAGTATATATATTTTATTGTTTTTATCTCCCCAATCTTTTTTTCTCTTTTAACAAATATAAAAAATTGTAATTTTCTTAAAGTATATCTATTTTAATTTTTTGACTCCCCAATATTTTTTATCAAAATTCACTATTGCACTATACAGAAACACATATACACATATGTAATACTAACGCGCAAATAAAGATAATCATTGCTAGCTTTATAAATATCTCACTAGCAATCTTAATCTCTATTGAATTAGGTTTATTAGAGGTAGATATGAACATGCCATTAATCGAAATCCTTCACCTTTAAGCTTTGCTTGGTTGTTAGGATAGAAATAATTTATTAAAGATAGAAATAAAATTTCTTTATTTAATATCAATGAATTTACAAAAAAATAAAATTGAAATGAACACTATTTCTATTTATTTGTTTATTTCACTTTTTACATTTTTTTAATGTTTCTATAATCAAATAATTATTTTTTCAACTTTATATCTCATAAACCTATCAATAATATTAAAAAATACGTTCAACCACCGTTTCAACTCAACTCGAATCCGTATGTATTCTTATATTTGTTTTCTTTTATATTTTATTAAAATACATGTCACTATTTGTTTCAATAGTCTTTTGGAAGAATTTGGTATTGTATTTTAGTTTTAAAAAACAGTTTCTAAAAATTAATTTTTGGAAGAAAAAAAACTTAATCGATAAGTGTTATTTAAAAATTGTTTTGAAGATGTAAAAATATAAAAAAAAAATCATATTTATATAATGTTATTAATAAAAAATAATATATTATTGTTATATTTTGAGTTTTTTTAAAAAAAATAAAAAACTAAAAAATAAAACGACTTATCTATAAGGGGAACTATTTTTTAAAATCATTTTAAGAAAATAATAATTAAATAATTTTTTTAATTTTTAAATACTGAACAATTATATAAAACAATAAAATGATTATTTATAACAGTATATTCTTATTTATTTTTATTTATCTCTATTTCTCTTTGTACTTTTCTTCTTTTAATTTCTCTACAATAAAATATTATCATTTTAATTTTATTCTAACATTTTTATGTGGAGGGATCTACTTATTCTTAAGTTTAAGAGACTCTTTATCTTAATTATTTATTTTTTTAAAATTTAATAATTAAAATTAGTTAATTGTTATAATAAAAAATAAATTATTAAAAGCCATTAAACTTAATCTTAAAATAAGTGGATGGTATTATTTTATTTTTATCAACTCTATTTTTCAGCATGTTAAATAGCAAATTGCTTTGCAAATGAGATTATCCCGCCAATAAATTTTGCATGCTATAATTGAAAGTGACATCCTCCAAACGATTGACCATCCATCCATAATCCACACAACTTGATTCGGCAAATAAGCATGGGTTCGATTCGGCAAATAAACCTGGTCTGGACATATTAAAATAGAAAATTTGATTATCTACCTACTTTTTTCATTTCTCATTTATTATTTATTTCTCATTTATTATTAAAAAAATACTAATATATTTTCTATTTTTTACTTTCGGTAGTACATTGTCGAACAAGTAAAAATATTTGTAAATACTTTACTTTCCCGGCAGTGCACTGTCAAAGAATAAAAAAAAATTGTAAATTTTTCTATTCTCCGGCGGTGCACTTCCGGAGAAGTAAAAATATTTACAAATTTTTTTACTTCTCCGAAAATACACCGCCAGAAGAGTAAAAAAATTTACAATTTTTTTTTACTTCTCCGACAATGCACTGCCAGAGAGTAAAAATATTTAAAAATGTTTTTACTCCTCCAGTGGTACATAATGCATTGCAGAGAAGTAAAAAAAAAATACAAATTTTTTTACTACTACGAAAATACATTGCCAAAAATATAAAAAAATTTACAAATTTTACTTCTCCAGCACGGGAGAAGCGTTTCATCTAGTGCACATGCTGCTTTTTCTTCTTCTTAATACGCTACACATGTTGCTTCTTCTTCTTATTAATAATATGCACCATGGTTCTTCTTATTCTTATTATTATTATTATTAATAATAATAATAATAATAATAATAATAATAATAATAATAATAATAATAATAATAATAGAAGTGGGAAGAGAGAAGAAGGAAGAAAGTAAGGAGGAGAGAGAATAAAGAAAGAGAATTAGAGGAGAGAAAATAAATTATAAAAAGAGATAATATTTAAAGTTAGGGTTAAAAGAAATAAAGTTGGTATTTGGAAAAAATAATTAAAAATAGTAGGTGTTAAATAAAATTTTGGTAAGTGTGAAATGAAAATTACTTTTATAAGCGTGTGTAGCTTATTTTTAATATTTTGTGTATAATTTTTAAAGTAATTATAGTAATATTAATCAATAACTAAAACTGATTTTAAATAAAATATATTTTATAATAATTTATTTATATTTAATTTTTATTTTAAATCTATATAAAAATTAAACATCAATAATTTTAAAATAACAGAATAACATAAATTAATTGTACTTTTTTTTATCAGTTAGATACTATTCATGGTAGAGAAATAAAGTTAAGACATATTAACATGTATATCAAGCAACATGCAAAATCAATACGTCACATGTTAAATATTTTTAAAAAAAATGGCATATTAAAAAACTACCCAATTACAATATTTAAAAGAATCAATTCCTTCGGTAGAAATTTAAACGATCAGTATAAGAATAATATTTTAAGATTAATCAAGAACATGGTCAGTACAAAAAAATATAAAAGATATTCATAAGTTTTTAAAAAGTTGTGAGAATATTTAAAGTTAATTTTAATTAATATGTAAAATCTTCTCATATAAATTTTTTAAAAATGTAGACTTTTTAAAAAATTAGTTTGGAAAAAATTCTACATTATTTAAAAAATTTTAAAAATACTATTTTAACTTTTTTCTTTCATATTTTTTTTTCCAGCTAGAAGCTCTTCAAAAAAATCAACAAAGCAGTCCTAAAAGTGCTAAGTTCATAATATACATGATAAAAATATATTATTTTAAATACACTCTTTATTAATTGAAAATAAATTATTAAAAATCTCAAATCCCGTGAGGGGTGTTTATATTGGATCCAACAATCCAAAAATCTAATGTGATTAAATCCAATCTAAAAAAATTATGTTGAATTTTTCTTGTAATGGAATAAAAACCGACCCAATTTAATCAACTTAATCCACTATAAGTTGGATAATAATTTAGTAAGTTGAATCTAAGACTTAATTCATTTCAACCGAATCATAATATTAAATTATTATTATTTCAAATTGTGTGTTTTATTATTACGTGTTTAGTTGTTAGTTTGGACAAATTGTAAAGTTTGTATTTATTTGTATAACTTAGTTAGTTTAGAAAAATTGTGTTTACTTTTAGTTTAGACAAATATTTCTTTAGTTATTATTGTTTGACAATTTTGGTATATATTAATTTTAATTTATTTTAGTTTTGATGTGTAATTTTTAATTGTAATTTATTGTTTATTTTTATGTTTAACAATAATATAATCTCTTTTTTAAAAAAAAATATCCTAAAAAAGATAACAAAAAAATATTCTAAACATTCAATTTTTTTAAAAATATTTTTTAAATTTGTGACTCAATTAATCCAATCTAATCCAACTTATTAAGGGCATATTGAGTTTAATGGAAGAAACAAAATCCAACCTGATATGTTATAATTGGGTTGAGTCTTGAGTTTACTTAAAAGTTGGTTCAACCCAACCCATTAAGGGTGGACATGGATTGGATTTTTTTAAAATCCAATCCACATCCAATGTATATCCATGTAAATCGATATGTATTTTATCAATATTCATTTAAATGAATTTGAATTATAAAAATGAATTTGGATTTTTTTTTTAATATAGATTTGGACTTTTTAAAATGGATTTGAATTTTTTAAAAATAGATTTAGATTTTTTTAATGGATTTTAATTTTTTGCATGAATTCTTAAAACAAATTCATCAATCTCTCCTAGCCTACTGCAACACAAAACATGTGAAGTATGTTAGATCATCTCCATCTAAATTTATGAAATTCAAAGAATGTGTTGAACAAGCTAATATTAAATATAAGGCTTATATATTTTTTTATATTAAAACAAGGTGGAATTCAACCTATTTGATATTGGATGTTTCTTTGAAGCCTAAGAAGACATTTGATGAGCTTGAGTTTTATGACATAAAATATGCTCATCATTTAGGAAATGGAATAAGAGTGCTTTCTTATGATGATTTAATATATGTTGAGTCTATATTGCCCTTCTACAATAATTTTATGAAACTGATTTGCATATCTCACTATGTTCAATTGTTGATGAAACTTTGGTATTGTTACTTTTAATCATGTTTTTTTTACTAAGAAATTTAAAATTTTTTTGTGTATTTAGTGATACGTTTAATAAAGAGACTTAAGATTGTTCTAGGTAACTTCAAACTAAAGCTTTAAAAGTTAAAATTGATTTTAAAATTATTTTCAATCCATTTAAAAAATCCATTTTAAAAAATACAAACCTATTAAAAAATTCAAATTCATTTTAAAAAAATTCCAAATCCATTTAAATAGGTATGGATAAAATCCATATCCATTTCAATGGATACATATTGGATGTGGATTGAATTTTTTTTAAAATGTATATGGATAAAATTTAATCCATGCCCACCCTTACAACCCTTTTTAGTCTCATCTTATTTAATAAACCTTTGTTTTTTCAAAATTTCATTAATAATCCATTCAATCTTATTTTAAAACTTAATTACTTCATTTATCAAAATTAACAAAAATGTGTGGTTAGTTTGAGTGGCAATATATATAATATAGAGGAACCTCTTATTCCAAGAGTAAGTTTAACATATATATGGTTATCTCACTGTTCATTTTATTGAAATCCAATAGTTGTAATGAATGACTAATTTTTATCGTTAGATCTTAAAAAAATAAAGTATTAGAATGAAGAGTAAGTCTCTTAAAGTAAATGGATCCTCTCATTCACACACACATGTGTATGTGTATGTATATACATATATATTTCAAAATTATCACATTATTAAAGTTACTCAAACATTATCTATATGTTGGATCTTATAAATAAAAAAAGGAGAAAGTAATAAAAAATATGATAAAATATGTTTTTTATTATTATATTTTTTATCAAATCTGGTTGTAATTCTTATATTTTTAAAGAGTAATGTTAATATACTAAGATTGTAAAGGAGTTTTATACTATCATTTAATTATAACTCACTATTTATATGAATTTTAAAATATTAATAAATAAAGTTAATACTTTTTTTTCACTATCATGAGTTTTTTTCTTCCGTTTTTGCATTGATTATCTTGCCATTTTGGTTCTCAAGCTTAAAAAAATATATAGCCTCCCACCTTTGACCGTGTTATATTGTAGCTATTTGAAATTATAGTTTTATAGTTATAAATCACCACAAACATATCACATAATCATATAGTTTCTTATAACTAAAAATTTTCATAAAACATAAATATATAATGCTTTAAGATGAATCATTTTTAAAGGTTTTAAATTGTTAAATAAACTCTATATTATAAATGTGATAATATAAACTCTATTTAACAATATTAATATCAATAAAAATATCAAATTCACATATATTTTAAATTTAAAGACGAAAGTTATTAAGTTAAAAATATATAGAAATTAAAATAAAATTTAAATAAATGTATAAAAAACGTTTTATCATAAAAAATATATTAAAAATTTATTCTTAAGCATTTCTCGCTTCACATACATAACTGTCTTCTCTGTAGGTCAAAGAAGTGTAATACTTATGACAGCTTTGATTTAACTATAAAAAATTTAAATATTCTGGGAAAAAACTTAGTAAAATTATTTATTTATGGCAATAATCTTAATTTAGTAGGTGATTTAATTGAAGTCCTTTGCCGTCAATGATTTTCATCATTGAAATCATTATAATCTGCACACAGATATCTAGGGTCTACGGATTAGCATTTGTTGAAAAGTAACAATCTAATGATGGTAAGTTCACAAGCCATACTAGTGTCTACTTGTATGCAACTATGGTTGATGATCCCATATTTTCCAGAACTAAAGTTAGTCGCATCAGACATAAAAGGGCAAATATGTAATTTCAAAAAGGTGTTGTCAATCAACACAAGAGAGAGAAGCACCAAAACTATTTCATTTTATTTTTTTTACCGATCACCTTTATCTGTCTGCATCAATCATCTCTCACTGTCATTTTCAACCTATTTCCATTTCCACAAAAGCCCTAAATGCCAAAACACTGCTTCTTTCTCAATTAAACCCCTCTGGTCTCTCACTCTCACTTTCTCCCTTTGCTTGGGACACTGGCATAGGTTAAACCAACTCAGCTAGCTGCATACCTTTTTTCTTCCTCCCACCTAAAAAAAAAAAAACACTGTGAAATTCCTAAAAATGGTTTCAGAAAAACAGGTTAGCAAAAAGCACCTAGCATCACTACGCTTTCAAGTATTCTAGGAGTTATCAAAAAACATAAGGGGTTGAAGGTAGCCTAGCTAGTAGGAAAATAGGTTTCTCTCTCTCTCTCAACTGTTCTTTTACCCTCTTTCCTGTTACGTTATCTCCACCATTCTACATCAATCCAACCTTCTCTCTCTTTTGAACCACAGTTAAAACCCTGCTGAAATCTGATCAAACATCAAAGCCATTTTTCTCTTCTCTCTACATGCCTTCAGTTCTTGAGAGATCTTCTTCCTTACAAATCTCAATCTCTACAACTGTGACTGTTCCTTATCGATCCAGCAAGCAAACTCACTGAACACCCTCCCAAAAAAAAAGAAGAAAAGTTCCCAAACAGTAACAAAGAAAATCAAACTTGGTAGATTAGATCCAATCCAATCCCATATTCTCCCACAGATCATGAATTCCTTTCAAGAATTTGACTCCTCAATCTCATCAAACACGGACAACAAAGCCATGAACCTGGCCTCATCAGGCAGCATCTCGAATTTCACATCTTCAGCAGTAGCAGGAGCAGCCTCATCTTCATCATCGTCACCACCATCTTCAACCACTCTGAGCCGCTACGAGAACCAAAAACGCCGGGATTGGAACACGTTTGGACAGTACCTTAGAAACCACAGACCACCACTCTCCCTCTCTCGCTGCAGCGGTGCGCACGTGCTAGAATTCCTGCGGTACCTCGACCAGTTCGGGAAAACCAAGGTTCACACGCAGCTTTGTCCCTTCTTCGGGCACCCCAACCCTCCTGCACCGTGTCCTTGCCCTCTACGCCAAGCTTGGGGCAGCCTCGACGCCCTCATAGGTCGCCTCAGAGCTGCTTTTGAAGAAAATGGAGGGAAACCTGAGGCTAACCCTTTCGGTGCTCGTGCTGTTAGACTCTACCTTCGTGAAGTGCGTGATTCACAAGCCAAGGCTAGGGGAATTAGCTACGAGAAAAAGAAGCGCAAGCGTCCCCAACAACACCCTCCTCCATTGCCTCCTTCAAATAATGCAAGTTAGTAAGGCCACATAACTAACCTCATCATTCTATGTACCTTCTTAAATTCAAGGGTTTTCATTTTTCATATCCTTATTAAAACTAACTCTCTCTCTCTCTCTCTCTAATTAACCTGCATGTGTCAAAGTCATTTTTTCTTTATTTGGTTTTATTTTCACATGTCATTGCTTGTTTGTTTAGTAATTAGTTACCATTACATGTGCATAAATTATGCTTCTTATTTTTTTTCTTGGTTACTAATTATGCAGAAGTTGTGATTTGACAATGGGCCGGGGTACTGCAATATGGACACCCTTTGCCATTTGGCTAGAAAATATTATGTAAACCTAAAAAGCAGTACTCTTGGTAGATGCAGCAGCAGTAATTTAATTAGTGGCAGTTAAAACCACTGTGGAGAGCTGTGCGTGCGTGTGTCTGTGGCAGACCAATATTGCAACATTGTCCAATTTGTATTAATAAAAAAAAAATGTGTATGTAGTCTTGAAGATGTTATGACGAAAATAATGGATTTCAAGATCTTGTTAGTTTCCACATACCTTCATTCCTCCTTGTATGCGGTAAAGTGCAGTTTCTTTGTTCCACTTTCGTTTTCTTGAATTGCTCCAATTTATTGCGTTTTAAATTATATCTCTCTCTCTCTCAATATATATATATATATATATATATATATATATATATACACTTAACTGTGTTTAGTATTATTCATTTATACTTGAGTTTAAGGGTTAGGTAATTTTCGTGGCTGTTTCTGTTCTGTTAGTTCAGGGATTTCATGTTGTTTCATTTCATGTGTAATTTCATTTATAAATATATATATATATTTGCAGTGTGAGCACCGAGTCTACACAATATATGCTTCAAACTGTCATGCAATTGGTAGGCATCATATAAGGTGAGTGGTGCGTTGGAGGGTGTGTACACGAACTCTCTCTGAATCAATTCTGATATATTGTCCACTTGAGTGGGAGAAAAAAGATTGCACTATAGCTAGTAACTAGACAATTTTAAATACCCTTATAACAGTGCTATTTGTTTTCTTTTGGTCAAAGCCTGAAACTCGGCACAGGCCATATACTATGCAAAAACCATAGTATGCAGATCTTTCGTTTTTACAAGTAGAGTTGATTCTTCTTTAATATCCTATTTATATATTGATATAATGAGCAGAAAATAACATTTTCTCATATATATATATATATATTACTTTTTATTATTATTTAAAAATTACAAAGCTTTCTGAATTTTTCCTTTTTTACTTAATTTGTTTTGTATAAATGTTTTAAAAGAATATAAGTAATTAGTTTTAAATAAATGCTAAACTAAACAAGCGTTTGATTGTTCTAAAAAAACAAAAGAAGACCATGCGGCATGTATACTGATTTTCAAGTTGTGTGTTCTTCCTGGATGGCATGCGAAATTCTTTTGTGACTAAGGGCATGCATGATCATGCAAACCTGACATGTATACTGATTTGTTTTGAAGAATATGCACGCTTAAAATTTCGCTAACATGTGTTGGTCTAGTCAAAATAAAATGTACACTGTCTCCTGTGCTACTTTCTAATAATGTCCCGTTGATTTTTATATGTTGAAAAAAAATTGCATATTTTTTTCTGAATTTTGATATATTTCAAATGCTGAAAATAACATATGCAAGATTGGTTGGACTTGCCTATAAATGTATAATTAAATTATAGAGGAGTTCATATATACAGAGAGAGAGATAGTCCTGGAAAGTATGACACGCATGGAGGAAATTACATACACAAAAGCAGTATTGTATCTAAAGCAGATTAAGTTGTATGTTTTTCTTTCTGTTATAAATTGTGTATAAGACTGTGGATCTCTCTTTTCTCTATGCAATATCATCTATATTGAAGTAGCTCTCTTTCACTAGCTCTCTCTATCTCGTTTATAGGCTTATACTAATGATAAATATTTTTAGTACCGTTACTTAAGAATAAGACTCTTAACACTACGTATGCACGAAAAATAATGAATTCGAAAGATAAAAGAAAAAGAAAGTGCTGTCAAAAACATAAAAAATAATTAAATGAAGAGTCTTTATTAAAAATGAAAGAATGAAGAAATTTCATATGATAATTATCTTCAGCTGATTACTACTTTTTGAATTCTATCCATATATTGTATTTTACACCAAGTACTGATGTAGTTTCTTTATTAAATTAAATGATTTTAAATTATTAATACGACGCTAAAATATTTGATAAAAAAATATTTTTATTCAAAATGAAACGCAGACATTTTTGGCTTTCACATGAAAATGAAATCGTGAAAGTTAGGAATTCCTTTATATATGTTATAATCACCCTTATACCTTATTTATTTTAAGTTTGTGAATTAATATATGGATACTGTAGAAAGTTTATTGCCAAAAGGTGAAAGATTGAAGGAATACTACTTCGAGTTGCATATCTTATCATTTGTATCTTCTAAAAAAAATCTTAATAATTGTATAAGATGTGATTCATAATTTTGCACAGAGATACATTTGTGATGAAGGATTTAATAGGGATTCTCAACTAGCACTAAATGCTGATCATTCATACAGATGCCCTACGTGTGTCGAAATGTTTCCCTCTTCAATTATAAAAGTTAAAGGGTGTGGAAAGAATTTATTAAAGCAATGTCTTTTTATTAGTTTTCTATGTAGTGGGTTTACTGTGACAAATCATGTAAGCAGAGGGCCACCCTTTACTTCTTCTCAATTCGCCAGTTTTTTTTTTTTTTTAGTTTACCTGGGTCTTAAGGTGGGTCCTATTAAGGGAATAATTTTCTTATGTGCTTTATTAATTAGATAATATTATAAATTTAAGGATTTAGGTTTTGTATACCAACAAAATTTATCATAATTGGTATATAACTTTTATATCTTTTAAATATGTTACATGCTTGATTTTTTAAATCAAATATTTTAAATATCAAATAAAAATAATTTATTTGAAAATAAATTAATCCAAAACATACACTGAATTGTTGGGGTAATTAATAAGGAGGTACGAAAGTAGAAAGGTTAGGGGTGTTTATCGGTTCGGATCAATCTGACAAACCCAGTAATCGAATCGAACCAATTAGTTTGGTTCGATTTTTTCACTTGATCGGATTTAACCCGATCTAAACTGAGCAGAACTGATCATGTATGGTTTAGTTTGTGGTTTTAGCATTTCAAAATTCTGACCTAAACCGAATCAACCCAAAAGTATATATATTATATTATTATTATAGATTTATTTTATTTTTTTAAGTTACTAAATTTAGTAAACTATTTAATTTAGGGTTTCACATTTCAAAACTTTGACCTGGCCCCATTTTATATTTTATATTTTTAAGTTAGTAAATTTATTTTATATTTATTTTATACTTTAAATTTATACAATTTTTTATTTATATTGCATTATGTTGTTTTAATAGTTTAATTTGACTATTTAGTATATATGAAGCACTTAAAATTTTGCTATAAAATTATGAATTTAGTAAGTTAATGAACTTAACTAATTTCAGGTATAAAATTATTTTTTTATGAATTAGTGAAAAAAAAATATTTTTTTAATTTTTTGATCAGTTTTCTCTGAAACTGAACCGAACAGCTCAATTATCATTGGTTTAGGTAAAATAAAATTCAAAAAACCGAACCAACCAAATTAAAATTAATTGGTTCGATTTTCATTTTCTTCCAAAACCAAATCAACTAGAACCAAGAACACCTATTGGAGAACTTTTTATTATAATGTGCTCAATAAAACTAAGAGTTTGTTTGGTAGAGAGAAGAAAAACAAGATAAATAAAAATAAAAATACATGAGTAAATATAAATGAAAAATAAAAGGAGAAATAAATTATTTGATTGAGGAGAAATATAAAAATAAAAAACATGACACACAAGAGATAAACCTGATTGGTCACACGTGACAAAAACACATCTTCGGCCAAAACTTAAGACGTTAATTACCCTACCCATACGAATTTGTTCTGATATTATCATCATTATTCTGAATTATTAAATTTCCAAAAAAGTAATATATTGTATACACTTTTGAGGGTATGATATATTGTATATTTAAGTATAGTTGTTGTAGCTAATTTTTTTGGAAAGAAAGAAAATATTTTAACAAATGTTAATAATGGATATTTTAGTTTTGTTAATGAAATATTAGAAATCACAAGTTTTTCTCTTAAGAAAAAAAATCAGTAGGTATAATTAACTTAGTTTAATTAGCATATATTAACAGTATAAAAGAGTTTTATATTAATATTTATTTATTTTTTTATTTATATAATTTTTAAAATATAAAATTAATGCCATAAATGAAAAATTATGATTGAATGTCAATATAAAATTTTTTATACTATGTGTAAACTAGTTAAATTCTATAAATAATTATAAATTATAATTTTAAAACAATTAATTAACAACACCGGTCATGAAATTCAATAGAATAGATGATTACTGAATTGATATATTCTAATTTAAACAGACTAATAAATGATTACTGAATTGACCAGAATGTAGATTTTACAAGTGAAAATTAAGGATATGCAAGTGGTGGAAGTTCGCTGTTTCAATTCATATAATTTTTAGTACCTAAACTGCTCCACTTTGGTATCATGTATGAAGGTATAAGAGTCTCTCCTCTTTCATACTTTATGTCCCCCGCTTCCCTACAACCACACAGAAAAAACACCGATACATACGTGGGAATATTTTACTAATATTATTTTTGGCTACGTATTAAATATCTAAAGAATCAAATGTTTAAATTCTTTTTATTAGAAAGTGTATAACACTGCATTCTTCCATATGATTTTAAATACACTCTTTCAATAAAAACTTCTATTTATTTAATCAATTAATGTCCTAAGACATGACACTGCCTAACAGGACTCAGTGTTTTATATGTATAACCTTGAATTTTAAAAGTACCAAAAGACTTTAAGAATGTGGAAAATTTATATTTTTTGGGTTTTTAAAAAAAAAAGTAATAACTTTGTTTTATATAAAAGAATTGTGTAATGGATATAAGAAAATAAGATATATGTTTGTGGTATGCCTTTGTTTCCCATTTATGCAAATTACATTTTGCATGAATTCCTAATACATTTGCATGCATGAAACTGATGAAAGGCGAAAGGAATTTTTTTGGCTTTCTGCATTGAGAAAAAGATAAAATAATAAAATAGTGTGTGTTTTTGCGGGAATACGCTGGAACGAAACTGATATTGCTTTCTATAAATAGTTACGGAGGGAAGTGGGTCCTCCTTTTCAAATTCAGTTAATGTATAATAAATAAAAATATTATATTAATATAACTTATAAAAAATATTATTATATTAAAAAGTTTAAAAGTAAAAAGTTTATATTATTAGTGAACTACGTGGCAAATAAAGCACTTCGGACCTCACTTTAAAAAAGTAATTAAAGTTTTTTGGAATAATGAAAATTTTATGTATATTATTATATATATTTTTAAATTAATTTTATGTATTTATTTTATAATTTTTAAATAGAATTAAAAACAATTAAAAATAAAATTAGAAACCAAAACCTAGACATCAAAAGATGAATTTCCTTTATATATACTATAAATGAAATTATTTATGAATATTAAAGGAAGAAATAAATAAGAACTTGTTTGAAATGAAATTAGGATTTTAAGAACTCAAATAGCAATCCAATAGTATGCAAATAACATTTTGATTCTTTTTAAACTTGAGTTAAACAATGTGATTATATTTTATTGGTTATACAAATAATATATTTATCTTGTTTTTAACATAACAATATGACATTCATTTGATATATATTAGGGGTGAGTATATGGGTCAAGGTTTGCTAAGCTCGTGAGCCTATGGACATTTTTTTTAAATCTATAAACTTATAGGAAAATTAGAGTCTAATATGTGAAGTCCATGAACTTTACAAGCTCACGGACTTAACTCATGACTCATTAAGGGAAATATTTAATTTTAGTTGTAGAATTTTAGCGGTTGTAAATTGTGATATTTTTAGAGTTTTAGTTTTAGTTTTAGACTTTTAGTATTAAAGATGTTTAGGGGTTTAGATTATTACATATGGTGATGCATTTTAGTATGTAGAGTAGAACTTAATTTAAAAAATAAATAAAAAATACTTTTAATTGCAAACTAGTTTAAAGAAATTATGTGGGCATGCGAATCGGTCCATTGAATTTGCAAGCTTTGCAGGTCAAATACGAATTTTACAAACAGTTCATTTATTTGACAAATGGGAATTTCAGCCATTTAATATATATATATATATATATATATATATATATATATATATATATATATATATATATATATATATATATATATATATATATAAGGATCTATTTACTGATCCAAGAGTAAGTATAAACGATTTATTCTTCAGCATAACCATTCATTTTTTACAAATTTAATTATTGAGATTAATTACTTATTACAACTATTATATTTTAAGAAAATGAATGGTGAGGATGGAGAGTAACTTCTCTTAGAGAATAAATGGATCTCTCCTCATACATACATACATACATAAAAAGAGAAAGAAGGAATCTACTTACTATAATAGTAAGTATAAGAGATTTATTCTTTATCCTTACCATTCCTATTTTCTTAAATTCTAACGGTTGATATTAGTTACTTATGTCAACCTTTAGATTTTAAGAGAAGAAGAATAAGCCTTATACTCACTCTCGTATTTCAAGAGTATGTATTACTTACTCTTCATTTCCACAATTCATTTTATTAAAATCTAAGAATTGTAACCAAAGTAACTAATCTCAATTATTAAATTTCAAATAAATAAATTGTGGGAATAAAGAATAAATCTCACATACTTATTCTTACATCGTGATAGTTCATAATCCTCTTTCATTTTTAGCTCATAATCTTTCACTTTAATTAGTAGTTTGATATTCATTATGTGTGTGTTTGGCAAAACTAACTGGAAAATTAGTTGAAAGCTGAAAAACTAGTTATAAGTGTTTGGTAAAACTAGTTAAAAGTTGTAAAATAACAAATAAAGACATCATTAATCATTAGATCAACAATGAAGTATTTAAAATAATTATAATATATTTTAATAATATAAATTATATATTTAAATTATAAATTATTATAATTATATATGTAAATTATAAGTTTCTATAATTACATATTTAAATTATAAATTTATATAATTATATATTTAAATTATAAATTTATATAATTCTATATTTAAATTATAATTTTTTATAATTAAATATATAAATTTTAAATGACATATGTAAATTATAATTTTATATAATTATATTTAAATTATAAATTACTATTATTACGTTAAAGAAAGAGAGAGAATGAAGGAAAGAAAAAGTGTATCATATGAGAAAAGAAAATTAGTAGGAGATAATACTTGAATTAGTGAATGGTAAAGATGTAAAAGAAAATCCGCTAATAGATGTAAAATAAGAGATCTTTCAAAAAAGTTACTTGGAGTAGTTTTTTGTTATTCAAATGAAGCTGAAGTCATTTTAGTTAGATTTTCAAATTTCAGCTAATTGAAATGACAAACCAAACATACTCTATATTCGCCTTCTTTTATCATTACGTCTTCATGTTGACCCATTGTGGCTTCATCTTGATTGCTTGAACCTTGTCTCCAAATCTTTGTGTAATCTCAACTTGATTTCCATCTAAGATATTGACTTTAGAAGGTCAAATTCCTATGATAAAATGGTCCTTTAGGATAGAAGTTTGCTCCTTCAAAAGATGTTTCTTTGTAAAACAAGTCTCTATAAGACAGTCTTGTCTCCCTTTGTCAATAGCTCCAAAACAAACAGTCTCACAGAAAGTTAGAAGCTTCATTCTCTAGTCTTTTTCAACAACTATAGAACAAATAATTTATCCGAGTGTAAGCAACTACGGTCTTCTGATGTGTGTCAACAACTTCGATTTTTTTATCTTCATCAGAAGCTTTTGTCTTCTAGATGTCATAATATGTTTCGGTCTTCTAGACTTCATTAAAAGCTTCAATCATATGATCTTTAGTAGATGCTTCAATCTTCTTATCTGAGCGGCGAGTCTTCTTATTAGAAGTTTTGGTCTTCCACAACTTCACACATTCAGATATGTATAAGGAAGTTTCTTGCCTTCTGATAGGATGATCTTTTTATCTTCCAATACATTCTTTATGTGACATTCTTACCTTTGATAGCTTCTTATGAACACATTCTGATTTGTATACTTTTTTATCATTTTATAATGAAAATGTTAGATAATTAAACTTAATTTATTTGTTAATAATTATCAAAACTACAAGGATATATACATGAATCATCTGGTTGTTCGAGTCTTTTGAAGAACCTAATAAAATTGTTTCTCTATAGATTGAACAAGGATAATGTTTATATATTACCATCCATTCACCTATAACCTCAATCTGTTTTTGCAACCTTCTCTTCCTTTGGCATCAACATCTTGTACATTCAAACCACCTAACTCTATATGCGCACTCAAGTCTTACAATATTTCTCATTTGTCAACCAATAATAAATATAAATCTCAAAATTCCTTTATCTATGTCTAGCATTCTAAATAATCCTCTTTTAGTATTTTGTATAGTCTAATGTATAATAGAGTCCTTCCCTGATATCTATTGATGAATTTTTCATTTTATGTTATTTGTATTAATCAATTTAAATCGGATGTCTCTGTAATTTTTCCAACATTCAAATCTGTAGTTGAGACTAAATTCAATTATCAAATAAAACCTTTTATTTAGATAACAAAAGTGAATTTATAAATTAATGCTTTATGCACAATCCCATAACATCTCTCTTCTTACCGGCCCACCTCTATTCTAATTACAATTTAAGACCTCTTGAAACAAAAGGGCAAGTCAAGATTCAATAAGAGACAAAGGAAAATATGACATGAAAAATTCAATAATAAAAAACATACTGAATTTTTTATTTACGCTATGTGTTACCACTTAACATTTTTCTATATATCACTAACATCTTTAAGTAAATTTTGAATCATGAATTGATATATTGGACCAATCTTGGCTGAAAGCATATATAAATACCCTGTATTTACAAGTTGCTTATGCGTGTGAGGCAACACCTCAATTGTGCCTATACAATTATAATTCAAAGCTTTAATAAAAGTGAAAATTAAAATTCATCAAAATAAGGCAAACCGCACATGAGAAATCCATGTATTCAAATCTTAGATCAACATTTTTATTCAATATAAGTTTTGCTCATTTTCTATATCTTATATATCTTTAGGCCAAAATGAGAATCAACAGGATGGAACTTTAATACATGACTTGAGATGCATGACATGATGTTTTCACACAACATCACATACTGCTCAAGACGACACTATAAAATCATGCTTTAAAGCTTTAGAGCCTTAATGCAAGATCCAATTGTTCATCATTGATGATAGCCTGGTTAAAAAACTCATTATTGATGGGTTTGTCTAATAGATTGATATATGGCTTAGTGCCATCAATTGGACAAGCCTCAATCTCTCGCTCATGGATTGGTGGAGCAAGTAATTGTTCCATAGCAGCAACATTAGGTAGCATTAATTGTGGACCTTGAAATGGTTGTGAAGCAGCAACCACCTGTTGGGTAGCATAGGGAAGTGAGTTTGCTCTAGGTCGAGGCATCAACATAGATTGTTCTGGTGGTGCCAAGAAAACCCTATTGCGGACAAGGATTCTTGTGTGCCGCATCACCATTAGCCTTGCAAAATTAGGCTGAAAAGGGCTTGGAATCATTTTGGTTTGAGAGTTAACATGGTTTGGTGGATACAGACTTGTTATAGTAGGGTCTTCGAGAGCAAAATGAGATTCAACATGGGCTCTGAGTACTTGGAAGGTAGGAAAAGCAAGGTTTCAGATATTCCATCTAAAACCTTTTTGGTTGTTTAGGTTGGGTTCCTCTGTAGACTTGAGAGTGGTAGGGTGATTAAAAACATTGTTGGCATTCATAGGCATGGTTTAGGGCTAGACTTCACAGCAAGCAAAATATCAGAACTTCAGACACCCAGATGGGTTTTTCTTAAATGAAAAAGCGTTTTCACACATTAAATGCAATCATTTGTATTTTATTAAAAACTATGATTACATTAATATCAATTTAATTAATGTATTTTGAAAATATTTATTACATTTTTAAACAAAAAAACTAACTATAAATGTTAAAAAAAATAAAGGCTTAAATGCAATTTTTGTTCTTCTATTTTTCAAAATTTTCATATCTATTTTAAAATAAAAATATCTAGTCTCTTTTTTTTTTAAAAAAAATTGATTCTCCTATTTTGAAATAAAGACATTTAATCCTCCACTTTTATAAAATCTAGGATTTTGGTATTTTCTATGAAATTAGAAGAATTGGAGGTCAAGAAGTTAACTTGATTTAACCCAAATTTAATGATGTAACTTAAGATTACTTATTTACTATGCATGTCGTAATTAACATTGATAAATAATAACCAATATCTTTAATTCAACAGAGGTATTAAAATTGTACATTTTATAAATTTAGGACTAAATGTCTCTGTTTTAAAATAGGAAATCAAAATTGCATAATTTAAAATTTGGATACCTAATCTATCTTAAAATGAGATTACCAAAATTGCATAGTTTGACAAAAAAAAAACAAAAATTGTATCTAAACAAAATAAATAAATAAAAGTATGTAAAAATATTTATTACATTAACTTTATTTTAACCACTAAGCATATATAATAAAAAAAATAAAATAAAAAATTGATTTGATAAACCATTTTTTATATCTTTTATGAGGAGTCGTAAAATATTTTTATCTATTAAATATTAGTTTGTTATTTTTTTATTTAAATGTCTTTAGGAGACATCTTCATCTTCCCTTTTCTTTCAACCTTAAATCTCTCTTTTGCCAACCATCGTTATAACTTATATCTTATTTTTTTAAAAAAAAGAATTTATAAGTCAAATGTTGGTTTGTTAATGTGTTAGTATTTATTAGTAGAGATATTCAAACAAGGACCTCTTTCTCCCTCTCCAGTTCTCTTCCTCACATATAAATTTTGTTACTAAATCAACCTTATAAATTTTATTAATCTAATAGTTAAGTTAAGCAACTCTTGGTAAAGCCACTTCTTTCGAAAATGTTATGTATTTATAAATTTTATTAACCCAACAGTTAAATTAAGAATTTTTATTAAACTTATCTAGCCTATAAACATTTATTAAATTTTAGAAGAAATTGAGTACTCATTAAATAAATTTTGTATAATGTATAATCTAAATTACAAATGTCAAATTTATCAAAAATATAATCTGAATAATTATTTTTACTGTATTTTATTTTAAATATTCAATTATTTTATATAAATGTTAAATTATGAAAAATATATTATATTTTAAGTACCTAATACTTTTCCTTTTGATAAAATAGTCTTTTACATCTATGTGATGGACAAATTTTTAAATATTAGACATGCTATTTTAATTATAATTTACTAGCGAAAACACAGGCGTTGTCACGCCTGTGTATTCGTATTTCTATTTTAATATGTTATAACAATTTTAGGTTTTTAATTTAATATCTTTTATAAATTTTTATATTTTGAAATATAAATTATTAGGTGACATGTTTTGAAATATATTTTGTTAATTTTATATTTTTTGCTTATGAAAACATGATAAAAATATGTCAGATTATCAATGGATATGTCAAATATGCAATGGATATGAACAAATGAAAAGAGGAGAGAGTTTGAATATGTCACATCTGTGTATTTACATATTTATTAAGAATATTTATCATAAAATGTATACATATATTAATCATGTTTAAGGAAGATTGATTTGTGATAAGGTAAAAATTGTAAAAATGTGGATATATAAATAGGGAGAAGTTATATTTGCGAAAGTGAGAACAATCATAAAATGTTTAGAAGGTAAAATAGTCATACAATGTGGACACCAAAAGGTCATATTCCCATTATATAATATATAGTATATAATATAATATCATATATTATAAATTGTGGATATAGTTGGACAATTATGTATGTAGGATATCAATATTTTAAAGTAATTTTTTGGTTAAAGTTATAAGGTTGGTCTAGTGGTAAAGTTTATATTTGGGAAGTAAGAGGTTGTGAGTTTGAGTCCCTCTTATGACAAATTAGTTTTTTTTATTTTAAAATATGTGTAAGAGTAGAATAAGTATTTTAAAAAGTAGACATCAAAAGGAGGTATTCTCTTTATTAATCGACAATTATGTATGTTGGATATTAATAGTTTAAAGTAATTTTTTGCTTAAAGTTATAATGTTGGTCTAATGGTAAAATATATGTTTGAGAAATAAGACGTTATGGGTTCCCCTTCACGACAAATTTGTTTATTTTTTTTATTTTAAAATAGGTGTAAGGGTAGAATAGGTATTTTGAAAAGTAGATATCAAAATGGGGTATTTCCTTTATTAATAATATAGATATAGTATATAATATAATATCATATATTATAAATTGTGGATATAGTTGGACAATTATGTATGTTGGATATCAATATTTTAAAATAATTTTTTGCTTAAAGTTATAAGGTTGGTATAGTGTAAAGTTTATGTTTGAGAAGTGGGAGGTTGTGGTTTTGAGTCCCTCTTATAATAAATTAGTTTATTTTTTAATTTTAAAATAAGTGTAAAGGTAGAATAGGTATTTTGAAAAGTAGACATCAAAAGGTGTACTCCCTTTATTAATAGTATAGATTTAGTTTTGGTTATTTTTAAACTTTTGTGTTTAAATTACATTTATAAAAAAAATTTAATTAATAAGTTTACATGAACAATATAAAAAAAATTCACATTAATTATAACTCTTTATTTATATTACTTTCAAAGTATTAATTTATCATAACTCTTTATTTATATTCCCTCCCCATCAAATTTACTTTGTTTGAGCAATTTCATTATTCATTGAATTCAATTTTTTGAATTAAAATTTCGTCGCAATTAATATTTTTCAAATTACACATGTCGGTTATTTCTTATTAACTTATTACTCATCTCTATCTTTAAAATATAATCAAACTTTAAAGATTTTTATTAAGATTATCATGTTGTACAAATATAAGAATGATGAAACATCAATGCATTCTAATTAAAATGAGTACATAAAAAAAAATAAAAATATATATATATATATATAATATAATATAATATAAATTTTCATGTCCTTTCATTAATTCTATGATTTGCATCAATAGTATTTACATACCTTGCATTCAAATAAGACTGAACAAAAAAATTAATTTTAATTATTCAAACGAATAAATTAAATGTTTTTAAGTGGAATATAAAATTAATTCATGTAAATATTATTTATTTATGATTATCATTATTTTATCATTATTATTATAGGATATTAAAAAAATAAGTAACTTATTTAGAATCAAAATAACCCTTAATCACAAAAGAAAGTTTTATATAAAGATTTTTTTATTATACAAGAAACATAAGTATATATGATATATTAATATGAATTATATTGGTCGATTTTAATAAAAAAAAAGTATTTATGATGTATACTCAAAAGATATAACTATGATAATTGAATAATTTATTTTTGTTGAAAATTATCATAAAAAGTATTATAATTGTTAAATTCATAATATATTTTTATAAATAAAATATGTATTTTTAATATGTAGATTATATTAGATTTGAAAACATAATTAATTATTAATAAATAATAATAATAATTTAAATATCAAATATGTATATCTCGCATTATAATAATAATAGTTTTCGTAAATTATATCTCATGTTTTAATTATTTTTAGATATTTATTAATTAATTGTTGCAAAAATATCTATGTATTACGTTTATTTAGTCGTCAGACTATTGATTTTTTTATGATATAAATATAATTTTTTTTATCATGCCAAAACACATAAAGTCTTGATATATTGAATTTCAATCTTTTGCTCCCTGCTATTACAAGTAAAAAACATATACACATTCATGAAGTTTGTAGATAAAATTTAACTATTTTTACTTCATTTAATAGGGTTTTTTTTTTTTCTAAAATGTTCTTCTTTTAATTTATGACGTTTATAACTTTTTATGCACTATTATTTCTCTTACATTTTTATTACTTGCAAGAAAAAAATAGGAAGAATATTGTAGAGTTAAAATATAATGTTGTGAAGTTTTCTAATGAAACTTTTTTTTTTCTTGTAATATAAAATGGAGGGAATATAATATTAAAGTTTAATACATATACACTGTCATGTAAAAAGAGTTTTACCGTAACAGTTAATTATAACACTTCATTTATATGATTTTTAAAGTATTAATTAAAAAAATCAACAAACATATTATATATAAAGGGTTGTAATCAATTGTTAGTGTAAACTTTTTTACACTGGACAATAAATATATATATATAAATTTTTTTCTCATAATATTAATGATAATAATTTTATTAATACATTAAAAGACCGGTAATAACAAATTATAAATTGAGTAATAATTACATATTACCTCATTTGTTCTAAAACTATATAATTATATAAGATTAATATATACATATAAAAACATTAGTATATTTTTAGATTAAAATACTTCTATTTTATGAGTCTTGTGTTATTGAAATTACGATTGGCCATCAATGTTCTTATTGATGAGTGGGTCATTCATTAACTTAGTTTCTTTTAGAATTTAATTCATTAGTAAACGGAATTATCAGTCTGAAAAAAAGTTTATCAAGATAGTCTTAAATTTATAAAATAAATATAATTTTAAAATAAAAATAAAATTTTAAAATAGCTATAATTATTTTTTAATTAATTTCATAAATATATATTCACCAAATAATTATTGCATGAATTAAAATACTCATTAATGACACATTAAAATCTATTTTCGTTTTCTTAATACCTAATAATAAATGTACATTTAACATCCACTTTCTATTAAGTATCTCATTGACTTAGGTTCTTTTAGAATTTAATTCATTAATAAATGTAAATATCAGTATAACTGAAAAAAGTTTATCAATAATATAGTCTTGAATTTATAAAATAAATATAATTTTAAAATAAAACTAAAATTTTAAAATAATTATAACTTTAGAATGGATGAAATAATAATTTTATTTTTTTATATTTTTAAATAGATATTTTATTTTTTAATTAATTTCATATATATATATATATATATATTCACCCAATAATGAATGCATGAATTAAAATACTCATTAATGACACATTAACATCCATTTTCGTTTTCTTAATACCTAATAATAAATGTACATTTAACATCCACTTTCTATTAAGTATCTCACCTACCTAAACAAATTAAATATTCCACTGCTTAATATGGTTCAGTAAACATTCCTCTTTTAATTTTTTAATTGATTTTCAGAATATTTTTATTTTTATTTGTGATCTGACTTATTTATTGTTCCAGATAACATTAATTATATTTTTCAATTATGTCTTACTTTTTATTTAAGAGTTTCACTAATTTATGCATGAGCATATTATTAGAGTTCTTAAATACTTATTTTAATTAATCAACATCTTGAAAAATAGGCAAATATTTAAGTAATGTTTTGATTACATTTAATTTTAATTTGATATATTTTTTCGGTATGACACTTAAGGATTTGAATTCTTTGGCTTTAAGATTTGGTAACTTTGTTTACTTTATGAATTATTATAATCATCCAAATTTTTTATTTACTATAAAAAATATTTTATTTAATTCTTACAATAATTTATAATCAACTAAGGTCACTAAAGTTACCAAATATTAGAGTTAGAGAATTCAAATCTGACACTTAATTATAACATCCAGCATCCATCTTTAGTTTCTTACTATTTCTTTTATTTTTTTCCTTTTCCCATCAAGTCCATTCTAACATCTCAAATTTATACATACTATTTACACCATGAATATTCTCTATAACTATTTAAATTATTATTATTTATATTCCTAAATACTGAGCTATAAAATTTCTATTACATTATATTCAATATTAAAGTATACATTACGACACTTTCAAAATAAAATATAACATAGTACACATAATCTCAGTTTGTCCAGCAAACCTCGTCGCCTAGCAAGACCTAAGGTAGCTTGTCCAGCGACAAATGTCGCCATGCGAGACCTACAGATAACAGAATCTCTGCTGCCAAAACCAACCAACCTGCTGATATATAACTTTACATTCTTATAGCATGCATATGATAATTTATCTATTTCTTTACACTATGTTTACACAACTTCCATATAAAATATAATGATCACATAACTTAATAACAATGCCTCTAAATTCAAACAATGATATTTCTACACAACTTTCTTCTACAAATTCAACAATAAAATAGCATCATCGAAGACTTCCAGCCACAATCTGACATACCTCACTCCAGAGCATCATTCCTTTTTGCATCATCACTACTATATGTTCCTGTGCAGAACACTATCATCATAGTCATACAAAAAACACAAATATTGTAAGGGTAATCTTACATAATATGCAATGTACCATTACATCAGTCATAAAGCATGAAACTTACACAACATTTATATTCAGTACAATCAACACACATCCACTAATAGTAAACAATCAATCATTCTTATGCTCTACCTAATCATAGGTAAGCACTCATAATCAATCAATAAAATCAAACACACTTATATTCCCCTGAATACAAGCTTTTCACACAACATGTTCAGACGCGACATATTCCAGAATATCTACATTGAATTCGGAAACCAAGGTAGCTTAAGACCCCTTCTAATTGGTGATAGGCATCTAATCTGCCCGTGTTACTACAAATTTAAGTCTAAGCAATACTCATCTAACAACCCCAAACAGATGTCCAGTGTCTACCTGACACCCTATGACACACAATCATTGTCTGAGTATGTCCTTTAGGCACCCTTGCATATTTGGTATCAGGACCACAATGCAAATTACAGAAATATCCCATTGAATATCTGATACTCTGGATTATATTGACCCCAACTGTATCCCATGTACCCCACCAAGCATATCATCCAAGGTTAGGTTACCCAACTATAACTGTCCGCAACTAACAACATCAATAAATATACCCTCATCATGTATTCCAATCATATGCATTACATCACAATTCTAAATAATACATTGTCATTCCAATAATTCAATTCCAGTCACAGAAAATCAATTCAACCAAAACTAAGTTACCCTACTGTAACTGTTACATCCAAACTATCCAATAAACCATCCAATTCAAGATCAAACGTCACTCCTATAATAATCATCAACTACATAACACATCATGTATCTCAACTATGAAATCCTAATATACGCTATCTCAAATAGCTCAAATTACAATCAATATACGCTAACTCAACTAGCTCACATCATTATTAATAAATATGTTAACTCAATTAGCTCACATTATAATTAACAAATATGCTAACTCAATTAGTTAAAATCAAAATCAAATACACACTATATTAAATAGCTCAAAACAATTAAAATAAATGTTATCTTAAATAACTCAAAATATAGTCAAAATACTCGCTATTTCAAATAACTCAAATCTCTTAACTACCAAATCACTTATCCATTAAAAAAATCAACAAAAGAGTTTCTTTTACCTATTTCTCCATCCAAAATACGATTAAAATAGAAAGGGGAGAATCAACTGAAGAAATTACACAGAAACCTGACAAGCATCTCAAATTAAATAGGAACCTTAGAAATTAAGATTTTTAAAGAAATTTCCTCTTGAACGAAAATGAAAGGATAAAAAACAATCAGAAAAAGGTTTAGAAAACTACGATCAGACATACTTATACTGATCACCTTTCAGAATCCGGAGCAATGAAAGAGACCGCGTAAGATTCCATCGATGCAAAGGGACGAAGCATGGAGGCTCACGAAGAGATGAAACATCAAAGAAAGATGAAGAAGAAAAATAAAGAAAAAATATTTATATAACATTGGGGGTGTATTTAGTAAAAACAATTTACTAAATGCAAACCCCCCACTTCTAATAGTGGATTATCTTAGATATTCTTGAAACTCAAGTAAAACCTTCAAAACAAAAGAATAATAATTATTCTCTTATGCCCTATTCTTCTACCTTCAACAAAAAATAACCACATTATTAACACAACTAATAAATTCATCACATCACAAATCAATAGTAATTTAAGGATAAACTTAAATTTAATTCTTCGTAATATTTATTTCCTTTTCACTAATAATTTATTAATTAAATCGGTCCTTACACCCACCCCATCACCACCAGTACCGGTGTTGCCACTACCACCTTCTATCGTCGATGGCAATCACAACACCGTCAATGGGGAGTGACAGTGACGACACTAACAATGTTGGTGGCATAAAAAAAAGAATAAAAAAAAGAAAAAAATATAGTAAGAAAGTGAGAATGAATTATAGATGTTATAATTAAGTGTCACAATGGAGAACGCACCAAATTAAAAACAGTTTTAATTGTAACAGAAACACCATTTAAATATTTACATTAGTTAGACCCTTCATTTAATAATCAATTAATTTATACATATACATTTAATCTACCGTAGAAGTTAAAAATAAAATAAGAAACGTTACCATTGTTTTATTAGAATTAAGAAATTTATTAAATTTTTTTATTTGTATACAAAATATTAAAAGATAGATAAAAAGAAATTGATGGAATAATGACCAAGAATAAATGAAAATTAAATAACTAAAAGGGAATTGTCTAACGCCCTTATTTTGGATGAAAAAGTACGATAAAACTTATTTATTTTATATTATAAAGATGAAAATATATATGAATAATAAATTATTATTCAATTAATGTAAATATTTAATGCAATTATTTTGAGTTGAAAAATAAAAATGAATTATTAATGTGATACTAATGCAAGTAACCATTAGATTGGTACATAATTACTTACTATTTTTTGGCATGTAAAAATCTAGGATAAATATGTTTCCTGCAATTTTCCAATTATTTCAGGAAAGAAGAAGATAACTCAAGAATAATTATCAGAAAAGTTAGTTAGTTTCTTTGGTAATTATATCTATCTATTTATAAACTAAATTTTATTAGTCTAAATGTTAAATTAAGAAGTCTTATTGAGTAAATAAAGTCTATTAATTTCCAGAAATTTTTGAATTATATGATGTTTCATTAAATTAGTTTAATTAAACATTACAAAATATAATTTTTAGAAGTATATAATTAAATTCTGACTATATATAGAATTACATATCAATAAATGTTCGATCTATTTAAAATTTAGAGTACATGATAATTACTTTAATACTTTTTTTGGTACAAAAATTATGTTAATACTAACTCGAGTAGCAATTAGCTTAGTAAAAATATCATCCATAAATGTTTGATTTATGGTTATGTAATCTAATATTTGAGACCTTCACTAATTTTTCAAATTATCTACAAAGGAAATTAGTAGTTAATTTGTAGTTATCTCTAGTAAAAAATTAATTATAATTTATGAATAAAAATACTCCAATATATTGATGGTATAATTAGAGTACCTAATTAGAAAAATAATTTTAATTAATTATAGCTAATTTTTTTAAAAAATAATTTTTTAGTTAATTTTTAATAATATTAAACTTTAACTTAAAAAAATAATATTGATAGATAATACATAGTTAATTAACTTTAAAATAAATATCTATAAAAAAACTTTAAAATAATTACTAAAAGAGTATAAAACACATGTTTATTGTCATGTTTGTGTGCGTGAGAAAAAAGAGTATAAAAAACTTGAAATAGATTATTAATAAATATAATTTAATATTATTAATGTAATATTTATTTTAACATGTAAATAAATTATTTTACATATAATATTAATTATTGTATTTTCAAATATAATATATAACTTGATTTACTTTTATTAAACATATATGCGAATTTTAATATGAATTTATATGTAAAAATATTAATATATATATATATATATATATATATGTATATATACACGCATACACATAATAAAATATACATTAATATTTTTACTTTTAAAAATAGTATAAAAACATATTTCAAAATAAAAAATTTAAAATATATAGTAATATTCTTTATTATCATATTACGAGTACGAAGTATTTTCCAACAAAATGCTTCATTGATTTCTAGTCTTTGTAAAAAAAGAATTAGTTAGTTATCTTTACTGAGGTATTTCCTCTAACACCCTTTTAATTACAAAACTCTAACTTAAAACATTGTTTAAAAGATTTAAATATAATTTTCTCCTTGCCAACATAGTGTTGGAAAAAAAATATAAATATATATATATATATATATATATATGAAAAACAAGTGATATAATGATAATATAAATTACCCACAATTTATGATAAATTTTTTAACATTTTCAACAAATACCTTAAAAACGTGGTGAGTTATAATTGAATTATAATGCAAATTATTTTATGCTATTAGTATATCACATTTAAACTCATTAATATATAATATTTTATATATAATAAATACATATAAGAAAAATACATTCGTATTTGTGCACAATTAATACTCAGCGGTGCTGTGAATAAGATTATTTCTGACATATTATAGCCAAGAAATATAATTAATGTAGAATTTCATATTACTAATATAATAAAATAATTTTCAAAAATTAAAAAGTAATAGGTATTTTGTAGTCTTTTTTATAGATCAAATATTAATTGTTAGTATATTATTTTTTATTGGTGCAGGAGATTCAAACTTACAACTTTTTTTTCTTCTTTTCCACACATGTGGGTTTTGCCTTATGTTAGTTTTTAATTTTGCAGCTATTTTGTAGTTAATATAAAAAAAAGAATAAAATAAAATTTAGCCATAAAAATAACACTTATGGTAGCATGAAATGAGTATCTAATTAAATAAAAAAATAATCTTAGTTAATTTGTACCTAATTTTAAAAAAAATTATAATTATTTTTTAGTTAATTTGTAGTAATATTGATTTTTAACTAGAAAAATTATATTGGTAGCTAATAATAGTTAATTAGCTTTAACTACTAGATTTTTTGTAACTAAAATTTGTAGCAAATTTTGAAAACTCTTATACTAATTTAAATAGATAATTTTTTTATATGCTTTTAGTTATTTGATTTATTAAAAATATTAGAGACAAATGAGGCAATTTGTACCTTATTGCTAATAAAATAATTAAATTTTCTTGGGATAGTAGAACAATTATGTATGTTGATTATATATATTTTGAAAGTAATTTTTTTGTTTTTAATTTTTAATTTTCAAATAGATAGTTATTGAAAAAATAAATAAGAGTAAAATTGAAAACAAAATATGAATATCAAAAGAGTGAATTTCCTTTATATGTTATAAATTATAGATATATGTTATAGATAATATATAACTAACTACACAAATATTATTAAACATATGATTAACATATTTAATAAATAAATTATATATTTATTAAATACATATTTTTTATATGAATCTAGATATCATTAAAATTGATTATTAAATAAAAATTAATCATTATAAAATATAAAAATATGTATATTAAAATACAAATATTTTTATTATTATTATTTAAAATTACTACATAAATTATACTTTAAAATTTAAAAGCTAAAATAGAAAATAATAGTTTATAATATATATATATATATATATATATATGTATATAATTAACTCATCTATGTACATATAAGTACAATATAGGACATAGTATTAATGTCGAATTTATACAAACATATAAATAAATATAATATTAATTCTTATATTCTTCAAATATAATGTTAAATAATTATTAAAAAAGTGAAATATGTTTTTAATTTTTAAAATATATATTTAATAGTCTTTGTTAACTAAATTAATTTATTAAAACACACTAATAAAGTTAATTAAGGTGAGTAAATAATTTGATTTGATTTTAAATTATGACGAACAAAATCAATCATTTTTTACGATAAAATTATATAGCCATAAAAAATATATATGTCTAATGTTCACGTGAAAAAGGTTAATATGAGAAACCTAAATGCATCCAAAGTAAGGGGATGGTTGCCGGGGGATTGGATTGGATAGGCGGACTTAGCTCTCTTTGTCTCTAATCCTAAAAAGTACAGGATGCTTTGGGTTTGGGTCCAAAAAAAACGAGTATAAAAAATTAATCACTGTTCTCAGTTTTATTGAGTATTTTTGGGATTAAGTATACTTACAAGTAACCCATTATATTATTTTTTACACAATTTACTTATTTATTATTAAATAAATTATATAACAAGTTATTAATTATATTTTAATTTAAAAAATATATCATTATTCGCAGTGCATCTTTCATAACATCGTGGTCTTAACCATAGTTATATAATTCTTGTGCAATCATGTTTATGGTCCACAGGGATGTGAATTTGTATACATGCATGTGAGATTACATACATATATATATATATATATATATATATGTCTGTGAAATTTTGTTTAACACAGAACATGACAAGAGTGGAGACGAAGCAGTACCTGTAAGGGTGGGTGGGATTGTTGTATCATGCCAAATTTATATATATTATTTACATCACTAGCTCTCTTTAAATTATTCAAATTACTTGCTATCTATATTTCAAAATACTGAGATATAAAATTTTCATTACATTACATCCAATATTAAAGCATACATCACAAAAGTTCAAAGTAAAATAAATAATGATACATATAGCAATAGCTCGCCCAGCAAACCATATCGCCTGGTGAGACCTAGGGTAGCTCGCCTAGCGAGAACCCTATATCAGACTGTCGCTCAATGAAAACCTTGTTTAATTCTTAATTTTCGTCAATGAAAGCTCAACTATACAACCAATGAAGTTAGCACTGAGACAAAGAGAGACGATGATTTTATAAGAAATTTCAAAGGAAAAATGCTTAAGAAATTAAGGAAGAAGTTTATATAGCATTAGGGGTGTATTTAGTAAAATCAGTTTGCTAAATGCAACCCCTTTTTTATAACGGATAATCCAAAAACTTTTTCGAAACTCAACTAAAACCTTTTGAAACAAAAGAATAATAAGTATTCTCACCTTTCCATCCTTCTACCATCAACTAAATACAACCACATTGTATTAACAAACTAATAAATTCATCATATCTCAAATCAATTAGTAATTTAAGTAAAAACTTAAATTTAATTTCATTTACCATTTATCACAAATTTATAACCTATTTAAACAAACAGGTCCTTACAATTGTAATCCCTACTTAATATCTACTCTTTTGTTAAGTTAGGAGGCGTTTGATGCGTAAAATATGTCTACTTAAGGGCAAATGTACTCTACACAGTAGTAACAATGACCCTAAGTTTAAATATTGTACCCAACAGAGCAATCTAGTTCTCAGATAACTCAATTAATGAAATAAAAGAAACAGAATGATAGCAATTATGTAGTGTTTATGCGCTCAATAGTTTAAAATTAGAGTAGTAGAAAGCACGAAGAAAATAACAAGTTTAGAATTCAATGAATTAAGGCCTAGGGTTGTGATTTCCACTACAATATTTTTACCCCCAATTTACCAAATAATCTTATTCTTTGTTATTCATTGATCACCAATATTTTACCAAAATTGTTGTGATGTGTTTGGTCATTCAACACTATAACCCTAACTTGTTAATTAGTTTGGTGATGCAAAACTTCAAATTAGGATAAATTTCTTTATTAATCAATTGAGCTACATCCAATGAATATGGTCAATGTTGTCGAAGCTATGACCCACTTGCTTCCCAGATCAATGGTCATGACTATTCAAATAATTAGGATGTATGATGAATGCAAATTTTCTACATTACTTCTGGAAAATGCACCAATCGTATGTGGTATTCAATAAATATCAGTCAATTCCACAAGAACTTGGATGATATCTCAGAAATCTCAATACCTTTTACTCATATAAACGAAAAGGACAAAAATTTATACTAACTACTACTAAAATATAAAGTACATAAAAGCGTAAATAAATAAAATAAGCGCTTACACATTCACTTGGGTTTTGATTTCACTAAACCATCCTTCAAGTGTATAAATGAATTCAAAATCATCATTCATTACCAATGTTTCTAATGCAATCCTAGATTGTTCCTCCAATGATCTTGCTCCAAAGAGGTTTCCAAGGTGAAGATGGAAGTGGAAAAGTTAGAAAAAGGAGGTGAATTGGCGCAATTTCTAGGAAGATAAGCCAACAAGTTGGTGAAGCTTGTCACAAGGAAGAAACCATTGATAAAAACCATAGAAAAACTCTCACACAGAAGAGAGAACATGAACACTCTAATAAGAAACTCTCAATATAAGTTTAGTTTTCATTCAATCAAGTGTTAAACCAATACTAGAAAGGGTGGGTGCAATTTATAGCAAATTAACTAGTGTTGGATGTGTTGGTCTCAGAGGGGAATCTAGAAGGAGGAGGTTAAATAGATTCACAAAATATTTTTCAAACTTTTTCTATTAAAAAATAATATAAGAGTTTTAAAAAAATATCCCTTTTAAGAAATTTCCAAAATCTACCTTAGTGTTTTCAAAATAAGCTTGAAACAAAGATCAGATTCAACATTTTCTATGTTTTGGGTATCAAGTTTGATCAATAATAATTCCTTCAATAATGGTTTTCAATTTGCACTTAGTTAAATCACAATATGAATTCTAATCACAATTCTTTTCAATCAAAGATCATGGGTAATGAATGTAGTGTCAAGATTCAACAATTCAATCAAAGATTGAATAACCTAATAACAAAATAAAATTGCAGTAGAGAAACCCAATATCTATAGAATCAATTTTGCTGCATAAAGATTCAAAATAAAGTTGCAACAAAGAAACCTACTTATAAATCAATCAAGAAATCAATTTAAACAATCATAAAGAGTGTAAGGAACTAGAGAATTAGCACAATAGATTTATACTGGTTCAGTCAACTTGACCTGCATCCAATTTTTAGACTTAGTCTCCTGCTAAGCTGCTTTCCACTAAAATCTCATACATGCACACCACACATACAGATTTTAATACCGGAAAGATTTAAAACCACACAATAAAAAAGTTTCCTCTTGCTCCCTACAAGAGTTTTCTAAACCGTGACTTCCCGTCACTTACAACTCCCTATTGCAAGATTTCACAATAATCTCAAGATCTCCCCAAGAGATTATCATGACTTGTGCAAAAAAACAAAGATTAGGGTATAAAACAATATCATCTAATTTGCGATAAATACCTAAGCAATAGAGATCAAACTCACAACTTTCTTTCCCTTTGATCAACCAATTCTTGATCCTTCAAACCATCAAATTATGGGTTTTGTTCTTGGAGAAAATGGATAAAAACAGTTAGAAATAAGGAAGCTTTCTTTGAACCTTTTGTTAGTTGTTAAAATTTGATTTAAAATGCTTTTATATGAGTTTTGTAGCAGAGTAATAATCGATTACCCAGTAGATTACGTTATCTACTGCTACAAAACAAGCCCATAAAGCATGGTCTCAAGTTTAATCAATTACTATTTTTAGGTAATCGATTACTCCTGAGAGCAGGAATAAGAATACCCAATTTTCTCAAAAGGTAATCGATTACCATAATAAGGTGATCGATTACCTTACTACAAAAACTCATTTTAATGATCTTTCAGCACTTCCCAACCAATTTAATCTATCCCTTAGCTACTCAAACACATTCTTATGCTTATCTAAACACACAATACAAGTACCACACCTATCAAACGTGTTTGGTACCATAAAAATGAATTGAGTAAAACTTAAAAATAAAACTCCAAGTGATAGAACTAATTCTTCAAAACCAAAACTTCAAAGAGCTTGAAAGGGCTTGATGGCTTCTTTAAGCTTTCCAATCCTTCAATTCTATCAGGATGTCCACTTTTAAAGCTAGTTAGGCTAAGGCTTAAAATCCAAACATGACCCTAAAAACATGGATCTATGTTCCCTCATGTGACAGTAAATCCTAATAATGTGGATCTAGCTCCTTTAATTCAAATTCAAATTTGAATTATGAGACAACTAGAAGTCACCTAGGAGAGAAAGAGTAAATAGTGCCACATGGAGGGAACATAAGGGCCCCATGTTACTCATGTACATGTTGATGCTAGAGAGGTATGGTAATCGAACAAAGGGGTATGGAAATCAAACCACCACCCACTTGTTCTAAAAAAAGTCCACCTTCTATCATACACTCTATATGTATAACTAATGGCATTCCATGCTCCTAAAATAAAGGGAAATAGGCCAAAATAAAAAGGCCCACAAAATGGTAAATGCACCCACTAAAATGCTAAACAAAATACAATATATTTACAACTAATTTTAAAGACTATGGCATAAAATATCTTCACTATGCTTCATACTTGTCATGTATTTTCTTTATTCTTCCTAGCTAAGTTTCATGGCAGGCAGGATTACATTAGTTTCCATCACTCATATAAATATCCTTAACCTCAATCTCTTGTAGGTAAGGAACAAAGCTATTTGATGATCCCTCGCATAAGCTAACGTCAAATAACTCGCATTAAGAAAATGAGCTTAAGATGGTTAATGGGTTTTACTCTCTCCCAACAATAAAACCCATTAGGAGATCTTCTCATTTTACAAGTCAAAATCCTTTCTCGATCCCATGAAACAAGTAAAATCCACAAAATGTAAAGAAATAAAGAAAAAGGTAAAAAAGAACACCAACATTGAATAATAAACTTTGATTAAAGAAAACAAAAACACATAAGAGTTCAGGTTCAGTTACATCAAACCCAAAAAAATGACAAGCCTAAATAACCATCGGGATGGATGAATGTGGAGAATGAACGAAGATGAGTCTGAAGAATGCCCCTGGTTAGCAAGGTGTGCAACCCCTAGCCAAAACAAAAGACGCCCTATAAATAGTCTCAAATATAAGAATGAGCACCCAACGTTCACATTGTGAGCGTTGGGCATCGAAATCAAATTTTTGCAAAATCTATCTCTGAGCGTTAGACGCTCATAGAGTGGTCGATTGATGAAAACTCATCTTCTCCCTAAGATCTACTTACATGAAGATGTTGGATTAATGTGAAATGGAGTTTGGAAAAATGAGAAATGGAGGTGATAATTCATGCCACTCTAAGGGAATAGAGATAATTGAGGAAGATTGTTTGCCACAATGAGGGATCCTTGATAAAAGTTAGAAGAACTAAAGAAAACAAAAAGAGAGGAGATTAAGAGAACAACAAGAATTAGATAGGGAAGAGAGGAGAAAGAAAGAGATAAAAGAAAGAGAAAAAGAGAGGAAAATAAGATAGCAACAAGAAATAGATACAAAAGATAGAAGAGAAAATAAGAGAAATAAAAGAAAAAAAAGAGATAAGAAAGAAAAGAAAATTAGAAAAGAGAAAGAGAAGAAAGAGAAAAAGAGAGGGAAGAAAGAAAAGAAAGAGAAAAAGAGAGGAAAGAAAGAAAAGAAAGAGAAAAAGAGAGGGAAGAAAGAAAAGAAAGAGAAAAAGAAAGGGAAGAAATAAGAGAAAGAGAGAAAAAAGAAAGAGAAAAAGAAAGGGAAGAAAAAAGAGAAATAGAGAAAAGAGAAAGAGAAAAAGAAAGGGAAGAGAAAAGAGAAAGAGATGAAAAGGAAAAAGAAAGAGAAAAAAGAGTTGGAGATAAGAGACATAGAAAGAAGGGAAGAAGAAAAGAAAAGATAGAGATGCCTTAGAAGAGTCTAGTGTCACCTATGACCCTCATGTCTCTTCTAGTGAAATAGATGAACCTAAGAGGCATCTTAGGAAAATCCCTTCTAAAAATGCGAGAGTCATCGAAAAGAAAACATATAAAGAGAAAACCCTTGAGTGAAAGTGACATTAGTTCAAGCAATCGTTCTAAAAGCCCGAAATGCTTTAAATGTTTAGAAAAAAGGCACATTATTTCGCATTGCCCTAAAATAAAAAGGACTTTAGGGGAATATCAAATGAAGGGGGTAATAATTCATGTGATGATCTTTTACAATGGAAAAAGGTTTCTTAAAAGTCATTCTTGTAAAGACATTCAAACACAAAGAGAGAATGTTTTTCAAACAAGATGCAAAGTTTTAGGCAAAAGTTGTTCTCTCATTGTGGATGGTAGGTCGTGTTGCAACTATTGTATCACAAGGATGGCGGAAAATTTATCACTTACTACTACTCCTCATACTTTGCCTTACTCTTTGCATGAGCTTAATGATGAAGAAAGTGTAGTAGTAATGGAGTAAGTGGAGATTAACTTCTCCATAGGGCACTATAAAGATAAAGTTTTATATAATATAGTCCCTATGGAAGCTAGTCACATGTTGATGGGAAGACCATAACAACATGATAGGGAAACCTTGCTCAATAGCCTTACAAAAAAATCATTATCTCTCATAAGGGAAAAAAGTGTACCTTACATTCCTCTTACTCCTATTTAGGTTATAGAGGATAAAAGGATCATAAGGCTTAATAGAGAGATTGATAAAATTAAAAATAAGGTTGTTGGTAGAAAGACCGAGTCTAAGGAAGATCCACCTTTACTTACAAAGGAGGTTTTTTACACAGATAAGTCTTCCCACCAACCTTTGCAAAAAAAAACAAGTTGAATTTGAGGTTGTGCTTAAACCTTTTGAGCATATTGGTCAACAACCTCAAGTCCAACTTAATGAGTGCTTCAATGTACCTAGACTAGTCTCACCTACCATTTTCAAACCTTTGAGGCTAGCATCTAGTGCATTAGGAGTAGGATAGGGAGCTGTTGTGTGGAGGCATATGCACAGTCAAACCTTTTCAAATCTTAGTGCCAACCTTCACTACCCCAATCCTAAGAGGTCTATATTTCTTTACACTTAGCATGTATAATTACATTAATATCTTATATACAAAGTTACACTTAGCCTCATCATTACACAAATTCAGTTACATGTTCAAAAAGACAAACTATACAAATCCTTAACTATTATGTACATATTCTAAGTCTAGCAAAAGTAGTTTCCTTCTACACTCTACTATTCCTTCTTCATTCCAAATGGAATTACATTCTAGCTTCCTCTCTTATATCCATTATTGTATAAAACACGATTATCACAGTTATATAGAAACACATACAAACAAGGGTAAGCTTAAAGAAAATAAGCCAATTCAATGAAAATATATTGCAACTAATATAAATGCATCAATATATTAAAACCATCAGACATATCAAACACATTTATATTCCCTCTGAACATAAGCACACAACTTAACAAGATCGTAAGACTCGACATTTTCCAGAAAACATACATTGGATTCAAATACTAAGTGCCCTAATTATCGTTCACAATTGGAGTTTGGTGTCTATCTGACTCAATTCTAACAACCAATCAAGTCTAGGCATATTCATCCGGTACTTCGAATCTAGAGGACTTATTCATGACACTTAACTAACTCTCAATTGGTGTTTGACATTTACCTAACCCAATATTGGCGACAAATTGCCATTTGAGTATATCCTACAGGTATTGTCCCATCCTCATCAACCTTAGCACCAGGATCACCACAACTTTATATTTATCCCTAATTCAATGTACTTCAAACAAGACTAAGTTACCTCCTGTAACATCCCACCTCCAACATTTCATCGAAATAATTCATTTAAACATATAACATAATCCATTTAACTATACATCATGAATCAGTACACTTGTAACATCCCAAAAATAATAACATTTTCCACGATATTACTTATAAATAAATAATCATTTGTCACATAGTTCATTGCTTTGAATATTTGAAGAGGAACAATTATTCACACAACCATAAACTTAGTACAATTAAAACTCAACATATTTAAAACTTTAAACAACTAACTCATAGCATTACACCAGCTCGCCAAGTGAAGCCAATCGCCTAGCAAGACATAAGGTAGCTCGCCCAGTGAGGACTCCGATATACATTATCCAATGAAGGGACTTCGCTCAACGAGATACTTCAATGGGTACAAATATAACTCAATTCTTGACAAAGAAGAATTTGCGTTGGGTGAGACCCTCTCATTGGGCATAAACCCAATTAAGATCTAACTCGATATAACTTTGCACTAGGTGAGACATCTTTTTGGGAATAAAGCTACAAATCTGCCTAACATAGGCTAAATTTCGTTGGGCGAGACCATTCACCCAGCGAGACCTTGCAGATAACATCTCAGATATTCAACAATTCAAAGACACTTCATTCACTTAATTATCTGAAACATTCCATCATACATAACTACATTCATTTCACGTATGTCTAACTAAAACTATTCATACAACCAGTGTAAGACTTATGTCAGTTTACATTCAAGTATTTAACAAATTGTACTTAAACACAAAACTTTACAAGTTCACATTACATAAGTTCAGCACAACCTATATACATAACCTATATACACAAACTATGCAGCACAAAATGGACTCTCTAGTTCCTATTGAATTGTTAATCTTCTCAGTCCAGTCTTTACTGCTTCTGAGATCTACTGCTACTATATACTCCCTACAAAACACGATTATTGTAGTCAAACACAAGACACATACAAGCAAATATAAGTTCAAAGAGAATAATTCAAATCAATGTAACATATCACAACTATCATTCTACCATGATATAGTTCAACATCAAACATGTCATACACACTTATATTCCCCTGAAGATAAGCTAACATCTTAACAAACCATAAGACTCAATGTTTTCTAGAAAACATGCGTTGGATTCAAATTCTGAGGTGGCATAGTCAGACTTGCTTTTAACTAGTGTCTAACATCTAATTGATCCAACAGATATTTCTCAAATACTCATCTAATACTTCCAACTAATGTCTGACATCCATAGGATCCAACAAATATTCAGCTGAATTTCAACTTGTGTCTGGAGTCATTGAACCCAATTGACACATGATAACTACCAAATTACCTATTTTTAAATAGGTAAAATAAAACAGTTATCATAATTTTTTCTTATTTAAGGCCTTATTTTCCTCTTATTTTTCTTTAAATTATTTTTTTTAGAAATTTAGATTTATATTTAATTTATGCGTATTTTATGTTTATTTGCTTTTTTTAGTGGTTTTGAGTCAGGTTTTAGGAAGGACTAAAAGCGAAGAAAAATAAGAAAATTTGGCATGTGTCTATCATGATAGCCCAATGGCTAAAGCAGTGAGTGCCCAACACTCATCCTTTAGAGCACCTAGCCCAGTGGCCAAGCTCGTCACCGTTCAGCACATGTGAGTCTAAATGCCTACATCTACAAGTCGAGCGCCCAACACTCATCTGCCCAACGCCCAGACTACCCCTTAAGGAGTCTTATGGTGCACAACAGCCACATTTTGACCATTGGGAACCCATGGTTCGAATCGTAAAAATAAAAGGGTCGAGTTTCAGTCAGTTTAAGAGGTTTCTTTTGGGGTTTCCATGCTCTCTCTTAACTCGAGGTTACACACCTGCTGGCTTAGGGAACGTTCAGACAATCTTTATCCATCATTCAGCTCATCCATCATTCATCTCATCCACCCCTATGGTTAGTTAGGTTTTTTATTTAGTTGCGTTTTGATGTATCCTTACCTGGATTCTTATATATGTTTATACTTTTAATCTAAGTTTATTCTCTATTGTTGGTGTTCTTCTTTACCCTGCTCTTTATTTCTAAAATATTTGTATGTTTTACTTTATTGAATGAGCCCGAGATGGGATTTTGACTTGTAAAGCGAGAAGAGCTCTTAATGGTGTTATTGCTCAAGAGAAAGTAGTGCCCATTGGTCATCTTAAGCTCATTTACTTAATGTGAGTTATTTGATTTTAGATTATGCACGAGAACGATATTCTAATACTCCAATAGCTCAGTTTCTTGCTTGCTAGAGATCGAGGTTAAGGACATTTTTATGGGTGATGAAAACATGGGGAGTGAATAAAGGTTTTAAGTCCATTTATGCACTTGAAGGATGGTTTAGTGAGTCAAACCTAATTGAATAACATACGTATAACCGTTGTGTTTTTATTTATTTTAATTTATTTACTTTATGTTTGGTAGTTTAGTTAATTTATATCTCTTCATTAGTACAAGTAGGAAGTAATGACGTTTCTGAGTATCAACAAATCCATGTGGATCGACCCGATATATTTATCGATTACTATATACAATAAGTGCACTTGCCGCAAGTATTGTAGAAGACTTTTTTTAAACTCATTAACACACAATATAGATTTTAATAGAATTCTTTCAAATTCTTTTATTTTAATGTTTAGTAAACAAATATTTTACTTTAATTGATTCTTACATCATTTTGTGTAAAACACCAAGATCACAAAAATCGTACATATATCCCTAAATCAATGCACACAACTCAATTACCATCGACAACAAACCCAATACAGATCATGAATCATCATTCAGATATTTATATAATCATTTTACACACTATTTTAAATAGCTCAATCATATAATCAATATACATGCTATTTCAAATAGCTCAATCATACAATCAATATATACACTATTTCAAATAGCTTAATCATACACTTTAAACAATACAAATCAAGAATCATCATTCACACACAATACACAATTTTGCATATTGCTCAAATAAAATCAAAAGCTCAATTAATCAACTTCTCACTACTAAATCAGAGCTCCATAAACTAAAATCAACAAAAAGAGCTCTCCTTACCTATTTCTCCCTAAAAAGCTTATTTTTTAGGATAGAGAATAATCCAGCAAAAGAAATCACTCACAACCTGACAAAATCTCAATTCCAAGAAAGAATCTTAGAAGAAATAGGATTTTAAGGAAATTTTCCCTCAATGGGAATGATCAAGCTAGAAATGAACGGTAAAAAAATATGAGAAATTAGGATTAGACTACATATGATGATCAACAGAATCAGGTACAATGGAAGAGACTGCGTTGAATTCCGACTCCTCTGGGTGCCATATGCAAAGGAGAGAAATTGAGAGGAATATGAGAGATGTGAGGGAGAAAGAGTATATGTGAAAAGAAGTACTTCTTGGGTGGAATGGGTTATGAACACAACTCATTGTATTGAGTGGACGTTTTTGCTTGTATTATGTTTATGTTTTGTATGTGGAAAGTACTTTTTGTACTATCGTCCCCTTCTCAATAAATTTTTTTAGCTTATCTTAAAATTTTAGTAATAGAAAAAAAGAAAATAGAGAGATCTTATCTGGTCTCTACTAAGGTCCCGTTCGGGGTGGTTCTGAGTTTCGGGTTTTTGGTTTTGAAATGTATTTTGAAAACAGAAACTTGTTCGGCAAAAATGGTTCTGTTTTGGTTTTTTCCTCATTTTCGAAACAGTTTTCACTAAATTTTAAAAACAATAAAATTTGGTTTTCAGATTTCTATTTCTGTTTTTATTTAAATTCATTACCTGACTTCATTTGTCATCATTGACCATCACCTCCGACCAAAAGTCACCAACCACCACTCTGACTGTAATCGGTTATCACCTCCGATCGGCAATCACCAGCCCCCACCTCCGATTAGCAGTCACCAGTCGTCACCTCCGATTGACAGTCACCAATCGCCACCTCCAACCGGCTGTTACCAATGGCCACCTCCAACTAGCAGTCACCAACCGCCACCTCCGATCTCCGACCGACGATCACCGGTCGCCACCTCCGATTAGCGGTCACTAACCGCCACCTTCGACCGATGATCATCGGTCACCACCTCTCACCAACGATCACTGGCCGCTACCTTTGACCAACGGTCACCAGCTGCCACCTCTAATGGGCGATCACCGGCCGCTACCTCCGACAAACGGTCACCGCCCGCCACCTCTGATCAGCGATCACCGACCGCCACCTCCGATCGGCGATCACCGGCCGCCACTTTCGATCGGCGATCACCGTCCGCCACCTCCGACAGGCATCGTCACCTCTGACCGGTGGTCACCTTTGACCAACGGTCACCTGCAGCTATCTCCGACTAGTGGTCACCAACCATACCTCTGACTAGCGATTGCTAATGACCAATTGTCACCTTCGACGATCGCTATCTTCAACTAGTGTTTTGGTTAAAATTTAAAACCAATGTTTTAAATTTGGAAACAAAAACAATGTTGTTTTTAAAATTTTGAAAACTTAAAACTAAAACTAGTTTTTGTTTTAGAAATTTTAAAACTAGAAACCAAAAACCATCCCGAACGGGGCCTAAATAGAGAAAAAGTTCCACGCACTAAGGTGTATAAAATTTCAAAGTAGGTTTTGGTTTTTAAAAATTTCAAAACCTAAAACAGATAGCCAATTCAAAACTCACAACTCAAAACAAAAACTGATTTTAGTTTTTAAAATTTTCAAAACTGGAAACAGAAAACCACACCAAACATGCCCTAAGATGTTCAAAATCGAAAATTGAAATAAACTTATTCAATTAAGGACGATTTGATTTTCTTAATTACCAAACTGTGTGGCTTGTTAGGTTTTTAATTTGATGTTTTGAAACAACAGCAAACCAAATCACACACCCTTAATTATTACATAAAATCTCAAAAATATTGTAAAATAAAAACTACTTTGAGTTTTGTTTAATACTTTTTCATACATAAATAATTAATTAATTTGTGATACATGTTGACTTAGAAAAAATAAAGATAACTAAAATTTTTATAATATTTAATTTAATTTAATAAGATAAAGATAAATCAAATAATTATTTTCAGTGTCAAAATTATTCTTCCTTGCCAGAGTTTATATCGAACTTTTTCTTTCATGAATGATTACATAGATTAGTTATGTCTACAAATATTTATTTTTCTTGCATTTAGTTTTGTTTTTTTTTACAATTTTATTAAATATATATTAACACTGGACTTAATTTTTGAAAATGTAAGAATTTTTTCCTAATCATACGTTCATAACAAGTTTTCATGTAAATTTAAAGGTTTACATATTTTTAAGTTATACTCTTATAATAAAATTTTTTAAAGTATTTTTTAATATTTAAAAACATTTAAACTAGAATTTTTAAATAGCAAGAATCAAACGAAACTGTTAAAAGATTGATATAGTTTAATTTAAATTTTATAATTAATTGAAATCAAACCCAACTGCCGCACTTATACTAACTTATTCACTAAGTGGTGGTGAAGTAAGTACCCAACAGTTTTCACGAATACTGAGTGGATCTACGTTAATCCCTGTTAAGATATCAATAATATATATGTTTTTTAATTATTGTTTAAACTTGGAGAATGACTATTCATTGTTTTATTATGAAGAAATTTCAAATAACAAAAACATCCCCACTCTAAGTAGTACCCCAGCAAACTGGCAATTTCCTATGCCGAAACAATTATGATTTCACTTCTCTCAAGTCTCATGTATGAAGCACATAAACTTTTTTTGTTCCTTCTGTCTGTTTTTTAATGAATCCTGTTCCACAATTTGAAATTATGGCATAAAATAAACAGCACCGACTGGCAAAAGAGAAGAGTTGTAAAAAGGCTGTAGTAGCGTGTGGCATGGCGTGACATGTTAAGTGCAAACCCACTTTGTCTAAATGGAATATCAGTGGTAAACCACATCATATCATAGGCCACAAAAGTCTTGCCACCTTAATCACAGGTCAGTTTGCCATCTACACAGCAAACCTTTTTAGGTTGGAACACCCCCACCACCACCTTAAAATTAATTCAACCCTTCTTTATGAGGAACACCACTGCTCCACTGTCACACGACTTAATTCAGACACGAACTGAGATCTCATCTCCCCTTCCTTTTATTCTTATTTATTTCTTCATATAGTTCTTTATTTTTTCGGTCAAAGTTGGAATTTTTATTTCGTTTTCTTCCACCCAATTGGATTTTGATCTGAGCCCAGTAAGCTTTCTTTACGTTATTGTACTTTTCTTAAGTTCATTTTGCTTGTGTATGGTGTGGGGATAGTGATGGATCTGGAACGTTTTGCACTGTGGGTGTTGGTTGTTTTAGTGCCGGTGGTGATGGTTGTGATTAATTGAATGCACCTTAGACTCTAAATTTTTTATTCGAAGTCATTAATGAGTGTTGCCTGTTTTAATGCTGATGATGCTTATTTTGCGTTGGCCTAGATCTGCAAGTTCAGTTTAACTGTGTGGTTAGTGTTTGTCATTAAACTGGTTCATGTTACTCGATTTATATCCATCGAAGTTTCAGAAATCATTTATAAGCAGAAGTATTTGTTTACTTGTTAGTTGTCATCTTAGATCATGTTTCTTTTAAGGGGTGATTCGGATCCATCGTTTTCACTAGTTTCCACTCACTTTACTGATAGCAAGTAAATCGGTCATTGTTACTCTCTTCACTTTATTTATTTTTTGTTTATTTTTTATTTAAGTCCCCCTGGGATATTTATTGCAAAAAATTGGCTGAAAACTAGGAGTGAATCTTGTGGATTGAGTTGTAACTTATTGTTGGACGCTTGGACTAGCTTGAGTCTCACTCTAGGATTATACATGCTTGGTCATCAAGTAAACTAAGCAATATCTTTTTAATCTAAAAATTCTCGGTTCCTTGTGATTTGGTTATTGCTCATAGGCCACTTGTTTCATGTTTGACCTATAGTAATAGGACTAGTTATTGCTTTGTCGGTGCACTACTAGGCCAATTGATTGTTATTATCCCTCTATTTGTTTCTGAAAATCGTCGGTGCTGGTTGCCTTTCTTACATCTCCCATTGAACTTTGTCCCACTGGGGAATAAAGAAATTTATTTTAAGCTTCTAAACATGGATCTGTTCTCATAAAAATAGTTTGAAATTGGTTTATATTTGGATCTGTTTTCCTTACTTTAGTTTAGACGTTTTCATGATGGAAAAGTATAATAATGGCCCACATTTATGGTTTCACAGTCTTTTTATTCATTTAAGCACTATTATTTAATCAAAGGTCAAAACAATGACGACAAAGTAAATAAGTAATGGATTTCTGTATCTCTTTTGCTGACTGCTCTTCCCTTGTTTTCAGGTTAATCGTTTAGTCAGTGTATTGTGAGGAAGCTGTTTATTGTGATTCTAATTTGAAGTATTGGGTTTTCTATATTAAGTGGGTTTCCGTGGTGAATTTGACATTGAATGTCTGGTGAAACAAGATCCTTTTGGTCCATAGCTGAACAGTGAAAGTTGCAGCTTGTATTTTCACTTTTAACTGATAAATGTCGCGGGGAAGATCTGATGGATCACAAAAAAAGCATTTAGTTGCTTCCATCTGTGTTTTGGCAATTTTTCTTGGTTTTCTGTATGTGTATGGTGGATCCATCTTTGGTTCTCAGAGTAGTGGTTCGTCTGCTCTTGAATATGGCAGATCATTGAAAAGACTTGGCTCATCATATTTGGGTGCAGAGGATGACAGTGATGGCAAGCAAGATGAATCTTCATCAAGTTTCAGGCAGGGAGATGGGGAGGACAATATTGTTCCAAAGAGTTTCCCTGTATGTTGCTTTGTTTGCTTAGACATAGGCACATTCACTCTTTCTTCACGGCTTCATGCAGCATCCTTATAATTGCTATAATCTTTAATTTTTTGTTTTTGCTAATGGTATTTGGTTTAATTAGTTGTATTAATAATAATGAACTCTCATATACTATTTGATGAATTCAGGTTGCCAAATTCATAAATTCAAGTTTATTATGGTAAATTTCTTGTAAATAACATGTGAGTTATGTAAGCTGTTTAAAATGTATTATAAATAGAAAAGTAAAAGTTGAAGAAATTAACTCCTTATCCATGTCCAGATTAATAATATCCAAATCAAGCAACCAGAGTCTTGTCTGCATAATTAAATAAAATCCTTAGTTCGTAGATAAATAAGTGGACACAATCAAGTTCATGGACATCATCCAAGTATGACTATACTTTTGGCTCACAGCATTCTCATGGTGTTTACAATGTCTATGTTTTTGAAGGTTTGTGATGATCGTCATTCAGAGTTGATTCCCTGCTTAGATAGACACCTTATCTATCAAATGAGGATGAAGCTGGACCTGTCTGTGATGGAGCATTATGAGAGACATTGTCCTCCTGCAGAAAGACGGTACAATTGCTTGATTCCTCCTCCATCAGGATACAAGGTGAAAATTTGCTTAGAGTATATGTGATCTTCAATATACCCTCTGATTCGTATGTATTATTTAATTCAGCATTTGTTGTTTATATAATGTTGCAGGTTCCTATTAAGTGGCCACAAAGCAGAGACGAGGTGTGGAAAGCAAATATCCCACATACTCACCTTGCTCATGAGAAGTCTGACCAGAACTGGATGATTGTGAAAGGTGAAAAAATAGTGTTTCCTGGAGGTGGGACTCATTTTCATTATGGAGCTGACAAGTACATTGCATCAATTGCTAATGTAAGTCTGCATCTGAATTTACTGGTGTAGTACAAAATAATAAATTGCATCTATCCCAAACATACACTATAGTAAGATGACCTAAAAGTTAAAAATATTCTTTTCTTTTTTCTTTTTTTTTTATAAATTAATGAAACATATGAGGTATTAAGTGTAGTTGGTTAATTTAAAATGATATTAAAATAATTCATTTGAGATAAACACACCTTGTATTTTATGCTCACTTTATTTCTTCTTTCCTATCCTTTCATTTTTTCACTATTTCAACATTTTAATGTTTTTAATTTGCAAGTACATGTAGTTTGTCTTTGCAACTAGTTGGGAACTATGCTTTTATTTACAAATGTATATGTCTCCAGCATGAGCTTCTAGAGAAACTGGTCCTTTACATTGTATCAACTGGTCATGAATTTGATTATTGCTACCAAATTCTTAATAAGTATATGTTAAATTTTATCACTAATCAAAAGTGGGCATATGAACTTGCTTCAACCTTGCTGTCCTTGCATGAGGGATTGAATTAGAGAGCTAAAATTGTTTATATATGTATCCTGTGGTCTACCTAATAGCTTATGCTTTTCAATGTCAGTACCATGTTGAACAGTGCTGGTTATTTGATCTATTCTGTTTGTCTAGATATGCTTGCATTTCATGGATAAATCATTATCTTAACATTCCAATTTGCATTGCCAGATGCTTAACTTTTCAAACAATAATCTAAACAATGAAGGAAGGTTGCGGACTGTGCTTGATGTTGGCTGTGGTGTTGCAAGTTTTGGAGCATATCTTCTATCATATGATATCATTGCAATGTCCTTGGCACCAAATGATGTGCATCAGAATCAAATTCAATTTGCTCTAGAAAGAGGAATTCCTGCATATCTTGGTGTCCTGGGAACTAAGAGACTCCCATACCCAAGCAGATCTTTTGAGCTTGCTCATTGTTCTCGTTGTCGAATTGATTGGCTTCAAAGAGATGGAATACTACTTCTTGAACTAGATCGGTTGCTCAGACCAGGAGGTTATTTTGCATACTCGTCTCCAGAAGCATATGCTCAGGATGAAGAGGATCTAAGGATATGGAAAGAAATGAGTGACCTTGTGGGGCGTATGTGTTGGAAAATAGCTGCCAAGAGGAACCAAACTGTTGTCTGGCAAAAACCTCTCACAAATGACTGCTATATGGAAAGAGAACCTGGTACTCGTCCTCCTCTTTGCCAGTCTGATGATGACCCAGATGCAGTTTGGGGAGTAAATATGGAAGCATGCATAACACCTTACAGTGATCGTGAGTACTCTTTTCTCTGGTCATTTGATGGTTTGTGCATTCCATGGATTCTAGTGATTTCGAATGTGTTTGGAAAAGCTGAAAAAATTATATTATTTCAATAATTGATTATATGTATATTGGATTATAATCAGAATCAATTTTATTCAGATAAATTTATTGAAAAATAGTTTGAAAATAATTAATCTTGTTTGAATGCAACAAAAAATCAGCTTTTAATAAAAGAGTGTGAAAATAGGTGAAAGAAAAAATAAGTTGTTGAGAAATAATCATAGGCTACAATTTCCAGCTTCTTAAAAACAGCTTATTCTTTCAAAGACAAGTTTTTTTTTAAAAAAAAAATTAATGTGGATTTTCAAACATTTTGCTTATTTTTTCTTCTATTTTCAAAGAAAAACTTTTTCTAAATATAATTTGAATTCCTAAGCATCCAACATATTTTTCAATAAAAACTTATAATCTAAAAAGAGATTATAATATTTCTAAAATGCACTCTTTTTTGCAAGTATATTGTTTCTTCTTTATTTATTTATTTTTATAAGCAAATGTTAGTTGTTAGTGTGCTAGTTTTGTTAGTGGATGATTCAAACCTATGATTTCTCCTTCCTTCTTCTCTCCACATGTGGATTTTACCACTAGACCAACTTTAACAAACATTTTTGCACCCCCCCCCCCCCCCCCCCCCTCTTTCTGGTGTGTTCTGGCAATACTAGTTCTTTTTCTTTAGTTGCACATTTTTTTATCTCAATAGAGTCAAGAGAAATGCTTTTAAACAGGGAGTGACCTGTGTTTCTTTTCCTTTCTCTGCAAATGGAAAATGGGAAAATATAGACCTACATGTTATGCATCATGACTCATGGGTGTAATTGCATATTTGCATTTGCTGTTAACCAATTTTCTTCTTTTACATCATCTACAAATGACCTGCTAAGATCTGTGTTGCGAGTATACCTCACCAAAATCCTTAATATCTATTAATTTGAAGTACATTTGTATTCCATCTCATGCTACTGGAGGGATGCAAGTTTGAGCCGTTGTGTTGTTGTGACTTGATAGCCACAAGTTTTAGTGGTAGAAACAGTCTCTCTCTGCTTACAGGGGTAAGGTTGGATACAATTTGTCTTACAGTGGTAGAAACAGTCTCTCTCTGCTTACAGGGGTAAGGCTGCCCTTATGGCTGGCTAGATGTAGAACATCAGTATTTGCTTAGTGCATGTGCATGCAGCTTGTATCCCAACTCCTAAACTGTTAAAAACTTAAAATCCTGCTTTAATTTTTTTTTTATTTTCTTTATGATTAAAGAAGAGAATTATTTAAAAATCTGCCGTATATGAAGTTTAACCACTGAAACTTTTGTTGATTTTATCACACAGATGATAACAGAGCCAAGGGTAGTGGATTAGCCCCATGGCCAGCAAGATTGACTAGTCCTCCTCCTAGATTAGCTGACTTTGGCTATTCAAATGACATGTTTGAAAAGGACACGGTAATGAGAAATTGCAACTGATCCTCTTGTTGATGACTGATTTTTTTTTTCCTTCTTAGATTTTGTACAATAACAACATAATTTTAGATAAACCAATTTTTGGCTTAAATTTTGTCATGTGCAGGAACAATGGCAAAGGAGAGTTGACAAGTACTGGGATCTCTTGAGTCCAAAAATAACGTCAAACACGTTAAGGAATATTATGGATATGAAAGCAAACATGGGTTCATTTGCAGCTGCTCTTAAAGACAAGAATGTTTGGGTGATGAATGTTGTACCTAAGGATGGATTAAACACACTTAAGCTCATATATGACAGAGGCCTCATAGGAACTACTCATGACTGGTATTGAAGCTAGATTACTTGAATTATAAATCTATTGTTTCTTTGATAACTTTTCTGGCATTTGAGGCATTTCATTTTTATAATAACCTCTTATTTTCTGACCTGATTTGATTGTGCCTTCTTTGATTAGATTCATTTTCCTATAATATCTTGTATGCAGTTCTTGTTTAATATATTTAGTCCTAAAAAACACTACAAAATTTATCTTAATAATTTAATCAAATATGAAAGAGTTTTTATTTGAGTTTAATTGGTATAAACTGTCAGTGTAAAATCAATCATTTATGAGACTTTTAAAGTAGTAACTAGTAAAGTTAATAAATTTACCATGAATGAAGGGTCATGATGTCAGTGTAAAAATTTTTACACTGACAGTGTATACTAATTAAACTCTTTTTATTTTAGCCGTAAAGTAAATAGTATTTAGTAAATCCTCCTTTACAAACAATCCAGAGTGTTGATTTATGGCTATTATGATTTTATATAAAAAGTACATTTTGAAATTGAATATTAACTTGCATTCTGCTGTATAGCTAGTTTAAGGATACTAATTATGCACTGCTGTTTTATTAAATAATGCAGCTTCCTTCGTGTGTGAGGATTATATGATGTACACTAGAGAATAAATTACTGTGTAGGGATTTTAATTAACCAAGCTGGTACAAAGAATTCACTGATTTAACTAAAGTTCTTGAGAATTGTTGCTTGTTATATTTTGTTTCCTTTATGAATGATGAGAAAATAAGAGTTCTGATGTGGCCATCATAAACAGGTGTGAAGCATTTTCAACATACCCCCGGACATATGATTTACTTCATGCATGGACTGTGTTCTCTGACATAGAAGAGAAGGGATGCAGTCCAGAGGATCTATTAATTGAGATGGATCGCATGCTTCGGCCTACTGGTTTTGTGATCATTCGAGATAAACAGCCAGTGATTGATTATATAAAGAAGTACATAAGTGCTTTGCACTGGGAAGCTGTTGATTCTAGTTCTGACTCTGTCCAAGATGATGTTGAAGTTGTTTTTATCATCCAGAAGAAAATGTGGCTGACTAGTGAAAGCTTTAGGGACACAGAATAGGACAACCATTGCATTTTCGGTTCCTTACATATTATTATCTGCTGCTACAAGGGATCAAAGCACGTCCCAAGGGGTGAAGCAGTAAACAACTTCATTTTGTAGCATTACATATTGTTTTCTTTACATCTAATTTCCTTGTTTTGATTCTCATTTTTGGGTTGATGATTATTCATGTTATTAAGACATAGGCATGAAGCATTTATAGGCTATTCAAAATTTTGCCTACATTGGGAATTATGTAAGCTACATAATAATCAAGACAGAAGTCACTTATTTAAATTAAGTAATATATATACATGCCTTTTCTGCTCAGGGTTTCATTTGTATTTTTGCATTATATATATGCTATTTTGATCAGTGTAGCTTACTGAAGTTCTGAATAGATAGAAACCGAGAAATGTGAAGCAAAAGTTTGTTTGCCAAGTTTAGATTGTAGAGGAGACTCTTTGCAACATATCTATTATATTAGGAAATGGATCATCTCCAGTGATTTTACCGCTGCTTGAAATGTTAGTCTTTAAAAAAATCACCTTTTTTTTATTAAATTATAAAGTAGAGGTTTTAAAAATAAACGGTGAGACCATGATAATTTGATAATGTCAAGTTTTTAATGTTGATATCTCCTTGAGACTTGGAGGTGGTTTCTGCAGGGTTATCTCCTTGAATTTGTAAAATACGAAAAATGTAGTTCACACTTTCGATGTAGGAATCGTAGAAGCAAGCATATCTCTTTATTTAGTGAAACGTCCATTTAAGTTGGGAAAAAATTGTTTTTCAAACATTTCAGACACAAGTGGCAATTTGAAGTGGATCTTTCTATGTTAAATTTTTTTATAGTTTTGTATATGAAAAGTTTATCTCTGTTTATAAATATTCAATATATGAAAGTTTATTAAAATTTGTGAATCTTTGTAAAGAGATAAATGTAAAATTTATAAGATAGTACTGCATGAAAATTTAGTGTGAAATTATTCATTTCTGTGATACTATTTCATGACAATTCATTCTTTTAACACGAGTAGTAACTCCAAACCTGACCCTACTCCAAGTAAACCATTTTTGCGGTCAAAGAACAGTGTTTCTTGCTTGCATGAAGCCCAACGGTCAGATTATGATTTTTGTAAGGGATTTGCTCCTTGTACTCCATGTTTTCTTCCTGTAACTTCATACAATAAAAATAGGATAAAATTGCTCTAAACATCTTACACCACTATATCCGAGTAGCTTGTTCTCGAATATTAATCTAATTGTCAGTTGTGACTTGTGAGCCCCAGAGGTGCATGTCTCGTTAACTTTTAATAAATTTATATAGGTCATTCTGAACAAATAATTTGAGTGTTAGACAAATTTGGATAGCCTAATCAGATTTACAAATCTAAACCTACTATGAGTCACTTCGGAATAGCTATTTTGGACTCATTGGTTTATAAAAGCATGACTAAAATAATTATTAAAATTAGCATGAGTATTTCAAAATAGACAATGTGAAATACCAAATACCAATTCTGGATTCATTAAAACTACTATGGGTGCTCTCGGTAATTTAGTAAATAAACACCTAACTAGATTACTTGTTTACTTGTTCGAGATTTCATTAAAATTATCATGAAGTCAAATTTGTTGAAAAAAACATCAATTATCCATTCTAGATTGTCCTTCACTCACACACCTGTTGCACCTCCCTCTCCACCTACTACACTTCCCTCCTCTCCTCGCTGCATTTCTCTCTCCACTTCTTTGATTGCACTTCCCTTCACTCGTCCTCCTTGCTACACATATCCTCCTCTCGACCTTCACGTTGCGAAACAAATTTAATTATATTATATTTTTGCATTTACTATTAAATTTAACTATGTTAATTTTAAACTTAGAATTTAATCTTAACTTTTATATATGACTTAAAAAATTATCTTGCTTTATTCTCACATTGAAATTTAATGTCATTGGAGTCGGGCTAATTGAGTGAAATTTGAATTAGTCATTACTCAAATTCACAGTTAATTAGTTCACCTTAAGAGTGGGTATAAAACTGTAAACCAACTAATCTATTATAAAAATTTGAAATTTGAATGGATTAATGAACTGTTTTGAATGGATTACAGTGGGTGTGAGTTCAATTTTTATAATTAATTGAAACCTGACCTAAGTATTATATATATAATAATAATAATAATTTTAAAATTAGTAATAATTTTCTTAATTTATGTTCTTAAACAATTAAAATAATCCATACTAATTATACTAGTAAAAAATATGTATCTAACATATGATTTTTGTAATTTTTTTCAACCAATTGTAGAAACATTGTATAACACTCATTTTTTTATCAAAATAAATATAAATTTTGACTTTGAAACCTTATTTTAAGATTATGAGATAATATTTTTTAGTTTTATATGTCAATTTTGGTTTGAAAAGTTGTAATACTTACAAAAAAAATATCAAAAAACTATGATAAAGAAAATGACAAATCACATAAACTCGATCTAACCCGTGATCCATAAAACAAAAAAATAAACAGTTGAAAACAGTTAATTAATTTAAAAGGACGGGTTGAGTGTTAAGCTAAATTAACTGAATCTGTCCGACCCAACTTATTGCTCATCCCTAATTGACTCATATTGTTTGGTTTATGTATGTGTAATTTCATGTTATAAGATTGATTCTAACTGTAAAACTAATTTTAGATAGTTTTTACGTTTTTGTATCATGTTGAACAAATTTTCATAACCAATTATGTCTAAAATTGATTATGAGTCAACATAACTTTAATTATTTTATGCATTGGATTAAAAAAATAGTAAATTTTACTTTAAAATAAATTTTAACTAAAATAATCCAAACATGAAAAGTCTCATTTCAAAATCAATTTCTAAACAAAACTCACTAAAATCAATTTTACTTCAAAATATTCGAGTAAATTGAAAATATAAGATAACCATAAAAACAATACTACAAAATTAGTTGATTAATAGGATATAATTATTTATGGTACTACAACTTTTAGAGACCCAATTAATACAAAACTAATCAAAAGTATTGTTGTGACTTGATAATAAATAGAAGAAATTCCAAATTCATATCGTTTTAAGATAATATATTAAGTATGAGAGGTACAAACCGTATTATTTAGATACTAAGCTATTTGAAACAATTTTATTTTTATTTGGCAGTGATCACTGTAATTACAAATATTGATGATGTAACAAAATGAGATCATTGTTATATAAAAACAAATCAAGTTAACCATGTGTAGGAATGGAAAAATGAGGAAGGGCAGCTTGCTAGCCCGCTGTTATTTTGCCAAGACGATGTGGTGTTTTGAGTTTGCCGGTCAGGCAAGTCAGCCCGCTACTATGCCAATAATTTATTTTACTTTTTCAAAAATATTTTATTTATATAAATTAATAAAATAATTATAATATTAATGTATAAAATAAATTATTAAGTATACTTTTTAAAATAACTTTCTTAAGGAAATAAAATTAAATTTTCATGACTGTCATTTATATTTTGTAAAATGGTAACCTTATCAAGAAATTAAAAATAATTATGCAATGTTTACTTTTGTGATTTTTTTTTAAAAAAAAAATCAACGTTTTGGCTTAAATTGCATACTATTTTTTAAAAAAAAATATTTTTGAATTTTGTGCCGTTGATCTGTTTTGTCATCCCTACCCTCTAGATCATCAATTTGACTCCTAAATAAGAGTTAAAAAACATATAAAAGGCAAAATAAATTGATAAAAAAATATATAACAATTTTTTAGTTAAATATTTAAATAATAAATACATCAATTAATTGACAAATGAAAAATAATTAATTCAATTATATATCATAATGACATAAAATATTCACTTGTTTTTGTTCTCTTAGCACATAAACATCAAATATTCAACTCTTACAAATTATGTTCGATGCTACTCATTAATTTTCTTAAGAAAAGTCGTTGTTGGTGTCAGCCAAAAGACAAATGTGATCATTTACTTACGAATGTCCTTGTTATGGCTACATGTCATTTAACTTGGGGTAGCAAAAAAAGAGACAATAGTATAATATTTATTTACATCCATTTTTATGTTGAGACAATGTTATTTGATAAGACAACTTGAAGGGCACATTATTTCTTTTATCTAGTAATTGGCCTCCTTTTTTCAATATCAAATGTTAGACAAAGATACAATAAAATGAATCAAGATATAAAGACTTTTTGTTCCTAAATGAACTTTGTTCGTAAGTGTTTCCATTATAAAAACTTTGTGCAAATAAAATCATTGGACACATACAACCTAAAAGAAAAGCTTCACCAAATCTAGTAACAACATAGTCCTTAGATGTGTTGTTTTGCTGTATGACATATAATACAATAATAATTTTTTATGGTGTTATTAATGGATGTGACCTTCTGCTATCTTAGTCCAATCACCCATAGATGATATCATTTTTGTAAATCCTTAGTCAAACACATTAGCATATTAAATTTTAAGCTTAAATATGTTTTAAGTCCTTGAAATATTACCAAATTTTGTATTAGATTCCTAATAATTTTTTCTTAATGGTTGGTCCTAATAAATTTTTATTTTGTTTTTATCCCTAAATCATCTTAGATAGTGCTTAAAATTGCTTTAAAATACTTAGTTTACAAGGTGCTTGAAAGACTCAACAAATTTAATAATTTATTAGAGATTTAACATGAAAAAAAATGATTAGGAATTCAACACAAAATTTGTTAATATATGGATCCAAAACTTATTTAAGCCTAAATTTTACTACATTTGTTATCATCAAAATGGTTAAGATTAAGGAATTTAGTCTTTATTACTAATACTAGGTTGATCCATACATTGATTATATGTAATCAATATTGATATATTTGTTCAATATAAATAAATGTTTGGTGTGGTCATCCAACACATATTAATAGTAAACAATTCTAACATGGTGTCTAAAGCCTAAGCTAGACCTTAGGAGTTTGGCAGGCTTGCTACTTGTCGGCAATATCTCATCATCATATTGCCAGTTTTCACTAGGCTTTTGTCCTCTATTTTTTATTTAATCTTTAGGTTTTACACCATATTCAAGCTCTACATATAGGTTTCCTTATGCACCACTTGATGCACACTCTTTCTTATCTAGTTCTCTTAGGCTTTGTGTTTTACACCGTAGAACAACTTTTCTCAGTGACTTTTCCTTATGCCATTTCATTGGAGCTCACCTACAATTGTTGTTGTCTATATCCGATAGCCTCAATGTTAGAATTGCATTGCCTATTTTTTTTTTTACCTTAGAGTGTAATTTTCCTTTTGTCTCACAAAATTCTTTATTTATAGGTGAACAATATCGTCTCCATTACAAGCCTTCATTGGCTATCATCGAGCCATGTTCATCTAGCATAACAATACAACCAGAATTGTCATTCGTTTATATTACTATTGGATTTATCATATTTGTAATAAACTTGTTTCATATTACACATATGTTCTAACTTAAAGGAGAGTGTTGAGATCACATATTCTTCTTTTATTTATGATCTAATTGTATATGGACTCAATTCTTATTACAATTATTATATTGATCTTTACCATTATTATATTGATCTAAAGTAATCAATAATAAATAAGTTTTGATGTTATCATCCAATACACACATTAACATTAAGTTTTTCTTACAAAGACCTTAGAATTTTAGGGGTTACACATCATCTAATGTCTTTGATTTTGATGATTTACCTAAAAGAATGTACTAGATAACATATCTCACAAAGAGATGATATAAGCCCTAGTTGGGCAAAATAGAAAAGAAATATTATACACATTCTCATCCAATGTGATAAGAGAGTAAGACCTTAACTAGTAGTCAAAGATTAAATAGTAAGATATATATATCTCGGTACATGGTCATATAGTTAGTAAAAGTGATAAACTCTAGATGTCTAAGTAAATATTCTAGTATGTTCTAATAACATAAAAATGATTATATGATGAGATTTTAGTTTAGAATGTGAGTATCCAACTAAAAGAAAGAGATTTAAAGAGTTAAGAAAATGGTGTTTAAAATAGAGTCAATCTAAAGTCTTTAGAACACTTATTAAGACATTATATATATATATATATATATATATATATATATATATATATATATATATATATATATATATATATTTAATTTAATGTTTTTACAAGTTAAACAAGTATATGACGTTATGGAAAGATTTGGAGCATAAAGCTACTTATGATTGTGTACCTAATTAATTTACATTTATGTAACCTTTTATATGTTTTGTATGGTGCCAAAGAATTTATACTGTACCTGTTCATGTAATGTATGCTTAAGTGTGTTTTTGCATAATAAAATCTTATATTCCAAACTTTCAAATTTTATTAATATAAGCAAATAAAGGGAAGACTTTGATCAAATTTTATTAATATAAGCAAATAAAGGGAAGACTTATATGAAAACTTTAATATGAAATAAACATTCAGAGTGAAAATTAACTAACTGGACTTTGATGACCTTAAATGTGTCTTAGTTTAGCATTAAAACAAGTTAAGCTTGATTTATTTTCTTATTACGGACTATTTTTTAAAGTTTGATTTGCCTCTTTGAAGGTTTACCAAATTCTAAACCATAGTCACATAAACACAAATTCACACATGTTTTTGCAAAACTACAACATTGAATCATGGTTGCAGTGATAAAAGAAAAATTGTTTTAAACTTTTGACTTGACTTAAAATATGTAGGACTTCCTAACAAGATAAGTTATATAAATGTAAAACTTTTTTTTATGTAACCATATAATTTTTTTATCCTATAAATTATATTTTTCATGTTTTTATTCGTATAAACTCTTTTATTTAATCTTATAAATTATATATAGATACATATATTAATTTTTATAAATTATTAATTTGTTTTTAATCCTTTATAATATAATATCGATGACATAAAATTTGTTACAATATCATTTGTTGATGCAATTATTGGTTTAAGGACAAAAATAAAAGGTACAAATTTCAAAAACATCTTTTAAAAAATGACATAAGAACAAAAATTTCATTTAAACTTAAAATGTATTATGAAATATCAAAATTTCCTAGATGAAAAAAAGTGGTTTCCAACTTTTAACATTTAATCCTGTAAAAAACTAAACTTTTAACATTTAATATAAAGAATTTAACATTTAAAAATATAAAAAGAAAATAAAGAAATAAAAAGAGGAGTAAACGAGGGAATGAATAGGACATGGAAATGATGGTCGCAAAGTGGTCCTCCCTCTCTCTCCACCTTCTTTCTTCACACCGATAATCTCGGTTTTTTGGTTTCTCTCTCTACACTTTCTTTCTCTTTCTGACTCACTCCTTTCATTCCCACATGCCACAACCTCATCATTCCTCTCAGTTTCAGGTTTTTCTCTTCTAACACCCTTTTGCTTTTTTAATCCGAATTCCATGTTGATTTGCTTCTGCAAGTGTTGTTTAATTCCTGTTGATTTTGATATGGGTATCTTCAGTTTTAATTTTTGCTTTCTGGATTTGTGTTAGGTGGGTTAGTATAATGAGAAGTGAAGTGAAAGTCATTTTTTTTTTCGTTTGTGATGGTGATGGGGTCATTGTGGTTGTTCAAGATTGTAATTTGACTTTGTTTTTGTCCACCCATTTGAGGGATTTGACTTGTAGTGTGTGCAATTGAGTGCGCTTGATGAATATGTGGGGATCACTGGTTGGACCGAAGATCGGAGTTGAACCTTTGAATTCATGGTTTCTATGTTGTTTTAGCCTTTTGGGAAAGCTAAAGGTTTACATCTGGTTCAATTGTACTGTTTAACAGTTTTGAACTAAACAGTGTATGGTTATTTGTTTCCGGTAGTTTTCAGGCAAGGCAGGTTTGGTCAAGATTTTTGAAGTCTAATTTGCTGGTAAATGAGTATCTTAATTCTTAGCTAATGGTTCGCAATTTGTGAACTTTATGGGTGATTGTTCCAACTTTCCATAAGTTATCATTGTCAGTTCTGCATTTGCTCACTATTTCTTACAATGTGATCTAGTTGACATTCAATTATTTGTAATAACTCTTTTCCCTTTGTGTTGTACTTTTACCAAATGATATGAGCTCTTAAATCTCTCTTTGCCTACTTGCATTTGTTAGTATTCACATGTTTTCTTCCAATTTAATGATCCTAGAGTATTTTTGCACTCAATGTTCAAGTTTTACTTCTGATCAGCTAAAAAAAATGGTTGATAGCTTAAGTTGATTCACTGCCATTTATTTTCATCTTTGGCCAGAAGTAGGAGTTAATGGGCCTTGGATTCTCATGATGGACAATGGCTTTTTTGATTCTCATTACTGGAAAAATGAGATTCTTGGTTGAGAAAACTTCTAATCTTTAGTGGTTGGTGAAATAGAGTACATAACTCAGCAGGCTCAAGAGCTTTCTGAAATGGATAGGTGCTGGTTTAATAAGTTCAAACCAAAGGATAAAACACAGTCTTCAAAAAACAGGGAAACTACAGGCATTGCGAAAGAAGGATCAAAACCCCAGACAAATGAAGAAGCACCTTCCAATGTGACCAAACAGAAGGTTGCAGCTGCAAAGCAGTACATAGAAAACCATTATAAGAAACAGATGAAGGATTTGCAGGAGAGAAAGGAAAGGTATATCTACTTGAACTTATATTTTGGATCATTATGATAGTACAATCTAAAGTTTCTGATGAGTTTTGTGCCATGTAAAGTAGTTGTTTTAACATACTTATAGAGTTATAGTCATCTCCCAAGAAACATAGATGAGAGATTTCTTTAGTGTCCTTGCTTTTAGTTGTCCTAGTCAAATAAGGTACCAATTAGTACTCTTTGACATTGGAATATAAATTTGTTTGATGTTCTTGATATATTGTGCTGTAAAACTTGTCTAAATCCCAAACATGTATTACCCTTGACAAAGTTTTTTGTTGTTGTTTTGGCATATTGTCTTTGATGTGTTGTTATAGATTATGTGCAATAAAGCTCTGCTGATGGAAATAGTTGTAACTTCTTAATAAGTAAACACATTATTGCAGACGTAATATGCTAGAAAAAAAGTTGGCTGATGCTGAAGTCTCTGAGGAAGAGCAGAACAATGTACTTAAATATTTTGAGAAAAAGGAAAGAGAATACATGCGTCTTAAGAGGCATAAAATGGGGGCTGATGATTTTGAGCCCCTGACTATGATAGGGAAGGGTGCATTTGGAGAGGTACATTCCACCTATATTTTCATTGAAATTTTGCTTTAAAACAAAAAACTCTATGTTTCTGGTCTTTCATATTTGTTACAAAAATTGTTAGATAATGTGACTTTGCAATATTTTTTTCTTTTGTATAGGTCAGAGTATGCCGAGAGAAAGCAACTGGTCATGTATATGCAATGAAGAAACTTAAGAAATCAGAGATGCTTCGTAGAGGCCAGGTAACAAAATCATCAGGGTTTGCTCTCAATGTTAAAGTGAATAATGTCTTGTTATACTCATTGATTACTTTTTATCCCTTTTTAGGTTGAACATGTAAAAGCTGAGAGGAATCTGCTTGCTGAAGTTGACAGCAATTGCATTGTAAAGCTTTATTGTTCCTTTCAAGATGAAGAGTATTTATATCTCATAATGGAGTATCTACCTGGTGGTGATATGATGACGTTGCTCATGCGGAAGGATATACTGACAGAAGATGAGGCCAGGTTCTATGTTGGGGAGACTGTCCTGGCTATAGAGTCTATTCATAAACATAATTATATTCATAGGTAAGCTCAAGCTGCAAATTGTCTCATTATATTAATCTTATGGGGGTTTTGTTTTCTTGCACATAAAAAAGTCATAGTATTTTAATTTTGATATGCATTCCAGAGATATCAAGCCTGACAACTTGCTGCTAGATAGAAATGGTCACATGAAATTATCAGACTTTGGATTATGTAAACCGCTAGACTGCAGTAATCTTCAGGAGAAGGATTTCTCTATTGGAAGCAACAGAAGTGGAGCCCTTCAGAGCGATGGACGTCCTTTGGCTCCTACAAGAAGCCAGCAGGAGCAACTGCAGCATTGGCAGAAAAATAGGCGAATGCTTGTAAGTCACTCAATATACATAAACAGCCATTACTGCTTTATGCCTTATGAACTTTCAGGTTAAGTGTTAAGAGTTAGTTTTACTTATTACCCTATTAACTATCAAACTACGTATGTTTTATATTGTTAAGCAAAGGATAATTGTTCTAAATAGAATATAGATACAGATATTCTTCACCGTGTATATACATTTGGTGACCTCTTATTCTGACTTCTGTTTTGGCAAGTTGCTGACTCCTATTTTGACAAAATATGGCATTTGAAGCTTTTCTGTCTTTGCAATACTGCAGGCCTATTCTACAGTTGGAACACCAGACTATATTGCCCCCGAAGTTCTTCTAAAGAAAGGATATGGCATGGAATGTGATTGGTACTATCTAATGTGTTTTTCTACTTTTCCTCTTCAAAAATAAGTTCCCTTGGTTTTTGTAAATTATATTATTTCAATATGTTCTGATGAGATTCTGGTAATGCTTCAGGTGGTCCCTGGGAGCGATAATGTATGAAATGCTAGTGGGGTATCCTCCCTTTTATTCAGATGAACCAATGTTGACTTGTAGAAAGGTAACGTCTGGATAAAATGTCAATGAATTAGGATGAATATTGTGTAGATCGAGGTTTGACACATGGAGGACTTTAACTTCATTGAATTTTGATAGGAAGCTGTGCGTAGAGAAAGCCTATATTGCCAAATAGTAGTGAATGCTACGTACAACTTACCAATTTCTTTAGGACCTTTTCATTGATATTTTGCCTGCAGATAGTTCTGAAAGGCTTAAAGCTACTGGCATTGTCTGAAAAAATAGTGTTGTTTTCTCAATTTACTTATATTGAGAATTGCATCTTTCTATTCATGACCTAATCTACCTTTTTTCCCCTTATAGTAGAGTGTGTTGTTCACAATATATTTGGACTTTTCTTCTGTTGAGCAGTGTTAAATTTTTTTATCTTGTCTTAGTTATTAATACTTTGTATTTATAACACTCCAATGTGATTACCTATATATTTTCCTTTTACTGCATTTTCTTTTATCTTCATCAATTATGATCAGTCTGTATCTGTAACCTTCAAATTTGCAGATAGTAAATTGGAGAAATTATTTAAAATTTCCAGAAGAAGTAAAGCTTTCAGCAGAAGCAAAGGATCTTATTAGTAGACTTCTATGTAATGTGGATCAGAGGCTTGGAACCAAAGGGGCTGATGAAATAAAGGTGTTGTGGTGTGTTCTTTTCTGAATTCTATAATTTACTTTGTGTTACAGTTGCATATTAACAGCATAACTGGCTGTTCTATTATTTCCAGGCTCACCCATGGTTCAAAGGCATTGAATGGGACAAATTGTACCAAATGAAGGCTGCCTTTATTCCTGAGGTTAACGATGAATTAGATACTCAAAATTTTGAGAAGTTTGAAGAGGTATATAATTATGTTTATTTCATGGATATAGATGTGGTTTTGTCTATTGTTACTAACCAGTATCATACTGCTTAATTTACTAATAATGTGTAGGTTGACAACCAAACTCAACCTTCCTCAAAATCAGGCCCATGGAGAAAGGTTAGTTCTCATAATTGAAAATTTGTATATTGTTGGTGTATTATAGTTGTGTTAATTATGGTGTTGATTTAATTGGCATGATATTTACTATGTGGGTTTTCAGTATCCCATTTCGTCACCTTTGAAGCTTTACTAATATGTTGTGAGATTATTGGAGCTGTATCACAAGTAAAGTTGTTGTCATATGCTCCTATCCTCTGTGTCTTTTTTCAGAATTACCTATCTAGTAATTTGTTTATTAGTTATCTGCATCGGTTTATCAATCTCAAATAGCAGTGTGGAGCAGTTAACTCTAAAAGTGCTATAGTGACTAGGAATGGCAACGGGTCCGGGTAGGTACGGGTATTAGGTTCCCGCTACCCGCCCCACCATAAAAAACCTGTCCGTTTACCCGGCAAGTACCCGCGAATAAAAAACCGGCGGGTTTTTCTAATACCCATGGGTACCCGTGGATAGTTCAAATAAAAAAATATTTTTTAAAAAATACACTTTTTAAACCAAATTACAATAAAAAATAGCTCTACATTGAAAATTCTACTAAATTTCACTATCATCAATAGTTAAAAATGAAGAGTTAAATATAAATGTATCTCCAAAGCATGCATAAGTAAAAAACTAAATCCAAATTACAAATAAAGATCACATAAAACATCTCTCAAGCATAAGTAATCATAGACTTAAATTACATATCTCAAATGCAAAGTACAAATAACATAAATTAATTAATTTCAATTGCGAAAGTCTTCAATTGTTAGTGATTCCCTCATAAGTAGCTTCACTTTTGCCGCTTGTTTCCTAGAACAGAGAATATTCAAATAAATATTAATAACAATTAATCTAGTGATAGTTAAAAATTGAATAAAATATTGAAAAATTACTAACATTTTCATCATCAATTCTTCGACAATCGTATTCATCTTCATTTTGTCTATCTTCATTGTTAAGGAACCTAAAAAAGAAGTTATTAGAAATTTTTAACAATTAATCAATGTTATTGAAATGAAAATTTATTTACCTTCTATCTCATTCCATAACCACTCTTGTACACACATCAATGCATCTAAGGTATCTGGATGCAATCTACTATGATGTGGGGTAAGAATTCGACCGGCAGTACTGAATGAAGACTCAGAAGCAACAATTGAGATAGGAATGGCGAGAAAATCTCTTGCAATCATTTGTAAGATTGGGTATTTTAACCCATTAGTCTTCCACCAGCATAAGATGTCAAATTGTTCATCTGAGTCGGGCAATATTTGCTCCTCCAAGTAACAATCAAGTTCTGATTTATAATTCAACGGTTCACTTTTCTTTGCAATTTGGTGTTTTGCAAAATCCTTTCTCCATGCATCTTTCCTTACAACACTCCCTTCTACTATATTTGGGATTGAACTTTGGGCAAAAGAAGTTGTTTGCTTACCCTTCATTTTTGTTTCATACTCCCTTACCAAATCTTGACAAAAACTCTGAATTTCTCCTCTCTTTTAGGTGTTGATGTCCAAAAACTCACACTTTCTCTGCCCTTCTCAATGGCATTAGCAATTATGGACAACCCATCTTTCACAATTAAATTCAATATGTGAGCACAACAACGCATGTGAAATAATTGACCACCTAAAATAAGAGTCCTAGGTGAAATCTTATCTAGAATGCTTTCAATCATAGCATCATTTGTTGAACAATTATCCACAGTCAAAGTAGAAATCTTTCTATCTAAATTCCAATCCATTAAACATTGATGTAACACTTTACCAAGAACTTCACTTGTATGAGGAGCAGAAACATAAATGAACCTAAATTTAACATACAAAGTTTAATAAATGGCATTTAAAACTAAGATACTATATTAGGACACAAATTAAACAAGTATGTGAATAAAGGAATTTTAATTAATAAAGTTTGGTGTTATTACTGCACAAGTCGATTTTATAGCTTCCATGAGTCATCAATAAAATGAGCTGTAACACTTATGTAACCTCTATTTTGATTGGAAGCTGTCCATATATTAGTAGTGATTGCAACTCTATTTGGAATGCTTGATAACACCTTCATTGGTTGATCCTTTGCTTCCTTGTAATCCTTCATGAGAGCACTTTTCATAGTGTTTCTTGACACCAGCTTGAACAGAGGTTGCAAAGCACTACAAAATTCCTTAAATCCTATATGATCAACCATTGACAGCGGGTACTCGTGAAGAACTATCATTTTACAAAGAGCAAGCCTAGCCATTTCTTGATTGAACACATAGTTTCCAACAACTACTGTTTCACTCCCTTGCTTCTTAGTTTTGATAAATGATTGTCTAATGTCTTGTGATAACCGAAATGTGCAGTTCTTCCAGTGATTATGTAAGTGTGATGTCCCTTGCTTTGATTCACCCAATAGTTTTTTCTGACAGTAATTACACACAACTTTCATATTTCCATCTATTAATCTTCTTTTAAAGTGATTCCAAACCCATGAAGTCTGTTTTCTTAAGCCAACAGTTGGAAGAGAATTATCAGTTTCATTTTGAGTTCCATTATCAACATCATTCATAGGAACATCATTTGTGTTTCCTGGATTTGATTCACCTACATTAGGTGCCATAGGTTCCTCTTGTTTGTCACTACCTTCAACAGGAGTAGAATTTTGTGGAGTAAACATCCTGCAAATCATTAAAAATAAAAGCACAATCAAATTAAAGTATTGAGAAATTTTGTAGAGCAGACATCCTGCAAATAATTAAAAACAAAAGCACAATCAAATAAAGTAGCTTCCTAGGTTGATCTCTACTCCCTACCAGATGCTTTGTACTGTCTTTGGATGATTTAAGAAATGCATACTAGTACTAAAGTTGGTATCAACCTATCAATTAGATATGTGTGTAATTATGTTTTTGGATGATTTAAGAAATGCATACTAGTACTAATTGAGTCATGCAATTTTATGTTTTACATCCCTAGTCGAAATGAATGATTTAAAAAATGCATTACTGATTTGTTGGTTAAAGTAAAATCCTGTCTTTTATTATTGTCTAACATAAAAACATAATGTTTTGTGTAACAAAAAAATGCATTACTGATTTGTAAGCTAAAGTAAAATCCTATCTTCTATTATTGTCTAAACATAAAAACATAAGTTGGTATCAACCTATCAATTAGATATGTGTGTGTAGTAAACCAAAAAAAAAAACTATATATACACCTTTAAATCTTTAAGATCTCCTAATTAGGTTATCCATGCTTAGTGCATCATTCTATATATATGGCAAAGAAAATGTCATGCACTTAATTAATGATCAGGTCATGACTTCATAGTTCATTAGTCTAATGCATCTAAATCATATTTCCTGTATATTTATTGGCTTTTCTCTCACACACTGCAAATAGAGTCGAAGAGGGAGTGCTTCTATTTCCTTAAGCCAAACAAACAAAAATAAAGCACTAGTGCAGACAGTGACCAGGTTTTTGCGTGAACTGAAAACAAACCCCACAGATCCTGACTGCTCTAGGAGCACATGAGGTTAAGGGTAGTTATATATTGTGTGAAGATAAAAATTAATCATTATAACCACAGATCCTGACCATCTACAGAATAGGAATAAGAATCAATGAATGTTATGCAAAACAAAAAAGCTTCCATATTCATCAGTAAAGGGCAGAGCATAAAAATCAGATAAGCAGAGGGAGCCAAATATAGAAAGCAATTAAGCAACAAGAGGGTCAGAAAAATAAGAAAGAAAGAATACTTAGATTGGGCTGCAACCACTAGTGGAGGGCAAAGGCTTTGGCCAGTTTAGACTTCAGACGTTCCGATGAGGGTTGGGGTCACCGATAAAGTAGAACTTATGAAATAAAGGAGTGAGGAATCTAGCCTCTGAGGAGTGAGGACATAGGTTTGAGGAGAAAATATTTTAAGGTTACCACGAAAAAGGAAACAAAGATTGAATCTCCACAGACTACTCATCAATAGAGGGGTATTACTGTATATTCATGGGTAGCGGGTACCTGCTGGTATGGGTACCAGCGACCCGTCCCATTAACCAACGAGTTTCAAAAAACCCGCTACCCGTGGGTACCCGTTAAGGAAACTCATTTAAAATCCGTTGCGGGTTTAATCTGTGGGTACCCACAGGTACGGGTTTAATTGTCATCCCTAATAGTGACAAGCGGAGTGACTGCTATTTTAGATATTATAAAAATACAAACTACATAATTTTACTACATGTAAATACTCAAAAGAAAAACACCCAAAATTAAAGAAATCATTATAAACAACAAGTTATGGCTACTTTACACACATTCGCCATCAATCTAGGAGCAACAAAAACATAAAGCCTCTTTGGATGCAAAGATAGAAGAATTGTTGAGGGTTTCTCTACCGGAAAAAAACTCTATGCTTCCAGTAGAGAAGCTCTGTAAGAGTCTGTCTGATTCTATTCTCTCTTTTTTATTTTAAAAATTGTTTTCAAAAACAATTTTATTCTATTAAAAAAATGTATTTCTCCTATAAAACCCATCAAGTTTTGAAAATTGTTTCCAATACACATCTTAAAAACTAGTTTGGGGAAATGCATTTTGAAAACAAAAATGTGTTTGATTAAAATGGTCATGAGTTGGTTTTTTGTTATTTTCAAAATAGTTTCCAACCTATTTGAAAACAATAAAAATTGATTTTGAGATTTCTTTTTTTTTACTTAAGCTTCTTAAACTCGCTATTTATGTCAATTGTCATGTTGCCACCATTAATTGTCGCTGCCATTGTTGGTCACGACCACCGTCACCAATCGTCAATCTGCAATCATTGCTGCCGATCATCAATCTTCGTTCACCACCACTTGTTTTTGGTTGTCAACCACCATCTTGGGTCTCCAGTAACTATTGCTCGTGTATGGCTTTTACCGCCGGTCACCGGCCACCACCATCAATCGTTGTCTTCAATCTCTAGAGTCATTATCGATCTTTTGCCACCATCTCTATCTTCGGTTGGAATGACAATAATAACGGTACCTATAGGTACCGCCCTGAACCCGTATTGATTTATTGGTTATTACCCACTTGGCCTCAGTATGAGTATTAATTACTCTTTTCGTACCTATACCCACCTCATTATATTTTGATAATAATAATAATAATTATGTAATAAACTTAAAATTATATATTTAATTAAAAATTTATTCTCAACTTTTATTTATAATTTCTTGTTATTTATTATTCTTTAAATATAATTAATAATTTAATATATAATTTATTTAACAATAATAAGTAAATTAAAATTGTAGAAAGTAATATCAGGTATCTGTGGGTATACCTAAACTTGATGAGGGTGAGATTGGGTATTAAAATTTAATAATTGCTTCTTTTATACCCAAACCCAAACTCTCCATACATTTTCTAGGGACAGGGATGAAGAGGGTCAAACCTGCCCCTGCCCATGTTTTGTTGTCATTCCTAGTCTCGGGTAGCAATCTTTGAACATCGAACGTTGGTCACCAATCACCAACCACCACTTGTCTTTAGTAGTCAGTCTTTGGCCACCACTACTGGTTGTCATGAAGGAGGTATTTCATGGGATTGAAATTTGACAACAATATTTTAAATTTTGAAACAAAAAAAAATATGGTTTATAAATTTGTAAACTTAAAATCTAAAACCACCCCAAACGTGCTCTTAAAACTGAAACAACTAAAAGATATTTTCTATTTTTATTCTGTTTTATTTTTCTTCTGTCACTCATTTTTTATAGTAGTGCTGGATTACTTATACCTGAAATCATTGAGCATCTTTTCGATAAGAAAACCTGATAAGAACTTGTTGGAAAATTGAGCTTTGTCACTCTCTTTGCATGCAATGCAGTGTGAAGTAGTTGCACCCATCCTCGTATGCATGGAAATTTAAGAAGGTAGCTCAGCATATGTTGTTTGCACAATGCGAAGAGACAGATTTCTTTGTCCATTCCAAATACAATTTTTTTATCTATCAAACAACTTTTCTTTTCTTTTAATTTTATAAGAACAGAAATACACCTTTCAAAAGCAGAATCAAACTGACTCTTAAGCTCTTCTAACTTGAATCCAAATAGGCCTACTATAGTAATGAAGTAAAAGAAAATGAAAGATGATGGTGAAATTAATAGGAAATGAACATAACAATTACATTAACAGAGTGCAGAATGTGAACTGGGTGGGAATTCTAAGGAGGAAAGAAAGAAAGAATGAAACACAGTATAAAAAAAATCCTATAATGTGTGAAGGAATAGAGGTCAAAATAGAACTACCTTTTTGTGGAATATTTTACCTAGTCCCCCAACCCCCAAAACAATTGTCCCAGGGATAAAAATGGTTTTTCAGGCCTATATAATGGTAATGTTGCTAAAGCGGCAAAAGGCACTATTTGAATCCTATAGTGGCTTGGAGTTGGTCCACTCTACTATCCAACTAATAAAGATGTTAGTAAGAAACTCAATTTTATATTGGTTGAATCAAGCAAAGGTATGCCTAATCTCTTCCAACCACCTCTTGGGAGGTTCTGATATTTCAAACCAAGATAATACAAGTATTCTTACTACCACTTCTAGCTCACAATAGGTATTCTAAATCACTCCTGGTTTTACGTTTGAACTCTCCATGAGAACAAGATTGAGTACACCAAGCCACTCTGGCTATCTGGGTATTCTTTGTCACTAAGTCACCCCTGACTTACCCAGGTATTCTTTAACAAAATAAGTCACTCATGGCTTACAACTGAGTATTCTTTAAAAAAAAGTCACTCTTGACTTTACAACCCAAAGGTTAAGATGAAAGGATAAACAAAACAAGGATAACTCTCACAAACAGGATTTACAATCTTGCTTAGAAAGAATAATTTCACTATGTGAAAGATAAACAATAAGCTCACTAGATGTTGGGTATAGCAGCTTCTAGTTACTCTAGGTTAGTGTTTGAATTTGAACTAGGGGTTTTCATGTTTGCAGATCAATCCGATGAACCTGACAATCTGAATCGAACAAATTGAATTGGTTCAGATTTTTCGCTTGGTTGGGTCTAACCCGAACCGATCATGTTCGGTTTGGTTCACATATTCAGCATTTTTAAATCCTGACTCAACTTGAACCAAATCGATTAAGTGTACATATATTATTATATTTATTTTATATTTTAATTTAATAAATTTAGTAACCTAACCTAATTTCAATTGTGTCTTTGTTATAAAATTATGAATTTTTAATAGATTAATGGATTTGGCTAATTTGAGGTATAATTTTTTTTTAATTTAATGAAAAGAAGTTTTGATTTTTTTTTTACGAACCGAATCAACCCGATTATCACTAGTTCAATTTAGTTCAAATTAGGGAGAGAAATTTAAGCAATCTAAACCAACCTAAACTAATTAAAATTAATTGGTTTGGATTTTTTCCCCCAAAAACCAAACCAATTTGAACCGTGAATACCCCTTAATTTGAACAATTGGAGAGATGAGAACTTTTGAACACTTGATAATGTTTACAATGTTATTCTTCTCTTAAAGCTCGGGCTGCCTGATATAGGACACATAAAAATGTGACTGTTGAGACTAAACAAATGTTGCACGTCTGGTTGTTTTGAACTAGCAGTTAAATGCGTTTATGAAACTCTCCACCAACTCTTCACTTATCTCAGAGCTTCCCATACCGATTATCACTTTCGTATGCAAGTTGATATGTTTGAGTGGCTTGTTGCAGAGATAAGCTGAAAACACTACCTGTGGTGAAAACTTGCTTTTCTATGTACCACTTGTTTTTCTTATTCGGTCCACTTGCATATCACCGCTTGAGCCTTTCTCTACTTCAATCCACTTGCACAAAATAATTTCCAATTGAAATACTGTACAAGATGATGAGAATAAAAAAATCATAAACGTGTAGATCAGAGATTTACTTAAGCTACTTGAGCTTCTACATCTCATCATCAGAAGCTTCTGTTATCTTATATCTGCTAATAGGATTCTGTGTCTTAAGAAGCTTCTACATCTAGTACATCAGATGGTCTGATCTAATCATAAGATGCTTTTGATGTAAAGACCTTCTGATAAGCTTGTTCATCTTCTGATGTTTTAGAGATTCTGAGATGCTTCTTACATAGACCTTCGACAATGCGTCTTCACCTTCTAATACTTTGTCTACTTATTATCATCATCTTCTGATGCTTCATCTTTTTCCTATTTTTACCTCTGAAGCTTCGTCTTCTTCTTGTCTTCATCTTTGATTCTTCATCTTCTTCTTCTTAGCTTCGTTTTCTCAAGCTTCGTCTTCTATTGCTGAGTCTTCATGATATGTGTCTTCTCTTCTTGTATCTTTGTCTAAGATGTGCTTCTCTTGGACTTCTTCATCTTCATTTACATGTTCTACATCTAATACTTCAGGTCCTTCGTCTTCATATTCGGATTAGATACGTCTTCGTCTCCATAGAATGAAGTTACGTCTTCATAACAAAAATTGTATCTTCGTCTTGCAGGAATGCACCTTGATGAGCTGTCTTCATAACAAAAATTGTCTTTGTTTTGAAGGAATGCATTTTCATCTCTACTTTAATAGGTGCATCTTCAAAGCTGCTTCTTCTATCCATGGGCTTATACCTTTGTGTGACTCAAGCTATCTCTTATCATCAAGAGTTGCATCTATGTCTATCTTGAATAAATATGCGTCTGATCATGCTGAGACTGCATCTGACTTGACTAATACTGCATCTATCTTGGCTGCATCTACGTCTAACATGGTTGAGTCTGCATCTGAGTTGTCACTCTTGATAAGCTGCATCTTATACATTTTTTTGAGCTGCATCTGCATCTTATGAAGGGAATCAGCTGCATCTTATCATTGATGAAGTCTTCTTTGTTCATTTTGGCTTGCATCTTTCTTATAATTATACCTGTTTTATCATCTGAAACATTTCTCAAAGATAAACATTAGATAATCAAACTTAATCTTATTTGTTATCATAAAAACCACTTGGGTATTTAGTGTCTGTCTAGTCATTCGGACCTTCTGAACCTAACAACCATCCCACATACCTTTGAATAGTGCAAAGCCTTCTAGCAAGGGGTACAAACATATAGTAGTTGTTTTTTTTTTGTGTGTGTATATATGTACATATATGAAAAATATTATAATAGCCGTCATCCAACTATCCCATTTTCGGGGTTAGCTGCTGCACATCACTATCCAGGATTTGACAAATATGGATATTTCGTTACTTTTCTAATTAATATAATCATCATAATTAATGTAACAAATATGTCAAATAGAAATACTAAAACAACTTGGAACAACCCAATGAACCATTTAGTAGCCCAAAATACAAACAATTCAGAGCAAATTACTAGTCCAATACATCTAAACAAGGTTAAATTAGATACAAACTAAATATGTTCATGGCTAAGTAAGTTCCTAATGGAGTCCTCTTCAGTGTAGATTAATTTGCCCAGCCTAGGTTCTTATTCTTCCATATTTTGCTTATTATAAAGCATCTTCCTTGGCCCTTTAGCCCAAGTTAGATGAATTTACCTAACTTTGGTTCTTTTTCCCTACTCATAATTCCTACTAGCCCAATTAAAGGACCCCCTTAATAACAAGACATAAGCTTTACACACACTCACACACACATTACATACAACAAGAATTAAAAAGTGTGAACAGTCCCTTACCAATTCTCACGAACTCATGTAAAAAGGAATAAATCTACGTGACATAGATTAATGTCATCATACACTATAAGAATACAATTCAAAAGAAAGTATATTTACCCAAAGTAAAAAAAAGAATCAAAATAATAAGACCCTCTTTGACATAAAAAGCAACCTTGCACTGCCCTCCGTAGCCCTCTTAGAAGGAAGCAATATTTGGGAAGAAGAGGAATTGCCTCTCAAGAAGCGATCCCATAAAAATCTTTCTCTTTTGTTTCTCCTTTTTTTCCTTACCAAAAACCATCCCCTCTCTTGTAAGGGTCACTCTTTTATTCAGGTAGATTAAGCTTGATTACCAATGGCGGAAGGCCAAAATTCCGCCATAAAAACACGCAAGTGTGCCTTATGGCACTGCCATGGTGGACATTCCTTCACAAATTCTGCATAACGGTTGCCAAAAAATCCACCATGCCATGGCACTATTGCACCGCCATGTCAGTTATTTAACAACACAGGCTTGATCTCCAAGTAATCAAGTGCTAGTGCTCTCACTATCTCCTGAGTTTTAGCTTTATGATGGTTGGCACTTCTCTGACTGTAACCATCTTGTTTTAGCTTTATATAGGTAGATTAAGCTTGATCTCCAAGTAATCAAGTGCTAGTGCTCCCACTATCTCCTGATTTTTAGCTTTATGACTGTTGGCACTTCTTTGACTATAATCATCTTGTTTTTCCACTACCTTCTAACTAAGTCTTCTTGTAATTGTTATATTTTTTTTTTTTTATTCTGTTTCTTATTCACTTTTCTAATTATAACCAATTTGTTTTTTCCATTATCTTTTAACCAAGTCTTCTCGTAACTACCATATCTTTTTTTTTTATTCTAAGTTATTTTGTTATTATTTTTTTCAAATTAAAAGATGGGATAAAATTGGTTATTCACCTGGACACAGAGTATGTCACGTAATAAGAAATAAGGTTTTTTGAATGGTGTTGTTAGGAACCCAAAATTGATGAGAGAAAGAAGAAAAAGTTTTATTGAATAGTGAGAAAAGAACAGAAAATAGGAGAGCACTCTCTCCACCAAGGGTTTTCCCTTCGCAAAGGATTTCTCCTTTCACGAAGAACTAATGCCAATTTACAATTACAATTAAAACCTCCCTCTCCCCTGCTCCTATTTATAGCTAATAAAACCCCTTTAACTGACTAACTAATTCATTAATATTCTAATCAGCCTAACTAATTTTCCCTTCTCCTTATATCCTAACAATACTCCCCTCCTCAAAATCAACCTTGTTCTCAAGGTTGGAATTACAAAAGCTTAAAATTCTTGTTGACTAAGACAGCCATGGTTATTGACCCATTGCGGCTCAAATGAAAACAAACACCTGACTTCTACATAACAGCTTGCATCTGGTGGCTTTGGTGGTGGTAATGGCACTTCTAGATTATGTATACTTTCATTCTCCCTAGATATCATTTGAAGATTTTCATCTTGCTGTCTTAGTTGCATTGACAGGCTTGCCAGATTTTTTGAAACCCATAGTTTATCCACCATATCTTGTTCCAAGACGTTCATGGATGAATAGATCATACCAGCAATTTTACAGGATTGCGCCTCTCCCTTTTCTTCCCTTTTAGCCTCAAGAATGATTTCTTGATTCTTCAACAGTTTATGATTTAACTCTAATGTGTTGGTCATGCAAGAATGATCATTCAATCCACAAGAATTTGTTGTCTCCTCCAAAGACACCTTCAAAGATCCTTCTTGTTCCGATTTATTTTCTTGGTTCTTCACCAACTGCTGCCACATTTGTTTATGGTCAAAAAAATTGTTGGTCCTCTCTTTCAAGAACCCTGGGGAAGTTTTTTCTTCAATGCAATTTGCTGTCTCTTTCAAGAACCCTGGGTCCCAGGGGGTTGCTCCTTTCAAACGTGGGTAGAACTACTTTCTTTAACCAAGAACGCGTTGGGGCATCTTCATCTTCTCCCTCGTCTTCACTAGAACCCGTTTTGGTGGTGTTGGAGTTCCCATCTTTGTTGCTGGGTGTTTTCTTGGTGAGGCAGTCTATGACGAGGTTGTGAATTTGGTTCAAATCAGGCATGTGCTCTTCCATTGCAAAAGGGGCAAAGCGGTAGGTCAGACCAATTTTTAGGAACCCAAAATTGATGAGAGAAAGAAGAAAAAGTTTTATTGAATAGTGAGAAAAGAACAAAAAATAGGAGAGCACTCTCTCCACCAAGGGTTTCCCCTTCACAAAGAATTTCTCCTTTCACACAGAGCTAATGCTCAATTTACAATGACAATCTAAAACCTCACTCTCCCCTTTCCTTATGCTCTTATTTATAGCTAATAAAACCTCTAACTGACTAACTAATTCATTAATATTCTAATCAGCCTGACTATCTTTCCCTTCTCCTTATATCCTAACAAGTTTTTCCAACTTTCATCTGATTAATCAGTTTTGTTGTATCAATTTTGTCGTTATGCTTGTAGCAAGCTGTTAATGGAACCCTTTAGTTTGCAGATGAAATGATTTACTTTAGATGACATTGGGATTTCACTCAAGTTTTGATAACAATAACTTTGAATTCAAGCACCTCTTCATTTGAATTCATTGATCGTTAGTGTTGATGAGGAGTGTCCTAGTCTGAATTTGTAATTTGACCTGTTATTTTGTGCAGATGCTGTCTTCTAAAGATGTTAACTTTGTCGGGTACACGTATAAGAACTTTGAAATCGTGAATGATGATCAACTACCCGAAATTGGTACATACATTTTCATATTGTGTGTATATTGTGTTTATGTTTTGTTTAAACCGTTTCATCTCATTTTCATCACTTTTTTTTTTATAATAAGAAAGTTCCTTTTTAATATATTGCTTCTAACATTCTTAGATTCTTTTGCTCCTGTTATATTTGTAAATCTAATCACTCAATTTTTTTGCTCTTAACCTTGTTTAATTGAGCGTCATGAACATGCGATGAGGTTTTTATCACTAGGGGATGGAAAATTTTATCGAGAATGTACTTGGATAAATTTGCAGACACTTGAACTGTAGCTTAGTTTGAATGATCTAGATTGTGCATATATTTTGTTTAGTTTGTGCAAATATATTTTGCCTTCTAATAATTAATGTACTGGTAGTGGTATCTACTTTCAACTTTTATCAACAGTTTTCAGTTTATTTAAACCCATTTGATTGTGGCCTTTAATGCAACAAACCTTTTGTTATTTACTAAAGAAAGAAAATTATATGTTATTGCTACCCCCTTGAAAACTTTTTGGTTGATGCATCAATTGACTGTAATTTCAATAAAATGTGATTTTGCTGATCATACCGTTGAACCTTGCTGCTTGTTATATATTATGTGTTTGTTGTTTTTATTAACCCCCAACACCAAGTTTATTGTTCTTTTCCAAATTTATTCACCATTGCACTAATCTTCACAAACGATATGGGTATGTGTTAACAGCTGAATTGAAGAAGAAGAGCACAAAAACTAAGCGGCCATCTATTAAGACCCTATTTGGTAAGTATGTGTTCATTGTTCATGCCTTGCACCCACTATACTTGTTCATTTTCATGAGATGTAGTGGTTCAGTTCACTTATAAGAAATGCTGTGATACCAAATAGCTCCATCATAGAACTATACATCCTTCTTCATGACTTTACGGTGTAGTTTGTCACGTCTCTGAAATTTTAGAATACTCTCTTATCTGGTGATAATTTAAAAGTTATGTTAATGATAACTATAACTGATATTTTTGTGTTAATAAGATTGTCTCAAGTAATAGATCAGCAATTCCTGGAAAAACATTAAAAACATACATTATATTCAGTTAAGGCAACACTAATTGGTTTGGATCCTGGATCAGGGATGAAGGTGTGCAGAATATTGAAATTGGAAACCCACGATTCTATGTACAATAAATTTATGATATTATTGATGTTGCACATTTCAATTTCAAGAGCAAAAAGCAAAGTTGTCTTTACTGTTACATATAGAGACAAACAGCTATTTAACAGAGTGTCAAGCTTGAAAATTTTAACTGTCTTGTGGTTGATAACTTGAGCCAATTACATGTTGCAGATGATGAATCGGCTACAGCTGCTAATCAACCTGCCCAAGGGAGCTTCTTAAAACTCTTACCTTCTCAACCAGAAATTCCTGAGAAGAGTGAATCTCAATGATCCCAGCTAGTAATATTTTACAGGACTTTTACAAGGCCATTGAGGTATGATGACTAAATGCCGAGTTGAATACTGATTGTTTTAGTCTTTCCCACATTCTTTTGTTAGTTTGGCTTGGATAGTTATGGGAGCAAAGGCTCTGAAACTGTGGTTTTGGGTAGATGGGCTTTGGGTTGACTGGGATATTTGTCTGTAGAAAAATCTTTGAAGGTATATATTCGTTACATTTTTGGTTGGTGGTGCATTCTTTTGTTCACCATTTATCAAGCTGCAATGTGTTGAAAATCCAAGTTATTTCTTGTAATTAAGTTACTGCTGAAGTGCTGACGACGATGTGCAATTCTCACATTCTTTTACTATCATGTATTCATTAGGTTTTTTAAGGTAAGATTTCCTTTCTCATCTCACTTCAAAAGGTCTAATTTTTACAAATTAAATTCTTGTGCTCATATTATGGCTTGCCACATTTTCCTTTTTGGGGTTGTTATTTTTGTTTTTGTAAACTACGAAGTGTTTCGATATCCGGCATTAATTCCTTATTATGATTTCAAGATAAAATAATTATTACAGTACAATAGATTGGTTTAGTATCAACTATCAAATAGTTTTGATGATGGAGGGAAAGAAGAGAGCACCTTTTTTTTCCTCCATTGTGTGGTATATTTTAAAAAGTGAAATGATGAAAAGAAAATTAGACTCAATTAATTGTAACCCCTCCAATTTGGAGAGCAAAGAAGATGGAAAGTTTTTCTTTTTTTTTTTTGGCAACAAGAGGTATGCAAAAACAACATTATACTAAAAGAGATCTCGACTATCCTGGGACTCCATTATCACCAATAACATGCAGACATGGAAAGGGTGATTTATAAAATATAAGACCTTTTTTTCTCTTAAAGGATATTTTTATTATTTTATATACATATATTTTATTAAAATATCTATAAGATCATTCCTTTTTTACGTGCCTTTTTGTCTTTCCTTGTTCTTTCTTTTCTTTCATTTTCTTCAATGAAATATACCAATGTAAATACTATGGGTATCATAAAACTAACCTTAGAATTTATGTAGTAGAACGAACACATTGTAATTTCTACAACAGATGTACATCAATCGTATCATATTCTTACTTGTACAGCTAAGGGTCACGAGAATCCTCGAAGCAACTATTAGAAGAAACTATTAGGGATGAAAATGTGTTAGACTAAATAAATTTTGCATAAATAAGTCTGTTTTGTCAAAAAAATAATCATTAAGTTTGACTTGATATTCTCCTAAAAAAAAAAAATTTGACTTGATATTTATCATAGGTTTTTAAGGCCTAGCCCTTTTTTTTTTCAAAGCTTCGTTTCCTTTTAGCCTATATAAAAACTTTTATATTAATTTTTGTGTTAAAATAATAATTTGGTTATGTAAACTGTTTTATTTTAATCTTTTAATTTTCAAATTTATTTTTTATAATTTTTCATTTAAGTCCCTATGCTTAATAATAAGTAATAGTATTAATTAATTATGCATATATGCATGGGAGATGATCTGTTGATATAAAGTGTAATTCAGACTATGAACCCAAATTAACTTTACCATTTATAATAACTTAGTATATATAATAACGCTAATATATTGTGACAATTACTTAGATTTAATCAATCAATTAAACAATTTTATTTTGTTTAAATTTTGTTTGAATGATTTAGAGTACTCACGATTTAACCGATTTCTATTTTAATTTTATTTCCTAAAATCAAGTACCACAATCTTTTGTTTTAATTATTTATAATTTTTTAAATATGTACAATTCTTTCCATAATAAATAGTAAAAAATCATATAATCATATTAATTTTGATAAGTTTTATTGTAATTAATAGCTTTAGCTTAAATTAAGTAATTAAATCATTTTAGTTAATTGTTTATTCGATTGATTGTTAAGGAATTCAATTAGCATTGCTTTTTATTTGAATTAATACCTATTCTTTTAAATGTTTTTTTTTTAAATTTTTATTTTATCCTTAATTTTCTCTCTCCTCTCTCCCCTACATAATAATTTTCTCTACTGGCGCTCTCTCTCCTCTCCCCTCCCATTATTTTCTATCGTTGTCTTCTCTCTCCTCATTTTTTGGTTAGTATATACATGTAATATATTTATTTAATTTCTTATTTTTAGTATAGTAATTTAATTAATTTTTAGTATAATTAATTTATTATTTTTAGTATAGTTATTTAATTATTATTTTTTATTATAATAATACATATTTATTATATTAATTTACTTAATAAATTATGTGTTAATATAATTATTTAAGTTAAATATTTGATTAGTGTCATTAATTACATGAAGTATAGATATTTAATTTCTTATTTTTTTAGTGTAGTAATTTAATTAATTTTTAGTGTACTTAATTTATTAGTTTTAGTATAGTTATCTAATTTATTATTTTTTATTATAATAATTACATGTTTATTATATTAATTTACTTAATGAATTGCATGTTTAGTATAATTATTTAATTAAATATTTGGTTTGTGTAGTGTAGTATAGTTATTTAATTTTTTATTTTTTTAGTAGAATAATTTAATTTCTTATTTTATAGTATAGCAATTTAATTTCTTAATGATTATGTTTTTAGTATATTTATTATTTTTTATCCCTCCTATTACTCTCCGACGAGAGTAAAAAAAGAATTTTCAATTTTTTTTTTTTTTACTTTCAAGTAATAGTTTGTCGGAGAGATAAAATAAAATATATATAAGTTTTTTATCATGAGAGCATATGTTACTTTCAAATTAGGGGAGATAAAACAAAATATATATACAAGTTTGTTTTTTTTTTGCAATTCCAGATTTTAAAAGATTTTCAAAATATCTTATATTACAAATATTGTACTTCTTAATGTAATCTTTCTTAACCATATTTCAAATTCCATAATTCATAATGTACTTCTTGTACCTATATTACAAATTTAATCTACGATCTACTTTTTAACTTTATTATGAATTTTGTAATATAAAATGTATTTTTTAATTATATTCTAGATTTCATAATTTGCAATATAATTTTTTTAATTATATTACAAATTTTGTAATTCGTAAAATAACTGTTGAAAGTTATAAATTATATGATTTGTAATTGTTATTTAAGTATATTACAAATCACATAATCCATAAATCCTTTTTTTTATTATTATTCATGAGCCAATCATAATAACATTTATTTTCTCTCCCTTAAAGGTCACTATTGAGTAAGGATAATGAATGAACTTGTACCTTGAGTAGAGATGTTATCTATTTGTATTCACTTCGGAAATCATGACTTGTATTTTCCTATGTTTTTATTTCTTAATTAAAATGTTTGGCTTATAAAAAAACTTGTATACCTTGAGTAACCCCCCAACCCATCCCCTAATTAACGAGATCTCTTATTTAACTAAGTATAAGTATAAATATGAAAAAAATACTTGATTTATTAAGTCAAAAATGGAAACGAGAATATTCTCACCTTACTCCCATCCCTATTTTGTGGACTAAAATATCTTAAACTCTATCACTTGATATTATATGTTTTTGTATATTGGTATTCTTTTTTTAAAATTTATGTGGTTGGATACTTGAATACTTTGCTTTATTAAATAAATTTTGAATTAATATAATTATATTTAAACAATTTACTTTTTATTGAAAAATTAATGTAATTGTTTTACAAGTTCGAGACAGGTATAGATATACCTACTACCTACCCAATAGAACAAGGATGAAACATAAATTATATACTCGTCAAGTATTAGAAACAAGGATATGAATCAGTTCGAGACAAAAAATGAGATGAAAAATATCATATTCATCCACATCCGGTTGCTATACCTAAATGATATTAAGATTGTCATGGACCCACTGCCATATTAGGTAATGCCGGAAGTGGGTTGCTAAGAATATTTCTGTGTAAGGCCAATGGGTCTATTGCTCGTGCCAATGCTGTTACAGTTTAGAGTGGAAAGGTTAAGGTTCAAGGTGGTTTCATGGATCCAAGGTGAGTTCAGGTAGTCATGTGCATTATAAATTAAGTAATTCATAAATCTATAACATTTGATACTAAAAAATATTTACGGATAATTAAATTCATAATGTTTATTTATGACATTATGAATTTGGTTATATGTAACATTCATAGCAATATTGTGGTAAAATTAACAAATTTTGTGGAACTATTCGCTTGGTGATTGTTATTGTGGCCCAAACAGAGGGGGCACAAAATAAGACTTCAAAGTAAGCCTAGGAAACCTTAAAAAGGGGAGGTTATTTTAAGGATTTCAAAAATCAGTTTAATTTTTATATACTGACGCTAACGGTATAAATTTTACAAATCAACAAATTTATCATTATTATGAATAAAAAGTTATCATTAATGTTAATATAAAGTTTTTTACATTGACTATGTAATTTTTTTTTTCTCTTTCAAAATTCTGAGGGTGCAAAAAGAAAAGGAAATATAGAAATTGAAATCTAAAAGAGAAAATAGATATGTAGGGACCATGATTAAAAATGGTATAGGATCGAAGTTCAAAAGAGAAAATTGGATGCGTATGTAAGACTTATAAATAAATCTATAAAAATCCAAAGGAAAAAAAAAACTTGCAAATACATGAACCAAAAAGTATTATCAAATTTTCAGAACATAAAATAATTATGAAAAAATAAAAACTATAAAATTAGGAAAGAGAAATATTAAATGAGATGCCACCAAAATTTGTATTTTTAATATAGAGGATTTGTTTAAAAGAATGTTTAGAGAATTTGTTGCTAGCGTTTATCTTTTTAAAATACTATTCGATGACTTTTCTCATGTCTTAATCATGTATAATCTTAATAGTTTAGAAATTACCTTAATCCTCTTACTGTTAAGAAGGTTTTTTTTTTAGCGTGTAAGCTTCCTAACTTACCTTTTAAGTATTGTATTTCTTTAATTCTTATCATTTGGTACTTCATGTACATTGACTAAAATGAGTAAATTTTATTAGACATTACATGTTAGCACAATCCAAAATCATAACTAAACGTATTTTTATCAATTGTAAAAAAAAAACAAACTTACTATTTTTAATTCCCTAACTATTGTTCTGGTTTAGCATTTTCCTATTTATTTTTGGACTAAAGTTTGTCTAGATTTTTCTAAAGGTTGCTTTTCGTTACTAGAATCCCTTTTCAATAAAAAGATTATTTCAGAATTTGATTTTCCACCTACTGTTTTTTTATTTATCACCTACTGGTGAGAAAAATACTAATATATTTTTCATTTTGTACTCTCTGGCAGTGCATTGTCAAATAATAAAAAATTTGTAAATTTTTTTACTCTCCGATGGTGCACTGTCGGAGAAGTAAAAAAATTTGCAAATATTTTTACTTCTCCAGCACCAAAGAAGTTTTTCATACGTTGCACATATTTCTTCTTCTTATTTTTACTTATTTTCATACTAATAATAATAATAATAATAATGGAAGAGGAAAGAGAGAAGAAGAAAGAGAGTGGGAAAGACGGAGAATAAAGAAAGAGGGTGGGGAGGAGAGAGAATAGACTATAGGAAGAGAGAGTATTTAAAGTTAGGGTTAGAAGAGATAAAATTGGTATTTGCCAAAAAAATTAAAAATAGTAGGTGTTAAATAAAATTTTGGTAGGTGTGAAATGAAAATCTCCTAATTTTTTATGACTCCTAACTCAATATTATGTTGGACAACCTTTGGGTGCTTTCTTTTTGCATTCTCTATTATTGCTTTTCCCACCCCAAAATCTACATTTTTGAAAATGTCCTCATCCTCATCTTCCTTTCTCATGTGTGTTGCGTGCCACATCCCCCACTCAGAGACGCCCCCGTTGCATCCCTCCGCCCCTACCCCTACCCTCCAACCCCCTCAAGTCCTCACCCTACTGCCTCCAACCCCACGGAAAATCATGACCACCCCTACAAACCTCCCACCCTCCTACAAACTGACACCTCGCGACACCCCGCTCCTACCCCACGACTTACGGATCTCATGATCTACAATATTTCATTACCTCACTTGTGGTTTTAATGATCTGCAACATTTCATCACCTCACTTGCAAATCTAATGATCTACATCCATAATTTTTTTTTGTGGATCTTGTGATTCATAAATGTTAATGCACTTGAAAATAAAACTATGGTGTGGATAACATGATCTGCAATTATGTAATTATATAATTACGAATAACATGATCCATTATATATATATATATTTTTTATTCAATTTTTCAACTTGCAGATCACATGATTCACAACATATTAATCCCATTTTGTTTAGTGTGGGTGCAAAGGGATGGTAGTGTCGCGAGAAGGCCCAAGAGAGAATGGTAATTTGGAGAATTGGTATTTTTGGGGTGCAAATAACAAAAATGGGAAGTGTTAAAAGAAAATGCCCAACCTTTTATTGTAGACCTTGAGTTTATTTAATTCATCAAGATTAATATGAGGTTAAGGATACTCGAAATATATAACTTTTAGAGCTTGAAGGGATGCCAATAACACACTAAATGGTTCATCAACCTCAAGCATAGGGCACACTATACTAGTCTTTTCTTTTCTTATTTTACTAAAATGAGCCTCATTACTTTGTTGCGATAATGTGTTTTAGGTCTCGATGTTTTCAATTAAAATTTATTTTAGTCATTATAGTTTCAAATAAATAGTTTGGTTCTTAAAATATGAAAAACATGTAATTTAGTCTCTCCCTTTAACAATGTTAATGTTATAAGTAGTTTACATTATAGCTATTTAAAAATACAATTTCTTGTAGTTATAAACCATAAAAAAAATTATAGAAAGATACTAATACACACCAAAAATATAATTTGAGTGCGTAGCATACAACACAAAATTCTTTGATAGAAAAACCATTATCTTTTACTTTTAAATTTTACATTTTAAGGATATTATAGTCATTTAATATTCATTAAAGATTAAAAATTATTTTTATATATATATATATATATATATATATGTATTTGAAATTAATACTTATTAGAGGCTATAAACTAACACATACAATTTTTAATGCTACAAATCTTGGTAAAACATATACACAATACTTTCAAGCAAACAATTTATGGTTCTCTCTGAGATACATAAGTAAAAAAGTTGTCTTGTATGGTGAACTAAAATATAATTAAATCCATATAATATTGTTATATTTAATATTATTATTCTTAAAACATTCTTTATTTACAATTATAACTCTTTTATTTATAACATCAAGTATCAATGAAAGATATTATAAAATAATATTTTTTATTTGAGATAAGTTAAATAATTGATGATGAAAATTTTTCGTAATCTCTGTGAATTTATATATTTTAGCATATATATATATGAGTCAAAATGAAATAATTTTAAACTACTAAAAAAGCCTATATACTTTTGTAACAATTTATAGCTACCAAATTTCAAAATGTCATTATGTGAAATTCTTTAAAAATAAGAACACGTAAGTTCACACATTTTTTCAGAATTTGAAGATCAAAATAATCAATTTGAATTTACTCAAAAAAATAATCAATTTGAAAATACAAAGACCAAAAAACCAACTTTGATTAAAATATAAATCCAAAAATATAAATATTTATCATTATTTTTAAAAGTAAGATGCAAAACTCCATGAGGGCCATGGATAAGCCCACTTAACCTACACATTAAACCTTTAGGCATATTGAAAACATTTTTTCCTTCCTTGATGTTAAGTTAAATACGACAAGATCAAATTCTTAATGGTCATTCAAAAGAGATTAAAAGTGGAAGATGGAAACTCACAAATAGAAAGCAAACAAGCAGAAAAAATGAAGTCAATTTATTATTTTTCTTCTACTAAAAACCTCTACCTTAAATTTTAAGTTAAAAAAACATACAAAATAAATATAAATCTATTTTTCCATGCTACAATTTTTACTTTGAATTATATATTTTTAAAAAATAAGTAATAGATAAAAATTACATTCCACTCAATTTATGTCTTTAAATAATACCAACAATAGGATTCCCAACAAAATATTTTGTATATACTTTTTTTATGGCTTACATAAAATTTTTGTCCCTAAAATTTCACAAAAAATCACTTTTGATTATTGAAATTCAAAAATATTTTTAGTTTTTTAAATTAATTTGTTTCTTATATTAACATTGTCTGTTTATAAGTTTTGGTATATTTAACTGTGTCAGATATGAAATTAAAGATTTTGAGAGGGTTAGGGTTGAAGAGGAGAGTAATTCATGAATCACTAGTATAAAATGTGTTCCTTGTTAGAAATTTTTTAACGGTGTTAACTGGAGAAGAAGAACTAAAAATGGGTTACGAACTAAAAAAATATTTTTGAATTTCAATCATCAAAAGTGTTTTTTTGTTAAACTTTAGAGGTAAAAAACTTATTTAAGTCTTTTTTTATAAACAATAATGCTATCACTCGGTTCACGACTTAAAGCTCTTCACTCCTCCCCAAGAGTGAATTATGTTGGGATCAAACTCAAGTCCTCCCTCGTAAATTCAATGTTTGTTGTTAACTAAGTTACACTTATTGGTTAATATTTAATTAGGAGCGGCAAAAGGTCGTGACATGTATAGGTAGTGTCTACTCGTTACCTGTTTCACCATAAAATACCTGTTACATACCAACCATAAAATACTCGTACCCAATCAAAACCTATAGGGTACCCGTTATAAAAATACCCGTAGGTTTTTTCAATATATATCCACAAGTACCCATGAATATTTTTCAAAAATATAATTTTTTAAAAGAATATTTTTTTACCTGAAGTTTTATCAAACATAGTTTATTTCTTGCAAAATCTAGAAATAAAATTATACTAGTAAGTTTCTACAAGATTAATTGGATCTAAAAATAGATTAATATAAGATATAGCAAAATATTTAATATAAATATAATATTCATTTTACATAACCAACATTTTTATAAAAAATAATTCTATGAATTATTCATTTTTTATAAAAAAAAAACATTGATAACAATAAAATTTGACAATTAATATTTTAAGTTGATTTCTTTAACATATTATCTTTTTAAAATTTAATATGTGTATTATTTTAATATAGCGGTACCTGCAGGTACGAGTACTATGATATTCTTACCTTTGTTCGTTAAGGAGCGAGTAGAAAAAACATATACCCGTGAGTGGTAGATACCCATTTAAATTACCCATGTGGGTATTTTCAAGGATTTAATCCATTGATATTCACATACGCGAATTTTTTTGTCATTTTTACTTTTGACACACTTTGTTATTGAACAAAATTTATTAAAAATGAAAAAAAAAAACTATGAGGAGAAATCTTTGCTAAATAAGAAATGAGACTCAATTTTCAACAAATTTAAAGTAGATGAAAATGTAAAGTGATAGCAATAGACATATTTGTGTGATATTTTTGTATAAATTTTAATTATTTTATTTTATTTTATATTTTAGGATATTTACAAAATTATTTTTTACTGATTTTAAACACTATTACTTTTATTCCAAAATTATTATTTAATTATATTTTTATTTTCAATTATTAGATTTGTTACATATTTTTATTTTTTTTTTTATTATCTATACTCTAAAATATTTTCAATCAAATTTAAAATAAAGTTATAAATAGCATACTTTTATGTAGACATTACGAATTCAAAATCGTAGGGAGTGTCGTGATGGACAGAGTGAGAGGCGAGATATTAAATATGTAGACATTGTTTAAATGGATTTTATGTCATGGAATTGCTGCGGCATTGGGACGGTGGGGTTTGCAAACCTAGTCAAAGATATTTCTTGTGTAAATGATGTTACTTTGCTTTTTCTTCTTGAAACCTGGATTAACAACAATTATGCCAACAAAGTAGTGGCTAGGTTGAGTTTTGATAGTTGGCACCATATGTGTGTGTGGAAATCTGAGTGTTGGAAAGTGGACATTCTTGCTGATCATCACCAATTTAAACACTTGCTGATCCGATAGAAGAAGGAGAAGAGTTGGCTTTTTACTGTTGTTTATGGAAGTCCCCACCTGTAAAGAAGGAGAAGGCTTATCTTATACTATCTAGGAACTATGGGCTATTATCAATGATTTCAACTCAATTTTAAAGGAATATGAGAGAGAGAAAGGTTTAGTTTCACCCTCAAGGAAAGACATGCACGAGTTCCTGGATTTTTTGCAAACCAATCATCTCCTAAATGAGGGGTTACAAGGACTTGCATCTATAGGGAAGAGACCAATTGATGGAATGATTAGATAGACTACTGACCAATTTGCCCTGTCATTTCTGTTTTCAACAAGCTAGCACTTTTCACCTCCCATTTTAGCAATTTGACAAGGAGCCTATTTTCACAACCTTAACTACCAGGAAGACGCCTAATAGAAGGCATCTTCCCTTTCATTTTGTTGCAGCGTGGCTCTCTCATCTGTGCTTCCAATAGTTTCTCTTTGATTTCTAGAAATCTCATAATGTGTGGATAGGTTGGGTACCTAAACTTCAGGAAGTATTAAAGAAGTAAAATAAGGATGTTTTCAACAATATTTTTTAGCTCAAGTAGTATCTTATTCAACAATTGGATAGGATCAATGGGCATTTGGCTACAAAATCATCCACCTTTTGGGAGAAGAGGTAAACCCCTACTTGGAATTTGTACTAGCAAGTCCTTTAGGAGGAGGAGATGTTGTGGTTTCAGAGGTCTCATACGAAGTGACTATCTTTTAAGGATAGAAACTCTAAATATTTCCATGGAGTCATAACCGTTCGTTGGAGGAAGAATCACATTGAGATGGTACAAGACTTTGAGGGGAACTGGATTGCAGATCTATTTGAGCTTGAGAGAGTGGTAACTACTTATTATTCTAATTTTTACTCTGATGACCTCCAGTTTATGTCAACCAACTTTCAGGGAGCTTTCCCAAGACTATCAGAGGAGGAATTCACACTATTCAGCAACCCTGTGTCCTGAGTAGAGATTAGAAAAGCCATTTTCATGATGGATAGTTTCAAGGTCTCGGGAGAAGATAGCCTCTTAGTAGTTTTCTATAAAGGTAATTGACACATTGTGGGGGACTTATTTTGTAAGATGGTTGATAAGGTGTTTGAGGACCATGCAAAGGTTAGTGTTATAAATTCTACATGCATCACTCTTATTCCCAAGGTTGAACCAACTTCTACTATGAAAAAATTTTGACCTATTAGCCTCTATAATGTGTTATACAAGACAATAACAAAAGTCCTTTCTATGCAACTTTGAACAGTAATGGATAATATTATTATTGTCCAATAGGTTATTCATTTAATGAAACACAAGAGAGGCGCCAAGGGATTAATGGCCATAAAAGTTTATTTAAAAAAGGCTTGTGATGGGCTTAATTAAGAGTTTATTAGAAATACGTTGCAAGATATTGGTTTCCTTGAGTCCTTTATTAATCTAGTGTGACACTATATGTTCTCCCCAACCATGCGCATGTTGTGGAATGGGAAAGCTCTAGATTCGTTTAGACCGTCAAGGAGGGTTTGCCAAGGAGACCCAATTTCTCCATATCTTTTTTGTCTTATGTCTGGAATAATTATTCCACATGATTCATTTCACGGTTGATCAACGCAGTTGGAAGCATAATAGTTAATAGCAGATAGCGGCGCATCGCCTCCCTAAAACGCTATAGCGAGCGGTAGCGGAATAACCATTATTTCAATCCTAAATACATTTATATAAGAAATATATATATATATAATGAAATACAAATAACACTTATATTTCTCTTAACAACAAATGTTGCATAACAAACAATATGATATATTCATTGCTTGCACATACAAAAAAAAGAACTAGCAAATTTAATCATAAAACATTAAGTCTCTAAAGCTTAAAAGTTAGAGCCAATGTACTAAACAACAAAGTGAACAAACAACTTAGCAAAGTTAATATCTATATTTCATCATCTTGAGTTGAAAGGTCAAACATTGCATCATCATCTCGTCACTTGCACTATTGTAGATTTGTTCTTCTTCCTCATCACTTTCAATCTCATAATCAATTTGCCTAGAACTAGAAGCTAGAACAACAACTTTTTTAGCCCCTGTATGTTTCCTAGTATACGTAATAGGCTCTCCAACCCTAGTTGCAGCTACCATATCTCCCCAAGTTAAATCATCAAACACTAATTCATCAGCTTCTTCATCTTCGTTTGTCATTTCTCCTAACAACCATTCATTACTTTCATCAAACTCATTCAAGACAAGAGAATCTCTCACGTCTTTACAATCAAAACGCTCTTTAAGTGTTTGGTTATATTTGATATATACCAAATCTTGTAACCTTTGATGTTCAAGCCTACTTCTTTTTTTATAGTGAACCTATATATAAAAAAAAAGTGTCACTGACACTTTCTTATTAAAATTATTTAATAAGTAATAATTTGATAAATTACTTACATGCTAAAAAATGCTCCAATTCCTTTCACATCTAGATGAGCTACATGTCAAGCTCAACACTTTAATGACTATCTTTTGCAAATTGGGAACTGATGATCCAAAATTTTTTCACCATTCAACTACAAAGACATTTAGTTATTTATACAACAACTAAGTAAAATGTAGAATACAGTACCAAAACAACAAACACTATTATTCAACATTTGATTTAAGATTTTCATACCAGGGTGCAATTTAAATCTTTGTCTCAATGCCACAGGTATGCCTATTTGGTTACCAGCTCTCCTATAAACTAACAACTCAAAATTTGTTGCATCTTCCTCCTTTAGAGTTGTAGATAACCTTTCAATACATTGATGCAAACCATTCATCACTTCTTCATCCTTTTCAATATTTGGATTGCCATAAAAGTATTGAGGATTGAGATAATGGTCTGTTGCATGCAATGGATGGTGAAGTTGGTTGTCCCATCTTCTATCCATTATATCTATCACCTCCTTGTACTTCTTCGTGTTGCCATTGAATCTATTTTTGGATGGCTTCTTTTGCTCTTTCCATAGCCTTATCAAAAAACCCATAGTAGACTTCTTCTCATTATCCACTAGCCTCAAAATTTGCACAATGGGACCCATAGCCTTGAGGTTATAAATCACAACAGCCCAAAATGTTGGCATGAACACTATGTTGGTTGCTCTTTTTCCTTTAGTTTCATTTGTTGCCTTTGACTTCAACCAATAATCATAAGTAAACATTTTTCTCAAATTATTCTTTTCATTGTGCAACCTTTGTATGGTGAGAGAGGTTGTGGCAAACTTTGTCACTCGATATCTAATCAATTCGGTTTTATTTGTAAACCTCCTCATAGTATTCAATGCCAATGAGTGATTATAAATGTAACCCACAAGATTAATCCCCCTTTGGATTGTCTTCTTCACTCATGGTATCTTTCCAATATCTTCTAACATTAGATCAAGACAATGGGCAGCACATGGTGTCCAAAATAAATTTGGTCTTTTGGCTTGCAACAACTTACCTAAAAAACCAAATTAAATAAACTAAATCAATAATAAATCATAAAAGTCATAATTTAAACATGTTGTCCAACCAATTTAGTGTCTTATTAGCCAATTTGAAAGTGATCACTTGAACAATGTTACTCTATCTTATCTCTTCAACAAACTTGTCCAACAACTCAAACATTTTTTTCCCAGTCTTCATGTAAGAGGATGCATAAACACTTTTAACAAACATAGAACCAGATGGACAGTTGACCAAGAAATTCATCAAATTTTGGTTTTTCTTATTGGTCTAACCATCTGACATTATTGTGTAGCCAAACTTTTCCCTTTCAATTAAATGATCTTTCATTAAATCCTTTGTGTATTCAAGTTCTTTCTTGAGTAGAGGAACTCTACATTCATGATAGGATGGAATCCTCAAATGCTTGCCTTAATTACCAATTGCTTCAATCATGTACTTAAAACTTTTTTATCTTAAAACATTAAAAGGAATGTTGTTTATAATAAGAAAACGCTCTATGTATTGGATAGTTTATCTCTTGTCACTTTATCAATAGAATAAATCATGCTAGTCTACCTCTTAGCTTTGCCTAAATTAATAGAGTTCTCTGGCTTTTTTAAAAATAGTAAATCAATAGAACCTTTAACATCTTTTCCTTTCGTGGCAACATGTGTGGCTTCATTTGTTGTAGTTGTGTGCCTTTTCCCCCTTAAAATGTTACTTATCTCTTCCAAATCTTCCTCCTCTGTATTATTTTTATCATCTATCTCAGTTGCATATGCATTCTTTTCAGCTTTTTTCTTTTCAAATTTTTTCTTAAGAAGAACTTTCACATCAGTTGGAATTTTATTGCATCTGCTAACATCTCCCTTAATACCTATTTTATTGCTCGAGTAATACCACCTGTGCTAGTAAACCCACAGAAATCACAAGTTACAGTTCTCATATTGTTGATATCTTGAAGGCTATTCCAATTCCAAGCAATGTCCAAGTTAGGACCAGTAGGTTTCACCAACCCATTGGAAGAGGTTGGTTTTGGATGAACAGGCTGGGATGATGGATGACCTGTGGGTGAAGCCATGAGTGGTGAAGAGTGAAAAGGTTGGACAGTGACGAACGTTGGACATCCAAAATGTTGTCAGACTCGTTGCTGGAACTCACTGTGCGTGGTTGTCAGATTCGCTAGGGAAGGAAGATGAAATGTTGTTTTTGCTGTAAGAAGAGATAAAGAGACGAACGTGGTTGCATTGAAATAGACGAATATGGGCATCGAAAATTTTGTCAAACTCGTCATCGACCGCTGCCACTGTGTGCAGACGTCGGAAATGCTAGGTGGAGGAAGATAATGTTGTGCGTGGGGTAGGAGACAAAGTGCATGAGAGTATGATACGAGGAAGACGAACGTTAACGCGAGGGAGGAGTATTTTTACGTAAAGTTAAAACCCATTTTAAGTGAAACGTTCGTATCACATGGGTATGTTTTTTATAAAAAAAAGTAAAACGGTGCATTTTACTTAAAAGTGTCAAAGTAAACAAAACAACTAAAAACTCGTCTTCTTGCTTCTACCCGAGCAAGCTCTTTGCAAAATGTTGTCGTGCTGGTCTTCTCTTTCTTCTTGTCAGCATCCTTCATCTCCTCGTCCGCATGATCACTGTGAATGTGCACGTGATGGCCTCGAAGTGTCACAACATCAACATGCGATGCGACGTATCGACGAGGAGCGATCCTCAATCGCCACCTCCGCTATCCCACGACTACGCGCGATTAACTACTATGGTTAGAAACCCATCAAGCTTTCTCGACACCAACCATAATTAGCATATCTTGCTTTTGGGAATGATCTTGTCTTGTTTGCAGAAGCTTCTCTAGACTAAGTGACAATCATAAATCAGATTTTGACTCTGTTTTGCAAAAGCTCAGGGCAGAAAATTAGTCAAGACAAGACTCAAGTGTTCTTTTCTACCAATGTCCATTGGTGAAGACAACAAGAAATCTCAAACAAGTTGGGCCGGTTTCAACATGTGCCAGTATATTGGAGTGTTGATCCACCATGGTCGCATGTCGCAACAATCATACTAGTTTTTGGTTGACAAAATTCAACAACGATTGAGTAGCTGGAAAGGGAGACTCTATCTTTTGCAGCCAGACTTGCCTTAGTCAAATCAATTATGTAGGCTTTTTCTACCTATGTCATGCAAACTAACCTCTTACCTGTTTCTATGTGTAATTTGATCGATAAGAAATGTAGGAACTTCATATGGGGAGATTTGAAGGATACAAAACAGGTTCACTGGCTTAGTTGGAAGAGTTTATGCTAGTCGAAACAAATAGGTGGTCTCGATCTCCGGAAGATGAGACAAGCTAATCTAGCGTTCCTCTCAAAAGTAGGGTGGCAGTTGATAAGCAGGAAAGAAGCTAAATAGGTCTAACTTGTTCGGTGAAAGTATAAATGTGGAAGGATTGCAAAAATCCACATTGATCCATCAAGGAAAGACACATTTTTTTGGCAGGGAATTGTTTAAGCTTGGGAAAACCTAAATCAAAATACAATCTGGAAAGTTAGCAATGGTCGAGTCATTGATTTCTCAGTAGAAAATTGGGTGGCAGGGCAAGAACCCCTTGTAAATTGATGTAATGAAAATATTTTCATTCAACCGAATAATAAATTATGTTTCTTTGTGTCTTTAAAAGGTTTTGGGATGTTAAAAAACTTGCCCTACTTTTTCCTTCTGATGTGGTTAGTGATATTTGTCAAAGTGAGGCTCCTAGAGGCTATATGCTCCCTGACTCCCCAAGATGGACAAGTGAAGTGAATGACATTTCCTCTACTAAGTTTTCCTATGAGAGTCTAAGGCAACAACATGCGGCGCAATGAAGGCCCATTTTCAAGTATCTGTGGAAGTGGAAAGGGCTAGAGTGGATTTAAATTTTTCTCTGGAAGGTAGCCAACACTATACTCCTTACAAATGAATTACGATTCAACAGACACATGACCTCAAATCCTAAGTGTCCTTTCTGCGGCCAACATAGGAAAACCAGGATGCATGCTCTCTAAGATTGTATTCATGCACGTATGGTCTAAAGCAAGATTGGTTTGAGTGTGATGCTAAATTGTTTTGACTTGTGTTTGATTTCTAATTTAAAATCTAATCTCAATCATGAAAACTAGAAGTAGTGTCAAACCTTTGGTATTGTCCTAGACCGTTTGTGGTGGAAAATGAACAAGTTTATTCTTCAGGGTCGATGACAATCTGAAAAACAAGTCCTTTTCTCTATGAAGGCCCTCCTTAGTGACTTCACAAGTATACACCAATTACGTTCAACTGTGAAGGACAACAATGTGAAGTATATAAATTTGCAATATAACCTTACTTGGCAGCCTCCAAAAAGAAGCACTCTCAAAGTCAATTATGATGTAGAGAGGCAACTATTAGGGGTGTTGTGTGTGATTATAGAGGTATCTTCCTTGTGGGTTTCATTCACAAGATACCATATTGTGACATTGGAAAGGCTAAACTTTTGGCTATTCGTCAAACTCTCATGATAGCTTATGAGCAGGGTGTCTGTAACTTGATTGTGGAATCTAACTCGCTTATTGACATTAAAATGTTGGATGAGGGATGCGCCATAGTTAGTGAGTGCTACCCAATCGTCGATCGTATATACAAGCGCAATGGTAAAATATAGTTTTGCAGCTTCAGTTATGCCTCTCGCAATGGTAAATATGTTTGTTGATAGTTTTGCAACACTAAATTTGTCTATGAATCATGACATATGTACTTTTACAATTGTTCCGGACTCTCAGTCTAGAGTGTATAAAAAAATTATTTTTATAATAGTAATCAATATTAAATAAATTCTGGTTGGATTTTTTCCCATACCTCCCATAAAAAAATGTACACATTACATTTTCATAGTTTAATTGATATTAATGCAATTGAAATAGTTAAAATAATTAATTTATTAAAAAAATAAAGTAAACCAATCATTTAACAGTACAATATCAATGTCTTGGTTCTTGAAATTAGAAAAATAATATATATATATATATTATAAATTGTATAATGGTTAAAATAAGTAATGTGATATAAAAATATTCAAATAATATAAAATAACTAATTTTATATTTATGATTATTAATATCTTATATAATAAAAAAGGTTAAAATAGAAAATTGTATTTAATGTAAAAGGGGTAAATATATTAAAATTATATTTATTCGTGGAAGAAGAAAAAAAATATAATAAAATCTTATTCCATATAGAAATATTAAAAATTTTAAATTGTATCTTTTTTTGAAAAAAAGAGAAATAAAAAGATAAATGTGAAATAACAAGGTGGGTGTTATATTTAAATTTTATTTCGGTTCATAATCTTTTATACCAAACAAGGTTCCATTATTTTTATTCTTGCAATATTATTTCCATTTTTTGATGATGTCAAAGAAGTGGTGTGTAGTTAAAAAGTATAAACGGGACAAATGCTGAAAGAGTTTATTTCATCATTTTTTTTTCATTTTTATGTTGTTTTTAGAGATTGTTTTTTTTTAACTGAATAAATAAACTATTTTTTTTTTCAATCTAAGAACTTTAGGACTTGAAGTATAATTAAATTTTTAAAATTTAAATAATTATTATTTTTTACTTTAAATTTAAATAATTATTTGAGAGATAGATAAATAAATTTTAAAAAGAATCATATAATATGGTGACACTGGCTTGAGTTTTGACAGTCGTCCATTATCTTCCTCATCTAATCTTATATTTGGTTTGGTTTTCTATGTCCTATGAGTATCGGTCTCTCCTTCACTTTGTTTTCTTTTTTCGAATCGGAAAATTTTCCAACAAAATCCACTGTCTGTCCTCAAAGACAGATCCGAGAATACCAGTATCTCTCTCTAGAAAATACACTCTCCTCTTTCTCTCTACATTCCTCCTTCTCTTTAAATCCCCTCTCTCTTACATGTAAAAATTTCTTCTCTTCAATAAAATCAGAAGTTTCTCTACAACATCTTCCCTCTCCTCCCTTGTTGTAAGTATTTCCTTTTTAAATTTTGTTCATATTTTTATTTACGCATGGAGTAGTTTTCTCCTAAGGTATCTTCGGATGCCTTAAGCAATAAATATTTAAAGATGCGAAGATGATTTAAAGGCTTATCATATGTTAATTAAATTTACTTTTCATCAACTTTATAAGCAGATGTCTAACTGACTCTGTGAGATTCAGTAGCTTATAAACTTATTTTTATCAATATTATACGAAGATATCTAACCGGCTCTGCCAGATTCAGTATCGTATAATATTGATCTGTTAATATGAATATTTACTTTAAGTTTCCTCACCTTCTTTCTTATCTTCTTTCTCTCTCTCTTTGGTATCAGAGCCCTGCTCTTTCCTCGACAGTTTCTTTTATCATGTAAATCTTAATTTTTTGAAAAGATATATATATATATTTGGCAAGGGTGTATAGTGTTTGCTGGGATACCCATGGTGGTTAAAGATTTTATTAATTTCGCCTCTTTTGTGTAAAGATTGGCAATATTTGGACAATCTCTTGAGAAATGTCCTGGTTGACTACAAGTAAAACATTTTAACGTTTGTTTGTAGGTTTTGTTATCTCTGAATTTCCTAACATGTTTATTAGGATTTAAAGTAGATTTTCTAGCTTTAGAAGCTCTTATGGTATATGTTTTTCTTGGATTTCTTGGTCCTAAGAATTTTTGTGTATTAGTGTTTCTAGGTTTGTTTCTATATATATTTTTTCTGTTTTTAAACCTATTTTGTGCATACTGTTAGGGAGTGTATATTTGTTTACATATCCTAGCATCAGAATGCTTAAGTTGTTTTTGTATAGCAATATGAGAACAAGTGTCTTCCATTATTTTCATAATGTGTTGTATTCGTATTAAAAGGTTATTCAACATGGGCGTAACCTCATCATTTTTCTAGGTTTCTCTAATTTTTTGACCTAATTTTCCTGGAAGTTTAATAAACATTTTGTCTCCAATGTTAACATCATAGAAGCAACCAGTTATTGATGCATACAAAAGATAATCTTGACAGTATTTTTTTATCTTTCCGAAATATTCAATAGATAATTTTTCGAGATGTCCTAAATAAATTTGTTATCTAATTGTGTTGTCGTCGTTGGCTGATTGTGAGGTGAACAATCTCTGTATAAGGGAACAGAAATTGTAAATATTTGGACCTGGTTCAATGACCAGTGTGTTTAGATCATTAGGGAAATTTTTCGTAAAAGATTTCCAGCCAGATCTAGCAATATCACTGAGATATGTTTCTCCTTTTGCGATCATTTCTTAAGAAGATTGTACATCTTTCTCATGATGTATGTCATAATCACAGATTACAGCAACAATCCATTGTTTAATATATGTTAGGAGGAGTTGAGGATCTGCTCCTCCTATGTTTAAAAGTAAAATTGAGATTTGGAAGTTTGGTTCCACTGGTAATCTTTTACCATGAGACATGTATTTGTTGCCACTAAGTACAATATTTTGTACTTGAGAATAATTTTGTCTACCGGCAGGATCTAGCCGATAATTTGTAGATGTAGATCATTTATATTCATTTATGAGACCTACCTTTGCATTTTATGATGTTGTAGAAAAAACATCTTCATCCTCTAAATTATTTGTAAATTGATAAGAAAATTTTCTTCCTTCAATTTGTAACTTATTTAAAAATGTATTGACTATATCATCAATTTTATCTCATTTGTCTGAAGGGGAAAAGTATCCCAAGGTTCCCATCATCTATGTTGTTGTGTTCGATATCATCACTATCTATGATGTCATTTTCTATGATCATCATCTATGTTGTTGTGTTCTATATCCACAAGGGGGTATTTCTATAATTAGTAGCTTAAATTAGGGTCTCTAGATCTATTGTGTATGATGACAGTATTTGGATTTGTGATGAGATTTTGTTCTTCTCTTTGTAAATGAGTTTGCCAGATGACCCTCATTTCTTCTTGTAAATACCTAATCTGGCAAAAATTGTGTACCAATAAAGCTTATTGCTTACTCTAATGGTCTAGGGTTAATTCTATAGATACAATTTAATCCTCATCTAATCTTATATTTGATTTGGTTTTCTATGTCCTATCCGTATCTGTCTCTCCCTCACTTTGTTTTCTTTTTCCGCTGAAAATTTTTCAATAAAATCCACTGTCTGTCCTCAAAGACAGATCCGAGAATATCGTACCCATTAGATTCCTTTTCCTTCCTCCTTCTACATTTTCGCAAATTTTCACAGTATTCGCCGCTATAGAGCACACTATAGTTTATCTACTCACTGTTACTCCAATTTTCAAAGACATAGTTTATCCGAAACCCCAGAATCGCTATTGTGGTTCGATTCAACGAGCAGTGGGTCTTTGGTAGTTCTAGTTCCTGGTCTTTTTTTCATTGATCAAAAGTTTTTATTTTTGCTGAATTTTGAGATATTGGGTTTAGCATAGCCTGAAATTTTGAGTTATTAAATTCACTTTCGGATCTCTGTGTTAGCGGTAAATCTCGTCGGATCTACGATTGTGCTGTAAATAAAGATGAGTCGTTGATGAGATACTCGGATTAGGGATTTTTTATTTAATTGAGCTGTGTAGTAGAGTGTTTTTTAATTTAACGAGGATCAAGAGATTGGGTTTGTATCATGGATCACGTTATCGGTGGAAAGTTCAAGCTTGGGAGGAAGATTGGGAGTGGATCGTTTGGAGAGCTTTACTTAGGTATGCACCATATTTAATATTGTTTTTTTAACATTAGAATTTGGACATTACACCTGTTTTGATCCTCTGATGCTTTTGTTTGTGTCAGGTGTTAATGTACAAAGTGGAGAGGAAGTGGCCGTCAAGCTGGTGAGTGCAATTATTGAGTTCTATTAGGTGTTTGGGAATGTTAAATGCTTGATACTTTGTTTTTGTAATATTTATGTTTTTGAAGTGATTGGTATGCTTTTCTGTTTACTGGTTGGTTGACCTTCTGCTAGGGCAGAGGGGAATATTTGCAGATATTGTGCATGCTTCTTTTGCCTGTGTTACTGAGCAATTACCTCTAGAAGAAAGGGGTTAGGATAACTTTTTAGTTGGAAATGTTGCTGATGAAAAACTAGAAGGGGATTGGCCTATTGGCAGATCCCTTTGTTTCATCTGACAGCAGTGAAAATCCCATTGAGATGCTCTAATAAATTGAAAGGTCATGTGCTTTTTAGCTGGTGTGATCACTGATGTGGTATATTTCAATATTTATATATAATGTACCAAGTGCCACTGCCTAAAATATGCCTTAGATGATTATCAGACTGTATTTGTACATATTTCAATATTTATATATAATGTACCAAGTGCCACTGCCTAAAATATGCCTTAGATGATTATCAGACTGTATTTGTACATATATTGGCCAATGGGGAAAAGATAAAAACTGATTGTAGTTTAAGATTTGATTTCATACATTATTTTTTTTACATGCCATTTTATGCTTCAATGGTTAATGCATGCTTGTTGCCCAGCATTTTTTTTTACTAGCTTGACCTCTTAAACAACTGTTGCTGTGATGTTCTCTCAATATATAGCTGCTTTGAATCTTTAATGCAAGTTATGGATTTGTACATTGGGACTTTTATTTTTGCTAGACTGTTTTCTGTAGAGCATCACCTTACATAGATATTTAGATCTGTAATTAGCCTGTATATTGTGATTTGTGACAATTTGTTTTACCATTCTCCCCCTGATTCTCTTTGTTGCATTGATGTTCTCTCAATATATAGCTGCTTTGAATCTTTAATGCAAGTTATGGATTTGTACATTGGGACTTCTATTTTTGCTAGACTGTTTTCTGTAGAGCATCACCTTATATAGATATTTAGATCTGTAATTAGCCTGTGTATTGTGATTTGTGACAATTTGTTGCATTGCTGTTTCAAAGTTAAACTATTACCATTCCCCCTGATTCTCTTTGTTTATCAGGAAAATGTGAAGACCAAGCACCCCCAGCTTCACTATGAGTCAAAATTGTATATGCTTCTTCAAGGAGGAAGTAAGTTTTCATCCGTTCCTTTCTTCTTTTCAATTTTACTTATTCAACCCAAGGCAAGCATTTATTTACTTTACTGTCATGTTCTTTTGTTTTTTGAAGCTGGTATACCCCATCTAAAATGGTTTGGAGTTGAGGGTGAGTACAATGTAATGGTTATTGACCTCCTTGGGCCAAGTCTTGAAGACTTGTTTAACTATTGCAATAGAAAATTCTCTCTGAAAACAGTTCTTATGTTGGCAGATCAGCTAGTAAGTGACTTTAATTTTGAGAAAACCATACTTTGAATTTGAACAGCAACTTCCTTATTTTAATTCTTTTCTTCTATTTGGCTCACCTAGATAAACAGAGTTGAGTACATGCACTCCCGGGGTTTTCTGCATCGTGATATAAAGCCTGACAACTTTTTAATGGGTTTAGGCCGTAAGGCAAATCAGGTATATTGGGTATCCCACATCTTTTTAAATTCGGTTGGATACTTATGCATGGCATCTCACTTTTATTCTGAAGTAGCTTCAGTTGTGTATTTAAGATTATGATCAAAGGTTTTTCTTTTTCATTCACATTATGGATATATAAAGATTTCAACCTTGCTGTAAATTCCCGGTGGTATGGACATTATAGTTGTAATAGGATATGGAGTTTATTATTCAGAATTTGAATGTTATAAATGTAAATAAGCTTATTGCTTTCCTTGTTTTATCATACCAATGCTGTAAAAAAGCTAAGTTGGTTTTGCTTTATTATGTTGCAACAGTTACCATTGTTTAATATCAATAACTGAACTTCTGTCAAATTTATGATTTTTTTAATATATTGCAGGTATACATCATTGATTATGGCCTTGCAAAAAAGTATCGGGATCTTCAAACACATAAGCATATACCATACAGGTAATACTTTTGAGATTTTGTTTGCGCATGCTCTTGAGTAGATGTAACACAATACAATGTCACACAAATACATAGTTGCCTAAAGACACAATGCTACACAAACACTAATAATTAGATCCATAACATTTTAAATTTTAAAGAGACAACATACATAACTGTCCTATGAGATACTTGTGGTGCTTAGGGTTAAACTGGTGGGTACAATTTGAGTTTTACTAGTCTCGAACCTGAATCAAGATCCAAAATAGTATCCAAAAGTTGAATCTGCACCTGTGCCCTTCATGTTTCTTCTGCTGAACCTGTATTCTTTAATATATAAAATAATTATTGTCCTAAATTCCTCTGCTTTTCTTTTATGAATGGCCATTTACTTTGTTTTTTTCAGGGAAAACAAAAACCTCACTGGAACTGCTCGGTATGCAAGTGTTAATACCCATATGGGAGTTGGTGAGTCAGGCTAGCGGTTGCAGGCTTGCTGCTTGCAGCTACTAATCAATAAGATTTTCTTAAATTTTTAAAACTCAAAATGGGCATATATTTATAATATATCCTGTTCCAATAATTCTTGCAGAACAAAGCAGAAGAGATGATTTAGAATCTCTCGGTTATGTGCTCATGTACTTTTTGAGAGGAAGGTTGGTTGAAATGCTATCTTCTTTTTTTTTCTCTGCAATAACCTTTATCATTGTATTTTAACATTGTTTGGCATTTGTTTTCCAGTCTCCCATGGCAAGGCTTGAAAGCTGGCACTAAAAAGCAAAAATATGACAAAATAAGTGAAAAGAAGATGCTTACTCCTATAGAGGTATTATTACTTGCTCACAAGCAGCTTTTATGTGAATGTTTAAATGATTAGAATAAGTGGTGCATATTCATATTTGGATGACTGCTGTTATTTTGCTAATTTAATCATCAGTACTTTGTTCACTACTGACATTTTCTGCATCATGTATATATTTTTCTTTAACCGAACACAATTGGTTGTGCAATAAATTAATTTGTTCTCCAATATTGTATGTTTCTTCAAAGAATTTATTTTATGAGTTCCTGAGACAGGTCCTATGCAAGTCATATCCATTGGAATTCACATCATACTTCCACTACTGCCGAACATTGCGGTTTGAAGATAAGCCTGATTATTCTTATCTTAAGAGACTCTTTCGGGACCTATTCATCCGAGAAGGTTATCTTTGTATATATAGGCTTTAAAGTTTCCTAGTGAGTAATGAAAAATCTTCAAAACTTTGAAGCTCTTGCTTTGTTCACAGGCTATCAGTTTGACTATGTATTTGATTGGACTATGTTGAAGTATCCACAGATTGGATCTAGTTCTAGAGCTCGAGTGAGTACTTTACTAATGTGGTTTCATTGCATTTCTAGCAAAGGTAAAGGTTTTTCTTGTTACTCATTTTTTTGCTGCATCCTAAACAGCCAAGTGGGAAACCGGTCATAAACCCAGGACAATCTGGAGAGAGAACAGACCGGCCTTCAGGTTCCATCCTTCTACATCTAGATCTGAAATTATTCTTTTATGTAGCAATTAATGCCATGCTGATAAATAGTTGAATTTCATTTCCTGTATATTCATAATCCTTAAAGTTGTATTTAATTATTTATTATTCTTTATGTCTATGAGCTTATTTATTATTTTAAAATAAGCCCTATTGTAATAAGCAGATAGGATTTTCTTATTAAAATAAGTAGAAAATTGCTTATTTTAAGCAGAAGCATTTTAGTTAAACATACTAAAAAAACAGAAAACTGCTTATTTTATTAAAATAAATGCTTTTATTAAAAAATAAGCTTATCCAAATGCACCCTATATTCTCAGCTTTTATTCTCATCATGTTTGAAACAGATAAATCACGTGTTTAAAAAAAATAAATTCTGTGCATTGTGACTGACATAGTAGTGTATTATTTCAATTGCATTCATCAGCTAAGAATTTTTATTCCTATGTTTTAGGGGGACCAGAGATTCGGGATAGATTCTCTGGTGCAGTTGAGGCATTTGCAAGGAGGAATGGCTCTGGACTTGGTCTGCATAATGATCATTCTAGGCATCATAGGTCTTCAGATGACGTGCCTTCTTCCAAAGACATGGTTAGTATCTGTCATTACCGTTTTCTGTGTATGAATTAGTTACCCTCAAACTTGTTCATGGAACTGCTTATACTCAATCTTCTTGTTATGTGACACTTATCCTCTGCAGCAAGGTGATTCTGAGAGGCCTCGTAGCTCTTCTCGTAACGGTATTTCTTCAAAAAAGCCTATCTTTTTAAGCAGCCGGCCAAGCTCATCTGGTGAACCTAGTGAAAGCCGTGCTAGCCGATTGGTCTCTAGCAGTGGCCGACTATCAACAACTCAGAGACTTCAACCTGGTTTTGAGTCCAAAACATCGTTATCTCGTGCTTCAGCAACAAGAGGTGGTCGTGATGATACACTCAGGAGCTTTGAACTCCTGTCACTTGGTACAGGAAAAAGGAAATGAAGAACTGTTTAATTACTCTGCCCTGACTTTCCTTTGAGATGCCTACACATGTTGATTACCCTGTATATTTCCATCCAATGTTGGTTCCTTTCAAGGCTAAAGCTCATTGAAACTTCTTCAAGAAGATTTGGCAGACTCTTCTTATACACCTCTTTGGGTGTTCTTCCATGATTATTTCAGCATGGACCCATTCATGAAGAGATCCTATGTTGCTTAAGGAATTTGTTAATATCTGGCTACTTGTAATAATAAATATGTTCTTTATTTTTCTGTTGAAGGAAAGGAAAAGAATCTGCAAAAATGCTTTTGGAAGTTTTGCACCCTTTCTATGCATATTTCCTACCCAACTATTTCAGTATTTTGCTCTATTGTACATTTGAGGAAATGGAATTGTCATTTTGTTGGCTCTAATTACGGATAAGAGAAAGAAAAGATTTTGACGTGCATATCTTTACAAAACACTGGATGTAACTGGTACACTTGAGATTCTCTTTACTGAATAATCGAGGCCAGCTAGGTTAGGTTGGAGATCATTGAGCTTTAGCAACAAAATTATATGTTTGGCCAGAAGTTATCGTTCAAGATGTAGGGGATTCGAGCAAATTGTGTTTGAAGATTTGTTGTTAGAGAGGTCTCTTGCGGCTAAATTTCAATGGTCTCCATGAAAATTGAAACAATTAACCTCTCAGCAATTAGTATTCAAGATCTATCCCTATCTTTGGGTGAAATAATTTTACTGTGTATTGTTTCTCCTTCCTTCCATACGCAAGAAAATAAAAAAAGCTCAACCAGGTAACATTTGTTTAAAAGCAAAATTATTAGTTGGTATTTATCTCAATTATTTAAGCATGTGGATTTTCTACATTCACAAAAGTGACTACATGAAGTGAAATCCAAACCTTCAAAAATGATTTTTATACATTAAATAACAAAACCCTTTGATAATGCAATTAGATTACCCTACTGTTGCTTTCCAAATGCAATAAATCCTAATTTATGTGTCGGAAAATTTGCTTATCCAAACAACGTCCCTTAATAACTCAAAAAAAAAAAAAACTCATAAAAAACAACGTCCCTTAATAAACTTTAAAAGGATAAATTTTAATTTTTTTTATTCCTTTTTACCCTTTAGATACCCAACAACATGAATATAGAAATTCTCTAACTTACGTGGAAACCTAACTCCTTTTAATAACTCTGATGATGTGAATGTCCTGTATATAAACACTATTAAAAGCAAAACTGTAATTGTACCTTGCTCTCTAATAATAGTATGAATAAGTCCATAAAGTAAGAAATTGAGTAATTATTTTAATTTTTAAAAGATCTTATATTTGATTTAGTATGTAGTTTCTCTTTTAAAACAATTATTATTGCTTGCGTTTTGACCCATCTTATTTTCGGTCATTTATAAGAAAAATTACACCAAAAAATATTTATACTTAAACTTTTAACGAGTTTATTTTACGATGTAAACTTTATTTTATAAATATATATTTTTATTAGATTTATAAATCTTAACTTAAAAAGAAATTTTAAGCTAAAAAACTAAAATTTAACAAATAATTTATTTTTTTTTTGTTTAAGTTATAATTTTGTCCCTGACTTAAAAGCAACTTTTAAGTTAGTAATAAGTTAAATGAAATAGAGTTTTAGACGTTGTTTGACTATTAATATTTATGTTCTATTGTGATTTATTTTTCTAACTATCATATGTTTCTCTCACTTATTAAATTTAATGAATATTTTAAAATTTCATAATTATCTTTACTACTTTTTATCCTAGTTGAGTTTTTTACCCAACTTATACATTCACACCGCACCTGCCTCTCCCAAGAACCCTTTTCATTTGTTCAAGTGACCCCCTTGCGAGCTTCCAATAGTATTCTAGATAATTTGTATGTTTTTGATAGTTGAACAAGAATATAAAAAAAAATTATTTGATCTCTGGATGAAGTGATTTATAAGCCTATTTACATGTCTCAGATAAGTTGATTTGAAATATAAAAAAAAATATTTGTTTTTTGTATCAAGTGATAAAAATATAATTAATTAAGTGCTTTAGATCAACTAATTTGACATGTAAAAAAAAATTATTTAATTTTCGAATCAAGTGATCTAAGACTCATTACTTATTTGTTTTGGATCAACTTATCCTTAATGTAAAAAATTTATTCGACTTTTGGATCATGTGATTCGAAACTCATTAGTTATTATATGTTCTAAATTAGTTGATTTATGTAAAAATATATTTGACTTCCAAATCAAGGGATCCAAAATAAACTATCTATGTTCTTGATCACTTGATTTGGAATGAAAAAAAAAAAAATATTAGTTTCAATTTAGGGTTTTTGTGACGAGGTTGGAGTGGTTGGGTTGTATTGCATTTTGTTGGTTGGGGTGGGGGAGAGAGCGGATTGCAATGAGCCTTTTGGTTTTATTTTCTAGGAGAACACCACAAGAATATGGATGAATTGTTAGAAAAGAGAAAGGTAAATAGGGTAGTTTAAAAACAAATATTTACTCTATTTTATATGAGACAAGACAAGTTTGTTGTTGTTTATAAAACAAAACAAGTTCAAAATAATCTATTTTATTCTTCCTTTGATGTATTGACACAAATCATGAAATAAATAAAATATATATAATTTTTATTGTGATAATATTGTTTTTAGAAGAGTCATATTATCATTAAGATTAAACTATAAAGGTTATTTAAAAAAAAAAAAAAGTAATAAACATGATTGATCTTATTTACATATGAGTCAATATATTGTTTCCACTTTCAAGTTCACATAAGTACATTTGAGAAAGACAACTTCAACATTATATAAGAGGATTAATTTTCCAATTGAAAGTTGTGCATTGCAGGATTTAAATTTTTTTTAGCTTTTCTTTTCGTTACGAAGTTGTATAAAGTTGCTTTTAGATTACTAGTAATTGTCTATTGCTCATAATAAAAATATGCCTATAAAAAAAACTCTTAATAAAAATATATTTTATAATGAGATGAAAATCTTCTGTGTTTATTTTGTGTCCTCTTTTTTTATCTCATCAATAAAAAAAAATGTAATATCATTTCATTATTTACACTTAATTTTTATAATTTTTTTTATCTCTTACGCAAGTAGTAATAGAAAATAAAACACATGAAATGGGTGATGATTCTGAAGGAAGGACCATTCTAATCCAAGGATCACCTTATACAAACTCCTATTTATAAGACAACAAACTTCTTTCAAATAGGCAATAAGAAAGTAGTCCTTCATCCAACACGCATAAGAAAGATGACGAGAAGATTTATAGCAAGTTTGAAAAAAATGGTAGGTCCAAAAAAGATTCTAAACAAAAGAAGAAAAGCATGTTTGACTAACGAATTTGCTTTTAGCCTTTAAAGCATGTTTGACTAATGTAATGAGTAATTAATTTTATTCAAGAGAATGAAAGGTGAAGATGAAGAATAAGTCTTTTATACTTATTTTTGAAGTAATTGTATGTCTTCCCATATATATAACAAGAGAAAAAATGTTATAGTAAGAAATAAGAAAAACTCAATAATAACCTTAAGATTTTAATAAACTGTTCAGATTGAGTTGTTCATTAAACAAACTCACGTGTTATCTCACATAAGGATTTCTTTCACAAACCAAACTCTTGTTTAATGCGCTGCTCTTTTGTTATTCCATCACTTTTCTAAGTACAAGTCAATGATAGAAAAAATGACAAAGGAAGATTTTGACTGAATTTGGTTTTGAAATCTAAATTAGGATTAATTAGTTGTTTGTTTTAAAATTTTAATCAAAATTGTTTTTCCCAAAAAATTAGGTCTAGAAGCTCCAAGAATGATCATCAAGGGTTGCAACTGATAATTGATTAATATAAGATGAAAAACAATTAAGGGTTTGATTTTTGAGAGAAGTGTCATTGTGAAAGAACCACATGAACTTGTTTAATAAATAACTTAATCTGAATTATTTATTAAAATCTCAAGGTTATTATAAGTTTTCTTATTTCTTAATATAACATTTTTTTCTCACATAATATTTCCTATATATATATATATATATATATATACACACACATACATATGAAGAATGATCCACTTACTTTAAAAGTAAATTTAAGAGACATACTTTTCTTCCTAAATATTCTCTTTTTTTTCCTCTAAGTTTACTCACTTTAAGTCAAAACTTAAAAAATTGTGTCACTTAAATAGGAATGAATACAAGTCTCGTAGGACACGAGTACTAGTTACCCGCTTAAAACCCATCAGGTATCCGTTATAAAAATATTCACAAATTTTTTAATACTTACAGATATCCATAGGTACTCACAGATATTTTAAAAAATATTTTTTTAATTTTTTTTATGAATTTTAACAAATAAATCCTTTATTTGTTGGAAAATCTATAAGTAAAGTTAAACTATTTTCTACAAGATTAATTATATCTAAAATAGATAATATATATATATATACACACAAAATATTTAATACAAATAGAATCTTTGTTTTATATTATTGATATTTTTATAATAAATAATTTTATTAATTATAAAGTTTTCATAAAAAAATAATATTGATATCAATGAAATTTGATAATTAATGTTTTAATTTGATTTATTTCATAAAATTATTATCTTCTTCAACTTAAATATATATAATATTTTAGTTTAGGGAGTAACGGGTACAAGTACGACGATACTTGTAGTGCTATTATACCTATCAGTGCTCATTAAGAAGCAGGTCGAATAAACATGTAGCTACAGGTGATAGGTAACCATTTATATTATCCATACGAGTGTTTTGACAGGTTTTATCGGCTGATATCCGCGGACATGTATTGTTTTGTCATCCTTAGACTTAAATGACAATATTAGCATACTTTTGAGAATTAAAATCACATCAAGTAATTAAGTTAAAAGAATAAAGTAACATCATAATGCTAAGATTTTTTTTTTTAATTTATTAGTTTCAGAAACTAAATTGGTAGCAACCTTCATCTTTAGAATGAATTGATCATTAACTTATTTTCCTTACTTGTTAATGATATGATAATTGATGTATTGTTTTATAAATATGTTGAGATAATTTAATAACACATGTGTGCCTTTGAGATATTGTGACTAAAGGTAAAAAGTGAAATTGAGTCACGTTAATGTGTTATATTAACGCATAATTTGTCACATCATTATCTTTTTTTTTTTTATACCTGTGGAAACAAAATGAAAAACAAGAAACACAAGGCTACTTTGCTAAATCACACGGATAATCCTCCATAACACAATAGGGGAAATAGTAAAATGACTACTAACATTGTGGCTGCCAAATCTGGCTAAAGAATCCCACTTTGTTGGCTTTCCGGTTGATGAAGATGAATATGGTAGATGTGCTCTTTATGTTCATAGAGGGATAAGGTTTGGTCATCCACCATGGTGGTAACTTGGGCCACCTCCCTACAGTTTGCCTCACAAATTAGCTTCCTATAGCCAAAATGCTATGCTAACACAAGTCCATCCTTTAGGGCTAGTAATTCAACAAGTAAGGTGTTACTATGCCCGTAGTGGTTAAAAAATCTGGATATCCATTCACCCTAAGAGCCACGAAGGACTCCTCTACCCCCCCATGACATCCTGTTGGAGCTAGGAGCCACCTATGTTCAGCTTGACTGTGTCATGCGGTGGTAATGTCCACTTGACTCTAGTCTTGGCAAGGGATTTGAAGTAGTAAATGGTTAATTTCATGATTGTTGTTATGATCAAGTGACCTCATGAATGGGTGAGTGGTCATTGGAGAAGACTATAACATTCCTCCACTTCCAAGTGCACCATAAGGAAGATAGGACAAGTAGGTAACGAGGGTGGTGTAAGATTGTTGTGAGCCATGGTCCAGTTTCAACTGTGTGCCTGAGATTGAAGTTTCCAATGCCCAGAGTTAACCGTATTTCCTTAGCATGTAAGCAGTCACGAAGGGTATGGATGGTGGACTCAATTGGAGTAAAACATCTTGGGCAAGAGGCAAATTAAGCTAGGTGACATATGAATCTCTTAGCATTTGTAGGAAAAGCATCTTGAAGGATTTTCCAAACGAAGAACTGGATTTTCTCTAGGACATGAATGCTCTAAATCACTTTCCAGGTGGGACCATCAGCCCTTGTATTAGGTAGTAAACTAGAGTAGCCAAGGGTTGCTGTATAGATGCCATTAGCACTATGCTGCCACGCAATAACATCATCTCTCATTAGGGTAGATGGAATGGGTAGAGCTAGAATTCTCTCTTAGCTCTGGGTAGGAATGGGCGTGTATATCTTCTGAACTTGCAAGTGTCATTCTCCTAGACGTCAGCTATTCTCAAGTGAGCGTCATGAATGTCCATGAAGTCAACCTCCTTGCATAGTGGTCCTGGACCCAACCAAGTTTTGAACCAGAAGCTTGATTATCCCGCACCAAGTCGTGTTCCAAAGTGCGAGCCAAAGAAGTTGCACTGCCTTGTGAATGCTTTGCCAAACATGGAAGGCTCCAACAGGAGGGATATGAGCTAGAATAGTCTCCTAGTAAGTATTTGTGGGACAAAATCTATACCCATGGATTATCAGAATTATACAAAATGTCCTAGATGAGCTTTCCTAGCAAGGAAACATTTGCACGACGAGCATCTTGCATTCCAAGCCCACCTGCTTGCCTAGGCAGAATACTATATCTTATTTAACTAGGTTCATTTTTTGAACAAAGGGAGGAAGACCAAATATAGCATGACTCTACTCATTTGATCTAGGCAATTGAAAATGGCCTAAGGCAACCAAAAGAGTTGCATAGTGTATAAAGGTATGGCAGATACTAATTTTGTCAGACATAAACACCCTTCCATGTTAAGCACATTATGTTTCTAAAAGACCAACCTAGTCTGCACTTTGTCTATTACGTTGATAAAATTTTCCCCTAAAACTCGTCCAGTTGGTGTTCAATATCTGAGGTAGGAACCCAAGCTTGTTGTGTGGCTGATTCCTAAATAAAGCTTGAGGGTCTCTCTATGCTCGTCTGAAGTTCCCATTAAGCATACAAATTTGGACTTGTCTAGATTAATATTGAGCCCCGATTCCATGCAGAAGGCTTCAAGCATGGCAAATATAAGTTAAACTTAAGGAACTATGGCTCTACAAAACAACAAAATGTCATCAACAAAGAATAACTGGGAAATAAGGGGGCCTCCCCAAGAAATGGTGATAGGTAACCAATTTCCATTTGTGATTTGTTGTTGAATTTGAAGACCAAGTTTCTCTATGCAAAGGAGGAAGATATAAGGGGAAAGTAGGTCGCCTTGTCAAAGACCTCACGAAGAAGAGAAATAGTCCAACTGGGAACCATTCTAGAGAATGGAGAGAGCAACCCCCCTGACTCCCCACATAACCAAACTCATAATGTTGCTGAGGAAGCCAAAGTCAATTAATGTTCTTTGCAGAAAATCTTAATTCACCCAGTCCTACGCCTTATCTAGATCAATTTTCATGGCAAGGAGACCTTCCTTTCCTTTGAAGTGCCAAATTTGATGAAGGGTTTCATACACTATAATAGCATTGTCCTTGGTGCTACTGTTGAAGAGGAAGATACCTTAGATGAGACTAATGAGTGAGAAGGTTTGATGACATGTAACAATCAAAAAAGAGGGAGGTGAATTGATTGTTAACAACTTTTTTCTAATTTTATCTTCAAAAATAGAATTTTAAGAAATTTGAATATATATTGTTGAATCAATGCTTACAACAATTTTAGAATAATTAGAAACTTGATCTCTTTACCAATTACACTAACAAGATGTGCAATACTAATTTAGTTCAAATCACATATGAATTTTACAATTTAATCAGGTCAGCTAATTGAACAAAGAAATAATATTGAAATGTAAAGAGAGATATGATAGAGGGAGACAAAACACAAGACAATTATACTAGTTTAGCCAACAAGAGTTACATCCAATTTTCAATACTCAATACTCCCCTGTCTTGAATTGAAAATATCACTAGAATCAATAGAGTTTTACACCAAAACTCACATGCACATGAAATCACACATGTAAGACTTGAAAACCTATAAAGAATTGACTGTACACCATGCAACACCTATGCATGAACTGAACTAACCTAGGAAATCTATTTAGATTACCTTTATGCAATCAATACATAGAAACAAAACTAAAAAGATTGATATCACCTAATAAAATTGAATAAGATATTGCAGCACAAGTATATCAACAATAAAGTTCAAAGAAAATAGAGTGTATCTTCGATTCTTGATCGTTCTTGTTTGATCTTTGCTTGAGCTTTGTTGTGAAAGGTTAGAAAGTTTTTTCTCTTCTTTGAAATCTAAAAAACTTGCTCTAAGGATTTGATTTTCAAAGTATGTATTAGTTATAAGAGTTTTTAGTTTTTTCCTTTTATATGAAATGCTCACAATTTTGCTTTAACATATTAAATCAAACATGTAATCAATTAAAATGTGCTAAACTCATTTCCAGATCAACCAAGAACAATTTAATCAATTAAATCGTTCTTCGCACAAGATTAAGCCAGTAAGATCAATTTAATTTATTAACATAAACATTTAATCGATTAAATAGTGCAGATAATCGATTATGAGGAAATTTAACAAATTAAAACAACAATGCATCTTAACCCAACAAATTACTTCACAATGCATTTCTAAGTAACATCTTACAACATTAATGAGATATAACTTGATTTTCAAAACTTTTTAAGGGTCATAATCTCATTCATGTTTTCATGACTAAATCAAGATTAAAAATATATCTATTCTTATGAAACATGAAAATAGCTATCTATATGGATGCAGACAATGTTTCACAAATATGCAAACAATAAAACTGTTAACATCAATATTAGAAAATTTCTAGAGTCCATAATCTAAACTAAAACAATATAAAAACTACTTTAGTCTTCTTTACATCATGAGGGAATCTCCAACAATGAGCTCCTAAAGGATTGGGCGCAGCCTATTAACGAAGACTTTGGAGATGATCTTGTAACTTAAGTTGCATAGGTTGATCAATCTAAGTTCCTTCTAGGAGGTTGAGTTTTCAGTCTTTGGTATCAATGTGATTGAGTGTGGTGAGCAATCCAAGATCTGCGCGCATGTCCTGTGGTGAAGGATTCCTTCACAAGGCACCAAAGATCATGGCCTGCAATTTCCCGGTGACTCTTGAAGAAGAAGGGTTGGAAGCCATTAAGGGCCAGTATGTCGAATGATTTCATTCCCATCACTTCCCTTCGAACCTCCCCCATTGTAACTAGCGCAAGTAGGGGATTGGAATGCTTCCTAGCTAATAGAAGGGTGGTGATGAATGTGGGTATGAAGGAGGATGGCTTCTCGTAATAGGAGAGTATTTCAGAATGTAACATTTCCTGGGTTAGTGCACCATGTACCATCTTCCAAGTACAGCCCTTTAATTTTGTTACGGGTGTGGAAGAATTTTGTGTTCCGGTCACCCAGTTTGACCCACTTCTCTCTTTGACTTCCGGTACCATAATGGTTCCTCTTGGAAGAGCACGTCATCGTAATCTTGTTGTAGGTCACGTTCTAGGCAGATCAAGCTCTCCAACTCGCGGTCTTCTAACGCATGTTGTGCTCCTCCAAGACGTGCCTTGCGCCACTATCTAATCATGTGTTGGTAAATTTTGTTAAATTTTTAACCTTAGGAGGAGTTAGTTTTTCTATTGTGATACTTAGATACTCAAATAGAAAATTTCTTTCAGCCACGGTTTTAAATATAAATAGCCTTAATATTTATTTTTTATTCTAAATTTATTGATTTTTGAGTATTGAAAAAAACATCATCTTGATTGTGTTTTCAATTTTTAGTGAGATATTAAAACATTTATTTTAATTTTTTCTTTTGAGTTTTAATAAATATTATTATCTTAAAAAACTTAATAATATATATATTGAAATTGAGAAATAAAATAAGGATAATTTAATAAATTATCTCCTGTTAATATTTTTAATCTACGTGAAAAAACTTAAATACTAATTATTATATTTTTCATTATACTACATGTATTACTAATTATAAGATGATGTTTATCAAATTATAATTATTAAGAAATTTACAAGATTAAAGTTTAAGTATTGTTAATGTAAAATTATTATCATACTATTATTTACAGTTCACAGTTTAATTGATTTTTTAGGTATTTATTGATGAAGACATGATTGAATTTTTTTACGCTACCAAATTATTTTTCTCTTTTAAGTATTAGCATTAAATTTACATTATTTTTTCAATATTACTTTTCATGGAGAAAATATTTTCTAGAGACTAGAAATAGAAAATAGAAAAACAACAATATTTTAGTAAAAAAATAATTAATATAAAATTTCTTACAAAAATAAATAAATTTTATAAAATACTTTAAGACCAGAGGTATTTAATTCATCTTCCCTTAGAGTTTCTTTGGAGTCATTTGAGTTCAAGATATAGTATTTTCAAAAAGTTGTACATTGAAAATTGATCAACGTGGCAAATTGGGTTTCTTAAAAATAATATAAATATCTTTTGTTAGATGCAATTTTTTAGAATTAAAATTTCTCTTTTCGGCACAACCAAATAATATTAATAATTTTATTTCAAACTCAATTAATTAAGAAATAAAAATATTAAGTAAGTTTCTTAAATTTTTTTAACTATTAGAGAAAATTATAGTATCTTAAAGTTGATATATTATTGTAAATCACTTACATTGCATGCATGTGGCACATACTCCCACTAAATTTTAATTTTATTTTATAATAAGAGTTTAATTAGTATACTATAACAATATAAATACATTTTATATTTATGTTTAATTACAATTCTTTATTTATATATATAACTTTTAAAGAATTGATAAAGTTAATACATTTACATCTAACAATACATACTAATTAAACTCTTATAAATATATATTATATAATTTTCTCTCACTTTGTAACTACTTATTTTTATATCAAACTTCAAAGTATACTTATATGTCAAAAATAACTTCTAATGTCACAAACTATTTAGGATTTTATTAGTTATGATTTTTAGTTTAAAAATTATTTTATTTTTTAATTTAAAATATTTGTTTTGAAGATAAAAAATTACTTTAAAATTGTTAAAAAACAATTATTTCAAATATTACAATTCACTCGTACGTAACTTTAGCTTTCTATTTAATAAGTAATAAAGATTAAAATAATATTTTTTTTATTCCTTATGTTTTTTACTTGAAAATTAAAATCAATTCAAAAGAATATATTATTTTTTTAGTAGTTATGATTTTTATTTAAAATCAATTAAAAGGATTAGTTAATATTTTCTGGATAGATTAACATTTAAAATTTGTTAAACAAGTTTTTATTTTTTATTGTTTTAACATTAAACTCACTAGTGCATTATTTTTTTTTTTTAAGGATTGAATGCAAAATCACATGTATGATGAATGATTGTTTAGTTGCTTATATAAAATTAAAAGAGATATTTTGTATAGTGCTGATAATATAAAGAATTAATAACAATTATAATTATATTTATACTTTTAAACATATTAAGTTAAATTTTAATATTAAAATATATGCAAATATTGCTCTCACTGTTTAAAATTCTGGATCCATAGTGACCTAAAAAATTATTTAATATTTATTAAAATATCTTAATAACTCTTATTTAGATATTTTATTTTTTAAAAAGTTGATCCCCCTGAATGTTTGATAATCGATATTCGTTTGAGTCCGGACACCACAAAATTCAAATATAAAATAAACTTATGAATAGTTTCTCTAAACATGAGAACGAAAATGATTCATTTTCACATTGTGAATGCATAGTTTACAATGACAGTTAATAAGACCTAAGCCTTTATGGCCTTCTGCCATGTAAGAACTCTATGGCATCGAGATCCAAGGCATAACAATAATGCTACTTGATTGACGTACTGCATGAAAGTTTGAACCAGGAATTGGAATTAAAAGAAAAGTTGGTTGAGAGTATTACAAAATACCTTTGTCTCAACCTACAAAAAGTTAGTAAGAGAACAAATTACTTGACTATCTTTGGAAGGAAGACAACACAGAAAAATAGAAAATAAGTTTTTACTATTTACGGTCGATCTTGCGGGGAGTGTTAGTATATATCATGAAAATTAATTTATAATTAATATTTAATCAACTTATATCTTTAATAATTTTATATATAGTAAAATTTTTTAACGTAATAATTAAATTTCATATTTTTATTAATTAAATCAATATAAAATTTTGTATAATTTTAAAATTGTATAATAGTTATCTCATTAGTCTTATATTTAAAAATGTATCACTATTCATTATTAAATAGGATATTTTACAAAAATTAAATTATATCATATTTGGTAATCATTATCAATAAGATAATTTTTTAAAGTTCAATTTTATGTATAATGAAAATTTGACAAATCTAATTATTGAATTTTTTTTATTAATTAGATTAAGTATACAAAATTTCATACAATTTTAAAATTATTTAATAACTTATTATGCCTATTAATTTTAACATAAAATATGATATTTAAAAATATGTAAAAATATTTATTATTAAATTAAAATACAAGGCTAGCTTTAGAATATGGTTGAATAGAATTATAAGAAATTTTTTGTAAATATTTTCAAAACACTCTCTTAAAAGAACCTTCTTATAAAATTTTTCTAAATAAAACCAGTTAACAATAAATATGTTATAATAGAAGTACTAAAAAATGTGTTTATACTCGTTCATTTCACTCTTAAATGAGTTATGTCCTTCTTTCAAGTACTTCTTGAAAGATTTCATTATTTTAAGCATACTCAAATATAAACAAATATTCTTATTGCTACTTGTATCCTAATTATAAGTAATAAGTGTTTTTTGTCACTAAATCACTTTTGACTTTTAAAAAACAAGATAAATTAAGTGTTACAAATAGAAATTCTCAAAGAAATTATATACAAATATTCTCTCAATAAGGATTAACTTCATTATATGAAGAATGTATACAATAAGACATTTACTATCAGACATCATAACACCAAACGATATGACCAATCAAGTTGAGTATTTGATATTGATATTTTTTATGAAAAAGCTAAAGAGAAAGCATTTTGGTATTTGGATAATATTCACATATTTCTATTCAAACTTCATACAAATTGATTATCTTTATAAAGAGTCTTGATGCTATATAGAGTCTTGATGAGAGCTCTGAGTTATCAATCACATAACTCATTGTTTCTTGAAGTGTATTGTTGTGTTCATACTATGTTGCTTCTTTCAACATACTTATCATGTATGACATTTTTACAAACAACTTTAATGTCAATAATGTACTTGTGAATGAATTCAAACATTGATTTTTCGTGGTATATACCAAAAGGTAAGATTGTCTTGGGGATGCGAGATATTTTGTTCTTTATAAAACGTTACCTTAAACTTGTATGTTTCAATGCAATTTTTTGCAACAAATTTATATAAGAACATTAATCAAGTTAGTGCATATAGGAGATTCTATATGTTAATTTATATTAGAATAATAATTTTTTTTATTACCATCAAAATTATTCTACCACGTGGGAGCTTCTCATATTTTACACATAATGAAGCTTTTGACAACAAAATAATCAGATGGTCTTGCTTTTCACAAGATGCTTTTTGTGTGATAACATTAAACGGTCTATATCACTTATGTTAATCTGATTTGTTTCTTTTATAAGATGCTTATCAATTGTCTACTCCTTATAGACTAGGCTTCTTATTATAGACTTTGACTTTCTTATTCGTTTTACGCTTACATTTTATTTATGTTATGCAATTGATTTTTATACCTTGTATAATACTTTCTATTATCTATATGCATATTTCAAAATAAGCATTAGATAATCAAACTTAATTTTATTTGTTATTATCAAAATCACTAAAGTAGTCACAAGGTTGTTTGGTTGTTCAGACCTTCTGAATTTAGCATAAATAACATATTTAAAAATTTTCAAATTATCTGAAATTTGATACACATGATCAATAAGATAATATCATAAAATTTAATGATTGGATTTGTTAAACTTTTTTCTACACAAAATTATTAAAATGTAATTTAATTAAGTTTGACACCTAGTATCAACAAATTATGTTCCTTTCTAACACCTACCAAATTTCTATTTACACTTACCAAATTTATAAAATATCCAAATTTTTCTTATCTTTCTCTTCTTCCCATACAAGTTGCCATGCCATCAGCAACCCCCCACCTCGCACAACCATCCATGCCATCAACAACCCCCCACCTCGCACAACCACCCCTACAACCCTTACCCCATTGAAGCCACCTCCAACAACAATAAGTCCCCTCCCTAACAATAATATGTCACCCTATCCTAGCTCAACACCCCTTAAACATTTAGAATAAATATAATTTAATAAATTCTAGATCTGTTTGTTTGGAAATAATTGTTTTTTTTTATTTCAAATCAAATAATACGGAATACACTAATTATATTCTAGATAAATTGATCTCGAAGTTGAATAATGTTACATTCTAGATTATCTGATTCAGAATATATAATTTTTATATTTTGGATCAAGTGATATGAAATCCATTAGTTATATGTTTAGATATGTTAATTCAAAAATTAAATAATTAGTTATATTATGAACCAATTAATCCAAAAAATATAAGTAATGAATTCTATATCTCTTGATCCAGAATACATTAGTTATATGCTCTAAATTAGTTGATCCAAAAATCAAGCAATTTTTTATATCATGTATCAAATGATCCAGAATATATAAGTAATGAATTCCAGATCACTTAATTCAAAAATCAAATAGAAAATATTAGAGATTTTGAAAATTTGGTAGGTGGGAAGAGAATTTTTATAGGTGGAAAAAGAAAATCTTACTTTATCTATACACATATATAACTTGTTTGATCTTCACATGCATTGTCATGTGTCAATGTCTAGATAGTATTACACATTTTATTTTTTTATTTCATTCTTTTATGTGTTTTTGTCTCACTATTTTTTTATTCAAAACTCATACATACATTGCACAAGTCACACACTTAATATTTTTTTATATGTAAAATGTTATTTGTTAGCGATAATGATCAAACCCACAATCTTTTTTTCCATCGTTCCCTTTCTTTAATCATCTGAGTCACTTTATATCTCCTTACCTAATATTCCTATAAAAGCTAATTGGTTTGGACTTCTACAAACGAACATGTATTTTTTTTTTTTAATATCATGTTTGTTTTGTACTTTGGCCACATGTGTGAGACCGATATATACTTTTTAGTGGAAGTAAATACTTTTTCATATATTAATAAGTCAAATAAAAATTTGATTGCCCCCACACTTCTCAACCTACATCCATGATTATCAAATTTTTGAGTTAACTCACTAATTTTTATGATTTCACTTATTCTTTGCAAGTTAAGTAATGAGTAAATTATATTTAGTAAATTTTAGGTAAACTTGGTAGATTAGGCAGACTTTGTAGACTCTTGAATTTATTACTGAGTCAACAAGTTAATAAATTAAAAAATAAGACAAAAATGTCATTTTGGGTTATTTTTTACGTGTTTAAGTTTCAAAGTACTTGTATATGATGTGTCATTTTCGGATCGAATAATCCCCACTTTATAAGAGCATTCTTATATCAAATTTTCCAACAATACTAAGTCCCAAATGAAAATATTTCACCGTTACTATCACATTTACAACTTATTATCTAACAATGATAAATTGCAAAACTTGATTATTTAAATAATATAAGACTTATGATTTACTATTTTGATTTATCATGTTGTTAAATTAAAACGTTATTTGTATATTTTACTATTATTTTTTTATAAAATAATTTTTTAAATTGATTTCATAAGTTAACTCTCAAATTTAACAACCTTACACATGTTTGTTAACAAAAGTTTATTTATGAGTATATGAAGACAAAAATGCTAATGTTATACACTACTAGTTCTTTTATTAAATATGAGCAACTATAAAAGAAAAAATAGCAGTGCACTGATGTAAAATATTATTTTTATATTATAATTCAATCATTTATAATTGTTTATGATAAATTTATTAATTTTTATAATAATAATTTTAAAAATTATAAACTAATAATTTATGGTTAAACAATTCAATAAATAATTTTATACAATATTGAAATAACTTTAGTCTAAAATGTCAATTAAAGAAGACAAATTGCGTAATTGTTTTTCCCAAAAAAAGCAAGTACTTGTTTATTTCGTGTAACTCCTTGAATATTTTTTATTTGTTACTGTTGGAGTTGCAATGTACTAGTAGTATGAAACAATTTTCTTAGGTATTAAGAATCAAAACTTAAAGTATAGTGTTTTAAACATTTTTAATACTATTATTTAATTCAAATAAAAGTTGTAAAAAATAATTAAAAAAAATTTCTTTGATAATAAGTAGCAACCTTTAATATTAATTTTATTGCATCCCCTATAGAAATTAAATTATAAATGTATTAAAATAATATTAAAAATATTTAAATTGTTGTATCTAAATTTTGTCCTAAAGTGAAACATCGTTTCATTAGTTATTATAAAATTGTTATAGTATTAAACTTTATCTTTTAAGTTCAGAATGAAAATATAAATATTTTAACAAATGATCTTAAGAAATAGTTTTCTTAATACAGTTTTTTCTCCTGTAATCAGGACAAAACCTTCCTCCCAAAAAAAAAAAAAATAGTTTTCTCTTATTTCCCACCCGAAAAAATTCAAAATTATTCTTCGAGGTAAAGAAAGATTTGTAATGGGTAATCACTCAGTCTTTCTCTGGCTGCAGTTTTCAGTTTGGTCCAGTGCGCGTGCATAGCACAGCACACGGACACAACAAAACAGATAAATACAACTCAGTCTCTACTGTTTTATTTTACCTCTTTTCATTTGTGTTTTCTTTTCTTTTCGCATTCATCTCTACCGTTTTATTCTCCTTCTTCCTCACTCCTTTTTCAAACCTCGAAACCCAAAAAGGGTTTTCTTTTTTTCCTTTTTAATTCTCTTCCATTTTCTCTCCATTTCACACTCCAATTTCCTCCTCCTTTCCAAAATTTTTACCCTCTGATTCTCATTAAAATCATTTTTCCCTCGCCTCTATTCAAATTCCCTTGAATTTACAATTCTGGGGTGTGTTTGTTTTCCACTTGTGTTTGAATGAAGCGAAGCAACAGAACACTCTGTGTTATTTTTCTCCGGCACCCCTTATTGTTTTGGCTGAAAGTTTCTTACTTGGTAACTGGGTTTTGCTGACCCGAGTAGTTGAAGAAGGGTAGGAGGAGCAATCGGAGTGATTATTGAGAAAGTGGGGTTTAGGGTTTTTGCCGGGGTTGTGAAAATTGTGTCGAATTAGGGTTGTTGAGTGCATGAGAGGTAGAATTGTGTTGTGATGGACGTGGAGGAAACTAAGGAGTTTGTGTCTTTGGACCCAGATTTGTTGCAGCTTCAGGAGGTGTCACCTTTTGCCCTGAAATCCAGTCCTTATGTTGTTGAGGAGCTATTCACACAGTGGCTTTCGCTTCCAGATACTTGTCGCCTGGTACATACTACATACGTAGTTCATTTGAACTGAACCACTTATGCTTTCATATGAATCAATGATTTTGACTATTCCCTTGACTAGTGGACATGATACAAGAGAGAGAGCTGTGTAGAGTTTTTAAATCCCCAAGTTGAGACTGTTTTTCCTTTGTTACATGAGGGCTTCAGTTAGCAGGATTGAACTAAAATGTGACTGGAGATGCTAAAAAACCAAACAACTGTAAAGGCAGAACTTCTGTAATCGTAAAATAATCCTTTGAGTAATTTTTGTGTTAATACCTAATCTGTTAATGGCTTATTGTTTCTATCGTGCTGGAGACTCTTAATCCCTTGAGCTACATGATTATAGTTGCAATTAAAACGACATTTATCTTCAATTAATCTTCTTAATATGCTCTTTTATGATTAACTTGTTGCTTGAGAATTCCTTTACTTACTCATAAAGTAGCTTTTTGGTGTACAATATTAACCTGGAGTTAGGTTTCTGATTCTCTGATCTCGAAATGGTACTATCCAATTATGCTTTACAATTTAAACTTAACAAATGACCCTTTCCTTCTCCTGCCCAGTGCCTTGATGTGAAGATTCCAATGGCCCAATCTTAGACAAACTGAAAGGGGTTATCCGTTTCAATGTCTTGAATAACAGTTCTGACAATAGACAAACAACTGTTATTTATGTTCATTTTAATTCTATCTGATAGAGGGATGGGTTCTAGTTTAGCAATTATACAGATGTTATGCTCATGGTAATCAATCCCATGCTGTGTTGCTTGGGTGAGTTCATGTGACCTAAGAATCTTTAGAATTGCCGCTTAGAATTGTGAACTCGGCTCAATCATAGAGTTTTTAATCTGCTTGATGGATCAGATTTCAAATGTTTTGTCCATTATCCAAGCCCATACCAAGTGCTCACTGTTGGAGATCCCACATTACCTAGTGATTTGGCTAAACAAAAATATATAATGAGGTGCAAACCTCACCTTACAAGCCGGTTTTGTGAGGTTGAGTTAGGTTCAATTTCACCATTTCTAATATGGTATCAGAGCCTATCCTAGCGGTTTGTTGTTGTTGGGCTTATCGGACCGCTATCGAACCACCCATAAATATTAAACTCCACGCTTGAGATGTCCAGTCCTCGGCGTGAGGGGGATGTGTTGGAGATCCCACATTGCCTAGTGATGTGGCTAAACAAAAGTATATAATGAGGTGCAAACCTTACCTTACAAGCCGGTTTTGTGAGGTTGAGTTAGACCCAATTTCACTATTTCTAATACTCACTAACCCTAACATTAAGAGAACTTAGAAAAACAGCCGCTTGTCTTCATCTTCAACCTCTTGCAAGTTGCAACCCTCCTCCTAAATTGCTGGCCAACTCCGCTGTGCCCATAACTCTTCTCTGTTTTAATCCTGTTCTGTTCGTTACTCTGCCCCTATAGTTTGCTGTTTTTCAGGTTCTATTTTTCTGGTTCGCTTCTCTATTTCTGTTTTCTGTTTCTGTGATGGAGATAGAGAAGATGGAAGAAATGACAATCTCGTGAGTGATTATGATTTTAATTTGGATGATCTATATTAGAGGTCTAGTTGCTCATGTCTTAATGCTTTGTACTGGTAGGCAGGCACTTACAACTTAAGTTGTTTTGTTTGTTACTTATGGGTTCTTTATGACTTTAGGGATTGACTTTCTTATGCTGATGATTATAAATTTCAGCTTAATTAAATATTTGATGTGTTATAAAGGTATTTTTCTCTTATTGCAGCTATTTTGTATGCAAATATATGAATTTTAAGAATATTGTATAATCTTATGCTTTGTGTTATGATTCCATGATTTATGATTCTGTTTCTCCTTCCCGAGTTAGTAAAATCTCAATTTTGGCTACCTTGTGTATGCTGATATGCTTTCACAGTAGATCATGTGAGGAGATGAGTTGTAACATTGAGATTCTATCGTTACTTCGTAACTTGACTGTTAATGTTGTTATGAGATTTTTCAATTATCTAATAGGGTGCATTTTTACAGCCTTAATTACGTCTAATAGAGTGCATTTTCACACTTAACATGATACATTAAAAAAAAATTATTTCTTCTTTTCCCTGTAGAAACATCATAGAAAAAATATTTATGAGTAATAAGTAGAGCGGAGAAAGGAGAAAGATCCATGTCATTAACAAAAAGAGGAAAATTAAGGGTGTTTGATTTTGTTTTAGATTTTAAAACTATTTTATAAACAACTTTCTAAAACTGAGTTTAGAGAGTAGAAGTCGGGGAAGAAAATGTAAAAGTACAAGAAAGATAATGAGTGATAGAAATTTCAAGGTATATCTTTTATATGTTCCTATTTCCCTTCATTTACATCTGTTTAATATTTTCATTGATGCTTTATGAAAACAGGTCAAGTCATTGCTTGCTGATGCAAAGGCAGGAGCTCCTTTGAGTGCACTAGAGAACTCAACAAATACAAATGCAGTGTCAAGCAACTCTCTACCTTCCTTGTTTCCTGCTGGGAGTACACCACCACTTTCACCACGCAGTTCATCTGGTTCCCCACGTACCACTAAACAGAGAAATAGTCCTTCCTCATTAGGATCTCCGCTAAAATTAGCCAGGGAACCTGTAAGGGAGGTTATTCCGCAGGTATTTGTTATTGTCTTAACTGATTATTTTTTTCTCTATACTTCTTTTTTTGGTTACATTTAGAAAGAATTAATTCCTTGTTTTACAGTATTAGCATTTCTTTAATCATGCTTGCAGTTCTACTTCAAAAATGGTCGTCCACCTCCAAGTGAAATGAAGGAGCGTTTCCTGTATGAAATTGATAGTCGATTTTATGGTCATTTGGATGGTCTACAATTACATGGTGAGAGTTCTCACTGAGAACATGGTATTGTGAGTTAATTAGTTTTATATTCTCAATTATGGTAGTTTTTTCTGCAGAAATGCCATTTCTTTTTTTAACTTGTGTTGTTAATTTGTATTCTAATTTGCAGAATTTAAGTCTGTTACAAAAGAGCTCTGCAAACTTCCCTCGTTTTTCTCTACTGCTCTTTTCAAAAAGATTGATGTCAATTTTACTGGAACCATAACAAGGTACCAAATTTCTTATCAGATCATTTCATTTGAACAGATTATTGCATCAGATGAATCGTTCATAAGTTTTACTAGTTTTAACTCAAATCTATCGTATATTATACTTATTACATTTGATATATACATGATAAGAAAAATAGAACTGCCAGATGTTTGCAGACGATGAACAAGTAAAAGTTGCTTACTTGCTGGATGAATGGATTATGCTTCTTGGGCGTTGGGTCTGTGAAAGGAACCTGGATATTATGGGGTGTCTAAGTCCCACATCGAGTAGTTTGAGATGCTAAGATAGGTATTTAAGTGCTTGGTTCTTCCCCCTTAACAACCAGCTTTAAAGGAAGGGTTCTCAAGTATCTTTGTGTTTATCAAGTGCCCTTGAGTGCTTATCAATTATATCAGAGTGTTGCAGAGTGTCTTCTGGGGGGGGTGTCATCTGTTGTGCTTGATGGAGTATTTTTTAAAGGGCTAGGTTCTCCCTCTTTAATAGGTAGCTTGTAACTTTTAAGGGAGACTTTACCAAGTGTTAAAAGTGTTTATCAATCTGCCTAGAGGTCCCTTGCTATCCAAAAGTAAGACGGGAGGGCAATTTTACTAGTGTTATCGCATATGCAAAGAAGCTGTTTCTTGATTTGAACCCATGACCAATTGGTTACTAAGACACAACTGCACTGTTGTGCATGTGCTCACCCTTAAATGAAGGAAAAATATTTTAACCTTAATTAAAGAGAAAACCATGACAATGCACAACCTATTATATACGGCAAATTTGTTAATTTTACCAATTAATACTGTACTCTTGTGTTCACCAAGTTTGTTAACCATGTCAATTGCACTGTTATGTTTATCAACCTTATACACTACTAGTGTTTTTACATTGATAGTTAATTGCAACCTATTATATATGACAAGTTTGTTAACTTTACCAATTAATACTTTAAAAGTCATATAAATGATGGATTATGATTAAATGTCAGTGTAAAACTCTTTTATACTGTCAGTGCATAGGTGTTAAAACTCTAATTAAATCATCACTTATATAGTTATATTCTAAACCATATCATTTGTTTTGGATGGCAATTTATGTGTGCTTCGTCAGCCTTTAGAAAGAACTACCTTGGTTGATAATTTGACTATTTTCATGGTAGGTGATTTTAAAATTCTTATTTGGAAATTAGATTCTCATTTTGTTGTTTGAATTGAACGTAGAACGTCCCTTTTCTTTTGAAGTCGATTATAATTGATTTTGATAGTTAATTTTGATCTATTGAATGTAATTAGATAGAACAATAATGCACATATACGATACTCATTGATAAGGCGGCATAATTATTCTAAATATAGCCTTAATTTCACTTTTCGTACCCTATTTTACCAAATCCGCAAATTGTGTCCCTTTTTTAAATTGACACATTTTGCCCCTTATTTTTTAAAACAATTATATATCATTTGTTAAATAGAAAGTATTGACCGTTAAAAATTAATGTTAATTGCCATATGACCATGTGTCATGTGATTAGTGGTCTATCATTAGTAATTATATATATGAACGTGTTGATTAACTATTAAAATTAAAATCATTGACCATTAAAAATTGGAAGTGTTGGCCACTAAAAATTGGAAGTGTTGACTATTAACAATTAAATTACTAATGTTGACCACCACTTTAACCACTAATCACTTGACATATGGTAATTAACATTAATTTTTAATGGTCAACACTTCCAATCTAACAAATGAGGTATGAATTGCTGCTTTTTAGAAGGACGGGGGGTAAAATGTCTTAATTTTAAAATAGGGAGCAAACAATTTGCAGATTTGATAAAATAGGGCAAAAAGTGTGTTAAGCCAAAAAAATTATACAATATGGTTTGGATAAAATAAATATTTAGAAATGTGTGAAAATTCTTATAATTGCTATTTTGCAAATCCAAATTAAAAACATACTTCTTAGACATTACTAAAAACTGCAAAATTAAAATCATTGTTGTCATAACTTACTTCCTATGTACATGTAGGAATAGGACTATCAATCTCTTTCCTTTCTTGAAATCATTCAAGAACAATTTCCAAAGTGTTTCTATATTACTCTGAAATTTAAAAGAAATAGGATAGTTTCTTATCTTATTATTATGAGGTTATTAACCTCTATAAATATACATGAGTCAGCTACATATTTTAGGAAATGCAGACTGCTAATCCTAAAAACAGATCCCTATAATTACAGGATTAATTAAACATAAATGATCCTAATAAAAACAACACACAACTGTTGCATGAATACAGCACATCAAATATAAAGACATCCTAAAATTACGTCACGTCAATTACTGCTGCACAAATCACGGTTTTTGACACTCCCCCTCAAGCTGGTGAATAGGTGTTTTCCATTCCCAGCTTGGATATAATTCCTTCAAAGTTACTGCAGTTCAGTCCCTTGGTGAGGTGAGGATGTCTGCAAGTTGGTTCTGAGTAGACACATATGGTGTGCAAATCATGTCACTGTCAAGTTTTTCCTTGATAAAGTGTCTATCAACTTCAATATGTTTAGTTCTATCATGTTGCACCGGATTGTAGGCTATGCTAATTGCCGATTTATTGTCACAGTATAATCTCATAGGTTCGTCCCACTTTATCTTCAAGTCTTCCAATATAATCTTCAGCCATAGAAGTTCACATATTCCGTGAGCCATTGCCCGAAATTCCGCTTCAGCACTTGATCTAGCCACTACACTTTGTTTTTTACTCTTCCAAGTGACTAAGTTTCCACCAAGGAAGGTACAGTATCCTGTGGTTGATCTTCTATCTACAACTGACCCTGCATAATCCGCATCTGTATATGCTTCAAGACTTACACTCTTGTTTCGTTTGAACAAAATTCCTCTTCCGGGGGTTCCTTTTAAGTACTGAACAATTCTAAGGGCAGCTTGTAGATGAGCTTTCTTTGGTTGGTGCATAAATTGACTAACTAGACTTCTAGCAAAAGCAATGTCTGGTCTAGTATGAGATAAGTAGATAAGCCTGCCCACAAGTCTTTGATACATCTCGTTGTCCACAGCAATATCCTCCTCCATACTTCCCAATTTTATATTTGGATCAACTGGAGTGTTTGCTGGTCTGCAGCCTGTCTTCCCTGTTTCTTTAAGCAAGTCAGTAATATACTTTTGTTGAGATATAAAGATCCCTTTCTTGGAATGAGCCACTTCAATTCCCAAAAAATATTTAAGTCTCCCTAGCGTCTTGATCTCAAATTCAGTGGCAAGACATTCACTTAACACTTGTTGTTCCTGCTTGTCGTCCCCACTTACTATAATATCATCTACATACACTAATAAAAGTGTTACTCTCCCTGAAACTGAATGTTTGATAAATAATGTGTGATCTCCTTGACTCTGTTTGTAGCCCAAACCTGTCATGACCTTGGTAAATCTTCCAAACCATGCTCTTGGGGATTGTTTCAGCCCATATAGAGCCTTTCTTAGTTTGCAAACAGTTCCAGCAGCAACATGTCCGTTGTAACCAGGTGGCAATTCCATGTATATTTCTTCTTCAAGATCTCCATGCAAAAAGACATTCTTCACATCAAATTGTTGCAGATCCCAATCATTATTAACTGCTAATGACAATATTACTCTGACCGTGTTCATCTTAGCAACTGGGGCAAATGTTTCCAAGTAATTAACTCCATAGGTTTGAGTGAAGCCTTTAGCCACCAACCTTGCTTTGTGACGTTCGATTGTCCCATCGGCCCTATACTTTATTGTATACACCCACTTACATCCAACTGATTTTTTTCCAGGAGGTAAGATGACAAGTTCCCATGTTCTATTTTTGTATAACGCCTCCATTTCCACATCCATGGCATGTTTCCATTTCCTGTCAATCAATGCTTCAGATACAGAGGAAGGTGTGTGTGTGGAGTTGAGGTTAGTGAGAAAAGTTTTATGGGTAGGAGAGAATTTTTCAAAGGATAAAAAATTTGACAATGGGTAACGTGGTTGTTGGGTGCATGTTCTAGTTCCCTTTCTAAGGGCAATGGGCAAGTCCAGATTTTGGTCCACCTGTGCTTCTATATTTTCAGACAAGAGTTCATTAGAATCACTTAAATTTATAGGATTTGAAGGTGTTACCTCATGCAGTGACGGTGGGTTGGATTCTTGGACATTGCCGGATCCTGGAATGGCCTTTTCTCTCCTTGAATATACCAGGTTTTTCCCAAACTTTCCTCCGGCATCAGGTGCAGGTGCAGGCTGTTTCGTTGGTTCAGGTGCAGATGTAGGAGGTCTCACTGGTTCAGGTGCAGAATGCTCAATAATTCCCTCAGTTTCAGGTACAATTTCAGGTCCGAACATCATATTTGGGAACATGAGAGTCTCATCTTCCTCTCTTACTGTCTCCCCCTGAAGATGAGACTGTTTAAAGTAACTTTCTTGTTCATTGAAGGTGACATCTCTTGACACATAGAATCTTTTTGAGAGGGGTTGAAAACATTTGTACCCCTTTTGTGTGGTAGAGTACCCTAAGAAGACACACTTAACAGCCCTAGGATCCAACTTTCCCCTTTCATTACTATGAACATGCACAAAGGATACACACCCAAAAATCCTAGGTTGGAGTTTATTTGTAGGGTCTAAGTGTGGGTAGAATGAGGATAGAACTTTCATGGAACTTTTTGAGTTTAAAATTTTAGTGGGTAACCTATTAATTAGGTAGGTGACAGTAAGAAGAGCCTTCCCCCAAAATCTCTTAGGAACATGGTTTTGAAAAAGTAGAGCTCTAGTTTGATCTAATAGGTGCCCATTTTTCCTTTCTGCAATTCCATTCTGTTGAGGTGTGTTCACACATGAGGACTCATGAATTATCCTTTCCCGTTGGCAAAAGGAGTTTAGTACAAGATTAAAGTAGTCCTTGGCATTGTCAGACCTAATTCTTTTGATACTAACCCCAAATTGATTTTTAATCATTGAGACAAATTGGATAAAAACGGAGCTGACTTCAGATTTTTGTTTTAATAAAAACACCCAAGTCACCCGGGTGAAATCATCAATGAATGTTAAAAACCATTTAGCACCCGAGATATTAGGAACATAAGCAGGACCCCATACATCAGTGTGAACAAGAGAAAATGGGAGAGAACTCATCTTATTGCTAATGGGAAAAGGTACACCCTTGTGTTTCGCAAACTCACACACCTCACAATGTAGACTCTCCACATTTAAATTTTTAAATAGGGAAGGAAACAACACTTTTATGACTCGGAATGACGGATGTCCTAGCCGGTAATGGTAAAGTTGAACTTTCTCTTTATTGGTCATGGTGGATGTAGATATAAGACTCTTGGTAGGCAGATTAGGATTCTCCATGTAGTATAGGCCATTCCATTCTCTAGCATGTCCAATCGTCCTCCCCGAGTTCTTGTCCTGCAATATACAAGCATTGCTGTAAAAGACAACATTACATGAAAGATCTTTGGTGAGTTTTTGTATAGAAATCAGGTTGGTAGATAGTTTAGGGACATGAAGGACATTTTTTAAAGTCATGGATGGACTTATTTGGACCTCTCCTTGTCGGCTGCAGTTATAAGGGTTCCATCTGCGGTGGAAATTTTCTTGTTGCTAGGACATGGGGAATATGTAGAGAAGTATTTGGGTAAAGGGGTCATATGGTCAGTGGCTCCAGAATCTAATATCCAGTAATGTGTAAATGGTGTATCTGAAACATTGAGCCCAAACAAAAATGGAAACTTACCAGAATATGTCAATGAGCACGTACCTGTACTTGTGGGCTTCTCCAATTTACTAAGAATTGATCTTACCCGTTCTATTTCTTCATGATTCAACTGTACAGATTCTTCACTTTGCCCATTAGCAATGTATGCTTGTCCTTGCCCTCCTTTTTTGTGTAAGCCTCCTTTCAGCCCCCATTCTCGGCTTGGGGTTTTTGGCCCCCATTCTCGGCTTGAGTTTTCTCCTTTCGATCCCCATTCTCTGCTTGAGGTCTTTCCATCTTTCAGCCCCCATTCTCGGCTTGGGGGTTTTCCGTGTAATTTCCAACATTTTTCCCTTGTGTGGCGTGGCTTGTTACAATAAGTACACCAAGCCTCCTCATGTTTTTCCTCCATACTGGGAACCCAGTTTTTTCTCTGGTTAGCAATCATAATTGTTCCTCCTTCGGCTATCATTGCAGAACTTTCGATGGTTGGGTTTTCCAGTATCAGCCCTCTCCTGCTTTCTTCACTCCGGATAATGGCCACCACTTCATTAAGCCCTGGAACTGTTTTTTTTCCCAGGATTTGGACTCGGACTTGGTCATATTCAGGGTTTAGGCCTACCAAAAAATCATAGACCCTATCTTGTTCAATATACTCCTTTAGAATTGCTGAGTCCTCTGAGCACTTTGCTTTTATAACTCGATAGTGATCCAATTCCATCCATAGAGACTTGAGTTGATTGGCATATTCCGTGACTGATTTATTTCCCTGTTTGGCAGCCACAGTTTTCACTTTTACATCATAGATTTGAGCAGCATCCTTCGCCTTAGAATAAGATTGTTCAACTGCCTCCCAAATTTCCTTTGCTGATTTCAGAAACATATAGGTATCACTGATTTCTGGAATCATCGAATTCCACAGCCATGCCATAATCATAGAGTCTTCTTCATCCCATGATTTGAATTTAGGATCAGTTTCATTAGGTGCATTACCGGTCAAGTGACTGATCTTCCCTTTTCCTTTCAAGATGGTCCTAATGATTTGAGACCATTTGAGATAGTTCTTCCCATTTAACCGATAAGTTGGATGGATATTCTGCATTTCTCCAATGGTTTGAGGGCTGTCCCCAGTTTCCAGGTTCATGACTTGAGCCATAACAAGGTGAGATTAAGGTAGAGAATTCTGCTGCAATGAAGGCTAGCACCAAGACTTAAAGGTAGCGCAACAATGAAGGCTGCGATTTTAGGTTATAGGTCGTGCAACAATGAAGGATGCGGTTTAGGTTTGACGGCAGGGTCAGAGACTCCCAGGGATCGGGTGCTCTGATACCATCTGAAATTTAGAAGAAATAGGATAGTTTCTTATCTTATTATTATGAGGTTATTAACCTCTATAAATATACATGAGTCAGCTACATATTTTAGGAAATGTAGACTGCTAATCCTAAAAACAGATCCCTATAATTACGGGATTAATTAAACATAAATGATCATAATAAAAACAACACACAACTATTGCATGAATACAACACATCAAATATAAAGACATCCTAAAATTACGTCATGTCAATTACTGCTGCACAAATCACAGTTTTTGACAATTATTTCCTATACTTGTATTGAATTTTCATAAAGGCTTGGATACTTTACCCATAAGTATCAATGAAATATCCAAGAGTATTGATATTGGATACATGAAGCAAATTGAAGTATTGAACTATTGAAGTATTAGTGCTTAAGTTTGGATACTTCACCGATATGTATCAGTAAAGTATCCAAGAATATTGGTATCGGATATGGATACGTGATGCAAATGGAAGTATTGGTGCTCATGCTTCACAAAATTACTGTGTAAATAAGTACATTCGTACTAATCCCAGCCATAAGTTTATATTGGAATGTGTATTTTTCATTAGTGAGGATTATTTTTTGATATAAAAATAAATAATGGTGAAGTGTTAAACTTGGACGTTAGTTCCTGGAGATACTTTTGGATAACTAATTCAGGCTATACCATGAATATGAGGCGTGCACAGTTGTCAAAATCATGTGCTAAGTTGTAGAAATGCCCGATTTTATGTTTCTGTGGTGCCTGGGCAGGTTCCCATGATCTAAGAATTGGAAATCTGTAGAATAGGTAGAATTGCTTTGCAGAATCTGAAACTTAGGCCGAGTTATATAATTTTTCAATTCAGCTTGGCTGGCCAGGTTTCAAAATGATTTACCTTTTTTGAGCTTCTACAAACTCGGGCCCATAAATCAAGTACTCACTAACCTTAACACTAAGAGGATCCTACTGAAGAAACAGCTGCTTATGTTCATCTTCAACACCTCACAACCATCCCCAAATCCGCGGCATCCAGAATTTTGTCTTGTCCAGAGCTCCTCTCTGCTGTATCCAGAACCCTTCTCTGTCATGTCCAAGATCATATCTGTCATCTCTTGAATTATGTGTAGTATCATTAAATATTATTACTCTTTTTATGGGTGTTTTTGGAATAAAATTTAAATTCATCATATTTTTAATTAAAATTAACTAACTTTTATTGGTCTTAATATTAGTTATTTGTTTCTTGTATAAAGAATGGGGGGAGTATTAAAGAGCAAAATTCCTTGTGTACTAGATATCATTTAGGCTTAAAGTTGATTGCTTATAAGATCTTTTTTTTATAGTTGTTCAATATTTTACATTTTTTGTTTGTTTTGAGATGAATAATTATTTTCCACATGTAGCTGGGATGGGTATTACCCTCACTTTCACATCATGGTTTTTACTATGATTCTTATTGTTTGTATAAAATGTATTATCGTAATGGACCATGTCTAGCTTTACTAGAGAAATAGAATGTCAACGGATTAGATATCTGAATTTACTACATAGCTGTTTGAGTACATTTGGTATATGTGCCTATTGAATTAATGTCTCTGTTTCTTAACATATATCGTAGGGATCAACTTATAGATTATTGGATTCGGGGCAATATGTTAGCTATGGATTTACCCACACAAATATATACCATTCTGAAGCAACCATATCGAACGTACCTTGTGCAGGTTTGCTTTTGTTTTATAAGCTGTCACATGGGTTCTCCTGTCCTAAGTATTTTTGCTATTTTCTGTCTCAAGTCTCAACATGAACTATGGATGCCTTTAAAATATATATTAAAATTGCATTTGTGTTTTCTATTTTGCTTGTAGGATGATTTCAAACCTGTCCTGAGGGAACTATTGTCCACTCATCCTGGATTGGAGTTTTTGCAAAGCACGCCTGAGTTTCAGGAAAGATATGGTATGGTCATCAATTAGATTAATAGTTGTCTATTGAGTATCTTTATTTCTTAAAATTTGTTTATAGGTACATAAATAGATATCAGTCACTGGTCTCACCTAAAAATTTTGGACGGCATATAATTTTGATGGCAAGGTTGGATGTCTGTTACAGTGTTACTTGTATTTTGTTTTGGAGCAAATTTCAAACTGAACGTTTGGAATAAGACTTTCCACTTAAGATGGGCTAAATATTACTTTTAGCCATTATGTTTTAATATTTTTTAAGGTACATTAAGTTTTAAAAGTCTTGTTTTTATTCTATATGTTTTTGTAAGTTTCATTTAATCTTTTTTTCTGTATTCCATTAACAACATTAGTGTACCATTAACTTTTATATTTTACAATAATTAATTTTGACGTAATGATAATTAAAAACCGAAACAATTGAAATTCATTATATTTATGATAATATAATTAATTTAAACATTATGGTAGTTTTTAATCGCCAAAATCTTTGTTAATGGCTTAGATACCAATTTGGTAACCTAATTAATTAAAATAGTTCAATTTGATACCCAATTTTTAATTGATTCAATTTGACATAATTATTTAAAATGCCTGAATCTAATAATACCCTTCAATACCAACAACAAATGATGGTAATGAAACAAATGAACATGTTCAGTCTAGTAAGAAAAAAAAAGAGGAAAACTAATAGCAATCGAAGAATCCGGACAAGATAGATATCACCTCCTCTAGATTGAGGGTGTTTAATGGAAGGGTATTTGATTGAGGTATTTTAAATGATTAGGTATCAAATTGAATCATTTAAAAATTCAGATATCAAATTGGACTTTTTTAAATAATTAGTGTGTACCAAATTGGTATTTAAGCCTTTGTTAATCCTTAAATCTCATATCTGCCTCTTTCCAGAGGTGCACCAACACCCAGACAACAAACATTTCTTCTCAGATCTACCTTTATCCTTTCGAAACCCTCCACCTCCCTTCAAAATTGGCTTCACCTCCCTTTGGAATAGATGTCCTGTTGATGCTGTGGCGCAATTGGGGTTGGGTGTGGAAGAGTCACAGCGTGTGAATCTCTGAGCTGCAAAACCTCTTCCTCCGGAACCTCGTTCTTTGTCTTGTGTCCTTTCATGCTCACACTTGCAGTCTTTATTCCTGTCATGATCACACTCCCCATTATTTTGTCTTATCTCTTTGGTCATCTTTGTCGCAGTTGGAGAAGGGTTTGGGGTCAAAGGGATGGTTGCTGGTTCGAGAGCACCCAATGCAATGCCCCATAGAACTCAATCTCCTTCCTCTCTTCCATCTCCTCCTCGTGTTGGATGAATTATTGTTTGTGTTGATCCAATTTAAGCTTGTGATTTTCCCCCCAGATTTGCTTCTTTTTTTTTTTTTTTTAAATTTTAGTTAACGTCGACACTGAGGAATTCAGAAGATGATATCATCACCTCAATGTCTCTTTTCGTTCTATTTGGATTTGAAAAATTGAAGAGTGCTGCAATTCTTTTTAGTATTATGTATTAGCAACTACAAACAATCAAACATTTATCAAGAAAAAAAAGTTAAAGGTCCAGTAGGATGCACTGGTACTTTTGTAACCATGAAATGAAGGAACAATTTTTTGTTCCCTCATAAAATAGTTAGATTTCAATATCACAACCTTCGGAAACACTACACAACAGAACAAAATGAACAAAACAAAGTTGTTTGGTTGTTGTGGTTTAGGTTCAAGATCTGGATTTTGTGATCTCTGTGAACATTTTTCTGTGATTCCCACTGTCATCGTACAAAAATAAAATATAGTGGTGGTTTTTAGCTGTCACTATTCTAAAATTTAGAAGTTAATGGAACATTGAAGAAATGACAAAATGAAACTTTCGAAAACATAAAGCATCAAAATGAGACTTTTAAAACTTAATATATCAAAACAAAAAATACTGAAGTATAATGGATAAAAAATAACATTTAGCCATTAAGATATGGTTTCCTTTTGTTTTTTTTCCCCTTTTGGAGTTATTTTGTAAAATAGCCATGATGGAGTGCTTTCTTTATCCTCATGTGGAATTGGAAAGCTCATAAAAATAGCAATACATCATACCAGAGCACTAAAATTCTCAACGGGAACAGAGCAGCACCCTCACTTAAAGAAATCAACAACACCAAAAAACAGAAACACCCATATATCTTCAAAAACAGTGCAGAAACAAGCAAAACATATCCTGGACTCAACCCAAAAAACCTTTTTGTCCTAATGTACATGATATTTGTAACTTCTCTATTTTGAATCATGCTATTATCCACCTTGTAGAGTATAAGGCGAGGGTATTTGACTTATTTAAAAAGATTTTTGGTTTCCTTTTTTGTTTTTCTCTGCAGCTGAGTTGCTTGGGCTCCTTTGTATAGAGCCAGAATACAGTATATAAGTGGGGGCAACCCTTAACTTTTGGAGTTAAGTTAGGCCCATATCTCACATTCGAAGATGGTAACAAAGCCTAACATAGATCCATTAAAAATGTGTCACCCATTATTTATCTATGCACCAAGCCCAATCGTATTGAGCAGGTTAGAAAAAGAGCCAAAATACAATATATAAGTGGAGGACAGTCCTCACCCCTTGAACTAAGGTTGAGTTAGGTCCAAACTCACAATTCTAAGACTTTGTGGAACCAGCTCCAGGTAACATCTAGAAAGTGAGTACAAGTAAAGATGGATAAAAAAATTAACTAAGTATTACATTCTTTCACCAAAAGATATGGCTCCTTGTGTCAGTATATATTAAAAAAAAACTACTGTTGCAGGATTATATCAGTATAAATCTATTCTGTGGCTCACTAATATCTCATAAAACTCATGTTTTCCTTAACACATTAATTGTGTTTCAATGATACTTTATCTATAAACAAAAAAATCATTTACAGATACATGTTGTCTCTTTTAAGTCTGAAATTTTTTCTAGTTTTTATTTATTATATAAATTGGCTATCTTATCCATTAGATGTGTACTTTTTCTCTTCTTTCCTAATTCATTATGAGTGAATGATCTTTATATAATGTACCAATGTGTGTTGGCTTGAGTGGAAGGGACATGGATATTATAAGCTCACGGTCTTGGGTTCGAAGCCAAGATCCATTGTATGGAATACTACTTGCGGGTGGGGGGTGGGATTTAGTCTCTCAAGTCTCATCTATATTCAGAGGATACTCTAGAAAAAAACAAAGTATAATTATAGTGTTGGATTAAGATTTATATTTGTGATTTCAACTTTCAAGAATTTTAAGTCTGGGTTGGTTGTTATTGTAATATAATTAGCACAATAGAATTTCCATATTAGATATATTATGTGTTGAGATTTTTTGTTTTACTGAGGTTCAACTTAAGAATTTCTATTTTAAACATATTCTTGTGTTTTAATATTCCTTTTCTACATTTGTTATCAAAATTCCTCAGGCTATTTCTCACTGCTATGTGTTCTGTTCTAAAACAGCCGAGACTGTCATACATAGAATATTTTACTACATGAATAGATCGGGAAATGGCCGACTTACACTTAGGGAATTGAAACGTGGGAACCTAATTGATGCAATGCTACATGTAGATGAGGAGGAGGATATTAACAAAGTACTGAGGTAAATGCTTTTTTGCTAAAAAATCTGTAGATTTTCTATTGAAACTTTGAAAACATGCCCTTGTTGTCCTGGAAATTTCCTTCTGTTGTTTGTTGGCATGAACTCCTATAGAATAATGCTCTAGTCCTGAGAAAATGATCTTAGTCCTTGTCATTATTTAATTCAATTAATTGTTTTTTTCCTTATCCTTTTATCGTGAAAGGCTAGCTAAAACATAAGAACAGATAAAATTTAAGGGTCTGTTTAATTTTAGAAAATGATTTTTTTTTTCATTTCTTGTTTTTACTTTTAATTAGAAAAGATAAGTTTGAAAGAGTTAGAGAGAGACAATGTAGAAAGTGGAAACATATTAGGTTGAAGAACAAGCTTTTGCCTCAAATATCAATCTGTCATCCCAGAATCGCTGGTGGAATAACACAGGACTTTTTGGTCATCCTGATAGAATCAATTGCCTTTGGCTTAAGCTTCTATATATATGAACTGATGGAGGAATAATCAGGAATTTTAATCATCCTAATTAGCAATCGATCTGTCATCCCAGAATCTCACCCAAGTTATGATCTGTAATTTTAGAGTTCAAACATTCTTAAAACCTCTTTGACAAGTAAAACACCTAAGAGAAATCAAGAACATAGCTTGATAGATTCAAGGTCAGAAGAGAAAGCTGGGAGAAAATGAAGATACTCTTAATTCTGACTCTGATAAATTGTTTTTTTTTTTCCTTTTTTTTTTGGTAGCTAAATCTAAATACACACACATATATGTCATGAGAAATAGAGTATACAAGAAGCAACTGAAGAGTGCAGACTGAGCACCTTTGAATAGATGGCTGTAGCAGAAAAGGAAAAACATAACCAAATAAAATATACAATCGTACATCACATATAATATAAGACAAATAACAACTAACACCCAACATAATATTTAACACTCTCCCTTATGCTAGAGCATATTGATTATTTAAGCTAACAAACTCATTATTAATCTCCTTGGACATTAGCTTCTCTCTGACAAAATGATACTCAATTCAATATGCTTAGTCCTCTCATGAAATACTGGATTGGAGACAGTTTGTATATCTACTTGGATGAGTATCTTTGGCTGAAACTCAGTAAATTACAGTTCTTGAGGTATTTAATCCACACCATCTCACGTACCTGAGGTCATAGATCTATAATTTGCTTTTGCACTTGATTGAGGAATGGTGCTTTGTTTCTTAATCTTCCAAGAGATAACATTCCCTCCAAGAAATGCACAATACCATGTAGCCTATCTGAGTAATCCTGCCCAACATCACAATATCTAATAATTTTAGTGTCTCCTTTGTCCTCATATAACAATTCTTGTCTTGGATTAATGTGCCTAAGAATGCATCTCACAACATTCCAATGATCAACATAAGTACACTTCATGAATTAACTAACAACTCCAATATTGAAGGAGATGTCAAACCTTGTTATTGTGAGATAGATGAGTTTCCCAACATGTATCTACACTTGTCTGGATCTGAATATGATTCACCCTATTCAAGCATCAACTTCTAATTAGGATCTATGGGTCTACAATTAGGCATTCTCGTTTCCTTCAAAATATCCAAGGCTTACTTTCTTTGAGAGATTACAATACCTTGGTTTAAGCTACTTCTATACCAAGGAAGTAATTTGAATAGCCTAGATATTTGGTTTGAAAATGATTGAGTAAATGTTGTTTTAGTTGAGAATTTACATCACCATTCCAGTAATGATTATATCATCAACATAAACAACATAGTAAACACATTTTACAGGAGAGTCGTGACAATGAAAAACAAAGTTATTTGCTTTAATGTGTTTCATCCAAAAACTCTAGAAATATAACTAAACTTGTCGAACCAAACTCTTGGAGATTAAGGCCATAAAGAGATTTGTCACGTTTACACACTATACTAGACTCCTCCATAGCAACCAATCCAAAAAGTTGCTCCATCTAAATCTCTTCAGCCCACCACTAAGAAATGCATTTTTGATGTCCATTTGGTATAAGGGCCATATAAGATGCATGGTAGTGATTTTGGCCATAGGAGAGAAAATATCTCCATAGTCAATCCATAGATCTTAGTGTATTTTTTGGCTACAAGGCGAGCCGAAGACGATCAATTTCACCATTCAAACTGATTTTAGTTGCATAGATCCTTCTTCAAGGAACCAACTCCCACGTACCATTGTGTTTAAGAGCTTGGATTTCAACAATCATGGGCTCATGGTTTGTCATCATCCAAGGTGATCAAGTGCTTCACGAACATTTTTGGAAATGGTGAGTGAAGACATTGAGGAAATGAAAGAAAAATACAAAATAGATAGACAATGGTAATGCAAAAATTGTAAATAAGATGAAATTCCTAGTAGACTGAATACCCTTTCGAAGTGCAATGGTTCAACATGAGTTGTCATCTGGTGTAGATGATGAAGAGGTAGAATCCATTATACACGGGTAGATGAGGTAGGACATGATCGAAGGGAAGATTCCTAGTAGACCAAATACCCTTTTGAAGTGCAATGGGACAACTTGAGTTGTCATCTGGAGTAAATGAGGTAGGACATGATCCAAGGGAATCATTTGGCAATGGGATATGAAGAGTTAGGATTTGTTATACAGTGAGTAAATAAGGTAGGACAAGATCCAAGGGAATCATTTGGTAATGTGTAATTACTAGTTAGATTGTTTTGTCTTGCGATGAGAGGAGATGCCGACTTTAGGTAAGCTAGGAATTGGATATGTAACTTAATGGTTAGGTTGGTTGGGCATGTTAGATAGGGAAATTATCATTGTTAGAAGATATTACCGATATAACTTGGATGGAAATGAAATCTAATATGGACGATGAGAATATGGTGTTTGGAGAATAACACTTGTATCCTTTTCGAAGTACGAATATCCAAGGAAAACTCATTCAATAGATTTTGTTGAGAGTTTATCTTAACCTGGAGACACATCATGGACAAAACATGTACAACCTAACACTTGTGGAGCTACATGATACAAAAATTCTTTGGGAAGAATAATGAAATTAAGAATTTGATTTTCTAGAGAGGAAGATATCCTATTTATAAGAAAACAAGTAGTAAGCATAAGGAAGCATGCAATTTCAACAAGATGTTGATTCTTTGTTTATGCAATTCCATTTTGTTGCATGTGAAGACATATATAGATTGAGGTAAAATCCCTTATGAAGACAAAAAAGAAGAAAGGTTAGATGAAAAATGTTCTTTAGTGTTGTTACTTTTAGAATCTTAAAACATTTTCCTAAAGAGAGTGTTAGGGAAACTCTCTTTATGATTGATTATAATTTATTGGAAATTACCAATTTTAAGAGAGTCGTTTAATAACAAGTTGAACGAACCAAATTGGTGATTTTCAATAGATTCTAACCAAATATAGGGAGAGTTTTAAAAAGAGAATTTCTTCGAGTTTTGCTAGCACTCCTCTTTTCTAAGTGAGTTTTTAATTTCATTGAAGACACAAATATGAATAGAAGTTCAGATCCTTCTTTTGTTAAATGTATCTAATTACAACGAGAATATTCATCGATAAAAGTTACAAAATATTTGAACCCAAAATATGTTACTTGGGTTGGTCCCTAAATATTTGAGTAAATGATAGAGAAGGCCGAAACACATATCAGTTCAATTTGTTTAGAAAAAGATGTGACATGTTTGTCTAACTGACAAGCTTTATATTCTAATGTTTGGAGTTGATTGAGACTAGGAGCCATTATCTTCAATTTGGCTAGACTTAGATGACCAAAACAATAATGCAAAAGCTTTGGAAATGAGATTGCAAGACACTAAGGGACTAGTTTCTAAATAATAGAATCCTTTTGATTCATGTCCCATAACAATTTGCTGGCCCTTACCACACTTTTGTATGACAAATGAATGAACGTAACTGGACAATTTAAAGAACTAGTAAATTGACTCAAAGAGATCAAGTTATAAGGACAATTAAGAATGTACAACACAAAGGTTAAATTTAAGGAGGAAAGATGGAGGCTTGACCAATTCCTTGTACTTTGGATCCATTAGCTAATGTGCTAAGATGAGAAAATTTAGGAGATGACATAAATATGAACAAGGAGTTATTGCCATGCATGACCATTTTGATGTCCCAACAAATGATAAAATAGGACCTGCAACGAATCCAACATACTTGAAAGAAGTCATTTTCAGTGACGGGAAAGAAAGTGCCAAGGGAGAATGATAGGGTCAACCCACATCCAAACTTGAATAAAAAGATGATTTGGGATAGTCTAAGAGGACTTCAGCAAGAGTGGCGGAGGTGGAATGGTGTCAATCCAACGGTGGGAGATTGGAGTATGAGATACATGCACTCGACAAGGCACACCTGAAGATCCGCATGTGAGGCCACATGAATTGACACTTTGGCTCAAGATCATTTGGGTTTGGACACGCAAATGGAGGTGCACCTAACCTTGGTTTCATTGAAAGAATTTGGTGAAGGAGACAACAACCGAAACCGAAGTAAAGGAACATAGAATGGGATTGTACCCACTTTTATACCAACTTGAATATAAATGAATAATGCTTTGTGAATGAACAATGCTTGAGCGAGTTGATTCTCATTGAGGCAAGACATTTTCATATATGTATGTAATGAGAAAGAGTATGCAAGAAGAACTTGCAGACATAGCACCTTTGAGTAGATGACTATAGCAAAAAAGAAAAAAAAAATACAACCATACATCACATATAAGACAAATAACAATTAACACACAACATAATATTTAACAATATGCATATAAGGAAGAGATCCACTTACTCTAACAGTAAGTATAAGAGACTTACTCTTCATCTCATAATTTTTTTTTCTTTAAATCTAATGATTGTAATGAGTAATTAATCTTAGCCATTAGATTTTAATAAAATGAATGGTGAAGATAAAAAATTAGTTTCTTATACTTACCGGTGGCATAAGTGGATCCCCTCGTGTGTGTGTGTATGGTACAAAGAAACAGCCTTAAATATCTGGGACACTTCCTTTATTCTTTTTTAATAGCGTTTGACTGATGGTCACTGTTGAGTTATTTGATCCCAAAGATGTTGGAAATCCATGACTGACTTTCATTTTCAATTTATTTATCTATGTAGAATTCAAATTTTCTTCTCTTTGTATTTGCTTCAGTAATTCTCCTTTGCAATTTCAGGTACTTCTCATACGAGCATTTTTATGTCATATACTGCAAATTTTGGGAGCTCGACACAGATCATGACTTTTTCATTGATAGAGAGAACCTTATTAAATATGGGAACCATTCTCTTACCTATCGGATTGTTGATAGAATTTTTTCCCAGGTCTGTTAGTACTTTACATCTTTGCCAATGTGCCAAGTTCAGCTCTGGTCTACAACTGAGTATGGCTATAGCAAGCTTCATACTGAAATTTTCATAGTGTGTTTGGAACAACACATTTTGTGAATTGATTTGATTTATAAGTAAATTTATTTATTTTGGAAAGCCATAATAATTTATTAGATTTTTTAATTTTATTTAAATTCTGTGTATTTATCAACTCAAATTTGGCTGGATTTGATTTTAGTTTTAAGTAATCAAGTACCCCCCCCAAAAAAAAATAAATAAAGAGTTAAAAACTAGAGTATTGATTAGTCAATCAAAATTTCAGTTCCTTATTTTAATATTTTTTCTTATGTATGCTTAAACTGTGCCAGGTTCCAAGGAAATTTACCAGTAAAGTTGAAGGGAAGATGAATTACGAAGATTTTGTTTATTTTATACTTGCAGAGGAAGATAAGTCATCCGAACCTAGTCTAGAATACTGGTATACTTTCTACCCTTCTTAAATACTGGAGATCCTTTAAGCAGCAATAGAATATAATACATCTTGATTGATATAATGATAGTTTGGATAATAAATGAATGCAAGTTATTTTCTATTGTTAGCATACACTTGATTCGACTTTATCAGAGTTTCTAGAGATGAGAGATTTTCTGAGAGAATATTGAAAGATAGAGATGAAGGCTGGAGTTTATTATTGCCCAAAAAAAATAAGAGATACATATGAGGTTATATAGGCTCAGGATACAACTGCGATCAGTTAGAACAAAAGCTAACTAACCTCTAACAATCATAACAGAAAAGCAAACAAACTAATTCCAGTTGAATAACTGGATATTTACATTTATATCCCTAATACCCCTCATCAAACTCAAGGGGGAAGATTTTTACAAGGAAAATCCTGCACATTGAGTTTGCTTCTAAGAAGTTCAAACCAACTGGGAGATAAAGGCTTGGTGAGTATGTCTACCCACTTATCCAAACTAGGAATGTGATATACAGTAAGTTGCTTTGATAACACTTCTTCACGAATGCAAAAGATATCAATTTCCATATGCTTGGTCCGAGAGTGAAAAACAGGATTGTATGCTAGAGCAACAACATTCTGATTATCACAGAGCATAACAGGAGTGGAGAAAGGAATATTTAATTCCTTCAAGAGAGCTTGAATCCTGGTGTTTTCTGTTGAAGATTGAGCTGGGGGTGCGATATTCAGCTTCAGTACTTGATCTAGCAGTGAGTAGTGACTCATTGCTTACGAGATCACCAAGTTGAGGTTGAGACCCAGAAAAATTGCAAATCCAGAGTTGGACTTTCTATCATCAACATCAAAGGCCCAATCAGCACAACATAAAGCTCTAGTGGATAGAGGTTTGTTCACAAAAGTTGGTTTCTTGTGAAGACCATGAGAAAGAGAGTAGCCTTCAAATACCTGAGAATCTTTTTGGCAGCTGTCCAATGAGTGTCTAAAGGGTTGGACATGAATTGGCAAACCTTGTTTACAACATAACTGATTTTTGGTCTTGCAAGGCTAGAATATTTTGTAAGGCTCCAACTATGGACAAAGAATGGAGAATGCAAGAAATATAAGAAAATGAAAAATATAGAGAAAAGAAGACAAGGGATTTGGTTCAAGTAAATGAAGAAGGAAAGGTTTAGGTCACATCTGAATATCAAAGGGAAATGAGAAAGTTTTTCAACGATGGACAAGGCTTGGATTCTAATATGGAGGGGGTTAGAAACCAAAGAAAAGGATACAAAATTGGCTTAGTAGTGCATAATTTGGATTAGAGAGGTTAAAACAATCCTTAAAAAGATTATAAGGGTAAAATGGTTGGTCTAGATTGTATTCCTATAGAAGTATGGAAGGTTATGGGAGAACAAGGTCTTATTTGGCTCACTTTCAACGAGATTATGAGATCCAAGAGAATGCCAGATGAGTGGAGGAAGAACAGTTTGGTCCCAATTTTTATGAACAAAAGGGATATCCAAAATTGTGCTAATTACGGACGTATTAAACTCATGAGTCACATTATAAAGTTATGGGAAAAGGTGATTGAACATGGATTAAGAGGAGAAACAAGGACTGTGGAGAATTAATTTGGTTTATGTCAGGAAAATCCACGCAAAAACTACTTATCTTTTAGACTTTTACGAGGGTTGACGGAAATGTATAGAAATAAAGAAAAGACTTACATATAGTTTTTATCGGCTTGGAAAAAGCTTATGATCAAGTAACAAGAAAAGTGTTATGGAGAACTTTGGAGAAAAAGATGTGCTCTTGACTTATATCCGAGCCATACAAGACATGTATGAATGGATAATGATTAGTGTGAGACCACCAAGAGGAGAAACTAAGGATGTTTCTGTTGGAATAAAATTACAACAATGCTCAACCGTAAGTCCTTTTTTGTTCAATCTAGTATTGAATGCACTTACAAAGGACACACAATTATCTCTAATTGCAGACACTTTACATATGATATACTCTTGATTGAGGTATCAAGAAAAACTGAGTATATGCACTGCAAGAGTAGTGAAAGACTTGAGGAGTCTAAAGTTGAAGTAAAAATGGGAGAAGAGATATACCATAAGTTTTGAAGTTTCTAAATATTTGGATATATAAATGATGAAGAAATTAAAGATGATGTCTCACATAGGATACAAGCGGGATGACTTAAATGGAGGAAAACTTTGAGTTATTTGTGATCACGAGGTACCTATCAAATTCAAAGGCAAGTTTTATCACATAACTATATACCCAACAATACGATATTATATGATATTGAATGTTGGGCTTTAACAAAAGAATATGAGAAAAAAATGGAGGTATCATACAAGAGATTGTGATGGCAGATTAGTGGACATACAAGGAAAAACAAAATCCAGACTAATTGTATAGAGAAAAGATTAGAGTAACATCGATTGAGAAACATATGACAGATTAGTGGACATACAAGGAAAAACAAAATCCAGAATAATTGTATAGAGAAAAGATTAGAGTAACATCGATTGAGAAACATATGACAGAAAAATTATTAAGATGGTTTGGGCATGTACAATGAAGGTCAAAAGAGGGAGCTTAATGAAGAGGTGATTGCATGATCTTTAGTTGTGTGTAAATGACCAGGAAAATCAAAAGGACTAGTTGTCAAGGGGGTTTTAGGTTAAATAATATTTTTGGAGCCTCTAAGGCATCATGTGGTCCATCTAGCTGATCTCATCTAGTGGTATAAGGCTTTGTTGTTTATTTCTCACTGCATAATAAGCAGATCATCATTTGTAGCAATTTGCATATTTGGTGATGACCTTTTAGTCAACATCTCACTTGCACAAGTTGTTCATGCTTAATTTACCTTGAGAGTTTTGTTTTAAGATTATTGGAGCTTACTGCTTACTCACATTTTTTGAAGGGTTCAATATATTTCTAGATTGTAAATTCAGTATCTCAGTAGTAATTTCAGAATTTGATTTGCTGTGGTTTTATTCCTCTTTTCCTCATATTTTTAATAGAAATGTAAGATTTCTTTTAATTGTAGGTTCAAATGCATCGACTTGGATGGAAATGGAGTGCTGACACCAAATGAAATGCAGTTCTTTTATGAGGAGCAGTTGCATAGGATGGAGTGCATGGCGCAAGAGCCTGTGCTGTTTGAAGATATATTGTGTCAGATTGTGGATATGATTGGACCAGAGGTTTTTCTTTGTTCTTGTTCTTGCATCTTTGTTCTCTTGTTTTTGTTTTATTCCTCTGCAGTATAGCAAGTGGTAACTGTCTCTCTGTTTGCAGAATGAAGGATATATCACACTACGAGATGTTAAAGGCAGCAAACTTTCTGGAAATGTTTTCAATATTCTTTTCAATCTCAACAAGTTTATTGCTTTTGAGACTCGTGATCCATTTCTCATACGTCAGGTAGAAATAAGTTTGAGATCCTACATCACTAACAATGAAGGCTTTAGAGTTCTGTTGGTAAATTCTGATTACCAGGGTATTTTGTTTAGGAACGTGAGGATCCAAATTTGACAGAGTGGGATCGATTTGCACATAGAGAGTATATTAGGCTTTCCATGGAAGAAGATGGTGAAGATATGTCAAATGCCAGTGGAGATGTCTGGGAAGAATCACTTGAGGCCCCTTTCTGAGATTAATTAGGTAAGTTCAATACAGCTATATATTCATTTAATTAATTTGGTTTAGTTTACGCAAGCAGCTGGATGTTGATTGTCTATCATTGACATTGCCTAATTAGGCATCAGCACTACTAGTTACATTTTAGAGTGATTTTTCTCAAATATTCATCTTTTGTTCTGTGCAGTTTTTGGTATAAATGTCTATTTATTTATTTAATAATTCAGCACCTGAGCTGAGTTCTTTATCTGTACAGTGAAACAGATAAACATACTTTATTGTTAAAACTTGGGTTAATTGTGACACACTCATTATTATAATTTATCTTGTGAATTTAAAATTCACGAATCTATCTAAAGGTAATATCCTCAACTTGCGAAGGAATGACTGGGTTCATGTATCCTGTGCCTACTTAACACCTTAGGCTTTTACAAAAATGGGCCTTTGAAATAATTTTGGTGCTTCTGACTATACCACAAGTGTTCAACCTTGCCACCACCATTTTTCATAGTTAAATTAAATATCTTTATGATATGTTGGAAATATACAACCATTCTTGGACTTCTACCTAGAAGTTTAAGCATAGTTCTCGGGAGTTTTAAAAAAAAAGTTGGTTCTTGGGGTTGTATTATAAATTATAAATCTGAATGTATTTAACATAAAAAACCTGGCGTATCATAACAGTGGATATGCCATCATCTCTTGTATTCTTTTTTAGGCCTAAATGGATATCATCATTACTGCAGGTGAATCAAAGACTATGGATATAGATGCTTGTGGTTTATGGCACCTGAATATGCAAGCACTATAATATTTGAAGACGCCATGTTGACAGTAAATGTCTACTGTTGTGTGTTCTATAGAAGAAACTAAGAATAGCAAGTGCCTTGAGAGGGTACGAGCAGGTTTAGATTTATCGTTCTTGTTCATATACGTATTTCTTAGAATTATCCGTATCAAATTAAATTTCTGTAAAAAAAAAAAATTATGGAGTTTTTTTTTTTTTTTTTTTTTTTTGAGTTTTCTCTGTTTCCATGTTTGTTATTTTTTTCCTTTACAAATTTTATTGGTCAATTGTATTAAACCAACGTTTTTCTTTTGTTATACAGTGAAGAGAAAATGCCGTATCTTCCTTTACTTAAAGATCTGTAGTGTTGTTCTATTGTTTTTAGAGAAATTTATCATTTAAATAGTTAATTTTTATCATTTTAGGCAAGGGTTATTCACTCAATTTGATCCTTTATTAATAAACAGATTATGCCATTATGGCATTTAAACTAAGGAGAAATTATTTTCTATTCTTAGTACATATCATGCTAGGTAACTTGTGTAATGCTATCATAACTGTGTTCCATTTTATGTGTGGGAAGAGGTCCGGAAAACGTTGATTATCAAACAAAATGCTTGGGAGGAAAATTCATGGTAGCTAGTGTTATTCTTTTAAGGTGAAAAATGTTTACATGGATTTAAAGCTACTAAACTAATTCCCACGAATCATTCGTATATTAGTAAATTCTGACGTGTCTCCAAATAATACTGTCAAATATATTTAAGCAAAGTTCAAAAGTAATTATATCCAAGTTTGACAATAATTTTGTTAAAGAAATTTTAATATTTTCTAGAAACTTTTGTTTTTATTTTTATATAAATAAATAATGAGTAAATCTCCAAACTAGTCTATGAAATATTTCAGTGGTTGGTAGGTTTTTAATTTTTTTTTTCAATAAATTAGTCCTGAATTTTAGAATTGTTATTATATACGTTGGTCTTTTTGTCAATGTTGACATTCATTCTGTCATTATTGAGCTAGTACTTCCTCTTCTCTTTTATTTAACTTTTATTAATTAAAATAATTAATGACAATTTTTAACTACTACAAAATGATAAATGTTGGTTAAAAATAAATATTCTCAATCCACAATACTTAACATTGTGTGTAAGAAATGCGATATAATAGATACTGTTTATCATGACTCCTAGCAAGTTCAACAAATCGGAGTGTTTGCAACTGTTAAAAAAATATTTTTTTTTTCCAAATTTAAACTCGTCAAGCCCAAACTCTACTATCTGTCTCTTTTCAACACTTAATCTTAACTCAGAATTTAAATTAACATTTTTTATAATTTAAACTCATATACTTTTATAATTTTTTTTCCAAAATTTCATTTTACCCCTAAATATAATTTATCTTCTTTCCTTAAATATCTTAACTCTTTGATGAGAACTCGTCGAAGAGTTAAAAAAATTGAAACTTTTTTAACTCTTCGATAACCTCTTATCAGATAAAAATTTCAATTTTTTAAACCTGTGACGAGCTTTAGTTGAAGAGTTAAAATAATTTTCACCAACCTTTAGTCAAAAAGCTTAAAAAATTTCAAATTTTTTTAACTCTCTAACAAAAGGTTGTGGGACAATATTCTTCCGAATTAGATATTTATGTTGAGATGAAACTCAAGGCCAAATTATGAAGTTGGAACGAAGTTGAACTGAACAAAGATAGTAACAAAGCCAATGGTTGGGGTTAAATCTCAAGTACTTTATTCCTGGTCACATTTTTGTGTTTTTTTTGTCTCCTAAGTCCTATAGCCAGTAAGAAATTGTGCCCTTCAACCGCAACTACATCATTAATGTGCCAGAAGCGACTCAGTCTCTAATTAATTATCGGTTCTATATATAGGTTGAATATATAATGTGTTAAAAAAATGAAGGGAGAGTATTCTTAACCATTACACTTATGAGGGAAGAATATGCTCTCCGACAACCTCTCGTTATTTTTATTTTTATATGGTAGTAGATGTTAATTTAAATAGGGGAGTGTTAATTCAAATTCTCCTATATTCATTTTATCAAGATTTTAAAATTGATTCAGACATTGAACTAGTGAAAGATGAATTTAGCCTTCAAAAATTCAATTGGAGTTCAATCATATTCAATAAATATTTTTTATTAATATAATAATATGTTAAGAAAAAATAAGTTATATATGATAAAACATAAATATAACACATCATATTAAATTTAAGTATTGTTGACTTTATAATATTATTATAAAAAATTAAAGTTTCACATTGCCTAAAATAGCTCTTTTAAAGGTGTTTATATTTTGAATTGTCATAAAAACTTTATAAATAAATTAACGAGTGAAGAAAGTCTTGCATATGTGAACTTGAGTTTTATAGGTTTGTTGTAGTGCAAATTAATTAACTCCTTGGGCATGATTCTTGTGAACTTTTTATGCTTTATTTTTTTCTAATAATTAGGCTTGTCGAATAATGTCTCTTTTGTGGGCCTTTTTTTCTTATATAAGGAAACCCATAAACCCACCATTTTTTCTCGGTTTAACCGATTCAATCCCGATTTGATCTTACCCTTGATTTTTACGAAACAAAGGTTGATTCCCGGTTCAACTAGTTGAACTGACTGGTTCAGTATAGTTTTACAACCTAGCATTTTATAATTGCTACCTTATGTAGAAATCATCTAAAATTACCAACAATATAAAAATTAAGCCCTTTAACTTTGAAAACTCATAATTACCTAATTTACCTATTTTACATAGGTAAAATAAAGCAATTATCATAATTCTTTCATATTTAAGGCTTTTTCCCTTTATTTTTGCTTAGAAGTAGATTTAGTTAGAAATTTAGGACTAGAATTTAGTTTATGCATATTTTATGTTTATTTACTTATTTTTAGCTATTTTGAGTCATGTTTTGAGAAGAACTGAAGAAGTGAGACAAAGCTACAAAATTTGGGTATGCGTCAGCGGTCATGGCACGAGCGTCCAACTGCGTCTACAAGCGAGCACCCAATGCCCACTTCAGACGTCGCTCAGTGCCCAAACAACTTATCCCCTAAGTAGTTTTATGGCTCCCAATGACCTCTTTTTGATCACTGAGTGTTGGTGTTTCGAAATGGGACAAGCTTTAGTTCAGAAAGGGGTTTCGTTTAGGGGATTCCACACGTTCTTGACCTGGGGGTTACACACCTTACTGACCGAGAGCATGCTCCAGATCCATTTTCATCCACCACTCACGTTCATCATCCTGATGTTAGTTAGATTGTTATTTATTTAAGATTTGATGTAATTGAACCTGAACTGTTGTGTATTTTTGTATTCTTAATCTAAGTTTATTACTCAATGTTATTGCTCTTCTTTACCTTGTGTATTTGTTTCTTTATATTTTGTGGGTTTTACTTGTTGAATGAGCTCAATGTTATTACTCAATAGTTTTTAGTTTTCTTGTTCTTAACAGTTGCTACTAACTGCTTTTCTAGTGCTTTGTGTGCTATCAATTGTCAGGTGAAGTAAAAATCATTCACAGAGATGGAAAGACAAGTTGGGAGGCAACTATTTTAATTTGAACCCGCCAATCCAAATTTCTTCAACATGGCTGAGGATACAAGCTTAAGTTTCTACGAATAGGGGTAAAGATGTTCTGAATTAGAAAAGAGAAAAAGTCACAAAAGATTTTAAGATGCAAGCAATTTTGTTCCTCTCAAAGCTTGAACGAAGAAGAATTCCCACCTCACCACAACCTCCTCAGCCATTATGCCAATATACTCCAGGAATATGGTGCAAGCAACAAACTTAAGTACCTTGGTACCATTCTCAATCACAGTGGTACCAAGAACATCTACAACCATGGTATCAAGACAACACTTCAGAACTTCAAGGAACTCTTAAAAAATGCATGTATTGGTAAGCTCAACAGGAAAGGAAAGCTTCATTCAGAGTTCTATAAGAGCCACCTCAATAATCATGGTCTCAAAGCATGTTCTCTACATCAAATTGCAACTTCCAAGGCTACCTGGATATGAAAGATCAAACTGTGCATAAAAAGCAAACGTCCAAATTGGAGGAATTGGTTAAGTAATATATGAGGTCCACTTTAGAGACATAAGCCAATCTGGAAAGGATGAATAAGCAAGTTAGTCAAATGGTAGAGCAAGTAACGAAGATGAATGAAATGCATTTCGCTAGCTTTCAATCACATATTGAGATCTAGGGTAGAGCACCACCACCCAAAGAGCATATGAAGATGAGGATTCTGATAATCCACTCAGTAAAGAAGAGGAAGAAGAAGTGAGAAAAAAAGAGAGTGAAGAGGAATTAGTAGAAAACAACTGAGGGGAAAACTTGTGTGAGATGGAAGAGGTGATTGGAGTGAAAGAAATGGAATGCGGGAAGACTCTCCATGGTAGTAACCAAGACCAGATGCCCATGTCTCATGAGATTCAAGACATTCATCCAGTAGAAGACATTGAACATACTAAAGATCAATTGGAGAGAGAAAGTGAAGAGAAGAAAATGGAGCTTCTTGAGGGAGAGGTGTAATTAACATGCTCAACTAATAACCCTCTACTTGTTGATGTTCTAAGTGTTTCAAAGGAAGATTCTTGGAAGTCATCATTAGCAGTGTTAAGGAAGCCCAAGACCAAGCCTAGGAGGCATAATTACCTACTTCACTTCAAAGAGTCTATGAAGAGGATGTGCAATCATGATAGCTCCTAGCTTGGAGCTGAAAGACCCAGGTGGTGACACAAACTATCTCCAAGGAAGCAAGGCTCCATATGAGCAAATCATCCAGTAGATTCGTGAGGTCTTGGACCATCAGGCTCGTGACGTTAAACAAGTGCTCATTAGGAGGCAATCCAATCTTTTAACCCGTATCTTTTATATTTTTCCATGTTTATGTATATATTGTGCACTTTTAGTTATTTTGTGTTGTTTAGTTGATTTTCTTGTGTTTTGACTTTTTGGTGAAATTGTGATGTTTTTTATATGTACATGTGGAGAACGTGTTATTGAGAGATTAGCTGTGATGCTTAGGCTACTTGTGGTAAATTTTGTTATGTTTATGTTATTATGTTTATGTGTTAGTTTTAAGTTAGTTTGCTTAGGTTAGCGGTTGTAAATATTATATGTTTTGGTTAGACTTCTCATTTTTAATGTTTAGATAAGTAGTTGTGATGTTTAGTTGTTTTAGGTTTGTGGTATAAATGTGGTCAAGTAGCCTATTATGTTTGTTTTATGTGTTTTAGTAATTTTTATGTTTTTGTGTGCTTTAAGTGTTTCATGCATTTTGTTGTGTTTTATGCATGTAGTCATTATTCATGTATTGGTAGTTTAGGATTCATTTGCATTCTTCATAGGTGTGGTGCATAGTAGGTAGTTTAGTGTGTTTAAGTGTAGAATTGACATATATGTGATTTTTTGTTTAAGTGTTAGTTTTGTCAATGTAAATATGTGGACAAGTTTGTTTAGTAGTAAGTAGGGGTGTGTGTTTTTAATTGTGAAACTTGTGGTGTATTTTGTATTTTTAGTATGTAAGTTGTTTTAGTGTTAATTTGTGAAATGTGCATAAGTGTGAATTTTGAGTTTGTATTAATTTTGTGAATGTAAGTGTTTACACAAGTTGTTTAATGTGTACTAGTGTAATTGTGGTGTTAGTTGTAAATTTTGATATGTATTATGTGTTTTAGGTATGTGAGTTATGTTAGATGCAAATTTGCTCATGTTTTAATGTGAATTGTGCATATGTGTGATTTGTTAGTTTTTGTGTTAATTTTGTAAAATTGAGTGTTTGAGCAAGTTTATTTAGGTGTATACGTTATAATTGCAATGTTAGTTGTGTTAGTTTATGTGTAGATAGCATTTGGGTGTGTGAGTTTTGTGTTAAGTTAAATTTTGGTTTTTAAACCAAAAGTTCACTCTTTGTCAACCAGCACCCATAATATAGTCACTGAGCGGTGGCTCGTTTCATACGTCTACACATGAGCGTTGGGCGCCCACTTTCTGGGCATTCATGTTTGTACCCTGTTTCTTGCATTTTCTACATTTATCTCTATTAGGGAGTGACTAATGGTGGTTTGTAGTTGTTGGGTGCTAACTAATAGAGATCATATTTCATTAATCCATGCATTTTTCAATTGTGTTTTCATGTATTAGATCATTATGTTTCCAATTGCATTCATTTTCATATTAATAATCTTCAATTTTGTTTGCCTACATCATGTTTTCATGTGTATGCCCTTTTGCATTTTCATTTTGTACAACATATGTATTTTTTTTTTTGTGTCTAATTGTGTTAATGCATTATGTTTTTTTTAATACTTGTGTTTTTAACTATTTGTTCTGCATGGTGCTTTTGGAATTCTTTTTTGTAGATACACACCCCATGAACTTCATAGTAGACCGACCCTCATGAGCCTAGGGACCAAACTCACTTCTAAAAGGAGGAGGAGTCTTTGGAGCTAAATTGAAGATGCAGTGAGAGAAGAAGGACTAGTTCAAACACATCTGCAAAGACTCCAAAGCATTGTTTGTCCATTTTCATTTTTGTTTAGTCATTGAATTGCATTTTGTTTTACATGTGTAGAAGTAGGACTTTTTTTAAACTTTAGTGGATGTGTTGTTTAGCATTTTCTTTGTCTTGATTCTTTATCTGTCCTTTTGTTGGTAATAAATATCAATGCTCTTATGCTAATTTAATTCAATTTTAACTTGTGGTTGCCCTTGAGTAAGTTAAGTTAGCCTTGCTTAGTTGATTCTTTTGGTGAGTTTTTGTTGATTTATGAATGGAAGCATTAGCCATGTGATGTTTGAGCGTAAATGTTGATTGTTGTGTGAGACCTCATACATTTCATGCTGTTGATTTTGCTTGGTTATCAGTGATTACTACTTTGCATGCATGATTAATAAATTACCAAGATCATGCTTCTTAAGTAGTCACTTAGCCAAAAAGCTCACCTGTGAATCACTTGACCTTTGTTTTCCCCTTTGAGCCTGATTGATGTATTCTTGTTGTTTGAATCCTTGAGCCTAAAGTTAGAATATGCATGTGTTCCCTTACCTTAGGGTTAAGAGAGCATGTGAATGAGATTGATTCTACAACAAGTTTGGAGGAGTACATTTTTTTAAGTCAAGTATATTAGAGGCTATATGTGTTACATATATACAAAAAAAATGTCAATAAAAAGCTTAGGAATTGATTTGTACCTATTGTAAATGATTGGTTAAAGTCAATTATGTTAGTTGAATTTTGGGTTTGGGATAGATGATTGTGCAAAGGGTGAACTGATCTCATTGAATATACTTTTTCAACCCTTCTTAATTTGATTCCTAGAAAAACCAATTTTTCTTCTAGTTTGGCCAAGCTACAAGCCAAATAAAACCCTTGAGATCTCTTTGTGCATGTATTAGTTGTGATTTTGTTAAGATGAAAAACAAAGTTGATTTGTGTGATTACATAGTGTGACATGAGTGTACTGTTTTATCCTTATACAGTTGTCAAGAGAGAAACACTTGCTGGTAAGGTTGCTTGAATTATGTGATTTGCATAGCCTGCCATTTGAGTTTACTTTTGCAGGACGATCTTTATTTTCTTTGTCAGCACCATAGTTTAATTGATTTCTTTTTGTGAACATTCAATTTTGATTTACTAATAAAGAAGAGGATGTGAGTCTTGACTGTGTCTTTGAAATGTTGTGCACATGTGTTTGTCATAATGCATTATGTTTTACTGCATTTTGTCATTGTTCATTCCATTACAGTGTTGTGTTAGTATGCATGTCATTTGCATTGTTGTTGTTATTATCCACTAAAGTGAATTTTGCTTGAGGATAAGCAAAACTTTAAGTTTGGGAGAGTTTGACAACAGCCTAATTTTCCTATTTTTACATAGGTAAAATACAACAGTTATCATAATTTTTTCTTATTTAAGGTCTTGTTTTCCTCTATTTTTGTTTAAAAGTAGATTTTGTTAGAAATTTAGGTTTAGAATTTAGTTTATGCATATTTTACGTTTATTTACTTGTTTTTTATTGTTTTGAGTCGGGTTTTGAGAAGGACCAAAGAAGTGAGGCAAAACTGCAAAATTTAGGTATGCCTCTAATGTTGAGCACCCAATGACCATGGCATGAGCGCCTAGTGCGTCTACAAGCGAGCACCTAGCGCCCACTTCTGTCATCGTCCAACATCCAGACAACTTAGCTCTAAGAAGTTTTATGGCGCCTAGCGACCACTTTTTTATCATTGTGCGCTGGTGTTTCAAAATGAAAATATAAAAGGGCGAGTTACAATTCAGAAAAGGGTTTCGTCTGAGGGGTTTCACATGTTCTTGACCTGGGGACTTACACACCTTGTTGACCAAAGGCATGCTCCAGACCCATCTTCGCCCACCACTCACATTCATTTATCTGATGGTTAGTTAAGTTGTTATTTAGTTGAGATTTGATGTAATCGAACCTGAACCCTTGTATATTTTTGTATTCTTAATCTAAGTTTAATACTCAATGTTAGTGTTCTTATTTATCTTGTGCGTTTTGTTTTCTTTATATTTCATGAGTTTTACTTGTTGAATGAGCTTGAAAAAAGATTTTGACTAGTAAAACAAGAATAACTCCCAATGGGTGTTATTACTTGAGAAAGAGTAAAACTCATCGGTCATCTTAAGCTCATTTACTTAATACGAGTTATTATACTTTAGATTATGCTTGGAAGCGATAGTTTAATACTCAAATAACTCAGTTCTTTGTTTGTGAGGGATTCAAGTCAAGGATATTTTTATGGGGGATGGAAACATGGGTAGTGAACAAGGGTTTTGAGTTCATTTATGCACTTGAGGGATGATTTAGTGAAATCAAACCTAACTGAATCCTATACCTGTAACGACTGCTTTTTATTTATTTCTGCTTTATTTACTTTATGATCAGTAGTGTTAGTTTATTTCTATCTTTCATTAGTACAAGTAGAAAGTATCGAGATTTCTGAGGTTTCATCCAAGTTCCTATGGGATTGACCTGATATTTATCAGTTACTACATACGACTGATGCACTTGCCAGTAGTAGTGTAGAAAACTTTGCACTTATGAAAAAACCTTCCTCTTGATCAAAATCTCACTTCCTTTTTGTTGAATGTTTTATGCTACTTTTGACAAGTGTACCAATCGTATATAGTATCCGATAAATATCGGGTCATCTCTTCAGAGAAGTGAAAGACAATATAAATTCAATAATCTTTTATAAAACTTTGCAAAATGGTGATCAAGTTTAAAATAGGATAAATAAAAAAGGATTAATAATCATAAATGAGAAGGCAAATGTGTAGAAATGAAATTTATGAATCTAGTTTAAAACGTGTAAGAAGTTTGATTTACTTCAGAATATTTTTGTCCTTAATTAATGACTATTACCTAAGTTCATTTAACTAATTTTGAATTTGTTAGTGATTTTTCTATTCCAATTCCTTAGCAATAGAAAACTAAACCATTGAAACTTTCTCTGAATTCCTTAGCAATAATAATTTCAATAATTTGAATGTTAGCTCAAAACAAATATTCAAACAGACATATAGATCATACCTAATTTCTAAGTGTAGTTTCTATATAATGCACTTCCAAGTTCTTAAATTTCAAAATAATCTTCCCTTATATGAAATTAAAATAAATCACTTTATAACTTGATCAGTTAAATAACGAGCATTAAGCATAATGAGATTCATAATAGGTAAATGAAAACTTAATAAAAGTGAAAGTGGATTAATAAATGTTGTTCAATACATCAACCCCTGACCAAGTTGCTCAGTTACACCAACTATGAAAATAAATTACAGTCTCAAGTTTTTAGATTAAGAAGAGAGAATGAATTTGCTCTCAGATGTATGTTTCTTTGCTTTCTTTTTCCCCCCTTTTATAATTTGGGTTTGGATGGTTTTGCTAAGTGAAACATTCTTGGCTTAGAGAGAAAAGGGCACCAAAGTAATTTTGTTGAGCGAAGGATGACTAGCTTAGCAAAAGACAATGTGGTTTTGCTAGATTTTTGTTCTTCGTTTAGTAAAGGTGGCTTGCTAGGTGATTTTGGTCAATGTACTTCTTCTTTTGCAATTTTGCTTAGCAAAATGCTCCTCGCTCAACAATTGGGCTTTTCTTCACTCTAAAATTTCCTATTGTTTCTCTTGCAATGCTTAAAAAAATGTTACCTGCTACTTGTTATTACTTAAATACTCTATTTCAATGGTATCCCTTGATTGCTTTGCATATTTACACAAAAGTGGACAATATAAGAAGAAAGATTATAGAAAAATAGATAACAGAGAATCATTTCTTTTAACAACTTTACTCAATTCTCAAAATTATCACTTTTCAATTCATTCCTCAAAATAACTAAACGAAGAAGATTGTAGGCAATGATGTAAGAGAGAAAGATTAGGGGTTCCATCTATCTTGTTTTGGAGGACAAACCAATGGATCAAGATCATCCCTGTCAAATTCCCCCAAAGAACAACATAGGGGAAAAGGTCAATGAATGTGGCAGCCCCTCCAACCTTTATTTCCTCGTCGATGGTGGTTCTTCTTAAGAACTCTTTGCAATTTTGGTTGCAATGTTAAGGATTCTTATTTGCAATTGTTTTTAATTTTTTGCGACGTTAAGGATTATGTAATGTGTTTGATGGGTTAAGTTTGACTCTTTGTGTGTGTGTGTTTTTTTTGTGGTGTTTTAGGAATAGATTTGAAGTGGATATTGATATATCTCGTACTTTCTCTTCTAATGTTTTACATTTCTCTTTGGTTTTTCTTTTCATATATGGAGCACTAATTAAAATGAAGCTTTCATATTGATGTAGATGAGCAATTATGGATTTATTGATAGAAGTGAGAACTTTAGAAATCCTGTTATGGTTTGAGGGTATCACTAAGAGGATATGAGTTTTTGGTTTTTTTTAGTTTGGATATAGGAAATATGTTCATGATGTTTATTTTTAACTAATATATTTCACTTTGTAACAACTAGAAACCATCGTACATTGTTTTTAATTAATGAAAATTAAGTAAAAAATAAAAGGGAGTGTCAAATATGCAATAATTAAGCCATTGTTCAATTTTTAACGGTGTCATGATGAAAAGACCAACATGCATAATATTTCTAAAATTTTGGAATTAATTTGCTGGAATTTTTTTTTTCAAGGATCTATTAGCCACGGTTGAAATATTTCAGGATTAATATGCTGTTTACTCATAAATAATTGAAAAGCATGGAAACAATCTTTATTTATTCGGATACTTAGGATTTCTTTCGTATTTTTATCATTGGACGAGCCTTTCGTATTTTATGGATAATATAATTCTTAAGAGTCTTGTTGTGTTTGGTTCAATAGATAAATTCTTAACCCTATAATAGACCTTCTCCCACCACTTTGTGCATGTTTGATCATATGAAATTGTCAGAAAAAATCTTGAGAGATAAGTTCCTCTTCTTGGTCAAATTCTTATAGGAGGAGTATCTCTAAGTTTTCATTAAGGATTTCTTTCTTGTGGCAAGCCTCACTTGAAGGTTTATACTTTTTTCTTGAGGTTCACTCTTTAATCTCTTCCATTCTATTATTTATTCTTCTACTACTATATTTTAGAACCACTAATTGGTAAGATTCTACCGATCAAAACCATGTTTTCATTATGTAGTATCAAGAGTCACCTTCATGAGATTCTAGTAGTTGCTTTAATTGGTCATGTGGTATAAAAAACCATTTCCTCTTCATCCTTTATTTTTGTGTATGATGTTCTTATTATATTATTTTAAAAATTAAATTTATTATATTAATTTTATAAAATATATTTTTAGTTGAATATTATTATTTTTATTTTATTTAACATTAATCTAAATTTATATTATCGACTCTTTTCATAACAGTTTACAGTAAATTATGTATTATTTAATATTCAATAATTTTTTAACTGTATTAATATATATTTTCTAACATTTGAAAGTAATATATGCGTCTTTGTTGCAAAATAAAAAAATATAGTAAATTATTTAATACTTATTATAATAACATCACATATTATAAAATAAATCAATATAATTATAATATAGGTTTAGTTTTTATTTTTTATATTAAGATGTAAAAGTTGAATTAAATCAAAACGTAAAAAATATATGGTTTGTAACATTCTATGTTTTCACATACTTGTTTAATATTTGTTTTTATATGATATTTCTATATATGTTTGAGATATAAATATTATATTATTAATTATCTATTAATTAGTAATTTAAGTCCATTTTAATTTAATAATTTTTATAATCGCTAATATCTATTTTAATTTAATTTAATGACTAAACAATTTGATACTCAAAGTGGTCAATTGAAGTTCACAATTTTAACTTACGCCACGCTTCCAAATTAATGTGCCACCAATTTTGCTTTTCAAATGCTATGTGTTACAACTTATATAAGCACCCTTCAAATAAGCTTCATATTTATGAAAGTGAAGTTTGTAACTCCCTCAATACAAGCATAACGTCACCATCCATATTCAATTTGCCACGAAGACAATAAACACACTCCATTCAACATAATCTTCTTCCAATCGAGATTTTTTACCTGCAAAGCCATAAGCTATGGTTCCATTACAAAACACCTATAATTGCATTTCGATTCGAGTTCTAACACTATTTCTACATTAGGTAATTCCAGATTTAACTTATTTTCTGAGTTTTGTGCTTATCTTAGTTATAAGGTTACGTTGTGCATATAATTATTTTGCACAATTAATTGAGTATTTCTTTTAACTCTTCATAATCACAATGATAAATCGTTTTTTCAAATTTTCATAGTTTTCAAAAGCCGACTTTACGAAGAACACACTTGAACTTTTGCATAGGAATTCCTACCTATCTTGACTATACATGCAAAGTTATATCATGTCATTATCATCTTGTTCTTCATTTTGATAGGTAGTTTGTCCTAATCATATGTTCCACAAGAAAGTTACACTATTACAAATGGTAAGTTGCCCTTTTCATTCTCAAGGCTCACATTATTATAGTTTTCATGCACTAAGCTAAGTTTTTGGAACCAACACTACTTTCGAAATTATTCCTAGTTGGATCTATCTTTTAGAGATTGCATGTTGGTTTTACTCCTCTTTGATATGACATACTATTATATTTTTGAATAGTTAATTGTGATCTCTTCAATTTGACACATCCTAATCATTAATCAAGTGATTAAAGAAAAGTTACACCATTCGCAAGATTATAAATTAACATACCTCAAGAATGCAAATTGGACATATTTCACTATCATGGATCTTCCACAGGTTGAGGTAAGGGGCATGGGAGATAGTATGAGATAATGGCAAAGGAAAGATTAGAAGTTCTCTTCTCCTAACATATGTGGGATTTAATGTCATAGAGTAGGTGTAACAACTTGTAGTTAAATTTAAGATTTATATTATATATACATAAATATTATTAAATAATTATCATATATTATTTTAATGTTATATAGAGAGTAGGATGATAAATTGATAAACAACAGACTCTAGTTTCAAGTCGTTACTCTGAATTTTGCTAAGGCACGATATTGATAAGAATTATTTTTTTATACACATATATATAACATATTTATGGAGTTGGCTATGAATGACAGTGGCAAATTTATATGATATGTGATGTTGAAGGTGATGTATTATACAATCGTATAATAAGTAGTTTATTTAAATTGCTTGGTTTTTGATTTTTTTATGCTAAGAAGGTGTTGGACTTGGTTGCTCGAAAGTAAAATAATTTCATTTAAACTTAATATGTATGATATGAAATTTAGTTAAATTGATTGTATGAAGAAAATATGAACATGGTTTTGATTTTATAGTCATTAAAATTATTATATTGCACACATATTTTTATGCGATTTTGGTATCATACTGTCTTTATTTTGTTTTGTATGACTCATTGTGGTTCTAATTGAAGATGTTTTGTTGTATTTGGTAGCAGAAATGTTATGTAGTTATTCTTAAATTGAATATGTTTGGTGTGAAATTGTAACAAAATAAATTCTATGTTGTAGAGTAGACATATTGATTATTGTATAGCTTATCAATTAAGTTGTTATATTTGCATGAGTGTGGTAAAATATAGGAATCTTAAAAGATGAGATTAATGATGGACACAAAAATTAAACACACGATTTTCCTCACTTGATTTGAAATTAAATATAAAGGATTTCTATTCACGAGTTCTTGTAATTGATAAATATTTCAAGTGTTTTAATTGTTATATAAGTATATGAATATGGTATTATTACTTTTATCTATTGATTTGGTATAGGTTTTTTGTTTATAATAAAGAACCTATGTTTTAAGGTTGATTGAGCTATGTGAGTCCTTTTTTTAGAAAATAATTATTTAAATGAGTTTATTTTTAAAAAAAATTACCATGGTGAGTCTATTTTTAGGTTTGACTTGGTTAAACCACAATTTTCACTTGCACTTTTAGTGCTATGTTAGTTGTATGCCCACATGGTGTTCAAGTTAGCACCAGAGTCAACTGATCAAACCACAATCACGGATTGTAATTAAATGATAATAAAAGACATCTCCTTGGGACTACACAATGTGCAGAATAAGCCAGGTAAAACCGCAAATCATACATGTAATTTTATTGGTCTTTGCCCAGCTGTTTTGATTACCAATGGATATTAACGTCACGAATTTTTAAACTACCATTAAAACGCAAAATGCACTTGCTGTTTTAATGGTCTCTGCCCAACCTTTCTTGTTGTCCAATGGATTTTGTTGAGGTCATTGCACAAATACTTGCTACAATTAATACTTGTTTAAGGGCTTTAGCTCGGGATTATATGTTGACTAGTTGTTGAAGTATTATGTCTACTCATCAGAACCTTACGTATTAATTGGGAGGAAGAGGTACACTTTTTCTTTTTTGTTGCTTCTTTTTTTGTTCAATAATACTAGAGAATAAAGGTTTGAAAGATGTGTTTTACACTGCTACACATGTCTAGAACAAGAAATTAAAAACACAAGTGCGGTTTGCGTGTATTGGATAATCCGTGACATTTAAAAATCCATAGGTACACTTTGCAGTTTTACTTGTCTTTGACTACCATTAAATTATAATTCGTGATTACAATTTGACCAGTTGACTAATGCCAACTTCGATATCACGTGGACAAACAACTGATGTGACACTAAAACTACAAGTGAGAATTACTATTTGACCAAGTCAAACCTAAAAATAGACTCACATTGATAAATTTTTTAAAAATAAATCCATTTAGATAATTATTTTTAAAAAAGAACTCACTTAGGTTAATCAACCATGTTTTAATAGTTTTAAAAGGAATAAAGTTTTATGATTTGAAAAATCAATTGTGTAAGTATTTTTCTAATTCTTGGCATCACTAGATTTTAAATATATGTCCAAAAGAAATAAGCTTTTGAAGGATTTATCAAGTGGAGGAAAACATGTATAAGTGTAGTTTAATTCATGGTTTTGTTAAAATAATATGGTAGAGTCATTTCATGTATCTCATCTTTGTTAAAAATAAGATAAAAGAAAGATAAATTGACTCATGCATAATACATATCATTGCAGGCTTTAAGCCAAATAAGTGAAAAAGGATTAAAACCATGGTAAACGATTTAGAAGCTAAAATTGTCTCACTGTTTAGGTGTTGGTTGGGATAACTTATACATATACATGAAAGTAATGGTTGAGCTCATATAAGCCTAGGTGACAAAATGCTTCTATGAAGTATAATTAAAATGCCTAGATCGAAGTGTGTATATGGTGCCTATTGTAGTGGTTGGTACTCCCCACATGATTATTTATTGTTAACAAGATTATAAGGATTAAAGCAAGAACATGCATCATTCTCATATACATGCAATTCAATTAAATTATTGATAGTATCCGTGTATTGATGTATATATATGTTTTTACCGGTGGTTTAGCTCGAAAGAATGAATATGTAATTAGTTAACAAATTGGTATATGGACAAGTAAATGAGAGAAATCTAGGAGTTATTTTAACTACAATACATAATATCTATAAAGAAAATACTCATGCACTTATTCTGTAAAAAAGTTTTACACTGACATTTAATAACAATTTTTCATGTATATGACTTTAAAAGTATTGATTGATAAAGTTAACAAGCTCACCATACATGAAAGAGTTGTGATTGAATGTCAATATATACACACACGTCTCCTTTTAGTTTATATATTTTTCTGTCATGCTAAAAATCATATATTATCACAACCTCACTCTTCCTTTCTATATTGTTTGTGGCATATGTAACGAAAGCAGTGAAGGATTTTATAGTCATCAATTAGAAGCTAACGAGGAGTGCAGAGGTAGATAGACCGTAGATGTTTATTTTATATTATGATGTTTTGATGATTGTGTGCATAGCTGTTGTACTATTTAAGTGAAGAGTTTTATCATGCTTTGTATGTACTTACGAGGACTTTTGAAATTATTATCTTTACCTTAGTATTCTCATTATTGTATGTTTTTTATTATCTATTTTAAAATGTTGTTTTCCCTTCCACTTAAAATTTATAAATTTCCCATTATTAATATGTCCATTGCTATTATCATTGTTATATGCTTGCTATTTTTCCTTCCACTTAAAATTTATAAATTTCCCATTATTAATATGTCTGTGTCTTATTATTAGATAAAATAGATATTTTGATATTTAAAATAACATATTGTAATATTGTTTGAACGATTACCTTGATAAAGTTATGCTATAATTTGAGCATTAGGTCATCAATGACACTATTAGTTGTTAATTAATGCTTTATTCTGCTTAGCCAAAAAAATTGATATTTTATTCTTATGGGCAAATTATTATTTATATAGTGAAGTTCCTACCCCAATTTATATTGATTTTTAAAAGAGAATATTGTATTTCGTATTTGGTTCTCTAAGATAATCATGTAAATTAATTGCCAAAAATCTCCTTGTATTTTTCTAAATCTTGTTGTTAAATTGAAATGTATTATTTATAAATCTTGTTCTTATAAATGGACTCCAACATTGTTTTATAAACTTTTTGTTTAATAATTTTTAATTTTTTATATAGATTTAATTATTTATAAATGGTTTAGTTTGAATTATAATATATATAAAATAAGAAACAAAGAAAATACATCCATCATAATATTGTACAGATAGAATAAACCTATGATATATAAAAATATTCACACACATATATATATATATATATATATATATATATATTCTTTTTTCCCAAAAAATTGTATAATGCATACTTAAATATAAAATAATTAAACATGATTAAAGAGATCACATATAAGCCGTTGGTCTAATTGTGTAAAGGTGCATTTAAAAGTTAAAGGCACAAAAATGTTAAGAAGTTTAACAGATTAAAACTGATTTTTCTAATTTTTTTTTTAAAAATATATTTTATCTAATAACTAAATATATAGGAATTATTATATATGTTCATCAAATTATTAAATTATAATTATATTCAAAATTAAAATTTATTTAATTTAATTTTTTTAGATATAATTTATAATACTACTTCGGTTCTTAATTAATGAGTAGATTCATCCCGTTATAGCACTATTTTCAGTCTTACATATATGATAAAAAAATACATATTTAATAAAAATAGTCAAATCATCTGAAGTTTGTTAATTTTTTCACCAATAAGAATAAATTATATTCTTTTACAAAATGAAAGTACATATTTTAGTAATAGACTTTATATGACAAGAATACATTAAATATATAAAAAATTATCAAATGAATTTGAGAGGTCATTTGTTTTTTATATTTGAAAAAAATATGATTATCTTTTCACATAATCTACCGAATAAAACCAGTATATTATGTTAATCCAAAAAATATGAAATTTCAGCTTAACATTACATATTCACAAATAAATAAATAAATAAATAAGCTAAACATTACATACTCCATTTAATATCTCATTTTCTATGAATTTCATTTCCAATCCAAACTTGAGTATTAGAGTGATAGCTCTTCCACTTTCCTTTTCTCGGCAGCAAGGTTGATTCTTTCCTTCACCAACTCTGGTAATTTGTAACTCATCTTGTGTCTACCTTTTGTTTTTCATCAATTCGTTTTTGTGTCTATGTTTCTGTTCTGCCTCTTCTTGTTTCCTTCTCCAGTTAGTAGGATTCGCCCTTAGTGTACTTTTACTTCTTTTTTTTTATTTTAAATGTAGAAAAAGTCAAGTTCTTTTTTCAATAGCGGATCCCAACTCAAACTGGTTGATCAATTTTCGGGTTTTGCTTATGAATCCTGTAATTATATTCATTTGACTCCTAACTCTTCGCTGGATGGACCATCTATGGATGATGACCGGCTATGATTGTGTCTTTGGCTGCAAGAAGCAGGAGAACCTAAACCCCGTTGATTGGGTAGTGATGCACACCCAATCTTTTCATTTGTTGGAATTGTGAAATATGTTGTGTTTGATTGGGTTGTTAATGTTTGGATTGTAAATTGTGTGCATCGAAATAGTATTTACAATCAACTGGTGATTCCAGTATGAATTATATTTCTTGTTGTGCTGAATTTTATTGATGTGATATTTTATTGAATTGACATGTTTGGACAAATATGTTTAATGTAGCATAACTCGGTCAATGGTTTAGCACAAGAATGGTCCGGAATCTGGATGAACTCAAAGTACTGGAAAAAATGAAAAAAAATTAGAAATTGCTATAGGTTAGGCTAAAGGAGAACTAACCTGAATATTAAAGAGTAACCGATTCTGAATAAGTCTATACCATCATAACCATAATACTAACTACACATGAAAAAGAAAAAGAAAGGAGAAGAGAGAAGAATAACTGACATATATATATATATATATATATATATATATATATATATATATATATATATATATATATATATATATAATGAGAGAATAGAAACATATATCAGATAAATGATGCATTGCACGTCTTGACTATCATTTCGCTCTGTCTAAAATGTACAACATTTATGCTTTATTTATAGGTAGCTATCTAACAGCTTACAATTTTAAAATGTACAACTAGCATTCTTTCCTTATTTATATTTACATATTGCAGACTCATGTGAAAATATATAAATCTTTACATCTTTTAATTAAAAATTAACATCATTTTCTGTTTTCTTCATAACTTTCATTTATTCTCATATATCATTGCAAAGAGGTTGCAATAGTTAAAAGAATTATACTGAAAGCTATTTAATCTTTCTAGTTTATGCACATGCATCAGATATTCTCTCAGGATAGAAAGGTTATAGAATTGTTTTTGCTATTTGGGCATGTAATGTTTTTCCCTCTCAGCTCATTGATTCTTGCTGGCAGTGTTAGAACCCCCTTGGTTGGTAATTGGACTATAAGAATGATTCAAAACAGCATCTTGCTCCTTGTGGTTTTATTATATTAATATATTTATTTTTTGTATCCGTTTGTCCTGTTTTTAATACAAGTCTAACATGGAATATGGCCCCTGTCAATATTCTGAGGGCCAAAACAACCAATATTGAGATGCTAGATGGAGGAACTTGATGTCAAACAACATACTGTCTCTGGTTTGCCTCTACTGTTCTTATTATTTATGTAAAAAAGTGAACTTGATTCCTCTTTGTTATTCTAAACATGTTTACTCTGAATTTCTCAAAAGTAGACTGTTAGATAAGTACAAGTGCTAAGAATGTGTATTAGCTCATCTAAATCATAAGTAGTCTTGCACCACCAAACGCCTGTTTAGTGGTGCAATAATTGGTTATTTTAATTTGCACCACCCAAGTGTGTTATTGTAAATAATTTTGGTTGCAGCTCTAACTCTTTGGAATCATACTTGGTAATGTTGGGTGGGAAATAAAAGTTGAGAACTAAACACAATTTCAAGAACCAAAATTGAGGTGACTTACATTGTTGAATTCATTTGTTGGCAATTTCTTTTTCTTTATTTTATTTTATTTTTTTGCAATTTGGTTTGTGTTATATTACTTAAAATAACACTACATCTATTGCAGTTGAACGGGAAAGGTTCAGGACTCTAACCAGTTCTTACTATAGGGGAGCACAGGGAATTATTCTTGGTAAGCAAAATTGATATATGTACATAAGAAAGTAAGATTATTTAATACTTCCACATTGGAGACTTCTATATGATTTCTGTATAGAGGAATTACTTTATGCACATTGCATATATTTAGTTAATTTTTACAAAAACAGCAGTTTCATCTGTGAAAACTATTTAGTTCTAACTATGATATTTGAATATGAATATTACTTTGTTAGATAATATTATGCTTTGTTCATTTCTCAAACTTATGAAATTGGATGGGATGATCCCAAATTCAGAATCTGTTAGTCAAGGATCTCATCATGCAAACAACATCGTATAGTCATCCTCTATTCTGCTTCTCTTGCAGGTTTATACTTATCCTTTGCCCTCATTTTTATCAATATAATGTCTGTTTTATAAAATTTATGTTCATTGATTTTAAAATGGAACAAATTGTATTGCAGAAACATCAGTATGAATGGGAGGACTAAGTGTTCAGTGAAATTTTGTGCACCATATCCCTCCCAACTGGATCGGAAACATGAATTCCATGGGAGACCTCATGTTTATAATTCTTGCAGCCCCATAAAACCAGACAGATTGTTTGTGCTTCGTAATGCAGGTGACAGCCAGCCCTCTGCTTTTACAGTAGATGATGAAACGAACACAAACCATGCTCCAAATACCACATCACAGTTGTTTCTCAGCAACTGGTCACCTCCACGGTACCTGTGGAGGGGGTTATCAGTCTTAATCCTGACAGGGCAGGTAATTGTCAAGACTCTAAAGGGAAAGATTCACTGGCGGAACACTCTTCAACAACTGGAGAGAGTTGGTCCAAGATCAGTTGGGGTGTGTCTTTTAACTTCAGCTTTTGTAGGCATGGCATTTACGATTCAATTTGTAAGAGAGTTCACCAGGTTGGGATTGAATAGATCTGTCGGTGGGGTTTTAGCTCTGGCTTTCTCAAGGGAGCTAAGTCCTGTGGTTACAGCAATTGTGGTTGCAGGGCGCATTGGAAGTGCTTTTGCAGCAGAGTTAGGAACTATGCAGGTTTCGGAGCAAACTGATACATTGAGAGTTCTTGGTTCGGACCCTGTTGATTATCTGGTGACTCCAAGAGTGATAGCCACTTGTGTTGCCCTACCTCTCTTGACCCTGTTGTGTTTTACATTAGGGATGGCATCTAGTGCTCTTCTTGCTGATGGTGTTTATGGGGTGAGCATCAACATTATCTTGGATTCAGCTCAGCGAGCTCTTAGATCATGGGACATTATTAGTGCAATGATCAAGTCACAGGTTTTTGGTGCTATCATATCTATTGTGAGTTGTGCGTGGGGAGTTACAACTTTGGGAGGTGCTAAAGGTGTTGGAGAATCAACAACGTCAGCTGTGGTTATTTCTCTTGTAGGCATCTTCATTGCTGATTTTGCTCTTTCTTATTGTTTCTTCCAAGGAGCTGGAGATCAGCTAAAGAATTGCATTTGAGCAACTAATGTTGTCTCTGGAATTTTGCTCATATGTACAAAGTCAATGGTATGACTTCTCTGTTAGAGCTGTGATAAAATCCTTAGAATTTGGATCAGATGCAGTCTTATTATTTTCTAAGTTATGGATTGCAAATCTTATTTGTACATATTTGTTCATGCTTGCATGTCCTAAAGACCTGGTAAAGGTTTTTATTTTATCTTCAAACATTAATTCATTATTCTAGTAATTCTTGTATGCTACAATGAATTAATATTTAGTCAAAGAGGCCATAATGTTATTTTCCAGCTGATGGTCAATTTGTAACGACTTACGGTGCCTAATGCATTTTTTTTATGAGGAAAATGCTTTTCTTTTTACAAAATAGGTCTCCTATTAACATTATTACACGTAGTAATGACAAAACCAAGGCAAGAATGAAAGCACCTCAATGAACTGGAGTCCCAACTCCAGGAATTGACTGATAAGAAAGTTATACCCTCTCTTTGACCTCTCCAAAAATATGTGATGATTGGATGGCTTCAAAACCATTAGCAAGCACATGGACATTGTAGATAATCCTGTTGCGATGATGAGTCCTCTCACTTTTTAACCACTAGATGCTAAGCAGCCTTAGAGGTTTTTTTTTTTTATTTTATTTTATTAAGCCTGAGCAGCCGTAGAGTAACTTTTAGAATTTTCATCTCCTTAGCCATGGAAATACCTAGTTGACAAACCACTGTTTCTAGCATACGAGCAGTTCACAAACTGTTATCCCTTAATATTTAATTGGACCAGCGGCTAACCTAAACTGTACGTTGAGCCTTAAACAGAGGGTTAACATATAGGTTGCTGCCTCAAGATACAAAAGGAAGTGTCTGCATAAGCACAAGAGGTTCTTGAAAAAACAGTCTCTACAATGCTACCTTGTGGCCAAAGAAGCGAGGAATGTTTAGGAGCAACCATCCTATCATCATATCATGTTATAACATATGTTTCGTTTAGATTGATGAATAAAATTTTTGTCTTTACAAAAAAAAAACAAACAAACAAACGTACATTTGGAAATCTGGTGAGTAGAGAAATGTGGGCATTTTCTTTTAACACAATTTTATTCAGGTTTGATTTTCTTGATTTAAAGTTTACTGTTTAGGATTTATGATTTAGAGTTTGTTTGTGTTTTTTATTCATACTAACGTCGATTCACGAGTGTTACAATGTTTGGGATCAGTTGATCCGGAACTCATAATAATAATACGCATTTGATCCACTTTCGGATTAGTTGATCCGGAATGTACATAATATATTCCAGATCAATTGATCTGAAATATATTATATACATTCCGGATCATGTTGTCCGAAACATATTTGCTGAATTTTATTTGCCTTCTGGATCATATGGTTTGGAACACACTAGCTGACTCTCATTTGCCTTTCAGATCATGTTGTTCGGAACATACTTGCTAAATCCCATTTGCCTTCTGGATCATGTTGTTCAAAACATACTTGTTGAGAGGTGCTCAAAATAGTGACCGGAGAAGTGTTCGAAGTGGTGACTGAAAAGGTGTGTGAAGTGGTGACCAGAGAGGTGGTCGGCGATTGGAGAGGTGTGGTGGTGGCCTGCGCAACTACTATGATGTGCCTCATCAGCCAAGTAGGGTAGAAAATGGGAGAGTATTTTTGGGTTTTGAAAAAAATTATGAAGCCTGGGGATGCGAATAGAAGATAGGGAGATATTAAAAGCAATTACCTGAAATGTAATGGAGCAAAATGGATAGAGTTACAAACAAATCTATTTTGACCGGATATATTTCCCATGTTTAGAGGCTTGGATTTCATACTAGTTACATGTGGAATATAATTTTATTTTATTTTTTGTAATTTTAATATGGTTAGTTCATTTTGGAATAGAATTATTGAACCGTTTTGCTACAAGAATAATGTTGCATGGTGTGCTTTAGTAGTGAGAATCTAGTAAAAAAAGTCAAAAATCAAGTTAATAAAAAAGTAGCATGTCAATCTAAAAGATACTTTTATATAATATTATTAACCTACTACATTATTATTTCAATCCTATGCTGTGCTAGACTTCTTTGTGGAAAATTTCAGTTGTATTTAAATATCGACAACAATAACAATCATTAAAACCTAAAAACTTATTAAAACCTAAAAATTTATTAAGTTTAATTAGTATATACTGAAATTGAAAATAAGTTTTATAATATGTTCAATTATATAATTTTATATTTATATGACTTTTTAAAATATTAATTAATAAAATCAATAAATTTATCATGAAATACAAATGTGGAAAAACTTTTTATCTGATAGTGTCCAATGCTTTTTCTTAACCTTATTCCACTTATAGCTAATAGGTGAGGTTGGTTCTATAGATCAAGAAGCAACGTTCCTGCGTTCTGTTAAAAACCAATTGTAAAGTGTAGACTACCCATTGTGCACAAACTTCCCTCTACTAGCTCTGTCACTGTGACTTGGTTATGATTTTTTAAAGTAAACATGCTTAATCGTACTATATTTGCATTTTGAACTCTAATTTGTTTTGTTTGTAGTTGTGATGATTTTTTCTTACAGCTTGTAAGGGTATAATTATATTGGTTGATAGAATGAATTGGCAGTCAGTGCTTCTGATTTGGAAACCCGGGTCTCTGTCAGACCATATGGCTACTATATTTTAGAAGTATTTGATTTAAGATTTTTTTTTTTAAAACAATTTTTATTTTTAAGTTTTCAACGTTTAGAAAATATATTTGCTTTTATTTGATATTTTCTATTTTAAAAAATAAATTGTTAAATATTATAAAATATTTATACATATAATTTAAAATACATTTATATATAGTTTTTATTATAATTACAATATTGTTGTCAAGTTTTATATAATTTTGATTTTTTAAAATACTGAAAATAAATTTTTTTTCTTTTGTTTTCAGTTGATCTTTGTAAATGTTTTCGAGTTTAATTAGTATATACTGATATTGTATAAAGTTTTACCCTGATATACAATTATAATACTTCATTTATGATAAGTTTGTTGAATTTATCAATGAATACTTTAAAAGTCATATAAACAAAAAGTTGTGATTAAATATTAATATAAAACTTTTTTATACCATCAATCTATACTAATTAAACTCAATGTATTCAAAGAAACACAAACGATGCATCATGTTGCAGTTGTTATGACTTGATCATGCCTGAGAAATCATATGAGCGAACATGAAATTTTATTTCTACGAAATCATTAATGACTGTGGTTTGATTCTGAGATTTAAATGGTTCATTTGTATAAATTATAAGTTGTAGAACAATGGCTCGTAAACAGTGATTGAAGTTATTTATACACAAACTAATAAGTTATAACACAAACTTTTTTTCTATAATTCAAAGAATATTATTGAATAAAACCAACAATGCATAAATTATATTATAGCTACAAAATATGAGAAGTCTTTTGTTTGGTTTGTTGGGCTATGGCACAAAATGCATAAACATATAATTAACAAAGCATCAAAATTAAGAAAATCTCATGTTAAACACTTAAAATTGGATTCATAAGTCATTCTGCAAAGGAGTGAGAAATTAAATTCATTTGCAGAACACCACATCCATGAACTTAACTTAATTACATAAGATATTCTTATAATATCTACAATAACTCCTGAAAATGATGTTATTTCTAGCCCTCTATATGTACCATAGCCCAACAAACCAAACAAAAGACTAAACTCTACATACTCTCTTTGTTCCACTAACTAGGCTCAGGAATTTATTACAATGCTCTCTAAACCCATTTTGAAGCACAATATGAATCTGCTACCAAGCATACATGTCTCTCATGCCTCCATAGTTACTTTACAGTTGAAAAATAGGTATTGTGTTGTTTCAATCTCTGTATTACAAAAGACACATTTGTAACCTTCATTATCCCTCTCTTCCATAAATTGTGTCTAATTGCCAACTTGTGTGCTTCTACCTTCCAAACTAGACATTGAACTTTGGGTGTTATACCCGATGCCCAAAAACTTTTGTAAAATTCATCCTTAGGGTAACTTGTATCTTTATTTAGGATCTTATAAGCAAACCTAACCGAAGACAAGTGTGACTCTTCTGCTTAATCTCTCATTCAATGTTACTGACTCCAGCCTTTGAGATAATCTTACTAACTGCTCCTCCTCCCAGACAAACAATTGTCTCTTCCATCCTGATCCCCTTTACTATTGCATTTGTCTCTAATGCTAAATCAAACAAATGTCGATACTCAACACATAATGGTTGGTCCCCTAACCATTTATCCCTCCAAAACATAACTTGTTTGCCATCCTCCAAGCTTCTCTTGACATTGGAAGACCACCAACATTGGTGCCCCAAATCATGGTTCTCTATAGCATTGAGATCTTGTCACCACCTAAAGCATTTACACCCTTGAACCTCCCACTTCCCCTTGATTGATTCATACTTAGAATGCAAAATACTGGCCCAGAGGCTCTTTGACGCCATTTTTAGTCTCCACTTCCATTTACCCAATAAAGCCATATTAACTTTAGATACATGTCTCATCTCCAATCCTTCGTCCTCTTTCTCCTTACACACTTGATCTCATGCTACCCAGACAACTTTGTTGTTTCCCTCTTGACCTCTCCACAAGAAATTTCTGAAAAAAGGATTCCATTTGAGATATAATACCTTTGGGGGGCCTTAAAGAAAGAAAGGTAATATGTTGGTAATGCACATAACACTAACTTAAGAAGAACAACCCTGCTTGCCATTGGAATATGTTTAAATTCTAAGAAGTCAAACGTCTCTTCACCACATCCACCATAGGCTTCCACATAGCAAGTTTGGATGGATCACCACTAATGGATAATCCTACATACTTAAAATGAAGCATGCTAACCTTATAATTCAGCATACCAGTTGCCCACCCCAACCATTGATTACCCACATTACCTTCTTGTTACCAATACTATAACCCTTCCACATTCCCAACTTGACTGCAAACTTGACCATTTGGCTTAGACCTTTTGTTGCAATGAGAAAGGAATGAATGCATAACACCTTTCATTTTCCTTACCAACATTTTCGCTAGCACCTTATATATGCACCCAACTAGGGAGATTGGGTGGTAATGACCAATTTGGATGAGATTTCTTGTTTTTGTAATTAGGGTTATAAAAAAGTTATTAGACTCGTTCATAAGCTTGTTGTTACAATGAAACTCCTAAAAAAATGTCAAGAAATCTAACTTTAGCATATGCTGGAATTCTTTTAAGAACTTCAAATTAATCCCATCAAGGTCGGGGCTTTTATCCCCATCACACTCCCATATAGCTTCCTTTACCTCCTCTTCAAAGAATGACTTTTTTAGTGCCTCACAAACATCATTTTCTATCTTTTGAAATGACAAGGTTCCCAATCTGGGTCTATTCCTATCTTTCTCCTGAAAATGACATTAAAAGTGATTTTCACCTTCTGTTTTAGAGTGAGCCACCTTTGTAACCTCCACCCCTTCAAAGTTCAAACTTTGGATGACGTTGGACTTCCTCCTTTGCACCATTGCTCTATGAAAAAACTTAGAATTGGCATCCCTCTTCCTCAACCACTACACCCTGGAATTTTTTACTCAAAAAAGAGCACTTTTGACCCACTCGTTTCTTCAAGTTCCCCAAATCATAATTTCTCTAGTCCTTTTCTACCTCTACTAACCCTTAAGCTTCCTTTTTCAAATCTAACTCATGCATAGCCTCTCGTTCCTCTCCAATCCTCTTATCAATATCTCTAAACACCTCCTTATTCCACCTTTTTAGTTTTTGTTTTAACCATTTCAATTTTTCTTTCAACACAAAACCACTCCAACCTTGAACTTAAAGCTTCTCTCATTCAGTCTCCACAAAAGGTCGAAAATCTTTATCATCAAACCAACAGTTGAGTACCCTAAAAGGCTTAGGTCCCAAATTTACCTCTTCCTCCATTAACATAATAGGGAAATGATCTAACACACTCCTTTACAGACCATGCTGATCCACATTTCCCCACTCCAACAAAAACTCTTCTGACACAAAAAATATGTCTAATCTACTCATGGACTTTCCATCACTTTTATACCATGTAAACTTTCTACCATACAAAGGTAGATCAATAAGTCTTTCCCCATCAATAAACTCATCAAACAGTTTCATCTCCTATTTCTCGATTATTATTAACCACTCCATTTCTCTCATCATCACCTCTAACTGAATTGAAATCACCCATAATGCACCAACAACCTCCTCCAACGTCCTCCTTGCTCTGCATTAACTTCTCCCAACATTCATGCTTCTCCACCAATGTACATGGGGAATAAACATTGACCATTACTGTATCAACTTCATGCCCTTCCCAGTTCCTTACTACCCTTAATAGATGACTTCTCTAAAAAACATATCTCATCTTAAATTGAGTCTAGTCCCATATGATCAGCATCTCATCCAAGCTTCCATTGGATGGCTTGAAACACCAACCAATATCTAAGGATGGACTTACCTTTTCTTTTATGCATGTTATTTTATGAAAACAAAGTATTCCTTGCACAAGTAATTTTACTTCATACACTCGTCTTTTTTAAAAATTTTTAAAATTACTTTTATATTTATTGTTTAAAATTCAAAAATTCAAGTTATAATGTGTACTTTTATTTTAGATTATGAAAAATACATATCTGAATTTGGTGTTTTAGATTATATTTAAATTTATACCTTCACAAATTAGAACTAGTTTGACTGACCCTAACTTCTAATTTATGCATTTTTTATTGTCATTTTTTAATTGTCCATCTAGATTGAACAATCTTAATAAAAAAAATTGACTTAAAAGCATATCCCCTTATTATAGGCAACCATGTTCAAGCATCTTAGGACTATTATGGAAAACAAACTCTTCCTTAAATAATTTATTGCAGTTGCATATACAAAATTTGAACTATAGACCTTTAATTAAGTTGGAATAATCCTCATCACTTTGATTTAACATGATCTCATGATTTTTTTAATTTATAAATAACTAAAATATAAATATTTTCTTACAATACAATATTGATTTAACATTATCTTGTAACTATAATTTATAATATGTGTTTTTAAATATATTAATGTATTGTGAATATGATGTTAATTTAATTCATATTATCTTTTTATGTATACTCTAACATATTTTAATTTATTGTAAATATGTAACATCTTTCTCATATACGAATTTATTGTTCATCTATAATTAATTTTTTTATAACATTTTTTAATCTCAACTCAAGTTGGAATTAAGGTAATTCATACAATCACCCTTATATTTTTAAAAAAATACTTAGTGTATTAAATTAGTATCAAAATTTAAATTAGTTCCAGACTAATCAAAATAGTATGATATTATTATTATACATATGTTAATAAAAATATTTATATTTTTAATTAATAAAAATATTTAATTAAAGACAATTTAATTCTCATAAAAAATATTTAAATCATTTCAATATATCATGATTTTAAAAATATAAAACATCCAAATTGATAATTTTTATTCCCATTAGTTTTGACATTTTTAAAATAAGGTACATTTTTTTAAAAAAAATAATATTTAGCAACATTTAATAACAAATTTTAGTTACAATTTGTTAACAGGAATGTTCAACTTTGAAAAGTTAACAATTAGGAACAAATTGCTAAATTTGAAAACGTGAGACAAAATATTAAAAATCAATAAAATAGGGGGAGAAAGAATACATTTAAGCCTATGTCACTATCTCATTAACATGTGGCATGTCACCATCTTGTTGACATGTGACAATCATGATCTAAAAGACTAATGGTTAACATGCACCAATTAACAATTGAGCACAAAATGCCTAATTTTCAAACGTTAGGGGAAAATGTCTCAATTAAAAAAGGGACAAAATCTTAAAAATCACTAAACTAAGGGCAAAAAATTCATTGGAAAATAATGTTTGGGCAACAAATATGATAACATATTAATTTGAAAATGTCAAGTAACAAATATGATAACATATGAATTCAAGAATGTCAGTTGTCAATTTCTATAGAATTTAAATTCTTTCTAAGAAGCTCTTCTGATGACTGGTTTTGAGAAGGTTTTTCATGGAAGATTATTCATATGGAATCTTCTTCTGAATTATACTTTATCATAATGTTGTGTGTATTTTTGCAGAAAGTTCTTTAGATACACTGTCTTTATAGATTGTCAAAGTCTTCTTATAGGCATCTGTTAGGAACTTTCTCATTCGCCAATCATTGTATTTTGAACTAGGACTAACATGTCTTATGATTTATGAAGACATATTCCTAAGAAGTTAATTTATCCTTCTTGGAAGTTTATATTTCATTATCAGTTCAACATGTACTATCTTCTGAACACTTGTTAGTGAGCTTTTGTTGACTTCTAAATAAATATATTCTTCTTTGCCTTTATAGTCAACTTCTTCCCAGCACAAACATTCTGAAGTATCATTCTTTATCATAGGTCACTTGTGTATCAAGGACTTGTTGTTAACATTCATCTTATTGCATCTTTAAATGTTGTTAACATCAATATTCTTATGTGTCCTTAGTCTATTTGGTAGCATATGGAAGATATGTTGTTACTTTAAATCCATTATAATGCATCTTTCTTTGGTTCCTTTTAAGGTATTTTCTGAACTTTTTTTATTCTTACCATGACATAATAAACTTAAACCTATTTTGAATATGATGTCTTTCATTAGAGTTTAGTTCAAGTTTTGAAGTGATTTTTAGAACTTGTTGTGAAGATTATGTCTTCAAAGTCCTTCACTAAACTTTGATTCAACTAGATACAAATGCCTTTATAGCCTTTTAATAAATCTTTGAGTGAGGCTTTCTTGATGTCTTTGCAACATAAACGATTGAGTTCTTTAAAGGAGGTACTGACTTCACCACACATATAGACTTTATATACTTATGAAAATTCTCACTTGAATGCATAGTTGAGACATTCATTCTAAGTCATTTTGAATATAGATAAGATTCTACATTTTGAAGCCTACTCCATTTTAAATCAACATTTTGAGCTTTCAATCTTTAAATTAAGTGATCCCATTTTAACAATAGCTTTGATCGTTTTGCTTGATAGTTTCAATTTGGCTTATACTTATTCTTTTTCATACACCTTTTGAGTGTCATTATGAGTCATGACAACCTAGAATTTACTTTCAAATGATGTTTTGAATATATTAAGAAAACCCATTAATAGCATAAATTCAGAAGACTTATGATGTGTGTTCAAAAGGTTTTCCATAATTAAAACATTAAGGGTTTTGGACTCAACATATATATATTTTAGTTGACCAAGCCAACTCTAGTTCCTTAGAACTGCACCAAATGCAACACCAACCCCAAGTGCAATCTTCAACAAACCAACCCCCCTCCCCAACAAACTAACAATCATCCCCTTAGCCCACCAGCGGTGTCACTACCTTTGTGTCCCCTCCCTCCGATCATGCCTCTAAATCAAACTCTTTAACTTGATTTTTATGCCTATCGCCTCGTATCTAGGACTAATGTTCCCTTAAGCCTTCAGTCACCACATAAAAATGAAGGGTACATCTTGACTTATTAGAATGACTGATTTTGATATATGAGGATATTTTAAGAAAAGACAAATTAACAAATTCATAGGGGCAAAGAACAAAATCCTAAGAGTGTGTTTGGATGGGGAATTTTAAGAGGGTAATTCATTTTATTTTGGAATTTCAAATGCTTTGTGATTAAATACCTTGTTTGGATGAGGAATTTTAAAAAAAATTGAAATTCTAGGCATTTTAGAAAGCATTTTGATTAGTTAAAATTGTAAAATTTCAAATTCCTTAAAAAAAGTAAGAATTTGAAATTCTTCAAACCTAATTTTCTTTTACTAAAATCAACTAAGATTATTCTTTACTTGATACCAATTAGAAGTGGCAAAACGGGATAGGCCAAGCGGGCTGACCCGCCAATTAACCCTCATTTTTACGAGCCAAACTAGTGTATTTAACTGCTTGCTCGTTTTGGTTTGTCCTGTCTAACTCACCAATTTAATGGGTCAAAGGCGGGGTGGACTGACCTGTCAACCCCCCAATATTATATTTTATATTTTAAGAATTATAATATTTATATAAAATAATAAAATACTTATAGTAATTAAAATATAAAATAAATTATTAAGTAGAATTTATAAAATGGATTTCCTAAGAAAATAAAATAAATTTTTTCATAAATTTATATGTCATTTATTTATGTAAACACATAATATTGTCAAAAAATAAAATCAATTATGCAAGGTTTACTTTTATAATTTTTCTATTTATTTATTATAAAAGCATTACTTTTTTGAGAAATTAAAAATTTATTTTTAAATAAAATTTTATATAATTTTTTAAAAAGAATTTTTCTTTTCAAAATATTTTTTAGTAAAATAAATTTTATTTTTAGTAGGAAAAAATAAGAGAATTAAAATTCAATAATTTGAATTACTTTATCTAAACAAAACATTTAAAAAAATAAAATAATTTGAATTGAAAGAATTTCAAATTCAATATATTTTAAATTTTTTATATTTATAAAATTCTCTACCCAAATAGCATGTAATGTTATCTATTTGTATCAAAAGAAATTAGTAATCTTCATACAATACCCTAAAGATTCAAGTCTTGATTAACTAGTCATGAACCAGTTGACTATTAAACCCTAAACCAACAACTTTTCCCCGTACAGCTAACCAAAAGACGTTTTCATTTGTATTTGTTGAGGTTGTTCCATCGCAAATTCATTATAAAATACTCAACCTCGTCTTTGTTAACTTGTTAGATTAGATACGAATCTCCTAAATTAAACTTATTAGATACGAGACAAATGGGAACACGTAGTGCATTTTTACGGTAAAAAAAATTAAACACAGTCATTTTCATCTACATTATGTCGTCCTACATAATTAATAATTAATTACCAGTTTGTTTATATTTTCCGAATCTAAACGACTAAACCCGCCTTGAAAAGAAGACCGATCCGCATTTTGCTGAATGATGCACCAGCGCAACTAAATTGCAAACAAACAAAGCACTTGAATATTTTATTACGAATATATTACCCAAAAAAGTAACGGTAAGATAACATGGATACCCTAACAACCCCGACACTATAAAGGAAAACTCAAAACATACGTGAGTACATAGTATTGTCTAGACAGGTGGAAAAAATAGAAATAAACCAGAAATTGTGATTTTACTTAAATTGTACATAAAAGTGTATAAGAAATATGAGATAAAATAATGAATATAAAAGAATGTTAAGGATGGGGCAACCAGCAATCCCTCTCTGCGTAGGACACGCTTTTCATTTTCAGTTCTGGTATTTCCTTCAATTCTACTTTTCCTTTTCTTAGCCTCTCAATTTTCAAACCTTTGACCCCTTTCGTTCCAATCAATTGAAAAATCAATCACAATCACTTTCCTCTTCCCTCACACACCATTTTTCCCATTTCATTCTTTTTTTTTCAAATGGGTCCCACCGCCAATCAGTTTGTTATTGGGCCCAATTAATTATTCCTCTTTTTCGTTGATATCATTCCAAGTTTGCTTCTTTTTCTCCTCCGTCCTCCTGGGTTTCAATTTCAATTGCATCGCTTAATTAACTGGTTTGGTTAATTCGTGGTTAATTTTTTAATCATTATTTAATTTTCCAACACTTGTTTCCTTTTTATCACTTTGCTTATATTATAGTTGAGTTGAGCTTTGTCAAGTTTTAAGTGTTTGTTTATGCTTTTCTTCTACCGTTTGCATGTATTAGCTGTCTCCTCTGGAATCTGAATATCTTGCTTCTCCTTTCTTACATCATTCCACTCGGTAGCTTTTGTCGCTTATCTTAAAATATTTTTTCATTCATGTCAATGTTCTATTTGTGTTTTAATTTATTAATAAAAAAAAAAAAGTAGAAGAAAAACTATAATTAGTCTCACTCTGCTTTTTGTTTCTTGTTTAGGGATGTTAAGGAATATATCTTAACTAACGGTGCATTGTGCATTGGCTTCACAATTATTTTGGTTTGCTCATTCCTGGCATAATGTGTTTTTGTTCCTTTGCTAAATAAGTTACTATGTTGGGTAAATGTGTGTGGAATGTTTTAGAACACATTTTTCTCTAATTCTTCTTCTGTGTTTAGGTTTCATCATTTAGAGTGAGTCAGGATAACTGCCAAGAATAGCAGTGGTGTTCTTTGACAAAGATGGTACTGGGAATAAGATCAAAGAGTAGAAAAAGTGTCTCAATTCAAGTTCACTACATCATCCATGTTCAAGAGATCAAGCCATGGCCCCCTTCACAATCACTGAGATCTGTTCTATCAGTACTGCTGCAATGGGAAAATGGTGATCAAATTTCTGGGTCTCTGGCTTCCACTGCTGCCACTGGAAAGATTGAATTTAACGAATCATTCAGGCTTTCAGTGATTATGAACAGAGAAATATCCAAGAAAGGCAAACACCGTGAAAGTTTCCAGAAGAACTTATTAGAGTTTTACTTGTATGACAAGACAGTAAAGAGTCAATTGTTGGGATCAGCCACAATAAACTTTGCAGATTTTGGAATTATTAAGGAAACCAAAGCCTTAACCATTCCGTTGAACTGCAAGAAGAGTTTCAAGAGTTCTTCACAACCATTTATCTATGTTAATATTCAGCCATTTGATACAGAGGGTTCCAGCTCATCATCACCAAGCAGCAGGTTGTCAAAAGAATTGTCACCAGAGAAGGAAGGAACTGAATCTGCATCACAGTCAGTAAAAGATGACGAAGATCTTGAAATTGCCTCTTTTACTGATGATGACGTTGATGACGTCCCTTCAAATACCTTCCAAACCATCAGATCTGCTTCAGAGATTACTGGAGGTTTGCTCACTCTAAATGAAAAAGTACTAAAATTTTTTATCTTCTAAACTGTGCTTAATGCAAATAGATCCAACTATCATCTCTGTCTATAGCGAATGAGGATCATTGTTATGATTTGGCAGTAATTGACCTCCAGTCCTTGCTGTCACCTTATTGAACTGGTTTTTGCACTACAAAAAACCACTGTGATGCTTTTCTTTTGATTGTGGTATTAATTAATTGACAATATTCCTCTTTATTTTTCTTATGCATATTTGCATTAATAAAATACATCAACATGTATGCAGAATGATTGTGATGAAGGTGTACATGCATTGATCATATATGCATTAGTTTGCAGTATGCTGCTGTAATTCATGTCTTTTTATATTATTATCTAAGAAATGCTACTAACACACACTCTGTTAGTGGTTAAAATTTATTGAGGAACACAAATTTTAACGGGTCTCACACCTGATTTAACGTTCCTCTCATGATTTTGTAATTTTGAATAAATTTCAACCAATACTGAAGTGTGTGTTTTAAAAAATGTATTAGATAGTTTATTGCTACTTTTCAGGGGATGATATGACATTATTATTCTAAATTTGTTCACACATAATACATTTATATATCAATTACCTCTTAAGGCTGGTTTTTAATTGTTAATTTAGCTGCAACATAAAATGATCAAATGTTTGAACTCTAAATGTATTGACAGGTAATCCATTTTAAATTTTAAGTAGATATATAGTGAAGGAACTGGATAGAACTATGCAGACACATTACTGATGATGCAGTTTTTCTATTGATTATTATTTATCTGACCTCTAGGCCAATAATAATTTATATAGAAACACAATTATCTAGTTCTGGCATATTAATAGCCTGCAGCCATTTGATTTCAGACAGCGTCAAAATCAGCAGAGGAAAAGAAGGATCTGAAAGAGAATTTGTCCAACCCTTGGAAAGTAATACTTCTAGTTTAATTGGAAGCACAGAGGCTGAAACGTCCACACAATTCAGTGGCATCAAACCACTCTCTTCATCTACAGTTCTGAGCTCAGATGTGGGAAATGCTACCAATAGCAAACCTTTATTATCTAAAATTTCCAAGGAAACTGTCAAACTTGCTGATGCAAGTTCTGAAATTCGAGAAAGTGAGCAACAATCTTCTGCATCAAACATTTCATCAAGTAAGAAAGCAAACTTTGAAAGTGTCAAACTTGCTGATGCAAGTTCTGGAATTCGAGAAAGCAAGCAACAGTCTTCAGCTGCAAACATTTCATCAAGTATGAAAGCAAACTTTGAAGGTGTCAAACTTGCTGATGCAAGTTCTGAAATTCAAGAAAGCAAGCAACAATCTTCTGCTGCAAACATTTCATCAAGTATGAAAGCAAACTTTGAAGGTGTCAAACTTGCTGATACAAGTTCTGAAATTCAAGAAAGCAAGCAACAATCTTCTGCTGCAAACATTTCATCAAGTATGAAAGCAAACTTTGAAGGTGTCAAACTTGCTGATGCAAGTTCTGAAATTCAAGAAAGCAAGCAACAATCTTCTGCTGCAAACATTTCATCAAGTATTAAAGCAAACTATGAAGGTGTCAAACTTGCTGATGTAAGTTCTGAAATTCAAGAAAGCAAGCAACAATCTTCTGCTGCAAACATTTCATCAAGTATGAAAGCAAACTTTGAAGGTGTCAAACTTGCTGATGCAAGTTCTGAAATTCAAGAAAGCAAGCAACAATCTTCTGCTGCAAACATTTCATCAAGTATGAAGGCAAACCTTGAAAATGTCAAACTTGTTGATGCAAGTTCTGAAATTCGAGAAAGCAAGCAACCATCTTCTGCTTCAAACATTTCATCAAGTATGAAAGAAAACTTTGAAAGATCATTCCATTCTCAAGTGACTGAAGAAGATAGCACAAGAGATCAGAGATTTAATAAAGATGTTCTGGAGAAAGTTAGCAGTGTTTCTAACACTAGAGTTATGGAGGAAAAAGAGAAAATGGAAGATGTAAGGAAAGTAGAAGAACAGTTTACTACAAGGAATGAAGTTTTAGAAAATGAGGTCATTAATAATTTTTCTGATGAAGGTTCTACAAAGAAAGGGAAATTAAATAGTGCTACTATTCCGCTAAACTACAAATCAGAGGACATAACAGAGGACATAACAAATGTAAAGTTTCCTCAACAATCTGCTCTAAACTATGGGCAGTTCATCAGCAAACAGACCCATAATCAGGCAGAGGAAATTAATACTATTAATGATATAACAAATGTAAAGTTTCCTCAACAATCTGCTGAAAACTATGGGCAGTTCATCAGCAAACAGACTCATAATCAGGCAGAGGAAATTAATACTATTAATGATGTTCATGTTGGTTCTACAAAGAAGGGGAAATTAAAGAGTGCTGCTCTTTTGCTAAACAAGAAATTACTTGAACACCCAGTAAGTATTTCGACGAATGAGGAAACAGAGGACATAACAAATGTAAAGTTTCCTCAACAATCTGCTCAGAGCTATGGGCAGTTCATCAGCAAAGAGACACATAATCAGGCAAAGGAAATTAATACTATTAATGATGTTCATGTTGGTTCTACAAAGAAAGGGAAATTAAAGAGTGCTACTCTTTTGCTAAACAAGAAATTACATGAACAGCCAACTAATATTTTTAGGAATAATAAAACAGAGGACATGACAAATGTAAAGTTTCCTGAACAATCTGCTGAGAACTATGGGCAGTTCATCAGCACTCATACCCATAAACAGGAAGAGGATATTAATACTATCAATGAGGTTCATATTGGCACTGCTTGCCATGAAGATGATAATGGGAATGGCAGCTTTCTAAACTACGAAACTGAATTGAAGGCTGAAGTAGAAATGCTTCGGGAAGAGTTGAGAGAAGCAGCTGATCTTGAAGTTTCTATGTACTCAGTTATTGCTGAACATGGTAGTTCATCAAACAAGGTCCATGCACCTGCTCGGCGCCTTTCTAGATTCTATTTCCATGCTTGTAGAGTTGGATCCCTTGCTACAATAGCTAGTGCAGCCCAGAGTGCTGTCTCAGGATTTGTTTTGGTTTCTAAGGCATGCGGAAATGATGTTCCAAGGTATATAAAACTGAAGATCTTGTTCTTATGAATCTAATATGCAGCAAAAATCTTCAAGAAAAGCTGAAATTTAGATAAAAACTGATTTTGTTTTCTTGTCTATTGAAATTTGGGTGTACAAAAAAGTCAAGATTGTGAATTAATGTTGGGGAAAGTTTGGGAAGCGCCTTACGAGGAGTCAATTGAGACTTATCGGTGGCTTGGTCCTGAGAGGAGAAAACCAACATAGGCTCCAATAAGGAAAATGAATCAAATGAACTAAATTAAAATTTTATAATAGGTAAAGGAAGAAAATATTAGGACAAATCATGAAAGAAGGCATTGATCTAAGATGCTAAATGGAAAATTTTTGGTTAAGTGAAAAATTGTTTTTCCTTAAACACAATGGCATTATTTGGTTAAGGTAGCCAACATCCACTAATGGGATAAGGTTTGATTGTTGTATGTACTGAAGTTTGGTTGATTTAACATCATTTTTAAAAGACTTGTGAATACTTTTCATTAAAATAATTTATTTTGTACCATTTCTCATCGTACTGTGTCTTAACCATGAATAGGTTGACATTTTGGTTCTCAAATTTAATATTGCTGAGAGGAATTGTGAGCAAAGGAGTTGAAACTGGTAATACTCTTCATAAAGAAGAAAAAGATGATGCAGAAAAACCTTTTCACAGCTGGGAGGATCCAGAAACATTTTTAGTTGCATTGGAAAAGGTTGAAGCATGGATATTCTCTCGAATTGTTGAGTCTGTGTGGTGGCAGGTTGAATCTGAACCTTTCATTTTCTTCTTCGATTTCTTCTGATTCTTTATCCCCACACTGATCAAAACTGAATGCCCTTGTACTTTTTCCTGGTATTTTTGGTGTCTGTTGTCCCCAGACTCTTACACCATATATGCAGTCTGCAGCTGCAAAGAGCTCTAGTTCTAGGAAAGCCTATGAGAAAAGATATCGTATTGGGGATCAAGAACAGGGAAGTTTTTCTATTGATTTATGGAAAAGAGCTTTCAAGGATGCATGTGAAAGGCTTTGCCCTCTTCGAACTGGAGGGCTTGAGTGTGGCTGCTTGCCTGTGATAGCTAGATTGGTACAATTTAACATTGATATTTCTTTATGTAATGTATTGTGTAATGCTGGAATTGATGATGTTCTACTTTTTATTTGTTTGGATGTTGATGTATATGCAGTCATATAATATGACAAAACATATAGCATGGTGTCTTGTCACTCTAAAGTTCAAACCTTATCTATAGAGCTTATCTACTCCAAACCTTAAAGTATCTTCATTTTGATTTTTTTTCCCTTTTTATTTTTGACAATAAATATGTGATAGATATAGGTTTTCTGTCAGTGACTGGTTCTTTGTGTTGGACTGTGTCCTTGTTGTATAGTTGACTATTTATACTTATTCTATAGGTAGATGATGGTATTGAATGCCTTTGTACACTGTAGCAGCACCCTGTTGTTCATTGAACCTTCTTGTCATTGTTAGAGAGTAAAACAATTTTTGGGCCAACATCTGACATCCTAAGCTTCTGGTTGATTTGGTTCTAGACATGGAATATTAGACAGATTTAACTTTCATGTTAGATATTCTCTATCCATGCTTAGGCTTGAAGGTCTTCAGTATGAAGAGACCTCTCTTGTTAGAGATAAAACCCATTCTGGACCTGCTTGTGGTTTTGGGTTCATTTGATTCTTGACAGTTTAGGGAAAAATAGGCTTATTCTGTTTGATCATTCTTTATTGTTTACTTGTGCTCAATATTCTGGGTATGCAGAATTATTTATATCATTGGTTTATTCTTGAAAACTTCTAGGTTGTATGAATGTACATGTTCTTGTTTTCTCTTAATCGTAATAAGAGATATCTGTTCCCAGGTCAAAAAATAAAATAAATGCAGCCTGGTTGAAATAGGTCTGTTCTTGTGGTTGTAGGTAATGGAGCAGTTGGTTAGTAGACTTGATGTGGCAATGTTCAATGCTATTCTTCGTGAATCTGCTGAAGAGATGCCCATGGATCCTATATCTGACCCCATTAGTGATTCTAAGGTTCTTCCTATTCCAGCTGGAAAATCAGGCTTTGGCGCTGGTGCACAACTGAAGAATGCTGTGAGTTATGAAACTATTTTTGTCCTATGCTTTCTTTCTTCTTTTAAGAAAACACTGCTATTTTTTGTGAATCGCTGTAAGGCTTGCTTCCTCTGTACCCACAGCAATATGCATTAGGAATTAAGGATGAATTTAAGAAAGTTTACTAGCTGATCAAAGTTTAAGTATTTTATGATGCTTTAGTATAAATATTTAAAAAAGTAACATAATCCTAGTTGTTGAATCCTAATAAACAAATGCTATTAATCATAGGTAGTGGATATTAGAGACAGTCTAATTTTTTACTGCTTTTAGGTTTGAGAGAAAATTTATAGCAATTTATAAAGTTTACCCCGAAAAAATAAATTTGATGTCTTGAGAGTATATTGGATTTAATAACCTCATTCAAAATTTGAAAGACACTTAAAATTCAAAGCTTTTGAATTTGGATACATTCATAATTAGGATTGTGAAGTTCTTTTTTCTGGATAACACCCTCATCTTAAAACATGTCTTAATCAAGTTTAATTTATAAATACTCCATATATTTTCCTTTTAGATTTGTTGCTTGATGGTACAAAATTGAATAAAGTTTACTAGTTATAAAATTATTGCAGTTTTTTTTTTGTCAAATGTTACTTGTTAGTTTTTTTGGAGGGATTTCAACTTGCAACCTCTCTTTCCTCCTTCTCCCTTCCCCTAGCTTTTAGCCACTAAGTCACCTTATCTCTCCTATAACATTAGTTCAAGTAGTGTATGTTGGGAGTGAACTGCTAATAAAATAAAAAATTAATGTAGCAGAAATGAGCATGCTGAGGTGGATGATTTTGTACACAAGAAAAGAAAGAGTAGGAATTAATGTATCAACAAGATGGAAACTCCCGTAATTGATTTGATCACCTGAGAAGAAGACCAGTAGAGACTTCAGTGTGAAAAGTGGATCAAATGGAAGTTAGTCCTATAAAAAAATGGAGAAATACCTAAGAAAACTTGATAAACCATTTAGAAAGACCTAATGGTTTAACTGAAAACTTGATAGAGCTTAATGTCGTTTTTATTAGCCAACCTTTCTTAATAAAATAGAGTAAATTAAATAGACTCTCGTCTGTTTTTATCACGTCTAATTTTTTTTACATAATCTTTAGCCTCTAAGGAGGTTTGTGTGGTATTTTTTTTTTTTTCTTAAGAGTGGTTGCTATAGTGAAAATAAAATCTCAGGGATTGATGTAATGAAAATAAATAAAAAAAATAATTTTTTTTTTATGATTCAAAAATAGTGTTGAGATATTGTATTATCTTGTTTTTAAATATAATAGGTAGAAATAACATTTTTTAGATTATAAGGAATCATATCTTTAAATACTCATGTATAACCTATGAAATAAAGTTATAAATAAATTCATCTTGTGTGTATTCAAACATACAATTTCAGTCCAATATTCAGCTTTATTTCCTTAGTTTAACATGGTATCAAAGTCAAGTTGAACAAAAAACCTATTTGTTTGTTGCTGCTCTTCTAAAGCCTTTTCCCTTCATGTGAGAAGAATTATTTTCATATATTTTTCTTTTTTTGTGTATTTTTGGTTACCATCGTTAATGATTTTTTCAGTGAATACCGCCACTTGTAGTTAATGACTTTTGTGACTATGACCAATATCATTAGGTTCTTTGAGGATTTTTGCTAGTAGTTTAATACTATCTTTTGCTTCTTCCTTATTTCAGTGAAAAACTATCTTGTGCTCTATTCTGCTATCGTCCCTTTTGCTTGTCAATCATCTTTTAATGAAGAACTTTCTAATTGCCTACTTGATGCTGCCTTTTTCCGGCATGTTTTCCAGTTTAAATAATTTTGGGGTCTTCACAAGTATTGGTTTGAAACTTTCAAATATTAATGTTAAGAAAGTTGAAACTTGCTTTGTTTGCTATGAATTTTCTTAGACGGATGAATATTTTAGCTATCTGACAATGTTATTTTTCAAGCAATATTCTCCGACTTTGCCAACATCCCTGAATTGCCTTTTGAAATATTGTTTATACTAGAACTCAATTTTGGTTTATTAATTTTTTTACTCATTATTTGTAACAAGTTGAATGCTTAGTAAGCTCCGGTTTGAGAGAGAGTGTTGAGAATATTAGATGTTGTATTGTTTTGATATTATATTATTTTGATACTATACTATCTTGTTTTAAATATAATAGGTAGAAATAACATTTTTTAGGTTATAGGAAATCATATGTTTTATACTCATGATGTATAACTTATGAAATAAATATATTTATCCTGAGTGTATTCAAATACAATACACGGTTTCAATTCAATATTCCTCTCTATTTCTCCAATTTTAACACTACTAGGTATAATAAAGAGAAGTACGATGTGTAATTTACTCAATAAAATAAGCTTCGTTGCAATTCCTTGAAGGCTATGTGATAACGTGATGATTGTTCTCTTGGGTAACTTTTTATTATCTGCGCTCAGATTGGTGACTGGTCAAGATGGCTTTCAGATTTATTTAGCATTGATGATAGTGAGTCTCAAGAAGTTAGCAATGAAAAGGATGAACCCAAATGTGAATCATCCTTCAAACCTTTCCAATTACTTAATGCATTAAGTGATTTAATGATGCTTCCTCTGGACATGCTTGCAGATGGGTCTATGAGGAAAGAGGTTGGATCAAATTTCCTTACGGTTGACTTTTGTTCTTTTCTTTTTTTAATGTTCTTTTCTTTTTTTAATGTTTTGAGAAACTAATTCTAAACAAGTATAATGTAAAAAACTCTGCAGGTTTGCCCTAGATTTGGTACATCATTGATAAAACGAGTTGTTAACAATTTTGTTCCGGACGAATTCTCCCCAGGGCCTATCCCAGATGCTGTTGTGGAGGCTCTGAATGAGGTTGGTTAAATTATAGCATTCTTTTGCTCCATCTGCGAATATAAGCAAGAGGAGTAACACATTCTAAATTTTGTACTTTCCAAAATAATAAAGAATGTAACTAAAAAAATGTATTACTAACATTTTCAATGTGAGAATGGATTATTGCAATGTCTGCCTAAAGATAGTTTTATTGGATTTTGTTATTTTGGAAGATTGAGGATGATGAAGGGTCCATTACAAGCTTCCCATGTTTTGCTGGTTCCGCGGTCTATGCAGCACCTCCAGCTTCTTCAGTTGTGGGCATGCTACAAGAAGTGGGAAACAAAACTTCACTAAGAAGTGGGTCATTTGCGCTCAAAAAGTTATATACGAGTGATGATGAACTTGATGAATTAGATTCACCGCTTTCTGCTATTGGCATGGATGACTCCAAGGAAAAGTTTGCACTTGTTAAGGGAGGCCGTAAGGTTGTAAGATATGAGCTTTTGCGAGAAGTCTGGAAGAGTAGTGACTAGTGAATGACAACTTCTGTTCCTTCCTTTCCATGTTTTTCTTTTTCTTGTATATAATGCGTATCTACAATTTAGCTTCATATATACCCATAAAAATTTTGGCTTTATACTCTTGAACTTTTTATACCCATAAAAGTTGCAAGAAATTTTTATTAATTTTCTCTGATTTTTTTCCAAGACTAGAACTTATTACTTGGTCTTTGGTAGTGAAAAAAAAAAGAATTTATTAGTTTGACGGATACAAGACAAATATTCACATTATATCTTTTAAATTTTAAAGCATACGTGTACCAAAAAATGATGTCAACATATTCACAATTCTTGATATTTAAAGAATATATATATATATATATATATATTAAAATTTTTATTAATATTTAATAAATGTATATAATTTAGAAATTATTTTTTGAATTGTACTCTTCAGTTTTAGAAACTTAGAGTTTTAGTGGGACAAAGGAATTCGAAAAAATGCCTACTATAAATTTTTTTATTTATAACTTCTTAAAATGAAATTAATTAGGAAAGTTGTACATTGCATTTGTTTTTTATATTTATTTTTTTATAAAGTTTAATTCATATACATCGTCATTTAAAATTTTTTTGTCATTAATACATTAAGGAAAATCGGAACAGGAAAGTAGACTCCATATTTTCTTATAGTATAAGCACAATTTATTTATCTTAGTTTTTCTATAGTCTCCAACTTTTAATCTAGGGTAAATTTTGTTAACTTTACTAATTAATATTTTAAAAGTTATATAAATGGAAAGTTGTGATTAAATGTCAGTGTAATATTCTTTTACACTCTCAATGTATACTAATTAAACTTATTTTTATAATAATAAATTTTAATTAATAAATAAATAAATATTTAATACATATTTTAAGTGATCACTTAAAAGGTGATAAATGGAATTATTCCAATATTTCATTTGAAGGTTTTTAATCTTCACCAAAAAAAAATTGAGAACTAATTACGATAGTTTTACGGAAGTCACAACTAAAGCTGTTAAAACGGGTCCGTTTTCGCTCCATTTAACCTGACTCACCTTAACCCACCTAATAAACGGGTTGGTTCAACCCAACTTACCAATCTTTTATGATTAAAAAAGTGAGCCTGACCTGGTTCACCATAGGCTGGTGGGTTGAACGGGCCGGCCCACCAACCACCTAAAATTAAAAAAATATTTTTTAGGAAAATTTTTTAACTGTTTTTAAAAATATTAAAATTTAAATATTTTATAATAACATTAATTGTAAATTTAATGAGTTTAAAAATAAAAAAAAAAACTTAAATGATATTCTCTACAAAAAATCTACATACGTGCTAAATATTAGTTTTAAAATATAAAATATTAATTAAATGATACAAATAAACTAAAAAATATATTTTAATGAGATATAGGTCAAATAAGTAACATAATAATTTAAAACTTAAAAATAAAATAAAAAATTATATTCATATAATAATAAAAATAAAATTTAGGTGGGTTGATGGGTCAACCCGGCTCACCACGGGTTCAACTCGGGTGAGTCGGGTTGTAAGTGAGTCAACCCGTATATGCAATATAATAAGCTCACTTTTTTTTTTCAACGTGACCCGAACCCATGGTGGGTCAAGTCAACCCACGAATTTGGGCCCGTTTTGACAGCTCTAGTCACAACATGGAATTGTTTAAGGGTAGGGGGCTAGCTATGAAAATGGGGGTAGGTTATCATAGTTTTTATTTTATATTAATATTTGCACTTTAAAGAAAACCTCCTATCTAGACACATTCACGTTTGATCTTAAATTTTAATATTTGTATTTTTCGTCGTTTATAAAAAAGAGTTTAATTAATATAGGCTAAGATTGAATCACAATCATTTATTTATGATAAGTTTGTTGATTTTATTAATTAATACTTTAAAATTCATATAAATGAAAATGTGTGATTGAATGTCAATATAAAATTCTTTTACACTCTTAGTTTAAAAATGATAAGAGTTTAATGCTTTATCAGTTTAAAAAGTTTTATATTAATATTTAATTACAATCCTTTATTTATGGTAAATTTGTTGATTTTATTAATACATTGTCAGTGTATACTAAATAACCTCTACATCACTGAAAAAGTTTTAACATGCAATTACAATAATTTAATTATGATTAATTTATTGATTTTATTAACTAATATTTTATAAGTCATATAAATAAATATGTGTGATTTAATGTTAATGTTGCATACTAATTAAATTCTACGAAAAAAATTAATTGATATGCAGTGTCAGTACTAATTAAACTCTATGCAAAAGAGTTTAATTAGTATTAGACCATAAATAATATAGATTAAAATATAATAATAATTAAATTTAAAGATCTTTATAAAACTATTATTACAATAAAACATCACAGATTAAATATAAAATATAAATTAAGAAACATGTTTATCTCTATGAAACATTATCTTTTCTCTATGTAATTAGTTTTTACAAAATGAATTGATGCATGTCAAATCATAACATGTTGGATGCTAGGTATATGTATTGTCAAAATTCAAAACAAGTTCCTTTTCTTGTATGGACAATTATACATTGGACCATCCATCAGTATTGGACTTATGAACTTGAGGTCGATATGCCATTGTATATATAAGCTTTTTTATATCTTTTTGTTGTAGAGTGAGCTTTTACATTTATAGTTCTGTTTTATATCTTTGTTGTTGTCAAAATAATGGGTGTGAGTGGATCGTTTAGGTCATTGAACTCGTCTAGCTCTAAAAATTCATTAATTTTATTTATTTATGGTATCCTATATGTCACCTTAGTTTTTAGTTGAAAATTTGTTTAGTAGGAATATTCTTCCATGATGGTAAAGTTTTCTCTTTCCAATCAAATTTAGGCACTTTATGATTGTCCATTAATGCAAAATCTTCTTTTTTTTTAAGGCAAACTATGATAGCACCCGTCTATACACATACGTTGCTTAATTATTTGTATAATTTTATCAAAATTAGCAAATAATCAACATTAATCTATTTTAAAATTAGATTAAAAAATAAAAAGTTGAAAAACTAAAAATCACATAATTAAATATTATTTACCTATACATAAAGATATTCTATATGTTTTTTAGTAAAAAGATTTAAAAATTGAAATAAGTTTATATAGTTCTAAAGTATAAATAAATATTGTTAAATTTTTAATATATAATTATATTAAATGCTTTGAGAAAAAATTTAGTATTTATAGTGGTTTTATCTTTTATTAATTTTGAGAAAACTTTAGGTTTTGCAGCGATTACCCTCCTCATATTCAATTCTTCAAGGTTTTCTTTGAACAAGTCAATCCTAGGCCACTGTGTAAATGGTGTCTTCGTTCCTATCATCATGTCCCTAAAGGAGAATCTTTGATTTCCTCATCATCTGACAGCTTCTTATCGAAATTGTTTCTCGTGATACTTGTAGAGAAAACTAGGTTTCTTGTAACCATGAACAATTAAAAGTTTATTGTTTAAGTGAATGTTTATGATAAATTCTAAATGATTGGCAAGTACATCATTCTCACATGTAAGTCTTTCATGAAATTAACTTATCATTATAAAATGATAAATAAAAATATAATTATTTATTAGATTAATAATAAAATATTTAAAAATATTATAAAATATTTTAATAATTTAAATTAATTACATATTTAAATTATAAAATATTATAATTATATATTTAAATTATAAATTACTATAATTGTATTAATGAATAAGAGAAAAAGAAAAAAGAGAGATGTTATATCATGTGGAAAAATAGAATTAGTAAAAAATATTACATTAATTAATGAAAGGTAAAGACATAGTTATTAAACAAAATCAGCTAGTATTTAAAAATAAAATATCATTTGAAAAAAACTATTTGGAGTAGTTTCTTTTAAAAAGCTAATAACTCCTTCAAAAATTCTAGTTTTTTGTTATCCTAACGGAGCTGAAACTAATTCAGTTAGTTTTTCAACAACTAACTGAAATGACAAAATAAACACACTCTTAATTTATATATATAGAGAAAATAAAACACATTATAATATACATAAATAATATGTCTTTCATTTATCAAAATTTGAGAGTACTAATTCGTCTTTTTACTTAACATTTATTAATCTCATAATTTTATTAAAAATTCATAATAAGATAAAGATGAAGGATAATTTTATGAAAAAATTGATAATAGCATAAAGACAAAGGTGATAAGATTTTGCAATACGTTTAAGGCTAGCAGATAGTGGTGTAATATAGTTGATATATGGATGTTACAGAACATTAGGAGAAGTTCATCCAATCTTTTAAAGGATAACATAATTTAAATTTGATATTGTATTTTATAAATTTAATTAATTACATTTCTAGAAAAGTCAATGCCCTATTAGAGAGTTTAGTGACAAAGCACACCACTTCAATAAATTATTTATTTATTTATTCTTATTAATTTAACTTACCATGTCTATTAGATTTTTAACTTTAACAATGTTACCTATTTTTCGAACAACTTTAGACAATATTCTCACCAAAACAACCAAACAGATTTTAATTGCAGATTATGCAACCATGTTTTTCCTAGCTTCAAAGCACTCAATGCCTATATCCAATCTCATTATGCTTTAGGAAATCTTACCATGAGAAATATATATTCACCAACTTATGTCAATTCTCAAAGAGAAATTATACTAAATGTTTTATCTTGAAATTTTGGGGATAATCAAAAGAGCAAATACCTTTTTGTTCAAAAATTGCAAACAAGAATTACAATATTGCTTGTGAGAAATATTAGAAGTCGAAAGAAGCATCACAACTAAAATATCTATGACAAAGGATTAATGAAAATTGTCAAACATTTTTAACATGCTACAAACCAACCTCTTAAGAAAGAAAAGTAGTAGTTTCACTTTAACATCATGTGAGAAGCACATGTGATTTGTTTTCAAGATAAAGGATATAAGTTTTAAATGAGAAATTGTATGACACATATTGAGGAAGCAACCTAAATAGTTAACACAATTTGAAGAATCTATCAAAAGAACAATGTTGTCTGCATCTTGAGCTTACTCATCATCTGTCTAATCTATATTGACCATCAACTTAAGAACCAACATCATCCACCATGGATTGTTCAATTAGGACAAAAGCAAAAAGAGAAAGAAAAAAAAGCAAAATGTAAAGAAAAACCTGCTTATGTAACTTATTTCAAACTTGTGGATAATTATTTAAAGACCAAAGTAAAAGTATTATAAGATATCGCACGTATCAAACATGAGCTCAACAAGTTAAGGGTCAAACAGATAAGGCTGAAGGACAAAGAGACCAAATTGAACGATAAAGATATATAACTTAGTCTATAATTAATTTTGGAATAAATTTATATAATTATTTTAGAAGGAATCTTTCTTGAATTACACTTGTGTTTGTTGCTTTTCACCTTTACAATTGTCCTCCTTATAAGGGGTGTAACTATAATTTTTTTTTTTTTTGAAAAAGAAAAATTTATTAATATTCATCATCACTATCATGAGAAGTGGCAGTGACAGAATAAAAATTCAGATACAGCAATAGATAGGAATAAATAAAGAGGACCCTAAGTAACATGATAGTCATAACCTCCAATGAAGTCAACTGGCAGAGATACATTATTTTACAGATTTACTCCACAAGAATTATGATCAAACCACAACAAAACCACTACAACCTGATTACTTTGAGTCTCTCTATGCATAAAATTAGTAGTAATGACCATTCCACAAAAGAGACGCATTTAACCTTACACAACCCTTTGAGCCAGGAAGAAACATTAATACCAAAAGGGTCACAGATGTCCAAGAAATTGCAGAAACTCAACTCGCAAGAAGCTAGCAGAATAGAGATGAAACCAAACCATGTAAAACAATACATCCAAACAGAGTAACTAACTTTGCAAGTGAACAAAAGATGAGAAATCGCTTCTGGTTCTAAATGACACTGGGGACAAAGAGGGTCAGCCATTGGAATGATTGATCGACAAACCAATTCAACTTTTGACCGTAGTTTGCTAAGGGCCACCTTCCAAGCAAAAATCACCACCTTGAATGAAGTCTTTGATTTTCATAACCTGTTAAAAAATGGTGATTTATCATCCAAGCCCACCCCACACACTAAGTGGTATGCTTCTTTAACCAAATATTGATCAGAGATACCCGTATTAGCACCCCACCCCCATCCATATTTTTCCTCCTTTCTCACTTGGACTCCTTCCAAGACACCTTCTAACTCTTTAACCCAATCAGTCTCCCAACTAAAGAGATTTCTCCTCCAACTCAATTTCTAGACTCAATTATTATTACACCATTCCCCGACCTCCGACACCAGCCCCTTCCTTTGATTTGACAAACTGAATAATCTAAGAAACTTTGATCTAAGTCCCCAAGCACCAACCAACACCCCTTCCAAAACCAAAACAACGAACCATCCCCAAGCCTAGGTTTTACCGCTACAGGGAACTATTCGTTCATTCCTTCTTCAGTTGTTGTTCTCAGGATATCATGCCACCACTGGAAGTCACCATTCATGCACCTTACTAACAGGTTTCTTCTAATATCTACACCATATATTGCCTCCAATACTTTTATCCAAGGAACATTACCACCCTACAATATCCTTCAGCCATTTTCCCAACAAAACTTTGTTAAAAGCCACAACATCTCTAATTCTCAACCCATCACTACACTTATCCTTACACACCTGCTCTCATTTGATTCATGCTACTTTTGGCTCTGCATCCAAACCTCACTACAAGAAGTTCATTTGTAGAGGCTAAATATGTTTAGCCACCTTTTTTGGAACCTGAAAAAAGACAAGAAATATAGAGATAAGGCAGATAGGGTGGATTTGATCAGACAAATTCTCCCCCTTAGTGAAAGATTCTTCTTTCTCCATGGGGTTAGCTTAGCTCTTATTTTATCTAGAATGGGCTTCCACACTCGCTCACTTCTCGCATTTGCCCCCACAGGTATTCCCAGATAAGAGAAAGGCAATTGCAAAACTCCATAGTTCAAAATCTTGGCAAAAGAATTTACCTTCGACAACTTTACCCCAAACTACTCTTATGAAAATTAATCTTCAGACCCGAGGCCAACTCATAGCATCGTAGAACACTTTTCAAAAACAGTACATTTTGAAGCTCAGGCGTAATTAGAAAAATCGTATCATCAACAAATTGTTAGAGTACAATTTAAAAATCATTATTATCTAATTTAATACTTGAAATTAGATTACTCAATTGAGCTGCTCTCATAACCCTCCAATCTCTCAGCCACTATTAGAAATAAAAACGGCGTCATAGGTCACCCTAGCATAACTCTCTTTGCATAGAAAACTCATTCGTCGTGCTGCCATTTACAAAAAGGGGTGCAACTATAATATTTTTAAAACTTCAAGGGATATGTCTATAATATAAAAATTTATGTCAACTTAATATTTTAAGAATTTTAAAATGATTGATATGTAATATTTTTAAAACAAAGGAAAGATTGGTATATGATTTTTAAAATGTTGGAATGTTAGTGTAATTTGAGAAAATCTTAAAATATATTATTCTTAATTTTAGTAGACTCGTTTTTTAACTTTCTTTCCAAATATAGCCTTTATTTTGAGGATAGGATAATCACGGAGAACATCACACGCTTTAATTTTATAATTTTGCATGATTAATAGTAAAAGTAATCACTGTTTTCCAGATTAAATATAATGAAGTTTGACTTGGTGAAGTAGGTATAAAATTTTCAAAGAGCCAATAATGGAGCCTGCTATATATTTCAAGCATTATACTTTCCTTACTATTATTGTTCAATACACTTGCTCCCAATATTATTGTCAAAGTTTAACCATATCTTTTATAATAAGAGTTTAACCATATCTTTTAGGGACGAGGAGAAACTCTTAATGAAAAATGGGTTTTCAATGATTTCACCTTGTGAAGAATTGATTAACCCGGAGAATGACAGGATAAATCACAGGGAGAAATGGTATAAATAGAAATGTGAATCTTAATGGTCTTTATTGCGTGAAAATCCTAGTTTTCAGTACAGGCAATATTATATAAAAATTATGGCTATAGTCAAATTCATAAACTATATGCGGTCAACTTTCTATTATTGGTTCATTCTCTCTTTTCTTGTTTCCTCTTCTTCTCTTTCGTCAATTAGCACTTTTCCTGCATTGTCTGAGCTATAATTTTGGCTATCCATAAATTAATATGTTCTTATAGCATGCAATTAATTCATTTTCATGGTTTATCCTCTTCTGTTCCATTTACCATTGAGCATCATACTTTATTAATAGATTCCAGTTATATCACCTACTTCCGAAAAGCCACAGTTCATATATTAAACGACTAAATTCATAATCAACCAGTTGAAATTTTTAATTTTTATCTAAGTAGTAATGGGTAGTCAATTGCTGGAGAAGTTAAAAAGGCAGACATCAAGTTTCCTACAAGAAAAATACAAGTCTGCTAGAATGACTTTCACTGATGTTACTGAAGCTGAATTGTAAGTGCTTGTGTGTAGTGAACAAACATAATCCTTTGATTAAGAAATTAAAGGATGGATAATTTATATGTTGAACTCGCCCAAATTTCTGCTAAATAAATAACTCTTAAGGGATATTAACACACAATACTACGTCATTAGACTGGCTGAGGAAGCAACAAATAAGGATGATTGCAGCCCAGATGCCAAAACTATGACCAGAATTGCCGAGGCATCATTTGACATAGATGAATATTGGAGGATTGTTGATGTTCTTCATAGAAGGTATGTTTGTTCCGCAGCACCCTTTTGCCTAATTAAATTTTAAGCTGACATCATCATATATTTCAAATTGATAAATGTGCCACTCTTCTGCAGCTTACATCCTCTGACTGTTTACCATATCATGCAATGTACAGGTTATACAGCATCGATTGGGAGCAATGGAGGCAATCTTACAAAGCACTATTTCTTTTGGAATTCTTGCTCACTCATGGTCCTCAAGTGTTTGCTCAAGAATTTCAATGTGATGTAGAAATTATTGAAGAACTGGGAGCTTTCACTTTTATTGATGAAAAAGGGTATAGTTTAAATCTGAATCCATTAATTTGTAGTAAATCACAGTCAATGGTATCCTAATTTGTTTATTTTTATTCAAGTTTATTTTGAAATAGAGGTTGGTTTAAATTGCTATAGTAAAAATATTTTAATATTTTTACATATTGGTTTGAATATGTTTATTTTAAAAAATAAAACCTAACCTGAAGGAGCAGGGGTATGAGTACTGATGTTTCTATTCTTATGTGTAGTTGGATTACCTTTGCCAAATTGAAAACATGTGAGCGAGCCAATTGATTTTAATAAATTGTTTTATAGTATAATTTTTCTTAGAAGTGGGGATTTGGATTTTGTTTTTCATTCCCTATCCATGAATCAACTTATTTATTTCAGGTTTAACTGGGGATTAAGAATGCAACAACTATCAGACCGTGTACTGAAGCTTTTACAGGATGGAGAAGCTCTAACAGAAGCACGTTTAAAGGCTCTGAAAATAACGAATGAAATACAAGGCTTTGGAAGTTCACTGAACTCTCCAACGTCATCATCATCATCACCTTGCTCTGCATCATCTGAAGTATCAGCAGGCTCTTCATCGTTTTATTCGGTTTCAACCACAAGTACCCCTGCTTACGTATTTGACTCCAATGATCAGCTAAACAAACACCAACTACCCTCCATAGGAAATAATAGTAATATTAATATAGTCCTCCCACCAAGGAGTGGAAAGCATGTCACCAAAAACCACGTTTGGAAACGTCATTCTGCAGGAGAAGAGAAAAAAAACATTTTGATTGATTCTGATGAGGATGAAGACGTGGAAAAACCCAGAGGATTTGTAAGTGGAATTTGCTCAAAGATTATTGGCAGCAGTCCAACAAGAGGAGTAAATCGTGAAAAGATTGAATTTAGATGTCTCTCTGATGTTGGGAGCAAGGTCAACCAAAAGAAACTTGATCGCCAATATTCCATTTGGTTTTAAGAGGAGAGATTGTGAGAATGTCTATGCATGAGTAACATGTCAAGGGAAGTACAAATAATTTCTTCTTAGAATATTTCATATTAATTTGTAATTTGTTTGGTTATGTTGAATGTCAAGTACAAAATATGATACCGTTTTTTTCTTGGTGTTTAATATGATTACTAATTCAGAGAAGTCCCTACCATAGCTGATAGCAACTTCTATCGTTCTCTCTGGAACAAATATGAATATTATATATCATTCAATAATAGTTCTACATAAGCCTATATAATCTCCAAACCCGGTGTTCCTCGAATGAAACAAGTCACAGTGCTTTTGGTTCCCCTGATACAAAGAAAAACTGACAGAGTGTTAAGTTTTTTACGATGTGTCTTTTCTTTTTTTAACGAACGAGATATGAAATATTCAGGAAATGAAGATACATGATCACAATTCCTCCTCAAATATCATATGATAATTGCATCTTCTATTTTTTTTTTTTTTTATATTTTGTTGATACCATGAGATTTATTTTGATTATTGGTAGTTTTTTTTTTACTCTACTAGAATAAAAAGTCTTCACTTTTTCCAACCATTTTTTCAGAATGTGTTATGATGATTTTCTTTTTTGTTAACTTTTTCTTACAGCATGTTGTTTTAACTTTTAATCACTACATTATTAAGTAACATTTATTTAATTATAAAATTATGTAAGTTTTATTTCCTATTAGCAAATTAGAATACTATTTTGTTTATCTTGAAAAGGATTTTTCCATAACTTTTAATATGTCGTTGTTAATTAAGATATCTACTGTTAACTGTAGAAAAATTCAAAAATCATGATATCTTTAAAAATATTTTAAGAACTTGAGTGTTTTTAAAAAAAAATTAAGATTCAGATATTATCGTTTTAATCTTTTGGAAACATAACAAAATTAAATAAAAAAAAGTGAGAATAATGTAAACACTTGAATTACCACGTATAAGAGATAGAGAATATTAATATAGAAGTATTGAATATGCACCTGTGAAATGTAGGAAACGTAAATGTAAATGGGGAAAAAAAAATCTAGAGCTTCTCTTTTAAGGATATGGATGTCAGTGATTTAATTTTCAGAATGATGTTTCAGTCAAATTTTGAAACCTACATTCTGGCTTTTCTCGTTCAAACTTCAGTTCCCTCTTCTTTTTGTTTTAACTAAAAGGGTCTCGTGCCTTTCTTACTCAATTGAGAGTTAATAATCAAAATGCAAAATATCCACCATTTAAAGAGATTATACTTTTTGACTCAACATACATTGTTTTGGAGTTATTCCCTAGTTCACTTTCTGTTTTCTTCTTTTGCCATTTTATTGTTGCCTTATGGCCATGAAAACAAAGTTGCTAGTGCAATTGCTTAAGGCCAGATTTTGCACTATTGCCATAGATTTTCATAATTAAACTTGGGTGGATGTCTGAGTTTAATGGTTTCTCTTGATTCAGGGGATACTAAACTAATTACTTGATTTGAAGAATAAGGACTTTAGTATAATCTCCAAAACTGTTTCTAGAATACAACTCTAAGACTCGGATTATGAGCAATTTCTGAAAAATAAGACTTACGAGTGTGCAAAAATGTATATTTTTTGGGAAAAAATCAAAAGGGAAGTAATAACAATGGAGTGCAATTGTTTTTAATACCTCCTATTTTCTATTCGCACCCCTCATGCTTTACAATTTTTTTCAAAACCCAAAAATACCCTCCACTTTTCTTACCCTACTTGCATAACGAAGTACATTCAAATGGAATTCAGCTAGCATATTCCGGACCACATCATCCGGAAGGCAAATGAGATTCAGCAAGTATGTTTCAGACAACATGATCTAGAATGTATTATGTCCATTCCGGATCAGTTGATCCGGAATGTATTACGTCCATTCTGGATCAGTTGATCCAAAATGTATTACGTCCATTCCGAATCATTTGATCCGGAATGTATTATGTATATTCCAGATCAGTTGATCCGAAAGTGGATCAAATGTGTATTCTGGACAAGGTGGATTGCAGTAAATATTGTTAGTTCCAGATCAACTGATCCTGAATACTGTAACACTCGACGTAGTACGAATAAAAACACAAACAAACCCTCAATCATAAATCCCAAAACCTAAACTTTAAATCAAGAAAGTCATACCTGAATAAAATTGTGTTTTTTTTTCAAATAGCGCTTAAATCAACAAATAATACCCTAAAGACTTATAAAATGATTAGGGATTTATAATAGGGCAGAATGTGAGAATTTGTATTTGGCACATAAGAGTAGCAAGAAAAAGCACAAAAAGACAAGAAAATAAAAAAATAAATTCAAAAAATTTAAATCAAATAAGGATAAAGGTATATTAAGAATGTATAAAAAATATAAACTTTGGGGGGTGAAAATAGCAAACAAGAGGGTGTTAAAAGAAAATGCCCAATGGAGACTGCAATTTACTCAATATATTTTTTTACCTAAACTTAATATCTTACAATAGCCACACACTGGCTGCAATATTAGATGAACCAAATTTTGGACTATCCAAAAAGCATCTTTGAAAGTACGCCTTGAGAAAATTCCAAGAAATATGAAATGCTTTGTGGGTGGGCCAATTCTAAATATTCACGGTACATTTTTTGACCTTTCATGAAAAAACTCATAATTTCTGCAGGCAACACACTAGGGAATTTAAATTTCTTGTATCAAAGCAGGTGTGAATTCTATATGTGAAATATTAATTCAAATTCCCAATACATTATCGAGAAAAGTTATTGGACCCTTCACAAAAAGCATATTGATAGGGGTAAATTAATGGAAGCGTGCGTGCACGAGAGGTTGCAATCTGTTGGCTGCAAACTTAGAAATTGTTACGTCAATATTCATCAATTATGATAGATAATTTAATGGCAAAGCACTTCTGAGATTTAGTGGAATTATATAGTATTTTTTATTTTTTTTATACCATTATTTTCACACCTTTTAATATTTTATGACGGTTAGTATAAGGTTTGAAATAGGTATTAGTGTAATGTTTTTAAACCTGCAATGATACAATTATAATAAATATATAAAAATAAAGAGATTCTGCATAATTTTTAAAAAAATAAGAAAGTACATTTGTAATTTCAGTGTCCTCAAAGGAATGTACTCATAATTTACTTTATATTTAAATATTGATGTTAAACTTTTAACATTTTCAAATTTAAATATTCATTAACTTTAAAAAAAGGAAAAATAATTTTCATAACAAATATTTTAATAAAAACAATTAATACAAAACACATTCTTATAAAAAAAATAAACATTAAAACTTTGTATTATAATTAAGAAGTGAAGTAGTATCTACCAGAAACATTGTATAAGTCAGGTTAATAAGCTAATCTTTTATAAGTAATTTAGTATAAGTCGCCTTTAAGTACTATCTATTTATATTAATATTTTAGCTTTTCATTGTCGGGTCAAAATCTAATAAGTCGCCTTTAAGTACTATCTATTTATATTAATATTTTAAGGAAAGGACAAAGTACAAATGACCCCAATAAAAACAACAACAAAGAGCAAAAGAAAGAAAAAAAATTGGTACAAAAATCAAACAAGAATAAAAATAGAAAGATACTAGGCGCAAATTTAAAATAAAAAAGAAAGAAAGAAAATTGAAATTTTTAAAGCTTCCAACTTGAAGTTCCTTCACAAGTAACAAATTTGTTAGTCCTCTCTTTATAGTGTTTGCACTCCCACTATTTGGTGATTTTCTCCAAAGCACTTTGGAACTTATGACAACTTCCTCCAACTCAATCTCCCAAGATTCACAAGGTGAACCCAAGGTGATTCACCTACACCAAGCAAAGAAGCCAACCAAGAGAAAGAGAACCAAGAGGCCAAGAAATAAAAACTAAAAAGGAAAATTAAGAAGGCTAAACTCAAGAGATTAATTATGAGACAAGACTCAAAGAATGTGAAGAAAGACAAGCAAAAATTAAGGCACACAAGAAAGTTAAGCACTCAAAAGGAACTTAGAATGACTCTAGATTAGAATTTAAGTGTTTAATGTTCCTTGTCCTTAAAATTTAATGTCCAATGTCCAAACTCCAGCCAAGGTTTTGGTCATAAAATGGGTCCAATGATAGTCCAAAATAGTCCAATGTGGTCAAAGTTCAAGTCCAAAGTCAAAGGATAAAATGGTCCACAAGTTAGCAACAATTCCTTTTAATTTTTTTTTTAACTTTCACTTTTTTTCACTCAAAATGTGTCCCACCAAAGAGGATCAGATTGATTCTTTTTTTAACCTTATATGTTGCATTGATTTTACACTTGTGGTGTGTTAAATGTGGGTACAAAAAGGAGGTAAATAAAAGTTGTTATTTTGGTGCAAGAAAGGTATCTTTTTGCGAAGTGTTTCTAGTCTTTTGCTCTCTTGTTTAGGTGCATTTTTTTTTTTCAGTTTTTTCAAAATATATTCAGTCATATGACACTTTGTTTGACTTAGGATCATGCAATAAAGACAAGGAATGATGTAGTCATGCAAAAGGAAGGCTAGCCAAAAATGTGTAAGACATTAATTACACACATAAGTCAAATAAGACATGAAGCATGCAAGAGTCAATTTTTACATGCAAATATGAGTCTCCTAAGGCTCACAAAAGGTTTGGCTAGCCAAGAATGTGAAAGAAAAAGCACCAGATTTTTTTCAAAGTTTCATGCATCTTGTGAAAGAAATATGCATATATTTGACTAGTTTTTGAAAAATAAGGAGGGAAACTTCAAACATGACACAACAAGGATTCAAACAAGATTAAAATGATGTTCATAGCATGTTTATCACAAAAAAAAATGCAGCCATGGAAAAACAAAGGAAAGCTCTAAAAGAACAACCTTTTGAGAAAAACTCAAAGAACACTAAGAAGGCTCATGAATGATGATGAACCACACAAAAAAAAGAGACAACTTTTAAACACAATATTTAGACAAAATAGTCAAGACAAAGGAGAAGACATAAACATGACAAGAAACATATTTTTGAAGACAAAGAAAAACAAATAATGGAGAAGAACACTAGTTTCCCTTGAAGACCACCTTAGCTCTTGATACCACATGATGGCTCCACCTTCTCCATGGTGTCACCAACTCTTCTCCAAGATGAAATGTTGAAATGGATCTTCTTCAAGGGCTGAAATAGGTGTGAAAAATGGATCTTATGATGGGTGAAAGTGGTTTATGAAAAAAATGGAGACAAAAGAATGGTGTTTTGGGTGGTGGTGGTTGGATGGTGTCTCTTTCGCTAGCTCACTTCACTTGGAGAGGGTGAAGGTCAATCCTAGGGAGGCCCAAGCTCCTTCTAAGGTAGAGAGGAGAGGAAGGGGGCCAAGAGATCCCTAAATGACTAAGGAAGAGGAATGATGAGGAAAACTCTCTCAAATATCCAATATATCCAAAAGTGACTACATGTAGTCTAACCTAGGGTATTTAAAGAGAAGGTAGGAGGCCTCTAGGCCATTTACACGAAAATTTGAGAGCTAAATACCTCTCAAATGAACCCTAAACGGACCTCAAATGAAATGTAGGTCCCTCCTCCCTAAATGACTAAAATACCCTTGTGTCTAGAAAATGAAAGAAATGGACTTTTGACCTCACAAGTAAAGGTTTAAGTCCCAAAATAAATCCTAAACTAATTCGCCCCATAATACAAAGGCTAAATAAAAATACACAATGAAATCCTAAGTGATTAAGGTTCCCCAAAATACAAGGGGAAATAAGGAAAATAAGCAAAACACTAGGTAGATGCACCAAAGTCCACACATGTGATCATCAATGCTCTTGGTGTAGTATGACCTTCCTCTTCTTCTATTCTTCTTGCCATGGACCTTGTGATGGGTCCTATTTAATGCCCCAAGGATGGTCCTCCATCATGCCCTCCTTCTTGAGAAGGATTTGACCTCAAATCTTCAAGCTCATCCATGTCATTAGCTCCTAGAAAAAGTTTAAGATCACAAACATTAAAAGAGGAACTAACTCCATAATCGGAGGGAAGGTCTAGGATGTAGGCATTATCATTAATTTTCTTAAGAACTTGAAAAGGATCATCTCCCCTAGGACTTAGTTTGGACTTTCTTTGAGTAGGGAATCTATCCTTCCTCAAGCGAAGCCAAACCCAATCCCCAACTTCAAAGGTTACCTTTTTCCTTCCTTTGTTGTTGTACTTGGCATATTTTTAGTTTGATTTTCAATTTGACTCTTGACCTTTTCATGATATTTCTTTATAAAGTCAGCCCTAGATACTCCTTCTTTGTGATACAAGGAAGTAGTATTAGGGAGTGGAAGCAAATCCAGAGGAGTAAGAGGATTAAAGCCATATACAACCTCAAAAGGGGACAAACTAGTAGTCTTGTGGACCACCCTATTGTAGGCAAACTCTATGTGGGGAAGACATTCATCCCAAGTTTTCTTATTCCCTTTTAAAATTGCCCTTAACAATATGGATAGGGACCTATTCACTACCTCAGTTTGCCCATCCGTTTGTGGGTGGCAAGTAGTAGAATAGACAAGCTTTGTTCCTAGTTTTTGCCAAAGAATTTTCCAAAAATGACTTAGAAACTTAGCATCCCTATCAGAAACAATATTCTTGGGTAGACCATGCAAACGGACCACTTCCTTAAAGAAAAGCTTAGCAATATAGCTAGCATCATCCACTTTGTGGCATGGTATAAAATGAGTCATCTTGCTAAAACAATCCACAACCATAAAGATAGAATCAAATCCCCTTTGAGTCCTTGGAAGACCAAGCACAAAATTCATACTAATATCAACCCAAGGGGTGCTAGCTATAGGGAGAGGAGTGTAGAGTTCATGAGGCATCACTCTTGATTTTGCTTGAAGACAAGTGATACACTTAGAGCAATGCCGTTGAACATCCACTCTCATGTGAGGCCAATAAAATTTAGATTTTAGAAAACTAAGGGTTTTATCAACCCCAAAATGGCCCATGAGTCCTCCCTCATGACTTTCCTTTACCAAAAGTTTTCTAATGGATCCTTGAGGTATACAAAGTTTTCCCATTCTAAAAAGGTACCCCTCAAGGATGTAGAACCCATCAAAAGGCTTTTGGAGGCATTTGGTGAAAGTGGATTGTAAATCTTGATCCACTTCATACAACTCCTTTATATTATCAAATTCAAGAATTTGGGAACCCAAAGAAAAGAGCAAGGAGTGCCTTCTAGACAAGGCATCTGCCACCTCATTACACTTTCCCTTCTTGTATTTGATAATGTAAGGGAATTGCTCAAGATATTCAACCCACTTAGCATGTCTTTTATTTAACTTCCCTTGCCCTCTAATGTACTTAAGTGACTCATGATCAGTATGTATGATGAACTCCCTAGTCACTAAGTAATGCTCCCAAACTTGGAGGGCTTTTAATAAGGGCATAAAGTTCCTTGTCATAGGTGGGATAATTCAAGGTGGCCCATGAAGCTTTTCACTAAAGTAAGCAATGGGGTGGACTCCTTGAAGTAAAACGGCACCTATGCCAAGACTGGATGCATCACATTCTAGCTCAAAGGTTTGTTCAAAATTTGGAAGGGCTAGAATAGGTGCATTGGTGAGATTTTCCTTAAGCACATTAAAAGCTTTTCCTTGAGCTTCACCCCAAATGAAAGGCAAATCCTTCTTAACAAGCTCATTAAGAGGGGATGCAAGTGTGGAGAAGTCTTTCACAAATTTTCTATAAAAACTTGCTAAACCATGAAAACTTCTAATATCTCCAACACTTTTTGTGGTAGGCCAATCTTGGATAGCCTTGATTTTCTCGGGGTTAACTTTCACTCTTTCTTTGCCAACTATGAAATCTAAGAAATTTACATTTTCCTTGCAAAAGGTACATTTCTCCAAGTTGGCATAGAGGTGGTTGTCCCTAAGAATCTTTAAAACCTCACTTAGATGCCCAAGATGCTCATCTAAGGACTTGCTATAGATCAAGATGTCATCAAAATATACGACCACAAGCTTCCCTATGCAATTCCTAAGTACATGATTCATTAGACGCATGAAAGTGCTAGGGGCATTGGTGAGACCAAATGGCATAACTAACCACTCATACAAACCAAACTTGGTCTTAAAAGCGGTTTTCCACTCATCACCCTTTTTAATACTTATTTGGTGATAACCACTCTTAAGATCAATCTTGGAAAATATAATGGCCCCATGTAACTCATCCAACATGTCATCTAGCCTAGGGATTGGGTGCCTATACTTTATGGTGATGTTATTAATAGCTCTACAATCAGTACACATCCTCCATTTTCCATCTTTCTTAGGCACTAAAAGAACAGGAACAACACAAGGGCTAAGGCTCTTTTGAACCCAACCCTTCTTCAACAAATCTTGAACTTGAGTTTCTACTTCTTTGGTCTCTTGGGGGTTAGTCCTATAGGTGGACCTATTTGGAAGGCTTGCCCCTGGGATGAGGTCAATTTGATGTTCTATCCCTCTTAAAGGTGGAAGTCCATTTGGAACCTCTTGAAGAAATACATCATCAAACTCTTTTAAAAGATTGTGGACCTCTTGAGGTAGAGACTCAAGTTCATGAGTAGTGGCAATGAGTGTCTCTTTGAAGTATAGAAGGTATAAGGGTTGTTCAAGCAAGAGTGTTTTCTTGATATCATTCTTAAGTGATAAATGACTCTTGTGAACAACATCTTTAGAGGAGACACATTCCTCTAAACTTGATACCTTTTCTTCCTTTACTTTGGCCTTAGAAAGACCCTTTTTATCTTTTTTTTATTTTTGTTTTCTTTCTTTTTGGTCTTCTTCTCTCCTAGCTTTCATTTTGAGTTGGTCCTCACACACTTGGGAAGGTGTTAGAGGGCACAACACAAATTTCTTGCTTAAGTGTTGGAAACTTATTTTATTGGTAAGGCCATCATGCATGGTTTTCTTATCAAATTGCCAAGGCCTTCCAAGCAACACATGACTAGCTTTCAAAGGCACAACATCACATAAAACTTCATCTTTGTATTTGCCAATGGAAATTGGTACAAGTGCTTGTTGGTTAACCATAATACCTTCATCCTCATGAATCCATTGCAATTTATAAGGTCTAGGATGTGGTTTTGTGGATAAGGCTAGCTTTTCAACCAATCTAGTACTACAACAATTACAACTAGATCCACTATCCACAATGAGAGAACAAGTGCTTTCTAAAATTTTGCATCTTGTATGAAACAAGTTCTCTATTTGTGATTGGTCAATCTCACTAGTTTGGTTGTTAAGAAGCCTCCTTACCATAAGTAAGTCTCCATCACAAGGTAAGGTCTCTTCCATGGAATCCATGGCTTCATCTTCACTACTTGAAGTAGAAGAAGAAGAAGTAGCTTCATCAAGGCTACTATAGTGATCTTGGCCTCTTAAAATCATTGTTTTCTTTGTGGGGCATTGAGAAGAAATGCGACCCCTTCCAAGACACTTAAAGCACTTGATGTCACTTGACTTAGACTCCTTAGAAGGTACTTTAGAAGAATATGCTTTTTCTTTTTCGTTATCTTTTTCTTTTTCATCTTCTTTGGAGAGAGGTTTGGAAGAGGGACCCTCCTTCTTAAAATTCTTGGAATAAGATGGAGTGAAGTCTTTCTTGAAACTTTTTCTTTTAAGTTGGTGCTCCACTCTTGAACAAAGTTGAACAAGTTCATTAAAATCTCTATATGGAAAAAGTTCAATTTTGTCTCTTACTTCAAGATTAAGGCCAATTTGGAACCTTGAGATGGTGGTCCTTTCTTCTTCCCTAATACCTGCCCTCATCATGAGTAACTCCATTTGTTGCCTATATTCTTCCACACTTAATGACCCTTGTTTCAACCTTTGAAGCTTATCCATAAGCTCACGGTCATAGTATGAAGGAATATGCCTCCTTCTCAAGGCACTACGAAGTTCATTCCAATATTGAATTAGGGGCTCATGATTCACTCTCTTTTCTCTTTCTAAAGAAGTCCACCAATACATGGCATGCCCTTGGAAGCTAAGGGTTGCCAAAGAAACCTTCCTCTCTTCACTTACCCCATGGCAAGCAAAAAGTTGTTCAACCTTCATTTCCCAATCCAAATATGCATCAACATTGTCCTTTCCAAAAAATGAAGGAACGTTGACATTAGGTTCCTTAATAGAGGATTCTCTTTGCTTATGTGTTCTTGGGGGCCTTTGATAATAATCATTATTGTGATGACTACTATAAAGGCTAACACTTGGGGTTTTGGTATGATGATGATCACTATCCTCACTTTCACTCATAGAAACCCTTACTCCTTTGCCTTTTTGGGACCTAGATAGTTGGACTCTATGTTTTGAACCACTAGTTCCTACCCCCGAAAGTAACTTAGCAAGCATTTCTCTAATTTTCTCATTTTGTTTATCATGTTCTCTCTCTCTCTTCCTAAATTCTTCCTCTTTTTTTGCACTTTCTTCTTCTTTTCTTCTTATGTACTCCCTAAGTTCTCTAAGTTCATTTCTAAGGCTAGCATTACTAGGGTGTGAGTTTTGACCACGAACACTTGAATGATCACTCATCTTTGATCTAGGAAAGATTTTCACAAAAGGTTTTCTTGAAAAGATTTTTTTTCAAAGAGTGAGTGATAAAGGTTTTCACAAAGAGATTTTGGTGCTAGACTTATTACTTGGAGCGGTTAGAATTGCACTCTAAAAGGGAGGTGGACTACACTTAATAACCAAGTCTCTTAGTAGTGGGAAACTTATCAACCTTTGCCCCTTTGTAAGCCTTACAAAAACAAATTTTGACACTACAAGTGTGTGATATGCAAAGGACCCCTAATAAGCACTTAGAAGTCTTCTAAACGAACATACAACAACCCAGAGCATACAACTACAACAAAGTAAGTAAGGAAAGTAACAAAGGCATACACTAGTCGAAATTCCTAAGGTGGAAACAATCCCACCACTAAAACGAATTACACCTAAGCTATCACAAATCAAATGAGAGTTTAAAGTGTTCAAATTACAACCCAAATGAACAAGAAAGGACCAAGTACAAATGGCCCCAATAAAAACAACAACAAAGAGCAAAAGAAAGAAGAAAAATTGGTACAAAAATCAAATAATAATAAAAGTAGAAAGATACTAGGCGCAAATTTAAAATAAAAAAGAAAGAAACAAAATTTAAATTCTTCAAGCTTCCAACTTGGAGTTCCTTCACAAGTAACAAACTTGTTAGTCCTCTCTTTATAGTGTTTGCACTCCCACTATTTGGTGATTTTATCCAAAGCACTTTGGGACTTATGGCAACTTCCTCCAACTCAATCTCCCAAGATTCACAAGGTGAACCCAAGGTGATTCACCTACACCAAGCAAAGAAGCCAACCAAGAGAAAGAGAACCAAGAGGCCAAGAAATAAAAACTAAAAAGGAAAATTAAGAAGGCTAAACTCAAGAGATTAATTATGAGACAAGACTCAAAGAATGTGAAGAAAGACAAGCAAAAATTAAGGCCCACAAGAAAGTTAAGCACTCAAAAGGAACTTAGAATGACTCTAGATTAGAATTTAAGTGTTTAATGTTCCTTGTCCTTAAAATTTAATGTCCAATGTCCAAACTCCAGCCAAGGTTTTGGTCATAAAATGGGTCCAATGATAGTCCAAAATAGTCCAATGTGGTCAAAGTTCAAGTCCAAAGTCAAAGGATAAAATGGTCCACAAGTTAGCAACAATTCCTTTTAATTTTTTTTTTAACTTTCACTTTTTTTCACTCAAAATGTGTCCCACCAAGGAGGATCAGATTGATTCTTTTTTTAACCTTATATGTTGCATTGATTTTACACTTGTGGTGTGTTAAATGTGGGTACAAAAAGGAGGTAAATAAAAGTTGTTATTTTGGTGCAAGAAAGGTATCTTTTTGCGAAGTGTTTCTAGTCTTTTGCTCTCTTGTTTAGGTGCAGTTTTTTTTCAGTTTTTTCAAAATATATTCAGTCATATGACACTTTGTTTGACTTAGGATCATGCAATAAAGACCAGGAATGATGTAGTCATGCAAAAGGAAGGCTAGCAAAAAATGTGTAAGACATTAATTACACACATAAGTCAAATAAGACATGAAGCATGCAAGAGTCAATTTTTACATGCAAATATGAGTCTCCTAAGGCTCACAAAAGGTTTGGCCAGCCAAGAATGTGAAAGAAAAAGCACCAGATTTTTTTCAAAGTTTCAAAAAACATTTTGTTAAGCCAAAATGCCACCTTAACTCTTTTTTTTCAATAGAATTTTCGAAGTATCAATTTAATTTGTTAAAAAGATTTTCAGTGTTGTTAGGTATAATGCAATTAATTAATATCACATGACGAAAATGACTAAATTAACATAAATAACATTTTCAATTAATCATAATATGTCACGGTTTAATTAATATTTAATGTTACATGTCACGGTTTAATCATAGTATGTCACGGTTCAATTAATTAATCTCTATATATTTAGTATTAGTTAATTAATATTTTATATTTTTTAAAACATTGATTTCTTTTATAACTTTATAAATATTTTTGTACTATCATATAACATTAACTTTTTTCTCTAGTATACATGTCAATTTTAAGTTAAATTTATCATACTTTTATAAATGTGTCTTTATTTCTATGATGTGTCTCTCTGCAAGTGTTTGTTTCTCTCTCTGTACATGTCAAGTTTAAGTTAAATTTATCATATTTTTGTAAATGTGTGTATCATACATGATTGAAGAGTCAAATATGCTTATTTTAGGTGACCGAGAAAAGATTACCAATTAGAGACATCTAATGTTGGTCGAGGAAGATGGTGAATAATTAGCTTAGAATCATCATTTTTCGCTTTTTCAAATTGGTCCAAGTTTAATCATGTGTTTGGTCCCTATAAAGAAAAGAACAATAAACTTAATTGATCGTTGGAAAAAAAAAAAGTTTAATTGCGTGTTTGATTCCCTATAAGTTTGTGCTTTTTCAAATTTGGTCCCTCTAACTTTCTTCTTTTTTTTCAAATCTAGTTTTTAACATTTGGTCTTCTTTAAAATTTGATCTCCTTCCGTTAAAAAAAAAAGTGGGTAACGATATTAACATATACGTTATTAGTGTTAGGGAGTCAACCTTACGTTATTTTTACATGTTTGTGCCAAAATTTAAAATTTTATTTTATTAAAGTTTAATAAAACATACATTTTGGTTACATTAAGGGAAGACTCCCTTAGTTCAGTGCATCTTGTTCTTGTTCAGCCATTGCTAGGGTTTGATAAAAAAAGCAAGGACTTGTGAGTTCGAGGCAACCCATTCTTCATCTTTTACTACACAAGAGCGTACTCGATAACAGGTTCCCATATGTGGGTGATGTTGGCACTATGCAAATGTGCATTTTTCCATGTAGATGTTTGTTTCTTCCTTTTTTTTTTTGTTAGGTAATTTACTATTTGTCGAATTTTAAATTTCAATGTTTTTGTGTAGAGGGAACATGTTAGTGGTCTGAGTCCCGGGTCCACCTTCCCTCTTGATTAAAAGACTATTACACTTAGTAATTTTGTGTTTTTGTTGGTTGTTTGTTTTCCTAAATTTGGGTTGAACTTGTGGGTTCTGTTAAACCCTTTTTTATTTGTATTTGAGAGTCGTCATGGCTCCCCCGAAAAACGACAACAAAGAAATTGGCAATGTTTTGGCTACTCTATCAGAAAAGTTCTCAACCCTTTAAGCGCAAATAAAATCTCAAAATAAAAAAGAAGATGAACGTCATATGAAGTTCTAGAAAACAATGGAGTCCAGACAGGATGTCCTACGATCTTTGTTTATGGTGCTGCAGGACCAGCTGAACACCCACCTTCCTTTTGTCCCATAATTCCAACCACAAAACCCCTTAGGACCTGAATACGTTTCCATGCCACCTTCTACTACAATTACTTCCAATCCCTATCAAAACATGGTTACACCCAACCTGACATTCACGGTAAGAACCACTGCCCCACCACCACCATAAAATCCTTCTATTCACCACCCTAAGTTGCAACTCAACCACTTTGACGATACTGATGCCTTAGACTGGCTGTTCCAAGCAGACTAGTTTTTCCATTACTACAACATTCCCTCATACCAACGTTTGCACATGGTTTGTGTCTATATTAAGGGAGATGCCCTAAGCTGTTTCAAATGGATGTCCAAGAATGGCCAATTATTGATTGGGACTCATTCACTTGCGCACTTGAGCTTCGATTTGGACCTTACTCCTATATTAACCATTAGGCGGAGTTGTTGAAGTTGAGACAAACGAGTACTATTTCTAATTACTAGATTGCTTTTGAAACATTGTCTAATATAGTCTTGTATATGACTCCCAATGCCTTGCTTAATTGCTTTATTTCTGGTCTAAACTTTGAAATTTGAAGGGAACTTACATTACTGCACCATTCCCCTTCTCGCTCAACTCAAACACTCCTACAACTACCACCCCTCCCTTGTCCAACCCTCCCACAACTACCATCAATTCCTTCCTCTACCCTTCCCATAAAACGCATTTCTTCTGCCCAAATGCAACAACGAAGGACACAAGGTTTATGCTATTATTGCGATGAAAAGTTTGTAGTAAGACATAAGTGTGCTATAGGGAAATTTTTGTTACTTCTTGATAATGATGGTGACGAACTTGACGCACCCGCACCCACAGATGAATTTGAGCTAGATAAATCGCGTGACCTAATACACTTTCAACTCTTTACCCAAGCCTTGTCAGGTTACCTTTCCCCGAAGGCCTTTAAGTTTATGGGTCAAATTAAGGGTTTACCAGTTACGGTGTTGCTAGACACTGGTAGTACTCATAATATCTTACAACCCCGCATTGCGCACCACCTTAAATTACCCACTCAATCTACCCCTAGCTTCTCCATCATGGTTGGAAATGGCAAAAAGCTTGAGTGTGCTAGTTTCTGCCCCAAAGTTCCCTTGCAACTCCCACTTCACCACTTCGACATGCCCACATACCTCTTCCACATTGCAAGGGCAAACATCGTTTTGGGCCTTGAATGGTTTTCTACACTTGGGCAGGTTTCTGCCAACTTCATTATCCCTAGTTTCTCCTTCTCCCACCTAAATGAGCAAATTACGCTTATGGCCACTCTGACATTTGCCCCAACAATGCCTCTTTCCACCAACTTTCCCATTCCATCCATACTAACTCCATTGCCTCATTTTACCTTCTACAAATCTCCTCCTAACCTAACCTTCTAACTGACCATCCTGCACCTCTTCTTTCAAACCCTCACTCCCAAACTCTACCCCAAGATTTCCAAAGCTTAAGCCAATCTTACCATATCATTTTTTTCATTTCTCTATGCAAATGAGGTTGATGTTCATGATCATTCAAATGTTGTTACATGAAGGGATTGCAAATGTGATGTTTAACTAATGAAAATTCATTTATGAGATGGAGCTAATTTAAACAAAGTATGAATTCAAAGAAGAAATGTTACATAGCACATACATGGATTCTTCTTGTTTGCACGCACTCGCCTTTGTACTCGTGAAGCTTCATGCACAATAATATCCCATGTCTAATCTTCATTGATTTATAGAAGATGCAATTGAGAGACCACAACTTCCTCTACATTACTCACTACACATCTTCACCTCACAAACAAAGGACCTATGTTTAAAGGCACATTTTGTGTTTTACTTAATAGGCAAAGAATTTTATTATAGAGGTATAAGAAATACCTGTAACATAATTACAATTTAAAGGGCATTTGATGGTTGGTTAATACTTGGAATTAGACACCCAAAGTTAAACTATCATCACTAGCCACACCTCTACAACCCAAAAAGTATATAACCATCCCAGTACACAACATTTACACAATACTCCCTTTAATTGGTCCCAATAAAACTACCTAGACATAGGATTCCCCTAGTAACCACATTTATGGTGTTCCATAAGCACCACAAAAGATGTATCAAGCTAAGAAAGAGTAAGAAAAAGATGTATCAAATGCACGTAACCAAGATCACTATGATAATATATTTGATGCATGACTTTGTCTAGCTCAAAAGACCCTACCCGAATACACAAAAATTCCTTTAGTTCCATAAGCACCACCACCACACAATAGCAATCCAAATTAGCTTCCATCTTTGTCTATTGGTGCCTTTCAACTTTCATCCTATATGTTGTTTAAAGTTAGCTCCAGGTTCTTGGTGTAGTATTGGGAACACTCAAAGCCATTCATAGCATATCTGCCAAACCTGCGATGCAAACGTGTAGTTATAAAACAGATGCCCAATATTTTATTCACTTGATTCATAGAAGGGGCACAACATATTAGTTCTAGTCACCAAGGCATTGCATTTATAGAGATTTTCTTGGTGGGTAGTCTGTTGAGCATAAGTATCTAAGTGAATATCAATGCCTTTTGTGGAGCTTTGGAGGTCCATAAGAGCTTCATTTCCTCCAAATCAGTGTTGCTTCCATGTTCCCTTTGTTGCAGTGCAAGATATGTTGTTTGAGTGTTATACAACTTTGTCGGGTCAACAATTCATATATAGCAATCCTCTTGATTTTGATCTTGCATTATGTTAGTTAAATGCCCTAAAACTCTTGAACTAAGTGACTCTACTATTGAAACCAATGTCTCCTCCAATTGAGGTTCCATACCCACAATCCCTCACTCATTCATCACCCCAAGTCCCTGATCAACTCTATTTGTTGTTCTGAATTTTAGTAAACTCTCTGGTATCTGTTTTGTAAAAGTTTATCATTCGTTCAGTCATGACACCACAACCTGGTTTTATTTCCCTTCCCCGCTCTTAATTCCCTCATTTCCTAGAATTATCCATCCACCTACTTACTACCACATGCCTTCCTCAGATCTCTCCACCATACTGACGGTTGGCTATTTTCACTTTCCCACTCAAGCCCTTCCTAACCCCCATACTTGGAACTAAGAATTTGTACCCATAATTTCTCATTACTGTGGAATAGCTCCCATCTCTATTTCCCCAACAACATTTTGTTAAATATTGCCAAGTGTTTAATTCCTAAACCCCCAAAGTTTTTTTTAAGCACATCATTTCTTAACTCACCTAGTAAATTCTTATCCTCCTCTCCTCAGCCTCCCCCCTCCCTATACGAAATTTGCTTGAATAATCATTAGTTTATTAACAACAATAACAGGAGCAAGGAAGAAAGAAAAGAAGAATAAAGGCAACGGGGACATAACTGAGTTGATAAGGATAACTCTACCACCAAAAGAGGGGGTTTTATTTTTCTAGAAAGCTAACTTCTTCTCAAACTTGAGAATAATTGGTTTCCAAGTTTCCACCCTCCTTATGTTATCGCAATAGGTATACCCAAGTAAACAAAGGGTAGATTGAGAACTTTGTAGTTTAGAAGGTTCGCTAGTTTACAAACTTCCAATTGTTGAAGTCCAACAGCACCAAAGCAGATTATATTGAAATTGACTCTTAACCCCAATGCTAATTCAAAGTTCTTCATTATACATTTGATTGTCATTTCATTCTTCAATGAAGCCTCTCCCAGGAATATAGTGTCATCTGCAAACTGAATTACGTTCACTTGTATGTTGTCCTTACCACATTTGTAACTTTGATACAAACTGCTCCTCACTGCCTCTCAAACCAATCTTGTTAGCCTTTCTACTATGATAATAAATAGGAAGGGAGATAGTGGGTCTCCATGACTTAGCCCTCTTTTAACACTAAACTCCTCAAAAGAACTAGTGTTAACAAAAATTGATACCTTAGATGACTTCAAGCATTCTAAGACCCAATTAATCCAAATGTTTGGGAACCTTAATCTCTTGAGCAGGTAAAATAGGAATTTCTAATTGATGGAGTCATATGTTTTTTCATAGTCTACTTTTGAATGTAAGGCATTTCCTCATTTTCCTTTTGGTTTCATCAATAACCTCATTGACTATCATTGCACTCTCCATAAGTTTTCTACCTCCAATAAATGCACTTTGTCATCTATCAATCACCCCATCCAGTACCTTTTGCAATCTCCTTGCCAGCACCTTGGCCAGAATGTTGTAAAAGTTGTTGATTAGTGAGATAGGTATGTATTCATTGAGTCCCTATGGGTCTGTATTCATTTGGTAACCTACTATTTGAATGAAGTTCCCGTAGGTACCTTATAACATCATTCTCCATCAGTTCCCAAAACTGCTTTATAAAATGAAAGTTTAACCAATATGGTCTTGGGCTTTTATGGCTCCCACATTCTCATACTGCCTTCATGACCTATTCCTTGGAGAAAGGTATAATTAGTTGGTTGCTCTATTCCATGGAGATCATCTGGAAATGGACACCATCAAGTTGCAGTCTGTCCCACTGTGTCTCCTTGAACCTTATATGGAAATGTTCCTTAGTTTTCATCTTAATGAAGACTGGGACCGAAATCCATTGTCCATCCACTATAATTTTGGATATATGATTAGTTTTCCTCCTCCAGTTAACCATGTTGTGGAAGTACTTTGTCTTCTTTTCCCCTTCTATAAGCCATTTTGCCCTTAACTTCTTCCTTATCATAGATTCCATCCTATTGGACAACACCTATAATTTCTCTTGTAACACTTTTAATGTTTCCATATCGTTAATCGATAGAGGTTCCCTTTCACCCTTTATGTGAATTTCATTAATTTTTTTCACGACATCGTCTTGCTCTTTTTGGACATCCCTGAATGATTCCTTGTTCCATCTCTTCAAATAATCTTAAGTTTTCTCATTTTCTCCTTGACCATATAAGCTCCCTACCCTTGCACTTCCATACTTCTCCATACTTCTTGTACTTTGCTTTGAAAGCTATTATCCGTGAACCAGCAATCAAGAACACAAAAAGGTTTGGGGCCCTAGTCCACAACTACTTCCTTAAACATGATAGGACAGTGATTTGACATATCCTTTTTTCAGGCCATTTTTGCATCCATTTGTTTTATACTAATACTCTATTTATATAGCTTTTTGCTATGTCATTCGGTTTGCACCAGGTAAACCTTCTTGTCCTACATGGGGCATCATCCACTTTCATATCTGCTATGAACTCATTGAATTCTCTTCTCTCATTCTTCCCATACCCCTTCGGCATCTCTCCACATTTCTCATAGCTTAGTCTGACCGAATTTAAGTCACCGACCATACACCACAATTGTATTGTACTTAGTTGTTTAACTTGCCTTAGTTCATCCCAGATCCACCTTTTTTTATTCATATCACAGGGTATATATACATTCATCATGATCATATAATAGTCTTCCCCTTCCATTTACTTTCCAATATAATATATCCATTTCTTATTACATGGTTGTGCAATTTAAACACTTCATCACTCCATAAACATAGCAACCCTCCCTCTCTACTGGTTGTTGAACAATAAATCCATTTAACATCAAAGTCCCCCCAAATTGACTGACATACTCTCTTATCTACACTCTCTCTTTTTGTTTCTTGTAGACATGCCATATGAATTATTTCTTTTATTATGATTGATCTTCTCCTCCTCCATTTCACAGCCCTCATATTCCCCTTATATTATAGGCTAACAAATTCATAGAATACATTCTTTACATATTTTTATTTACTTGATATATTTTATGTTTAAAGTATGCATTTTACTTATTGGCTTAATTTCATATTTTTCTTCAATAAGTCATGTGTGTAATCTAATCATCCTCTCATAAGCCAATTTGGATTTGCCACATAAGTATCTACTAATAGCCACATAATGTTGAAAAAAGATCAAATGTCAAACACTAAATTAAAAAAAATAATTCAAAGGACCAAATTTAAAAAACATGAACTTACATACATACCAAACACATAATTAAACAAAAATAAAATAAAAACACTTATACACTATGTGGTAAGATTGTTGACTTTATTAATTAATACTTTAAAAGTCATATAAATGAAGAATTGTGATTAAACGTCAGTGTAAAACTCTTTTACACTGTACATATGTGTTAAATTAAAAAAAAATAACATTACAATTTAATAGTTAGTGATAAAAGAAAGTTATTGAAAATAAATGGTTTAAAAGAAAAAAATACCTAACCATTGAACGAAAGACTTTCGAACATGATTTTTAAACTCGAGATTTTTTGTAAACTCGTGGGCTATAGATTCAATTCGTAAACTCGTAAGAGTTTAACTCATGTTAAAATAGTATTAATTTTTTTTATATCACAATACATAAATAAAAAAATATTATCCTGTTTATCAACAAACTTCATCAAAATCCATAAATAGTCAATTTAAAATGGAATCAGTCCCTAATAAAAGCTATATAAAATATCATCAACAAATTTCATAAAAAACCTAACTAAAACCACACCAAAGTTCATAATAAAGACATATAAAATATCATATTTTTAAAAAATAAAAACAACATACTTACAAAATAAGAATCAACTGCAAGTATTATTTATTTAGAATAGAAAAAATTGATCAAATAATGTCAATAATTGAGTTCATCCAAGTTCACCGAGTTTATCCAAATTCACCTGAGTTTAGCTATAGACGAATTTATACACGAGTTGACTCATTTTGCTTACCTAAACTCATAAAATCAAATGATTTTATGAGTTAAATTGTGAGTTTAAAAACCATGTTGTCAGCACCCAATTTTGTTCAAAAAACCACAAAATTTTTTTAAAAAATAATGATTAAAATTTAAGCTAAAATATCGTCTTCATCAAGTTATTTAGCCCATCGAAAAATAATAATCTTATTTAATACAAATTAAGAGAAATAATGCTAAATTAAAAAATAAGATCAATTAATAAAACAAAAACTAAAAAAACACATAATTGTTTTTTTACTTTCTAGCACTACGCATCTATCCTTTATAACATGCACACTTTTGTCTAACTAGCTTCCTACTAGCCACCAACAAGCTTCCTCAAAATCCCCCTTTACAATATTTGTTCCCTAAAAGATAAACCTACATGAAGTAGCACTCATTATCACTCACTTTTTTTACTCTCATCTCCACTCCACTCATGGTGGAAAAACTCACCTCACCACCTTCTTCCTTTTTTATTTTCCACCTTCTTCTCTCTTAACAACACTCACAAGACAACTCTCATATCCATATTATTCACTCATCATTTTCACTAACAAAAGGTCATCCACACATAACGCAAGGGTCAGACCATGACATCAAAATTTGTTTTAGAAATCTCCACACACAATGTGTTCTTCCTATCTCACTTACATTAATTTTCCTCCCTGCATCTAAGTGACATTATAATTTTTTTTAAAGCTCCATATTTCTTGTGAGTTCGTGCTTTTGTTCTATAAGTACATATTTTACTACTTTTTTTCTTGTGATAGTGTCATTGATTTATTATTTCATTTCCATTAAAGAAAGTATATATGTATTACTTGTATTAGTAATCTTGTTCTAATAACTTTTTTTTATCCAGTTTATATCTACTTTTTATAGATTTCTTCTGCTTCTTTTTTATCATTCATTATTTATTCTTATTATTTTCATTTACTTGTTTCCTTGTCTTTTATTATTATTTTGTTTTAATGAGATTTTATACATAATAAAGTTTCATAAAAGTAAGTGTAGGTTTGTGGTTGTCTTTTATGTATATAAAATAATAATTAGCATTTTATTTAATAATATGAAAGAGAATAATTGTTAAGATTTATCTTTTAAATAATTATTTTTTGAGAAATAATTATTTGGATGAGACATCTTCTTAATTTTGAGGTTTATGGATGCAAATGGTGACGGTTTGTTATCTTAAATATTTTGTCTAAATTTAACAACAACAACAATAAATATTAAATATTTTAATAAAAATTATTTAAAATCATTTAGTTAGAAAAATAAATTTATTATTAAAAGAAAAATAAGGTTAATTAAATGTGACATATTTTTACCTTCTAAACTTTTGAGGACGTACACAAACTATATTTAATGTACTCAAATTTCTCTTTTAAGATGATATTTTTATACATAATTTTAACTTTATTTCTATTTTTATATGTAATCTTCTTAATAGAAATAAAATGATTAATTAAATGTAACATATCTTTAGTTCCAAGATTTTGAGAAATAAGTTGTGATAACTTTTTGTCTTAAATCTTATTTCTAAAAAAATAAAATAATAGTTAAAAAATAATAAAAATAACATGTAAGATAAAAAATGTTCTAACAGATTGGTTTTGGTGTACACCCTTATCAATTCTAAATTTTAGGACATATGAGTTATGACAATGCAAAAATCCTAAGTCTTAAAAAAACTAAAAATTAAAGATAAAAAATATTAACACAATTATTTTCTACAAAAAAACTATGTAAATTTTGATTCTTCAATGCACTTAGAGATACGTAGGAGTATGAGTTATCTCCTATTGGGCCCCCCAAAAAAATTAATTAAAAAGATTGAAATACAATAATAATAATTTTTATAAAAAACAAATTTCTCAATATTAAAACTCCTCTTAATAAAAAGTTGAAATCAATTAATAAAATAAAAAATAGCTTTTGTGTCTTAAGGGGTGAAAAAAATATTTCTCAAAGTTATCCAATTTTGTATGTTTATTTAGAGATAAGCATCTTAATGACAGACGTCGTAGAGTGCTAATACCTTTCCTACACGTAATCGACTACTAAACTCAAAATTTGTTTCCAAATAATTTTTTATAGGGTTATTTTTTTTCTTAATAAATATTGGTGACGACTCATCTGATTTTTTTTAAATTATTTTTATCATTCTGTCTAGAGTCATGTTCAACACATGTTTTTGAGAAATACAAAAAAGATTTTACTAACTAGTGCCTAAAGAACATAGAATTTTACAAAAGTGCGTTGTTAATTGTGTTATTAAATGAATTATAGCTTTAATACTCATTAATGCATTTTCATTTTATTTAAAAAACAAAAATATCCATAAATGTTATACAGTTTTGATCGATATTTTATTTCATGTAAACCAAAAAACTAAAAAAATTAAACATAAAATAACTTTAGAGTTTAATTAATATGTAATGATAGTGTAAAAGAGTATTACACTAACGTTGACTTACATATTTTTCATTTATATGACTTTTAAAATATTAATTGACAGAGTCAACAAACTTACAATAAATTAGGGGTTGTGATTGAATATAAATGTAATAAGTTTTACACTGAAAATACATATTAATTAAACTCATAATTTTAATGTCACTTTACTATTTTTTATTTTAATGTTACTGAAAATTAAAAATAAAATAATTTTAATATTTTCACTTTATAGTCTTACTATTTGATATTTTATTTTTAATTTTCAGCAACATTAAAATGAAAAAAAAAATAAAACAACATTAGATTTATTTTATTTTTATTTTTTAAAGTTTTTTGTGTGTTAAATAAAATATTAATTAAAAATATTGATAAACATATTTGTCTTTTAAATAAAATAAAAACGCATTAATAAATATTCAAATCATAATTTATTTATGAATTTTTGTAAAATTTAATATACATTAATAATCTTTAACCTAGTAACACTTATTAACATTCTCCACACAAAAATACCCAACCATCGAAAAGTTGTGAAATTAGATTATTAACTCTTTTTTTCTTTAAACATATAATAAAAAATATACTTTATAATTAAATTTAAATTTTTGTGTATATTTTTGTATTTCTATCTTGTAATTATTTGATAAGAAAGATTGTTAGAAAATTTTAAAATAATATTTTATTTTCATCTGATGTGTTTTTAATATTATTTAAATGCAACCAAAATAAACAAGGTTACTATAATTAAATATTTTAATAATTAAAAAATATAATGTCACTTTAACAAGAAAATAAAAAAGAATTTATGAATGAAAAATGATTTCATGATAAAATAACATTATTAACCACATGTATTTAAAAATATTACATTATTTTTTCTTCAAATTTTCAACTAATACTCTCTTAGTATATATATGTAACTAAATAATTATGAAATTTTAAAAAAAAAGTAAGCTAATTAGCTCTAAGTTATATTCTTTATATATATATATATATATATATATATATATATATTAATTTTTTTAGTATTTTAGGATTAAAATAAAAATAAACATAGTGCATAACACAAGTAGAAAAAGAATACATGCATATATTAATATTTCCAATATTAGTATTTCCATTTCTCATACTAGTTAGGCAGATTCATCCTGTATTACTGTCTAATATCTTATTTTTTAATAATATTTATTTAATTTAAAAAAAATCCAATTCTTTTAAAAAAGATTTTAGCTAAAGGTTTTCTAAAACTCATTGTGTTGGAACAAAAGTTAATGTAAAATTTTTCGTTCTCCATTTATGAGTGGTATTTGTAACCAGCCAACTGCACTAAAAATCTTGGGAAAGAGTAAACAGTAGAGATGCTCATGGGTGACGGAAAAAAAAAATCTAACTAATTATTTTTAATTAATTTGGTTTGGTTTATATTTTAATTTTTTTATTTAAACCAAATTGAGTAAATAGTGATGAGACTAGTTCAGTTTGATTCACCTAGAATCTCATTAAAAATAAAAAATAAAAATATTTTTAAAAAAATAAAAAAATAATTTTTTTCTAAAATTATAAAATAATATGATAATTAAATAAAATAAAAAATACAAGTGTTTAACATATATAAATTTAAATCAAATCAAATTAATTAACAATTTAATCCTAAAATTCACAAGGATAATAACTCAAATGTTCAATTAAACAAAGTTATAGGTAAATATAATCAAGATTAATGTGGGTACAAATAAAGTTTACTTAAAAAGAGTCAATTAAAAATAATAAAAAATACATAATACATTTGATTAGTTTGGTATGAATTTTGAGATTTATCGAACTCTATTGAGTCACAATTGGTTTTGTTCAATCCTAATCCAATCGAGAAACAAATCTGAACTATTTACCAAGATGAGTTTGCTTTAGAAATATTTACCAATATGAGTTTGTTTATGTATTTGACTTGATCAAACAACAATTCCCAGTTTATTTTTAGGGTCATGCAAGATGTCTAACCATGTAATGCAATGTGGTTGTGAAATAGACAGTCAGTCAATTGACTAAACCGCAATTAGTAATGGTAGTTTAAGGGGAGTCAGCCACAACTTTATTGGAAACACACTGATCATGGAAAAGGTAACCTGCCCCCTTAAAACTGCGATTTTTAAGGGTGGTCCAATCAGTGTATGAAATTGTTAGGCATAAAACACAATCACGAATTGTGGTTTTATTGTCCGGTCTCATCAAAGGTAACCTTTTATGATGCCTAATTGAAAGTCGTGGTTGCCAACCATAAACCAAATCACAAATTGCGGTTTCAACATAATATTTCCCAAACCTATTAGGCACAAGTCATGTCAAAATAAAGTAGCATAAATCGCATATATGAATTGCGGTTTATACATATTGGTTTGACAAATACCCCCTCTATGGTTGTCGCTCAATCACCCTACATGCTTTTGAAAGTTTCTAAATTTAGAGGTTTGCGAACTGAAAGTTTCATCTTTTATTCCCAAATTTTGAGGTATTTTATTGTTAGTTTACATAGTCTATTTTTAGAAAATATTTTTTATTTGCTTATGGTTAAATATTTTTATATAGTTTATTGATGTTGGTTTTAAAATTGTAGCCACAAAAATGTCACAACAATAATAAATATTAGAATGAGAGCAATCATAATATTTATAAATGTACCTACTAATTTTACAAAAATAATAAAATTTAATAAAATTATTTACATGAACTAACAAAAATAATATTATTAATTAAATACATAATCAATTTAAATATTTATGAAATAAATATTAGTATCAAATTAAATTAGTAAATTACAAAACGAAGTAAGACTACCACAAGAATGTCTTCTATTAACGAATAATAAAATACGAAATAACAATATCATAACAATGTTTTTTATTAACGAATAATGAAATATAAGGGATATATATACACACACATTATTAAACTTGGATGTGGGACATACAATTTAATTGAGAAGCAAATTGACCCAGTAAAGTCACACTTAAGAATTGTGATTTTATCACCATTGGAAAACCCACTCATGCAATTCACAACACATATACCTTTTAAGAGAGAAAAATAATTCTCTATACATGCATAAACCACAATTCACATTTGCAATTTATGTGTCCAAAAAATTTTTTTATTAGGTAGAAGCTAGGTATATTGGGACGGAAGGGATAACATCCTTAAATGACAATTACCAATTGCAATTTTAAAGAGATATTATACCTTCCTCATGCACATTAATTAGACAAAAAAATGTACAGAAGATGAAAAGACAACACTCTTAAATCACAATGACCAACTGTCATTTTAAGGAGTATGATACCTTTTACATGTAAAGTACATTGCAATTTGACAAATTAATTACCATCCTAAAATGGTATATGAAACAAGTCAAACTCAAAAAATAAATTTATAATATTTCTAAAACAGAGCGTCTTGTTATATATGTTCCTCTCATTAAAAAAAAAATGTTTGTTTAAATACTAATTAATTTGATACGCAGAAGTGGAGTTTGTAAGAAAAGTAACAGAAAACAAGTACATATATAATTGTAAAAGTAAAAATTGTGAAATGTGATTCTTAAAAAAACTAGATATGAATGGAGAGTTATTGGAGAAAACAGGATTTTGTATGGCAATGGATGGGAGGTGGTGCAGGAATGTTTTTGCGTGGTTGCGCCAAATATGGAAGCAAGATTTTATCAATCTGCAAAGGAATGTTGGATATGGGGATTTACGCCTTTTGCACCACGATATTAAGTTTGGGGTTTACTTTACTAATATAACTGTACTAATCCCCGGTCTTATGTACCTGTTTATTTTAATCATAAAAATGCTAAAAAAAAACTTAATATACCATGTATAAGCTGGACAAATATTATTATATCACTAAATCATCACATATCATAAATATTACTGTAATAAAATAAAAAACACAACATTTTAATTAGATTACTTATGAGACCAGAAAAATATATAAGAAAAGTTTTTACTACTGTTCTGTACAACTTTCCCCATAATACTACATGAGATCCCTACATTAGTAGCTTTCACCTTCATCCATAATTCCCATACATTCTTAAGATGCTTACCTCTTTTATTTTTACCCTCTTCATACATAAAATTGGTTGTAGAGACCATTATATAAATGATACAGCTGATACCTTACAGAAATCTTTAATTCATAACCAACCTCTTTACAGAGCCAGTTATCAGATTTCTTCACCAAGGAAAGTTTTTTCTCTAAAGACTACCTCATTTCTTCCAAGCCAAATACGACATACACTAAGCATATGATTAACACCTTTTTCTGATGAATCACTTATTCCCCGCATCTACCAAAAACTAGTTTCCCAGTTTAATGACAAAAACGTCTTTATGTTAAACCACTTATAGCAAAACATCCAAACCAAATAAAAAAGATTTGCATGAAAATAATAAATGACTTACAGACTTCGGGACTAACCCACATAAAGAACACAATGTCTCAATCAAGGAAAGACAAACCTTTTTGTTAGCTGAAATTTTATGTAATTACATGTCTTTTTTAAGATAAAATCAGATTTCTTCAGTATTAACATATCTTTCCTTAATTAAAAGACATGTTAAGAAAAGTTTAAATAATCAATTATATGGACATATAACTGAATAGTAATAAGAAAAACACCTCTTACCACTTAAATTGTACAAAATATAATAATCATGACATTTTTATGATGTGAGCAATAAGATAAGTTTGCAACAAATGTAAATAAATCCCCCTATCTCGCAAGAATCTATGAGGAGTAATAACAAAATATAACACTAACTATTCACTGATCTTTTTGGAATAAGACACCAATATTTTAACGTGGAAAACCCCTCAAAGCAAGGGTAAAAACCACGGGTCGTTCAGAAAAAAAATAACTCAACTATTATCAATAAAGAGTACAAAAGAATTTTAATCAAGTGTAAACAACGATATCAATGTCAACACGAATAAAACAATAAGCTTACAAAAAAAAGAATAGGGAAGATGAAGACCCCAAACATATTGTTGCCATACCAACTGAATGTCTCCCAACACAGAAGTCTTTCAATGATCCGAAATAAGCCTGAACGTGCTGTTCAAAAATCAGCCTAATCTAATGGTAAACGAATCTGTAGTGGATAATTTACGATTGCAGCTCTGTGTAGAGATGATAATAGTTTTGTCTCTCTGATAGCTTTCTTTATTCAACTCTCTGCACTACAAAACACATTCTCCACTTGACTTAAATAAGATATTAAGTAAGCTTCTCAATTTAGGTTTTTTCTCCACATAGAAAGAGAACTCAATACCCAACATTTTACACAGTTTACATATAAACCTCTTTCATATAAGTGTTTATTAGTTCAAATTGACCTAACTAATTAAATGATCCAAACAAAGGGTCATTCAAATCCAAAAACAATCCTCACTTTAATAAGTATTTCTAAAACGATAATCTAAATAATTATTTTTAAAAATAAATTCATTTAAATCAACCAACAAAAAAAAAATAAAAATATATATATATATATATATATATATATATATATATATATATATATATATATATATATGCCCGCGGGTTTTTTTTAATCATTGTGTAAATAAAAATATTACTTGAGGATGGAATAGTGAGATTAATAATTAAATGATTGATCACATCATAAGAAATTATAATATGATAATTTCATTTAATTTTTTATCAACTATATTTTAATTATTCATCAATTTATTTCAAATCATAAACCATTCTGAATAAATATATATATATATATATATATATATATAATTAAATATATAATTTATCATAAACATTACATAGGACTTTATTAAACACAGATTTTCCTTTGTGATACTATTAAAAAATCAGGACGAACCCAAAACATAAAAAAGTGCCAAAATACAAATTAAAATCTAGTTAATAAATATATAAACATAAAATTTTATATAAAATAATTACATTTTTTTTATTTTTCAAAACTATATATCATGACATTATTAAAAATAAAAATCAATGCTAATAAAATATTTCTCTAAAAATAAAACTTATATTATCTCTCAACAAAGTATTAACAAGATATAATATTTTACTAAAAAGAGTAAAAAAATATTTTTATAATAAAAATAAATATGTTTTTCTAAATAAAAAGGGAAACATTTTTATATTATTTTTACATTCAGATTTTTTAATAAAAATAATAATTATAATATATATTAAAAATTATTTAACAAAAGGTAATGAGCGTAGGCCTCCTTGTTGTACTAATAATTCCATTCCTTAATTGATATTTTTTTTTATAACATAGACTAAATAAAAAATAATTGCAGCACAATAGAAGTTTTTTTCTTTTGAAAAATTAAAGTAAAAAGTCTTTAAATAATCAAAATAAAAATAAATCATTATAAATCTCTTTTTAATAATATATCTAGATTATTGTGTTTTTAATAGACAAATCATTTTCCTCTCTCTTTCCGAGGGTAAAGTTTGTTAATACAGCACAAATTATTTTCAAAGTTCTGTACCTACACGACAAAACAGAAAATCAAATGGCCAATTCTGACATCTTGAAAGGTAAAGACTTTTAAACTCACATCTAATCGCAATTTATTTATTTATGGTAGATTTGTTGATTTTGTTAATTATTATTTTAAAAATCATATAATTACAATCTATTTTTTTATGGTAAATTTGTTGACTTTGCTAATTACTGTTTTAAAAATCATATAAATAAAAAGTCATTATTGAATGAATATCAGTATAAGGATCTTTTACACTCACGATATATACTAATTAACCTCTATCTATAATAGGTATAATTTTGATATGACATCTATCCATTCCCTTATCAATATTTGAGAATATTTATGAAAAAATATTACATTTTTCAAATAATAAAGTCACATATAAATATATGATGAAAAGTTATATTTTTTCTTTAACTAATTGAAATAAATTATTCTTACCAGTGTTTTCAAAACAGTAATTAGCATTCTTAAAAAAAATATACTTGGTTATACTTTTGGTTTCTTTAGTTTAAATTATAACTAATTTTAGTCTCCTAATCTTTTTAAGCCAATTGAATCCCTTTGTTCTTTAAATTAAGAAAATTATCTTTTTTTTTTTCATTTACCTAACATTCTCATTTTCGTCTAAATATTTGGGTATTTGAGACGTGAAATAGCTTTAAAAATGTTGAAATAAATAATAATAATTCAATAAATTTTAATAATTTTATACAATGTGAAAATAGATTTTGAAGCGGAAAAAATTTATACTCTTTTATTTTGGATGAAATTTATGTATTGTTGAGTGGGTTTGGAGAACATTTTAAGTGGTAAACAACTTCAGTAAAAAAACAGAATTGAGATTTTTAAATAAAAAAAATATCAATAAAACTAAATGCTTATTTGACAACAATTTTATAAAAATATTTTTATTATTTTAGTATTTAAAAATAAAAAAAACTTGATTAGTTACTATTTTCTTAAAATAATTTTTCAATACAGTTCTAATATTTTAGTTTTTAAAAACTAAAAAATAAGAATAATTATAAATAATTTTGCTTTTTCAGTTTTCTACTATTGTTTTGAAAACTCAAATTATAGTGAGAATATATTGTTTTTACTTTTTATAATAATATTTCTGTAAATATGAATAAGTTATTTCATTTTTACATCTTCAAAATAGTTTTTAAATAACACTTATCAAACATGTTTTTTTTTCTTATTTCAGAAAATAGTTTTTGAAAACACTTTTTAGAAACTAAAAAACCAAATTAATCAAGTCTTAAGTGCTTGTTTGATAACAATTTTATAAAACTGTTTTTAATATTTTAATATTTAAAAACTAAAAAACTCGTTTGATTATTGTTTGCTTAGAAACAATTTTCGAAAATAGGTTTGATTTTTTAATTTTTAAAAACTAAAAAACAGGAACAAATATAAGTAGTTATATTTTTTATTTTCTATTTTTATTTTGAAAACTCAAAATACAATAAGAATATGCTATTTTTTATTTTTCATTAATGAAATTTCAGTAAATATAAATAAGTTTTTTCATTTTTACATTTTGAAAACAATGTTCAAATAACACTTGACGGACAAGTTTTTTTCTCTTCTTCTATAAAACAGTTTTTGAAAACTATTTTTGCAAACTTTTTTAAAAATTAAAAAATAAAACAAAACCAATTAATTTGCAATAAATTTAAAATTGACGAATTTAATAAATTTTAATTTATAAGATTAAAAAACAAAAAATACGTACAGTTTAACAGACAAAAACATAGGTAACAAAAAAAAAAAATACACACAAAAAGAAAAAAACAGACAAAAAAATTATTGACGAGTTACCATGTCCTGTGATCTAGAGATAGAAGATCTCACCAGCATGCTCTTGTTTGTCCACAAGTTTACTGGGTGTGAAAATATTAAAAATAATATCAACACACTCTTTAATAATTTTTGTAATATACTTTATTATAATTAAAATTTATAAAAATAATAAATTATGTATGTTCTATTTATTATTAATTGATTTTTTTTTAATTTTATAATTTTTAATAAATTTTATTATAGTAAAAGATATGTAAAAGAATGTGGTGTTAGTATTTCTAAGAAATTATTATTTAATTGTTTTACAATGCAATGTAATGGGTTGTCAAATTTAATTTCCGTTGCATGGTATTGGAAGACCGTAGGGTAACTAAATATTGTATTATATTAATGTTCCAGCAGTTTCATATATAAGAAACAGATGAGGAAAAGGGAAGCAGATTAGACAGTGTGGGAGGCAACCAGGCAAAAGCATGCAGTTTTATATTGAAAAAATAAATGTGCTATTGTATATGTTGTTCATGAATATATTCCTCTTCATTTTCAATGATTGAGGTGGTTGGTGCTGATGAATGGTTCGTTTTTTCATCATAACTTAAGGATATAGTTTCCTCCTCATCGTCTCTTCTAAAAGATCTCTAGAAAAAAATTGGTCATAATGCAAATCAATGTACACATTCAGAACTCCTGGGTTATTTTGGCTTCAAATTGTGTTGATATCATAATGCATAATTAATTCACTTCTATCTCTCCCTATTACTCAATAATGTCGTTAACCAATTATATCTACTCATCTATGTTTAGTCATCGTGTTTGTACTTGGGAAAGCTTTCAATGATTCTCGGATTAAATAAAAAATTAAGAGGTATCTCCCATGGACCAACTTCTTGTTTGGTGTATCAAAAGCTGTATTTCATTATTTCTTCCGTGTCATTATACTAGTGTTAAATAATCATACTTTATTTTCATTCTAACGGGAAGTTTAAACAAATTCAAATAACTCACAATTTTATAAATTTTTAATATTTGTATTTCATTAAAATTATGATACTTAAAATTATAAATTCATTTTTTAATTTTATTATTTATTAAAATATTAATTATTATAAATCAACTAAAGTTATTTTTTTAATATTCATAATACTTTACTTTATAAACAAGAAAAATTACATAACATAATTAATGATAATTTAATAATATTTAATGATATTTTATTCAAATAATATTTTAAATAACTTTGAGTATCACATACGATTGCTCTAACTGTGAGTTTTATAAAGAACTAAGTTTTTAAACTAAGTAATCTTATTAGCAACTTTAGTGGAAGATATATAATAGATGCCATAATAAATCATTTAATAGTGTATATATATTTTTTAAATAGCTTAATTATTATATTTTTAATCTTTGATTCATGCAAAATTTTATTCAAATTAAATTCTTTATCCCAAAACCAATAACTAAAAAACATCATAATGAATTATTTAATAATGTATATTTTTAAAAGAGTTTAATTGATATACAGTGTCAGTGTAAAAACTTTTACACTAATATTCAATCATAATTCTTCGTTCATGTTAAGTTTTACATTGACGCAGTATACAATTAAACTATTTTTAAAATTACTTAATTTTATTTTTATTCCTATGCTTTAATTCATGTAAGATTTTGTTCAAATCAAGTCATTTATCCCAAAAATATTCAAAATAAAATCAACGAAAGCGACTCGAAAGACTTTTTCTTTATATAATAATATATGTCACATGCACATAATCTTATAGAATTAACAATTGAATGTGTAAAATAATTAAGGAGTGGAGTGTTATCACTTATAAGCAATTTCTTGCTGATACACAGTATTGGTAAATCTATTCAAAATTCTGGGTAATATATAATGTAGAAGAAAGATTTAATAATTATTAATTGGGAAGTTAAATCAAAATTCTGGGTAATATATAATGTAGAAGAAAGATTTAATAATTATTAATTGGGAAGTTAAATCAACTAAGCAGCTCCAATAAATACAAGTTAGTTTACTGAAAAAGGTTGCTAATCAGAACTTCTTTCAAGGAATCTTTTTTTCTTTTTTTCTAATTTCACACCGGCATGTCGAAATGAAAGCGCTTTTAAGAGAAAGTGATTAATCATTAATAATGAAGGCACGGTTGAAACTGGTAGCCAACTGGGGCACTCACCAAACAGGGCAGAGTGGATAATTAAAAAAGGAAGGGTTATTATGGTAATTTGAGGACAACCCGGAGATTGCTACAAATATAGCTCTGTCTGTGTGACGCGGTCACTGTCACGCTTCGGCGCCTCCAATAGATTCTGTCAATTTTTTGAATTTCCCGTTATGCCCTCAACGGTTTCCCTTATTTCCAGCATGTTAGAAAATTGGTCACCCTGGTTGGGGTTGGAATAGGTATCCAAAGAGGAAGAAAAAAAAAACAATCTTTTTGATGCATTCCCTCTTTCGCACTCACGGTCACGGACTGATCACTCCCCTTTCTATTTTTATTCCCTCTGAGTCCCAAAGCTAAAGACTTTTTTCTAATATAGAAAAGTTCGTCCTTTTCTCACTGAACCCATTTTGGGTCTTTGATTGATTCTTTTGACACCCTTCGTGATTTGCAATCTGATTTTTGGCGAGAGCCCAATTGCTAGATTATTAGTCTCAGCTTCTCTGGTTGCTTTTCTCTTCTTTTCTTTTTTATTTCTTGCAAAACAATGAACACTTCAACGAGGTTGGATTCAGCCGTGTTTCAGCTCACACCCACTAGAACAAGGTAACAGATAATCATTTACAGGTTTTTGTAGCCTAACTTTGATTCTTCATCCTATCTGTTCTCCCCATAAATCAGGTTTGACTTGATTATAAATGTGGATGGAAAGAAAGAGAAGATTGCTTCAGGCTTGCTCAACCCATTTCTTTCCCATTTGAAGGCTGCTCAGAATCAGATGGACAAGGGTGGTTATTCAATTGTTCTTGAGCCGCCTGAGGGTAACAGTGATACCTCATGGTTTACCAAGGGAACTGTTGAAAGGTTTGACTTTTTAGTTTTTGGTTTGTTGTTGGGTACATCAGAGATTGAAAGTTTTGAATCCATTTGAATGTGCTTCTTAGAGATTATCATTGCTAGTACTGTATCCAGTGTTCAGCATGGTTCTTTACCGCCATTTTGGAAGTCCCTCTTCTGGTTGCTGTGATTAAGACCAATGTTCATATTATATTATATCTCTCTTATTTTACTTTTTCCGAAGCAAAGGAAAGTGCTTAGGAAATGGCAGTGAAACTATGCTTTGAAATTAACATGTATATTATGACCTGTAACTATAAGGAGGTTAGAGACTTAAAAGTTAGCCTGCTGGACTAATTTTCTCTGTTTTGTAGGTTTGTTCGCTTTGTGAGTACTCCTGAGATACTGGAACGAATATATACTGTAGAATCAGAAATCTTACAGATTGAAGAGGCAATTGCAATTCAAGGAAATAGTTCTTTAGGGATTGGCACTGTATGTACATTTCTATCATTACTCTATATGATTCATACCCTGCCATTTAGAAGTTTGTTTCACTGATCGAGTATTTGCACAGGTGGAAGAAAATCAAGGAAAACATGTTGAAAGCACTGAAGATACTTCTGAAAGAATAAGTATGGCTGTTGCAAGTTGTCACTATGTACAACTAACTTGTATTGAACAAATAAGGGTGTATTAAAGGCCCTGTTTTTATAATTGTTTGCAACTAACCAAACTTGCTACTTTTCACAGGCAAGAAGACTCACCAAGATACTAATGAGGAGAGAGCAATTGTACTTTACAAGGTTAGTAGGTCTTTAATAATTAATACCTGTTCTTTTATTGATTTTATTATTTTCTAATCAATCTGTGCGGTTATGTGCCAGCCTGATGAACAGCCACCTCAAACAAATGGAAGCACTACACCAGAAGGAAACTCAAAGTAAATTCTGTGTCCTTCAATTTGTACCCTTTTCTATGATCATCTCTGACTAGAAAATTCCAAAATCGTAATTTTAAAGAAAGTTGTTCATGATTAACTAGTAAAATTCTTCCATTTCAGACCTTGGATATTTGAAGTTCTATCATTTAGTTTTTCTCATAGCATATGCTTGCAGCTAATGAAGCAAAGATGTTACTGACAAGGATGGCTGCAATTGGAGTTACTTCGAAAAAAATTAATTAAAATTCTGATAAGTTTCCTTTAGTTTGAGCATATCTTTTAGGAGTAAGGCAGAAACAAAATTTTATGGTAAATCTTATATAAGCTTGGCTGTAAATTTATATTTGATATTTACCCTTGAGGATAATTCTTTATCAACCAGTATTGCAAGTAGCATGTTGGAAAGCTATTCGTTTTATTTATATATTTATGATTATTGAACAGGTATGCAAATGGAGATGATTTTTTTAATGCGTATATGATAGCTTAACCTTTTGGGGAACTGTTTCTACACTGATAAAATTTTCATCATTGCTCTGTTGAATTGAGCTTCTTGTATATAAATGCAATAAGTTTATTTATTAAGCTTCTTTGCACTCTTTGAAACAGATTGTTAATTCATATTCACTTGTCTATGTTGTATTAGAGTTCATCTTCTGAAAGTCCTAGAGACACGTAAATCAGCACTGCAAAAAGAGCAAGGCATGGCATTTGCTCGTGCTGTTGCTGCTGGTTTTGACATTGACTATATACCACCTTTGATGTCATTTGCTGAATGCTTTGGAGCATCTCGCATGAAGTAAGAAAACTTATTTTTTTGATAGATTGTTATGACCTTAGATATTTTTATTGAAATGTTGGGTTCTTCATCCATTGATCTGTAATGTACATATGGCCTGGACAATCTTGCTGATGCTCATTTTTGTAACATATCAGGGATGCATGCACAAAATTCAGGGATCTTTGGAGAAGAAAACATGAAACTGGACAATGGCTTGAAATTGAAGCTGCTGAAACGATGTCCAATCGCTCAGACTTCTCTCCATTAAATGTTTCTGGCATTATACTTCCCAATATGGCCTCTGCATCCCATACTGAAGTGGACTCTCTGAGTAATGGGAAAGCAAGTTCAGGTACCTGAAATTGCCAGCATATTGAGAACTTATGAATTTATGGATTGTGCAGGACTTAATGTATTTGCATTTTACACTTTCTTCTGCACATACACAGACATGAACATGTTTGGACAAAATACTATTCACAGCCCCCCCGCTGTTTTCTTTAATACAATAAACTGTTACTTCAAAATATCTTAATGGCCTTGAATAGTAATGGATTCTAAACAGGTAATGCCAATGCCTTGGACTACTAGAATCTGTCTCATAATCAAATCTGAATCAGACTTATCAGATACTTTGATCATTAAGCATATGCCAATTTTGATACTTCAGCTGCCTATCCGATTACCTATTTGGGAACCCTAGAAAAATGCTAGAATAAATGGCAGTGATTTATCTCTGAAAGTTATGAGACAGATAATATAAACGTACAAAACTAAAAATTCTTCTTTTCCTTTGTTATATGTTTAGTTAGCACAATCTTCTCAATTTCTTTTTAAGATAAAAAGTTTGGTTATTCTGCAAAATGATTTTTGTTTCGGCAGCTTCTTATTTCTTGACAAATTTGAATTACAGCATGAATAAAATGTTTGTGCATGATATTTATCTAGAAGAGAAGAGAATTTCCGTTTGGAACAGCAGTATATAGATATTCTGTCATAAGCAATGCAAATTGTTTCCTTGATAAAAATGAATTGCCACACATAATAAGTTTTGAAAGTTACCATACTAGTTTACATGTTCAAATTGTTACGCCATGACTTATAACTCTCTTTTCTCCTGGGAAGATAAAGGGTAGATTCCCCTTCTGAGTATTTTAAATGGTGATCCACCTTCCATGGCTTGCTATTTTCTTAATTAGAAATTTGTCTTGAGATTCTTGTTTACACATTTCCAGATGTGCCTCCAATGGACCACCAACCATCTGTAGGCAACCAAGACAATATTCAAGGTCAATTTCCACCCCATATGTTCCCTCCTTGGCCTATTCATTCTCCTCCTGGTACTGTACCAGTCTTTCAGCCATATCCAGTGCAAGGCATACCCTACTATCAAGCATATCCGGGAAACAGTCCATTTATGCAGTCAAATTATTCTCCTATGGAGGACCCCAGACTTATTGGTGGTCAAAATAATGGGCGCAGAAGGCATTCCATGGATAGTAGACATAGCAATACTGAATCAGAAATTCAGGATGAAATGGATATGGAGAGGGAAGGGTCACATACTGGAGATCGATGGAAGAAGGATCAACGATCAAGTAGACAGAAATCTGGCATGGTGGTCATTCGGAACATCAATTACATAACAAAGGCAGAAAATTCTGGCAGTGGATCATATTCAGATTCTGCCTCAGAAACCGATGAAGACAATAAGGAATCTGTGAAGACCTCAAAGAGAAGGGAATCTGGAAAAGAATCTTTGAAGAAATTGGATTCATTTGATAGGGAAGAAACAGAGCATGGGAAGGATGCAGATGGAGGCCACTGGCAAGCATTTCAAAGTTGTTTACTAAGAGATGTTGATGAAGATAGACATGCCATTGACCAAAATCAATTTGATCTGGAAAAGCCAAATGATATGAGAAGGAAAAAGCACATTGCTGGCAATGATCCTTTAGTTTTTAATGAGCGGGAAATGCATGAAGTTCAAGGAAGTTCTGCTATAGATATGCACAGTGTCAGCAGAGGATTGACTCACATGCCTAAGACATCCAATGATGATTTGTTGTTATCTGCCAGGGCTGGACAGTCTGGTGATGGTTGGTCTGGAGATGATGTACAATCTTTAGAAGTAAATGGAAAAAGGGGTGGTTATAGGAGGGCTGCCCGTGATGATTTCATAATTTCCAAGCAAGAAAGTAAATTTGGAAATGCTTACCCTTCCTCAAATATAGAAACTTCACTAGGTTATTCAAACAATAAACTAGAAAGGAAATTGTTTCATGATGTGAATGATGATTCCTACATATTAGAGCACAGATCAAATACAGGAAATGTTGAGAGAAATGCTATTGACATGGACTCTGAGATTCCAAAGGTGCAGCATAAGGAAGGAAAAACTTCTGATGAGATAAATTGTATCAATTATGAGCCAGATGAATTAAGCATGTTGCCTGAACGGGGAGCAGAGAGGGGATCAATGAGTTATGACCCTGCATTAGACTATGAAATGCAGGCCCAGGCTGGTGGTACTTTACAAAATAAGAACAAAGAGGGAGTCAATGACACCAAACCGGGGTCAAAGAAGTTTGATAAGGAGGCAAAGTCAAAACTTACCCCAAATAATTCTGATAAAAGAAAGACTGGTGGGCCAATAAGAAGAGGGAAGACTTCAAAACTTAATCCTTTGGATGAAGCACGGGCACGAGCTGAGAGCTTACGGAACTACAAAGCTAATCTCCAGAAAATGAAGAAAGAGAAGGTACACATATTTCATAGATCCTAGCCTTCCTTCCCACTTTCATGTTTCAGTTTCATAAAATGGATGTGAAATATTTAATCAAGATCAGCGATCTTGTATACAGTTCCTTAACATAGTGTTTTGTTTTTAGTGCATTTACATTTAGATTAAGAATGTGTTTGGCAAAACCAATGTTATCTATGGTGGATGGTGGTCCATGGCAGTTTACCAAAAAAACGCCATATGGTGACAGCAGATGGTGTTGTGGGAAATGGCAGATGCCATGATGGACTAAAAAGTAGTAATATTTTTATATATAAAGTTAAAAAACTACAAAATAAAATATAAAACATGAAATATAATTAAAAAAACAATGAAAGCAACACTAATAGTCTCATACATAACTAAAACAGTACAATGTTAAAAGTACCTAATATTTTTCAACTGAAAGCTGATAAAACATGATCTAGAATTCAAATTAACTAAAGTCATGAAACTTAAAACAAAAAAAAACAATTTCTGCTTTCCAAAACCTAAAACCTATTCATCTTCATTAACTCCAACATAATACTTATCTAAATTCTTCTCATTATCATAAAGAGAAGCATATCTTCTTCCTCATCTCCATTTGACTTGTCATTGTCAAAATGAGCTCTGATTGCTTCTTCTTTAGACTCCCCTTCCTCAAACTCCTCATCCTCAGCTTGTTGTTGAACTTGAACTTGCTTATTTTTTTCTAGTGCTTGCCTTTTAGATGTTTGGGCACCATCATTTGTTGGGTCCTTTCTTTTCTTGGTACACCTAGTATAGATCCTAGGCTTTCCAACCCCTGAAACTTCATACATAGTTGTCCAATTTAAACCTTCATCATTATCAAACACCAACTCATTTCCATCATCTGTAGCATCATCCATCTCTCCAATTAATCATTCGTTGCAAGCATCAATGTCATTGAGAGAAATTGGATGAATTTCATCTCTAACATTATATCTGTGGTTAAGTTGTTGGTTGTATTTAACATACATTAAGTCATGCAACTTCTGGTGCTCAAACCTATTTCTTTTTTTGGAGTGTATCTGAAACATATTACATAAGTAACATAAATAAATGTAGGTCAAATGAAACTTGACCATGAAATTTAAATAAAATAAAATCAGCTTGGGGAATTACTTGCTCAAATACACTCCAGTTCCTTTCACAGCCTGAGAAATTGCAAGTCAAGCTCAAAATCTTTATAGCTAGTTTCTGCAAATTCGGAGCATAGGAGCCATACATTCGCCACCAATAAGCTACAGAAAAGAGCATGACTTGTAAGTTTAGGGTTTGTAAAATTATAACTGCCATAGAATAAATTAGTAGAAGTTTCTTACTAGGAGAATGAGATTTTCTTTGATGCATAGCGTATTCATGTCCAAAAAGACCAACTTTAGTTTTGTAAAGAGGCAACTCATCAGAATTGCATGTTGGACATCTAATTTCGGAACCAACTTCTTAATGCATTCATATAACCCATTCGTGACTTCAAAATCAAACTTTATTTCCATGGGGTCATCAAAGAACTCTGGATTAAGAAAGTGGGCAGCTGCATGCAATGACCTATGAAGTTGATTTTATCAATAATAGCAAACACATCTTGGTATTTGCTTTCATGGTTGTTGAATGACCTCATGATGGTTTCTTTTGCCTTGTCCATAGCTTCATAAATATAGTCCATTGATGGTTTCCTTTCCCCATCAACAAGACGAAACACTTTTATAAGTGGTGCCATGACTTTAAGGGTATACACCACATTCTTCCAAAAAGAAGGCATGAGTGTCACTTTCATAGCTTCCTTCCCCTTAGCCTCTTTTGATAGCTTGTTTAGTTTCCATGCACCGGAAATAAACATAGTTTTAATATTGATTTTCTGAACATGGAGTCTTTCCAACGTAAGATAGGAAGTAGCAAATCTAGTCATTGCAGATTTCACCAACTCCTTCTTTGTAAAACTTCTCAACATGTTCAAAGTACTAGAATGTGCATAGATAAACCCAACTAGTGTCGTTGCCTTTCTAATTGTCTTCCTAACCAATGGAAGTTTCCCAATATCTTCAAGCATTAGATCAATGCAATGGGCTGCACAAGGGTCCAAAACAAGTGTGACCTTTTCTCCTCCAGCTTCTTACCAGCCAACACACAATTACTCTCATTATTAGTGATCACTTGCACAACATTTTGCTCTCTAACCTCCTCCACAACTGAATCAATTAACTCAAAAATTTTTTCTCCAGTTTTGACATAATCAAAAGCATCAACAGACTTAAAAAACATTGTCCTAGCTTGAAAGTTCACCAAGAAATTAATGATGCATCTTTGTTTCCTATCAGTCCATGCATCAGACATGATAGAACATCCATGCTTCACCCATAGCTCCCTATGACCTTTCATCAACTCTTCAGTATATTCCATCTCTTTCTTCAGGAGTGGAATTCTAATATCATGGTAACTAGGAATGGGCAAATGTGGTCCATATTGACTAATAGCAATTACCATATCTTCAAAACTCTTCAACTTAATAAGGTTGAATGCAATCCCAACTTGATACCAAAAGCGAACAATATATTGATGAACCTTCTCTATTAGTTTCTTGTCACATGCCTCCTTTATGTTCATTTGTCGCACTTTCTCCCTTTGTTTTTTATTAGCTGCTTGTAGTGGATTTATGTAAAACATGTCCATTGCCCCTATTCTAGTCATACTCTTTTTTATAGTAGCTACATCATTGTTAGAGTCCCCAAATTCATTTGGTTCATCTTCATCACATCCAATGGAAGCAAAGTCCATTTCTCTAATGTTGATAGGCAAATCAACTGAAGTTGCAGGAGTTGCTATAGACTTTTTATTGGTTAAAAGTCCCCAAAGTTCATCCTTTACATGTTGTGGACTTTTCTTACAAGCTGCCACGTTTCCTTTCTTCCCCATGATATGTTCCTTTGCTCTTGTTATTCCTCCTTTATAACTTTTTCACAGAAATTACAAACAACTGTTTTTGTGTCAGTTTCATTTCGTTAGTGACAGTATTTCCAACCGGGGTTTGTTCTAAAGCTAGCCCTTGAATTAGTTGGAGTTGGTGTTTCAACTATTGCAAAATTTGCTCAAAGGCTGTAGTGTACTAATATTAAAAAAAAAAAAAACAGAGTTACTCGTTAAGCAAACAGAGCAACTTATCCATAAATAACATAATCAATAATTTTTACTTAATGTAAAAATTATTTAAAAGATAAAAAAATTTTAAAAGATAAAAACAAAGGAGTAAAACTTTTAAAAAAATTGCGTTGTTGTTGCTGAGAAAGAGAAACAGAGGAAGAGAAATAGAAAAGAGAAACAAAGAAGTATGACACAAGGGAGAAGAGAAGATTGACCCAAGAAGGTCGCCGGATGTTTGCTCACCATTCGCTCGCTTTGGTTGCTGTTCGCTTCGTTTGCCTTCTCTGTCAGTGCGGAAGCTCGTGGGATGGAAGGTAAGATTTGAAGAAGAATGATGGGTATTTTAGGGTTAAGAGAGTTTAAAACTCTTGCGGGTAGGGTCAGGTCTGAGATCCAAAACTTTTTTTTTTTTAAAAAAAAAAATGTTGAATCCGCCATGGCCTGCGTTGTTGCCATGCACACAATGGCCATGGCGGCTGCCATGACCCACTATCCGGATGCCGAATCGCCACTGCCATTTCATTGCGTTTTGTTAAAAAAATGCTACGCGATTTCGCCATGGCACCACTATGGCCGCTTTTTAACAACAGTGGGCAAAACTAACTAAAAATTGAAAAAGACTAGTTAGTTATAAGTGTTTGATAAAACTAACTGAAAGTTGTAAAATGATAAATAAGGGTATAATTAATTTTTAGATCAATAATGATGTATTTAAAATAATTATAACATATTTTAATAATATAAAACTTCTTAATATAAATTGATTACATATTTAAATTATAATTTTATATAATTACATATTTAAATTATAAATTTCTATAATCAAATATTTAAATTATAAATTACTATAATTATATATTTAAATTATATATTTTAATAATTAAATATTTAAGTTTTAAATTACTATAATTACATATTTAAATTATAATTTTCTATAGTTACGTATTTAAATTATACATTACTATAATTACATATCTAAATTATATTTTTCTATAATTAAATTTTAAATTATTATTATTACATTTAAATTATAAATTTCTTTAATTTACATATTTTAATAATCTTAATATTAGGTAATTAAATATTCAAATTATAAAAATTGTATTATAAAGTTGTGATGTGTAAGTAGAGAGAAACAGTGGAGGACCATTAAGTAATGAAGGGTAAATTTGTAAAAAAGAAAAACAACAGCTAGTAGCTGAAATGAGAGATTTTAAAAAAATGCTAATTGAGTAATTTTTAGAAAAACCTAGTAGCTAATAGCTTTTTCCTTACCAAATGGAGCTAAAACTATTTGAGTCACCATTTTAATTAGCTTTTAAGCTACTTTAAATGGAAAACCAAACACACTCTGATTGGAAAATTATGTCTTTAGGGCCCTTCATCTTTGGGACATATCTCGAGTGAGCGTAAGAGGTCAAGGGAGTAAATTTTAGTTCTACACAAATGTACATTGATGGTTGAGATTATTTTAATTGGTTTTGTTCATAGTTATTAGTTTCTTACAATTCACAAATTGATTTTTCGATTAGATGCGATTTGATTATCTATTGATACGTATATTAAGATGTATCTAAAGACTAAAGTGATTTTGTATCTTATGATACATGGATGAATCATTTGAATTTTACTATTCACATTATTCAACAATTTATGTAGATTCATTATTATTTGTTTTCTTTTACCAACTCTCATAAAAAAATTGAGATGTCAAATAAGTTTAAATCCTTAAATAAAAAAGGAATTTAAACAACATTACTAAATTTATCCTATTTTATTATTTGACTATTTTATTTGTTGCTCTTCATTTAATGCACACTATTTAGCTATTTAATTGATTTGTTTCCATCCTTTTAAAATAAATACTTCACAAACTCATATATAACTAATTGTTTTGTTTTATATGAATTTTAGTTAAGTTGTTTTATGATAATGTTAACCATTATAGATTAGATATTATTATCTGATTTATAGTAATTAGGGATTTACTCTTTATTAGCTATTACTAGATAGATCTTAGTTTTTATTAAAGAGATCCTATGTAATCAATAGGATCCTATTTGTTCATTGTTATAAATAAAGACATTATGTGGTCAACTAGGATACATTTACATGACCATCATCAGAGATTTGTGACCTTTTCAACCAATAAATCTTAGATCTTTATTCCGTCAATATACGCTACTTCATCCACAATGTCTTGTAAGAACCACCAACACTCTCACGCTACTTCTTGGAGGTCACTCCTAGAGACTTTTCTCTTATTTTTCCACCTCATGGGGTACTTCTTCTGCCTGCCTTAGGGCGTACTTTATTTGCAAATAAACAATACCCATGGCCATTGCAGACCTTGTACTTTATTTGCAAATAAACAATACCCATGGCCATTGCAGACCTTCGTTGGCTGTCGCCAAACCATTTTTATCCGGCACAACCACACGATTGGAACCACCTTTCATTTTATTCTTATTATATCTACCACATCTTTAACAAGCTTGGTTCATATCATATATATGTTCTAACTTGAGGGAGAGTGTTATAGATTAGATATTATTCCCTTATTTATTGTAATTTGGGATTTATTCATTATTACTTTTATTATGTATTATTAGATTGATCTTAATCATTACTAGAGAGATCTTATGTTAACCGTAATTCTATTGTGTGGTCATCTAAGATACACATTTACATTAACTATTACTATTTAATAAACAATTTATAACTAATAATTTTATCATAAATCTTACTATTCATAACATGATTCGATTCATGGTTCAAAAAATAAACTTTTCGGTATACAATTTATATCCCGATTTAACTAGCACAGTTTACTCTTAACAATTTATTCAGATGGATCTTGATATTTTATAGCCCAGGGCAAAATAATACATAAACCCCTTTTATATATAAGTATTCTAAATTGTAAACATATATGTAGGGATTTTCATAAACTTTTCCAGTTCAGTAAAAACTTAAAAAAAAAAAAAATACTGAATCGAGAGGTTGAAAAACACAAGTTTTTTGAAACATACACCACAAACTATCCCCATTTGGAATTCAAGAAGATGAACACAAATGAATTAATTAATTGAAAATGTTTTAAGGCTTCACCCCTCAGGACTAGGCCTAGGCTTGGCCTTAATCCATTTAAATATATGATTGAGGTTTGCAATTCTCATCTATTACTCTATATGCTTGCTGTTAATCTGTTATTCAACGTTGTTTATTTCCCTTCATTTATAATGATGATCAGGAAGAGGAAGAGATAAAACGCCTAGAGGCCTTAAAGATGGAGAGGCAAAAGAGGATTGCTGCCAAGAGTGGCTCAATCACTGGACAATCACCATCACAGCCAACTAAGAAACAACTTCCAACAAAACCTTTACCAAGCTCTCATAAAGGGTCAAAATTTAGTGATTCAGAGCCAGGAGCATCCTCACCCCTTCAAAGATTCCCGGTCAGAACTGCATCCGTTGGATCTAATGATTCTTTGAAAACCTCAAAAACCAGCAGCAGATTGATTACTAGAAGCCACTTGGATAATAACAAACTGAGTCGGTCAGTGTCTTCTTTGCCTGAATCTAATCTAGAGAAGGATGATAGCACAACTGATACTAAGGCATCAATGGCAAGGATCAGACGATTGTCAGAACCTAAAATGAGTAACATTAGTCAGACGCCCTCAGTTAAAGCACATGGCACTGGAACGATATCAAAGACTAAAGTAGCTGATGGACCTGAGAGCAAAAAGATTTCTGCTATTGTGAGTCATGATAAAAGCAAGACAGCAGCTCTCCCAGAACTGAAAATCAGAACATCCAAAGACGTTCCTCAGAACAGATCAGCAGTTAAAGAGAAGGTGCATAAGTTGAATGATAACAAGTCTTCTGTGAATTCACAAGGTTCCATGTCAAAGAAAAATGAAATTGGTACTTCATCCAATGATGATGGAGATGACAATCCTGTAGTTGAGAAGACTGTTGTGATGCTTCAGCATGAGAAACCTTGTGCCCCTCCTATTCATAATTCAGAAGAAAAATTTGGGATACCAAAGAAACAATTTGAGAATGATGAAGTGATGGAAAAAACAGAGGCAGCATCCAATTATGATGCTATTCGTGCTCCTGTTTCACCATTAAGCATGGATATGATAGATAAAGAAACCTCAGAGAGCCAATCACACCTGCAACCCATATCTACTGAGGTACCTATTGGTGGCTTTGATGATTGTTTAACTGCCTTGTTATTTCATACTCTTGTAAAGTGTATCAAAAACTTTTTCATGAACATGATAATGTGTATGAGAACAAATGTTCTGCTGCTGACAATACACCCCCTTTCAAGTAAATATGAATATTGCAGTAACCTTTTCCTGCCATCTATTGTTATTATATGAAACTTGGAAATTGCACCACGTATGTTATGTTTCCTATAAGCTGTTTTACTTGCACAAGGATGTAGTTCCAATTTTATGTGCTTATTACAAATTGTGGAAATAGCATCATAATGCCAAAATTTGGTCCACAATATGACGATGGCTTAAGGCATGAGTCTTCAATTCTATGATAATCAGAAATTTGCTGATAATTGATTATTAAATTTCTGCAATGTGTTATTTCTAATCATGGGCCAGGAATTTTAATTTGATTTTAGACATGTTCATATATTTTGTCCAAATTCTAAATGGATGGGATAATTTCTTAGTTCGTCAGCTAATTTGAATATAATATCATCCAAAATCAGGTCAGAGTGGATGATAATACTGATAAAGAACCTACAAGATCTTCAAGTCTTTCTATTGCCGGGGAAACATATCAGGCCCCATATGCTCGAGTTTCTTCTATGGAGGATCCTAGTACAAGAAATTGTGAGTATGCTAAAGCCTCCATCACAAGTTTTGAGACTGCAGTAATTGGTCTGGAGACTGTTAAAGCACATGTGTCTAACATTGGGAACTCAGAACTTGAGAAGATTCCTGAAGCAGTTGAGAAGCCTCAGGTAAAGGAATCATCAGCCAAAGGGTTTAAACGATTTCTTAAGTTTGGAAAAAAGAGTCACAGTTCAGCTGCTGAACGCAACACAGAATCAGATAATATCAGCATTGATGGTGAGGCAGATGATGCAAGAAGTAATGGTTCTTCTAATGAAGGTAATTTGCTCGTAGCTATCAACATAACAAATTAGTGAAATTAGTGTCTAGATATTGCTACTTCGCTGCAATACTTTCTGATATATGCTATACTAACACTTCGAGGGCATCGAGTTTAGCAATAGTGTTGAATGCTTATACTATTCTCTACTAAATACACAACTCTGACATGTTTTCCGAAGGACAAACCTATAATAACTTTCTAATACAAAATTAATTGTAACTTCAAATCAGATTTTGGCCTATTAAAATAACCCCGCATACTCTCTTTTTCCTTTAAAGGGTCTGCATTAAAAAAAAAAAAAATTAGAAAGAAAGGTCTTCAGCAAATTACAACAATACTTCCTTAACTTTTATCAAAATACACAGAACTCCACTTTTTTTTTTAATTTTAGTACACTCACCTCTTTCTAAGTTTAAAAACATTACGCTAACACCCCATATATTGTTGAAAATATTACACTAGCAATTTTCTCAAACTTACACTAACACCTCTTTAGGAGTGCGAAAGGAATGGTTAAAAAGGCAAGGGGTGCATATGTAACTGCACTAAACTTTAGGAGGTGTTGTTGTAATTTACTCAAAGGTTTTATATGAGCTTTTATGAACAGAACTAAGATATGGTTTTGAAGATTCAAGATTATGACATTACAATGTAACATCTCATTAGTCTTTTTTTTTTTTGGTAATTAATTATACAATTAAGTTTCCTCTCACACTGCAGAATGATCTTGTATTAACATTCAGAAATGAAATTGAGATCTCTCTAGAACTTTTAGGTATACTTAGTTACTTACTTCTGTTGACTTAACTAACCTGGGTCCTAACATTCAGGAATTACTTTAGTTTTCCTAGAAATTCAAACTGTACAATTAGAGTTAAGAGAGTAAATTGAACATGTATAACTGTAATTAATAAATGTCAATTGCCTAACAATTCATTGATATACTTATAACTGATGGTCGATGCCCAGGCTAAAGTGTATTACTATACTATATAACCAGTGTTTTAGAAGAGCTAGATCTTGTTGTATTCTTCATATACACGTGTTTGCTCTTTTTTATAAGAGAAATGGCTTTATGGTTTCAACTTTCAAATGTTTGAAGTTCTCCAAATTTTATTTTTTATATATGTACTTAAGCTTACCACCATATTTCCATGTCATCTTCAGTTTATACTTTAAAGAACTTGATTTCTCAAGATGAAACTCCTACTGCCAGCACAACTCAACAAAAGTGTAAGCACTTATTGCATCCTAAACATTCTTTATTTACCCGTACCCTCGTCGCTAATCATCTAGATTCCTCTTCTGAATATGGACTTAGCAAACTTATTGTTGTGCAGCTTCTCGCTCTTTCTCCTTGTTATCACCATTTCGAAGCAAGAACAGTGAAAAAAAGATAATGATGGCTTGATAGAGTAGATGCTGTTATGGTAAGATGGATGCCGTGACAAGCTAAAGTGCTAGAAAAGAAGACTTGATTCTTTTCATCTTTTTCAAGTGTCATGAGTTATTGTCTAGCTAGAAAAGAATACTTAGTGTTGCTATCAAATTGGTCTTTGTATATTTGTTTTTGGTTGTGCATATGCCAAGTGATTTGTATATTTTTACTGATCCTGGATTTCATTTCACATTATTATATATCTCTGGATTAAGGAGGATTTTTTTCTATCTGCATTTACTGGAACTAGGATGGTGGTTCAATTATTAGAGCTGACAAGGTTTGAGCAATGTAGCATTCCTTGATATTTTTATTTTATTTTTAATAATTTTTAATCAATAATAAGAATTGAAGCGAACTGCCATTTTAATATTTGAAAACTATAAGCATTTGTGCTTAGGTTCTGAAAGAAAAAATTAGACAGATTAGTGCATGATGTTTTTGTACAGATTGGTTCCTAGTATACCAGAAAAATAATTAGATATTAATTTGTTTAAATTTTTTTTTTCCGATCTGAGAGTTAACATCTATAGCTTTGAAGACTAGAATGATACTTTACTCGGAAAAATTTATCAAAAAAGTATATTATAGATTGTGTTATTTAATATTTCTCAAAAAAATATAATTCCTATTTTTGTTTTTACACGCAATTGAGTTGTCTTTTTTTCACACTTTGGTGGGTTCATCAATTCTTCTATCCTGAGGAGTGTGGACACCTAAGAAACTTCAAAGTTTATTGTTGTAATCTTAAAATAAAGAAATGATTGCACAAGCAATCCTGAAGAAATTAGTGTAACTTGAATAAGGTTGAGATCTGCCGATTTTTTTTTGACAGAATTTGTCAATTTTTTAGGAAGAATAAATCCTGTGAACCATCCGTAGGAAATATTCATAGAAAATATAAAGGCATATTTTTAATAATCTGCTTACTTTCAAAAGTCTCTAAAATTTTAATTATAATCTATTTATTTCCAAATAGAATAATTCAAATACAATAATATATTCTGTATAAATATTGAAATAATTTTCTAAGGATAAACATGAAGGACGTGATGACTTGTGGCTAATTGAGTTGTGACCTGAATCGGTTGCGTTTCTTTTATTTTATTTTATTTGTGGTCCTATTGGCGTTAGGAGTTGGGATGGCCATATGAGTGAGCACAAGCTAATTTGAGAGCATACCCACAAGATTTATTCATCTTTCCAAAGAAGACATTCAATTCCATTGTAACACCCTACAGCTAATTAACTTCTTTTAGTGCTTTAACCTTTGTATGCGCACATAATTAAGATGCGTCAAAATCAACCCGTGTTTTGATATAATTGAAATTATTGATATGAGAAGATAATCAAGATGAGTTAAAAATCTTACATTTAATATTCAACGTCGAGGAGAATTTTTTTTTTCTCATTTTATTTTAATGTGAAAAAGGAAAAGGTTACTTATGCAAATATTTAAAGAACAGCCAGTGCATAAATTATATTTGAATGCGAATCTAAGAGTCAAAGTAAGTTTGATAACGTGCAATCTAATCTAATGTGTATGAGCTAATAACTTACTTAACTAATGCTTTTGTTTTAGAAAAAATTATTCCTGCTTTTTTATGGAGTGATGTGAATGGTATCTTAACTAGGATTGTGAGAAAAACCTAAAAGCGGGTATACTGGACTCCAAGGTGTGTATATGTAGTGGTCTCAAAAAGGAAAGTATCATGTACGGGATATTCCTTCTCAATTTAAATAAATGTATTGGCACAAAGATTAAGGTTACCGGTGTTGCTATTCTAGTTCTAAACATTTGAAAAGAGCATGATTTTAAAATACACACATTATATTTCTATTATTTTAAAAAAAACGTTTTTTTATTTGTTAGTCATAATTTAATTGTATATAATCAGTTCAATAAACGCAATGGGGGGTGGGGGAGAAAAGGTTTTAACCTTGTATCTATTTCTCCTACACTCTCGGGGTATGTATTTAATTACAACATTTTATAAATATGATTTTTATAGTATTAATTAATAAAGTCAATAAACTTATCATACGAGAAGGAAAGGATTATGATTGAATAATGTATAAGTATTAAATTCATTTTAACTATGCTCGAAAATATAAATAATTTTATATATTTCATTATATTAATTACATTCTAATGTTTGAGCTCATTAAAAAAGGACAATAAAGAATAAATACAAATGAGAAAATAAAGATAACACCAAATAAAATAACCTTAAGATATTTTCTCCTAATAACTAAAGATTATTTGCAGCATTCCTCTTTAATTTGGTAAATGAATATCTATCATTCCTAACTTGCCTACAAAATCATGAAATCTAATAATGGGAAGGTCCATAAAGGAGATATTTGTTATTCTAGAGTCCTGTTGGGACATAATTTGTAACCACTAAACCTCTGTCTATGTTATCTTTTATGAAATGTCTATCAACTTCATTATGTTTGGTGTTGTCATGTTGTAAAGGATTATGGGCAACGCTAATGGTAAACTTGTTGTCACAGAACAATTCCAAAGGGATGTTTGTCTTGATTTTGACATCATCAAGGATTGTTTTCATCTAGAGTCTTTCACACATACCTTGAGCGAGAGTTCAATACTTAGCTTCTGTATAGAGTGGGACACTTTATCCTGCTTTTTTGCTTCTCTAAGTAAGCTTTTCCAAGAAACACACAGAAGCCAGAAGTAGATTTTCTATCATTGACAAAAACCTGCATAGTCAGAATCAGTATCAATTTTCAAGGTCAATGTGTCTTCCTTTCTTAACAGTAACCTTTTTCCTAGGCTTGACTTCAAGTACGATAGAATTCTATCAACTACTTGCATGTGTCTCTCTCTAGGTCATGCATAAATTGGCTTACCACACTAATTTCTTATTGCATAAGTTATGTGATAGGTAAATCAATTTTCCTACCAATCTCTATTATCAGGCTTTATCTATAAGAGAATTTTCTTCACTTTTAATTTTATAATTTTGTTCAATAGGTACTGTTTAGGTTTTATATCCCTGTTTTCTTGTTTCTTTGAGGAGATCAATATCATATTTTCTTTTTTTATATAAAGATTCCTTTCTTGGAGTAGGCAATCTCTATTTTAAGGAAGTATTTGAGTTTTCCCAGGTTTTTCATTTCAAATTATGATGCTAATAATTTCCTAAATTATCTATTTTTACGTAGGTAAAATAGAGCAATTATCCTAATTCCTTTTCATTTAAGGTCTTGTTTCCCCTAATTTCACTTAAAATTAGATTCAATTAGGAAATTAGACCTAGGTTTACACTTATGCATAGTTCGCCTTTATTTTCTTATTTTTCTTTGTTCTAAGACAAGTTTTGAGAAAGATCAAAGAAATGTCATAGGATTTAGGTTTATTGGTGTTGTAGCAGGCGTTCAATGCTTGTAATGTGGGCACCCATGCTTAAACATAATTAGGCACCAAGTTTCTTGCTACACCTAACAGTTACTTTGTCACCGTTGGGCGGTGATGCTTCGATCTGAATGCTATTTAAGGGTGTCTTTTTTTTTAAAAGAGGTTACACACCTTACTGACTTAGGGCACACTTCAGACTCGTTCTTCGTCTATTCTCCACCTTCATCCACCTTGATGGTTTGGTTATGCTTTTCATTTGTTAGGGTTTGATGTAAGCAAATTTGAACACTTTTGTATTTTTGTTCTTTCTATCAAAGTTTATTATTCATTATTGGTGTTCTTCTTTACACTATGTTTATTTGTTTATCTTTCGCAAATTTTACTTGTTAAATGAGTTCGAAAGAGGATTTTGGCTTGTAAAATAAGAAGAGCTCCTAATGGGGTTTATTGCTTAGGAGAGAGTAAAAGTCATTGATCATATTAAGCTCCTTTTCTTAATGTCAGTTATTTGACTTTAGATTATGCAATGAATCGATAGTATATCTCAAATAGTTTAGTTCCTTGCTTGCAAGAGATTAAAGTTAAGAATACTTTTATGAGTGATGAACAATGAGTAGTAAATGATGGTTTTAAGTTCATTTATGCATTTGAGCGATGATTTAGTGAAATCAAGACCTAACAAAATCTACATTTATGTAACCATTTACTTTATTTATTTATGCTTTTATTTACTTTCTATTTTAGTAGTTGTTAGTATAAATTTTCATCCTTTTCATTTGTACACATGTTGTTGAGGAGTATTTACACATGTTGGTTCATGGAAAATACAATTATGAGATAGAAATTCTAAAAACTCATGATTCACATATTCAGTTTCATTATTTGACCTAATTCTTTTACATTTCCCAAATTGATTTTGAACAAGATAGAAAAAATTAATAAAGATTTTATAGACCTCAGATTTACTTTTCATAATGTATGTTTATGTGACACAGGTATAATTGTCAATAAAAGTAACAAACCATTTTGCAATAGATATAAATTCTAAGATAGGACTCCAAACATTAGAAACAATTAAGTCAAATGAAAAACTACTTTTATTCTTATCAATGGGATAAGATGCAAGATGGTGTTTTGACAATTAACAGACATCACATTTGAATATCTCAATAGAGTCCTTGGTAAACAAATGACGAAACAAAGATTTTAGTAGGTTGAACAGAGGATGTCCAAGTATTTTATGATGAAGTCGTATTTGGAAGTATGCCCATGTAGTTGATATAGCTTGTTGACTGCTAAGAATTTAATTATTTTTATCATTGGATCCCAATAGGTACAACTCACTCTGCTTTTTAGCAAGCAAAATCATCTTCATTGCAAGGCCCTAAAAGGCATAGTGAGAAGAAAAAAACATTACTAAGCAATTCAAATCTTTAGTGAGTTTGTGTACAAAAATGAGACTATTGGTTAGTTTTGGAAAATGTAAAACATGTTTGAACACAACAGAAAAACATAATCCTATGTTGTCAAATCCACTTATGGGTATACTATCCTTGTTCACAACTATAATGAGTTGCTTTCTAGTAGTTTTGGTATATGAGTTGAAGTACTACAAGAAGGGAGTCGTGTGGTTTATTGTCCTTGAATAAAGAATCCAAGTTCCCTAAAACAAAGGGCTGATGATATTAAAGGAAATTTTACCTTTTATGGATCAGGTACATGAGTTAGGGGGCTTACTCATGGATTCAATCATTGCTCATGAATTCAATAATTGTTCTAAGATGATCAAACTCATCTTTGTAGGCTTGCAAGTTAGCCATTGTAGGGTATCACAAACTACTAAAGTTGAGAGGACATGTGTTTTTTTTTTTTCAAATCTATGAAAAATGGGGCAACCTAGGACTACATCACCCCTTGGAACGGACTTGGGAGGCTTCGATTACCTTGTTTATGGCAGCAACTATGAGTGGATCTCGCCAAAATGGAGTGCATGTGCTTCACGCATTGGCGTAGCAGCAAAAATCATGATGATGAATTTGGAGATGTGACTTTCAATGTTTTGTTCGTCATAGTAGAATGCACTTTTCTAGTCTAACACTCACCTTAACAACGATCGAGGAAGGGGGGTGCATCCTTATTTTACTGTTTGTGCAGAAGAAGAACAAAGATCCTACACATATTAGAAATTATGAAATTGGGCTAACTCAATATGTTAGGAAGCAAAGGGGTTTATTCTACACTACTCCTACAATCTACCATTAAAGAGTCATAAAGAAAATAAAAATGTAAACTTTGATATTTTTCCTTCGTATCCATTTCATCTCCCATACAAGATTATATAGAGCTAATCACTTAACAAACTTATTCTAAAATATAGTTGAGTCAGCACACTAGTCTATATTAAAATGGTTTGGGCCTCCACGATCCTATCATTATCAACCCCATCAAAACCAACCTTGTCTTCAAGGTTGTAGAATTTTGTTGAAATTAAAACAATTGGTTCCTTGAGAGAAAAAAGCAATGGAACAAAGATATTGCCACCATGGTGAGTGCTAAAAGCATACCTACTCTAATGATTTCTTCTAGTTGAGAGGCTTCTATAGAAAATGCCAAAATTGCAACCGCAACACCTGTAACTACTGTACCTTTAACAAGAACCAAAGTTGTCTTATTTATATCAGAAAAAATTGCAGCAACTCATCCCTTGCCATAGACGTAAAAATTTGTGGTTGTGGAAATATCTCACCTAACAACACAAAGAAAAGAGCCATGAAAGGACCAACATTAATTATATAACTAGCCCATTGCATCCCTTGATCAGAAAATGCAAATGATATTCGAGTATCTAGATCAATTGCATAATAAGGTGCTAAGCCAATGGACGCCATCATGTATATGTCACAACAAATAAACAATGCACCACCTATACCAAGGGGTAAACTCACTGAGAATTTTTCACCTTTTTAGCAATGCTGGCAACTGCATCAAAACCAAAGTGTTGAAATAAAATTCTTTTTTTTAGTAAGTAATCAATCAACCTATTGTGGTATGCCCCACCTTTCCTATTTACTGTGGCTAATCCTCTTGAAAAACTTATGCACAACAAGATTGAGAATCATGAAAAACTTAATTCTCTCATGCCATTATTTGCAACAATTTTGTGGACTTTACCCTCAACATGGTACATAGCCTTCACCCTATAAAAAATCAACCCTTTTGGAAACACCTTTTCTTTTTCAATCCCCTTGTGTCAAAACGCGTTGTGGTCTCCTCTGCACCATGGGTTTTCCATTGCACATTGTGAAGTTTATGGGATTTACGAGTGTGTTTGTAAGTTTGATGACGGTGATGCAAACAACGTTCGAAAATACAATTGTGACCAAGGAGGACATGTGGGGCAAGGATGATGATGAGTTAAGCTAGACTGAACACAAGCACAAACATTACAATGATGAAGAACCAGACCGCTCTGAAGACATGGAGCTTTGCAAAATTGATGCCTTTGTGGACGTGTTTGTGGAGCAAGATGGCAACGCAAACGAGAGTGTGAGGGATGATAACAACGATGAGAACGAGGTTGCGGTAGACGATGACATCGAAGTGGAAGTGTTTGCGAAGGAGAGTAAGAATTACAGTGGTGCCAAAACTCCTCAAACAATATCTCATGCTTTGTTGGTGACTATTGCTTCACTAAAGCATGCACGGTAGCCAACTTCTCTTCCACAAGAGTTGTTACTGCCATTGATGTCATCTTGGAGGGTTCTTGAGCATTCTGTGAAAGAGGAATGGATGGTGTAATGGTTGATGTTTGGGTAACGGAAGCGAATGAGTTACTGAGTAGTATATTTGCTTAAATACTACAGGAATGTGAAGAGACATTTGACATTAATGGGAAAATATTGTGAGGAAAGGCTGAGGATGTAGTTGTACCTTCAGTTGCAATAGTTTGGGTGAAGTAATGACTGTGTAATTGTTGATTGAATCTTTAGGAAGAGTTAGGTATACATGGTTGCGTGTTAGGTTTTGGTTTGCAAGGGGAGATGAATGTGAGTTGTAAGATTGGTTTGGAGAAATAAGGTTGAAGCATGGTGTGAATAGAAAAGAAAATGGGTTGGAATGGCAAGGGTAATAGTTTAATGAAAAATGTTGTTGTAGGTTTGAAATTTAAGAGTCCTATGAAGGTGCTGACCATTGTGGCCAAGATAGGGGTTGTGGCAATAAATATTGTGGTAGATGTGTCGGTGGTGGCGACATGCACCATTAATCAAAATAGTGGTGGTCATGATGGAAAGGCGGAGATCGAACTATGAAAACACCATTTGTTAGGAAGCAAAGAAGTCCATTCTACATTACTCCTACAATCTACCATTAAAAAACTATAAAGATAAAAATGTAAACTTTGATATTTTTCCTTCATATCCATTTCATCTCCCATACAAGATTATATAGAACTAACAACATAACAAACTTATCTTAGAATATAGCTGAATCACCACACTAGCCCATATTAAAATGGTTTATGCTTCCATGATCCTGTCACAATATCACAAAACTAACTTGTAAATTAAGGTTTGCATCTCACTTATATATTATTGTTTGGTCATATTACTAGTCTATGTGAGATCTCCAACAAACCCTCTCAAGCCGATGACTAGACATTTCAAGCGTGAAGTTTAACATTTAAATGTGGTTTGATTGTGGGTGACATAACAAATTGCTAGAACAAACTCTCTTATACCAACTTTCACTACACTAAAAAAATAGAAATAATTTTATATATTTCGTTCATATCAATTACATTTTCAACTCACCAAAAAAGAAAATAAAAACTAAATACAAATAAAAAAAAAATCAAATAAAATAACATTAACATATTTTTAAATAATAACTAAAGACTATTTCTAACAAATTATTTCAAATATTCCACGAGAACTATTTTCTTTTATAAAATTGAAGTCAAATGAGATGGGTAATTAATAATGACGAAGGTACTGGACCAAGAAATGTCTTATGACTATATAACCAATAATGGTCGAACAAGGGTCAGTGCTCTATGGCATACAAAATTTTCGATGCACTGATCGCACTGTATAAGGAAGCATATTTCTCTCCACTATATTAGCATGGGATACGGTAAGGTCTAAGGTGTCAGTCAAAGCGAATGATTATACATGAGATTCTGCTTTTGCTCATCCTAATTAGAGCTTCCTTTGCCAAGCATTCAGCTGCTTCCTGTGGATCCTCTATGTGACTGATCAGATTCACAGCCTCTTGGTTTTGCATCACCTACAGATATGTGGAGATTCACTTATAAGTTTGTTTTTCTTATTCCCAATAAATGATTATAATTAAGTATTGAATACTCTTATGTGAAAATCTCTCATTCTAATTAATTGAAGGAATATGTGGCTCAAGATTATGAAATTGCGGTTTCATGTGGAGCCAAATTTGTACAGTAATATGTAATAGTTTATATTGCAGCTCACCTCCCATATGCCATTGCTTGCTAGTATCAAGAATTCTGTATCAGAATCAATCCTTTCACTTCTAACGACAAGATCAGAGCCTCTAGAATGCTTTGCACCTACTGCATTTCCTGATTGACATTCTAGCATGAGTCCTTTGTGAACACATGTAGAGTATACACTGTGAGATGTGTGAATAAAAAACGTGTGCCACTTAATGATTAAAGAAAGCAAACTGTGATAACATACATTCTGGTTTCATTTCTTCTATCAGTTAATGACACTTATTAAGTATAACATCTCATGAGTAGGAATGACTTTTTTCCTAACAGAGTGTGAAAGCATAGAAAAATTAAGGAAAGATAGTGGTTTTGCAAAAAAAAACTGAAAATGGTGTAGGATTGCCCAAATCGCCACATGAGTTGGCGGGTTGGGACTCGTTGCAGAGATTCCTCTCGAAACCAGTAACTAGGTTGTCGGTTTGGGCCTGTTACAGAGATTCTGTGAAAATTTTAGGTATTCCTAAACCGCCAACTGAAATGACGATTTGGACTTTTTATGCACATGCAACGTAAACTAAGGTTTAGGGTTGTTTAAAAGAAAAAATAAAGATTTAATAAAAAATTGTATACTATCAAATATAATTACAACCTATTGTAATTAAGACATTTATTTAATAAACTTATTCTTTATGATTTGTAAGGTTTTCCTAACACACAACACTCGGTCCTTGTTACTTTTCCAAACATTTTGTGACACATGCATCAAGTGTATGGTCAACAACGAAGGATTTCTAGGTCCTTGATGGACAATGCGACCTTGTATCATTCTTTAATTACCTGGATATAGAGGTTAAAGGAAACCTTATATACACTGATTTCATATCTTTTTATATATTTAATTGATATTCATTGATACTTTAGATTAAATATTGCATTTCAGCTTTTTAATTTTTTAAAATGTTTAGGATTTAAGGTTAACTAAATAACAAATTTTCTTAATTCTCAATAGGAGTATATCTAAAAAATAAACACTAAATAACAAAACTATTTACCAATTATTACACATTGTTGTGGTGTTCACTTTCTAAACACATACAAAATTTCATAATAAATAAAAAAAGTAGACATTATTATAGTTTTATTCTTTATTTTTTTAAAACATATAGTTTTAAAAAAAATATTGGTCCTTTTATAAGTCATTTACTAAATTCATTAATAAATTTTATTTCTCTCAAATTTTAAAATATTAAACATTATTTTATTTATCATTTTTCAAAATTATTAAATGGGATAAAATTAGTATTTTAATAAAAAAAACAAATTGACTAATATAACTAATATATTTTTTTAATATTTTATTAGTATGTAGTATTAAATTTGACAAAAGAAAATGTATTTTTTTAAATTTATGCAAACGAGAGCTCTTTTATTATATACGGATAAACTAAATTTTTAGTACATGATTCTTTTTTTAATTTCTGTTTTTGGTACATAAATTTTTCCTTCCAAGATTAATGTTTTTCAACTTTTTTTTTCTTATTTTAATGGAAAGATAGACAAAATGGACTAAAAATTATACTTCAGCTGATCAATGAAAAATTTATATTTCAAAAGAGAAATAAAAAAAAAATTATGTAATGACAAGCATAATTTACTGTATATTTATAATTACTTAAAATAGACAAAATTAAACACAAATAAAAAGGCTTATATCCTTTTTCTTTAATAGCTATATCAATGAAAATCACATATTATATATATATATATATATATATAACCTTTTTTTATGACAAGCTCATAAATGATACTTCAGCTGATTTATATTTCAAAAGAGAAATAAAAAAAAATTATGTAATGACAAGCATAATTTACTGTATATTTATAATTACTTAAAATAGACAAAATTAAACACAAATAAAAAGGCTTATATCCGGCTTATATCCTTTTTCTTTAATAGCTACATCAATGAAGATCACATTATATTATATTATATTATATTATATTATATTATATTATATTATATTATATTATATTATATTATATTATATTATATTATATTATATTATATTATATTATATTATATTATATTATATTATATTATATTATATTATATTATATTATATTATATATATATATATATATATATATATATATATATATATATATATAACCTTTTTTATGTCAAGCTCATAAATATTAAGTATATGCATAACATTTTTATATTTATACGTTTTTATCATATACAAATCATTATAAATCCTAAATTCTTAATACATATAATTATATTTATTTGTTAAATATTATAACTTGGAAGATATAAACATTATAAAAACACCTAGTACAAAATAAATCCGACGCTAAAATATTTAAAAATACATTTACAAATAACAATTATAAACAATAAATAAATTGATTGCAGTTAACATAGAACATGCTTATTTTAAAAAAATAATATAATATAAATAATCAAAACTTACAAATATTCTTTTTCTTTTTCACTAAAATTTTAACGCTATGTAGAATACAAACTGATTCTACAAATATTTTCATTTTTCTTTGTGTGCAAAATGATCTCCACATTGGAGGTATAAATGGAGGTGAGGGGTGCCCAACCGTCATTTTGGTTTTGGTGCCATTGGTAGCATCCCATTCCTTGAAAGGATAACGTTAGCAGAGCAGCTGCAAATTGTCATCTGAGTTGTTGGTTTGGGCTCCGCCCATCAATTGCTTGCACTTTCTTGGGAACCAGCAGAATCTCTACCGTGTGAGTCTAAACCAACAATTAAGTTGTCGATTTGCACCAATATTATCTAATTCGTCAAATCATGTGGTGGTTTCCACTAATTTTGCAGCAAGAATTGCCCAAATCGCCAACTCACATGGTTGTTTGGACCAAATCTACATCATTCTCGGAATTTTTCACAAAATCATTCTATTTCCGTAATTTTTCTATGCGTTCACACTTTACTAGGTAAAAAACCGCGTAGGAATTGTTTGGATTCTCAGTAGAATTTATGAACATGCATGGTTAAGCATTTGTGTGACAGAGAATATATTATTTGTAAAGACCCTGGAATAGAGAATTTCATTCAGCATTGTTTGACCCTTTACCCTTGCCAAAGTGAAAAGGAAATCTCATAATGACAAATGTATTTGTTGTATTATAAATACCTGCAAAGAGTCTGCGAGACCAATGTATTTTCGCTGATTGCTGGTATGTGCCAGTTGTCTGATGAGCTATTCCATCTCTGCACACAACAGCTCTGTAATCTCCCATGTTAAGTACTACCAGTTTTTCTCCATTGATCACCATAGCAGATGCTGAACCCATTCTGCATGTCTCCTCTAATTTTTGGTTCTCTCTGATCTTTGCTCTGACACCAAGGTAAGCTCTCTTCAGAGCTTCCCTGCATCTTCTCCTTATATGAGTCTGACATACAAATAAAAAAATGAGAAGCATAGAAGAGAATGGAAGTAGGGAATTTATGAATAAAGCGACAGAATCTTCACGTCTCTTTGATAATACAAGTCAAGGTTATGTGAGGAAATAAGAAGAGAAAATCTCATATGCCTATATCTTGCTATATATTACAAATATCATGCTTTCCTTCTTTCTCATGTTACTTTCCTTCCCCAAAGTTATACTGAAATGGATAGTGTATGAATAATTCAAGACAAAATAACAAATATTCAGATTAATTGGTTAAAGCATTTTAAAGGCATTAATCTGTTAACTAATCAAAAGTACTTTTACTCAAAAATGCTCAAGTTTGGTGCAACAAAGAGTATATATATATATATATATAATAGAGAAATGAACCGATAGATAACCTCATGAAGCTTCTTGTCAAAGAAATGAGACTGCATGTATCTCACAACATTGTCTCCAATTAGTGCATCGAAGATTCCAAAATACCACAACTCAGTGTGATCTATTTGCTCTCTCTGTGCCACAACTGAATCAAAGTCTGATTGATCAGGATCGTCTATGTTAATATTGTGCTTCACCACATGAGAACCGTATGTCACTGGCATCATCCATGAAGGCTTTTTTGCCTGCTCGTGCTTTCTTTTACTATCGCCATGTCCTAGCAGAAACCGTTTCACCCGGAATGCCTGATCAACTCAATAGATAGATTAGCTGTTGCTGTAAATGATCAATTCTTGCTATGATTTAGCATTCAGTAACATCAAGGAAAAACAAAAAACATAAAAAGGATCAATATCCTTTTTTTTCCCATTAATATATACCTCAAATGATTCCAGAGAAGCTTAATATAACAGAGAAATGAGGAAAGAACATTGGGTTACCTTGAGTTTTAGATTAAGATAGAATCCCATGTTTTCTCCTATCTTTTCATCTGACTTTTACAGAAAATCTGAGTACATGCAAATGGCGACCAGAAAAATTAGCGAATAAAGTTTTGCAGATAGAAAAAGAGATGGACCTTAATTCTTTCTGCTTCCGTTAAATGTTAATATATAATATAGATGCTGATTAACAAATGAGAGTGACATTTTCTTCCCTCAAAGCACTAAAGGGTTGATAATTCGTAGACAACAGTTAAAGTCCACTCTCATGCAATTGCTTAGCAATGAACTTGGCCTAGTAATTAAAATTCAAAAGGAGGTGTATTTTCTCCATTGTTGACTACTTACTTGGTTCTGACCTTGAGCCAGCATCTAGAAGAAGATTGTCCAAAAAAAGCAAAGTAAAGAAACAAAAAACCTTAGATAAAAAGATACACCTACCGTATATTGAAACATTATAAGGTTCATGAATTCTAGCGCTGATTAAATGACAAAATTAATTAGCTTTAATTGTAAGTTTGGAAGAAAGTTTGAAAACAACGTAAGTCAAAGCTGTCCTGCCTTACTTTTTTAATTCAAATTTATACCTACAGTTTCTTTTTAACTGATATATATCCTGAGTATTTTGTTTTTTTATCACAATCACGTGATCATTCAAAATTTAATCACACTTAACTCTTTAATTCAAGTTTCCTCCACATGTTTTATCCAAGTATTTGATTACTTGGAAAGCATATTTATTTTTCTTATTAATATTTATCCTAATCATCTATCTAGGATTCAAACTTAAAACAATTTATTAACCTAATCAACCATTGTTCAACTCTGCTCTTTAGTCAATTTATATAAGCTTTTAAGATATTATTAATTTTTATAAAAGATAAATTTATCACCTATTCACTAACAGGAAATGAGTTTTTATTCAAAAATTTTTAATCGTGTTGATTTAATCAATTTTTTAAAATAAAAAAAAAAATAAATTAAATACTCTCTCTCAATATTCCATTAAACCTTATTTCTTAAAAACTGAGAAAGTAATTAATTGCGTGGACATTCCAAATATTCCTATCAACGACAAATCAGAAATTTTGCCTGTTGTATTTAGGGTAACCGTTAGATAGCATTAACTATAGAGAGATGACCCCGTTGACTTCTTCAAATTTCAAGTGAATCGGTTTCTATAAAGTAAATAGTTAATTAAAACATAATTACTTATAAAGTAGCGGTAAAGTACGTGAGAAGCGGAAATTGAAAACTCTTTCCTAACAAAAATTAATATATTAATAATTAATATTTTATTTATAAAAGAAATAAAACATAATTAATATTCATAATAAATAAATATTAGTTATATAAATCATATTATAATTAAGAATTATAATAAATAATTTTTAATATATATCATAATTTACATTTTTACTTTATAATAAACCATTTAAATTGAAATATAAGATTATTTGTGTATTCTAATATATTTATAAACGTAACTGTTACAAACAGAGGGGAAAAAAAGGTTGACCAAGACTAAAATATATCCACAATCAGCAACAAGGTAAAGTCTCATTTTTGTGATGATGTCAAGAAAATAAATATTGGAGAACGGCAAAGGACGGAAAAAAATATTGTGAAGAAATGACAGATGGCTGATGAATATGCATTTCGGTTTCATGTTCAATGTTGATGAAGGTGCTTATAAATCTTCAATGTGAATTGGTTTCATTGTTGAATGTCAAATTGGTATCATTATAATTGTTTACTTATTCGAGTTGCTTCCATGTGTTGCATTGCATGTACCTTTCCGGAAGATGGGAAACTTAGTTCAAGTGTTACTCTTTATTTTTTTACATTTTATTTCCATATAAAACGGCAGTTTTCTCTAAAACTTTTTTTTTTCCATTTTTGTCTAGAACCCCCTTGTATTTAAATTAGGACCATTATGGGCAAAATTCTCGTTTCAATTTTTTCTTTTAAAAATTTTCTTTTCTGTAATTCCAAATTGAAATTCGTAGGATTATTTATAATGGCTGAGTTTTTTATTTATTTTAAATATAACTTTTAAAATAGAATTGAAATGACTTTTAGCTATGGAAGAAATTGTAAGTTCTGGAAGAAATTATCTAAAAAATATTTTACAATGAATTTAAGAGGAGATAAATTTGTTAAACAGAAAATGTAGCCTAACCGATGAGAATTGGTTTAAGTCTTAAACTCAAGTTCGAAATTTCGTTAAATATTTGGAGGAAGAGTGTATCTAATTCTATAAAGCTCAAATAAGACTACTTTCTTAGAAGAATACTTGTAATTAAAGAAAACTATAAAAAAAAAATATAAATTTCGTGTAAGTAAATAAGTAGATTAAAGAAACGCTTAAACTAGTCGATAAGACATGTAGAATTTACTTCTTAAAAATTCATGTATGATTTTTTTTCGGTTACAACAAGATATTATATATTTTAGTTTAATTAAATTCCTAAACTTGATTAATAAACATCAGTAGTACTTTCTCCGGATCTAAATACTCGGACTCATAAACAAAGAAATTATCTGGTGCAGTAAACAAATTCATCTAATTTTATTCAATTTAATATTATTATTTCTTAAACATCATTCATTTAGTTTTAGTTATGACTTTTTAATTAGTTCCAATGAAAAGTATTTAAAGCATAATCTTATGTTTTACTTAAAATTAATGTAATTAAAGGCTGATTGACCTAAGTGAGTTTATTTTTTAAAAAAATTACCTAGATGGGTCTATTTTTTAAAATATTAGCAGCATGAGTCTGTTTTAGTATTTAACTAGGTCAAACCGCAACTCCCAATTGCGGTTTACGTGCCACGTCAATTGGGTGATTACGTGGAAACCAACGTGGCAAAAAATACTGTAAAACCACAACTGAAAATTGCAGTTTAACTGGTCTTTGACCAGCACCTCCTCCTCCCTGTCCAATGGGTAAACAGAGCATAGAAAAACGACCCTGGTAAAATCGCAAGTCAGACTTGCGGTTTCACCAGCACCTATTTTTTACCCAGCAGGTTTAAAAAACACAGATTTCAAGACACATAAAACCGCAATTCGCACTTACGGTTTGTGTGGTCTTTGACCAGCCCCTTTTTACCCAACAGTTGCAAAAAAAACATAAATTTCTACCCACATAAAACCACAAGTGCCACTTACGATTTTAATTAATTTTTTTTCCCGTTCCCCATTTTTACTCAACAGTTGCGAAAAAGGAGAACAAATTTCTACCCACATAAAACCGCAAGTGCAACATGCGGTTTTAAGTAAATTTTTTTTTTCGTTACCCATCAGTTTTAACCCAGGAATAGGAAGCGGCATGGATTTTTAGGACGTAAAAACCGCAGTTCACACTTTCAGTTTGCATTAAATATTCATTTATTTCCGTTACAGCCTTGAAACCAACACTCAATGTCCACATAAACCGCAAATCAGACTTGCGATTTATGTAGAGTTTTTCTCCTATTTAATCCCCCTTTGCGCCCCAACCACTTACATCCCAGAGAGTCACACACCCACTTGCGCCTTACGTAGTCACAATCAAAGAAAGTTTTTGTTCTCTTAAAGTTATTTCTAAATATTGAGATTAGTTTTCTTATATAATATTTTGATATATGTTTCTTATATATTATTTTTTTGTTATATATTATTTTAACATAATATTTCGTTTTAAATTTTAGCAATTGTCATGACATCTTCTTCTCACCCTTCTATCGATAGTGTTCATTCTGGACCTGTGGAGAATGACGTGTTGTACATGCAAAATCAACACGTTTCTTAACATATATAGAATGGAGAAGACGACAGAAAACTCTTAATCAGACGTGCAGTTCCCACTTATTATAATGGAGAAGAGTCAATTCCTCCACAAATTGTACGATATTTACGACAATCGAGATTCTACACAGTCGCTCAGATGAATTTTCTTCATATTAATGCATTTGTTGAACGGTGAAGACTTGAAACTCATACTTTCCACATAAGATGTGGAGAATACACTATCATCCTTCAAGATGTTGCAATTTTGTTGGGTTTACAAGTGACTCGAATTCCTGTCATAGTTTCAACCAATATTAATTAGGTTGAACTATATGAAGAACTGCTTGGGGTTTCACCCAATGAGGATGAAATTTATGGTAGTTCTATTCGAGTTAGTTTGCTAACTCATAATTTTGATGACATTGCTAATTTTGAAAATAATGAACAAAACTTACAAAGATTTACTAGGGCATATATTTTACAACTCATTGGTGGTACCCTTTTGTTGCTAAGTTAAGTAGTAAAGTCTATTTAAGGTATTTATTATTGTTGCAAGACTTTGGTGAGTAGAGTGCATACGCATGGGATGCTGCTATACTTAGTTTTTTATATAGAAAATTATGCGTCGCAACAAATTACAAAATAAGATTCATGGGTGGTTTATGTCTATTAATACAAATATGGGTACGAGAAAGATTCCCAAAAGTTGCACCAACTATATCACCCTCATACAAACTCATTAGATCAAGGTAATTTTTTTATTGAGTATAATATTAGTTATATTTTATAACATTATTTGTAAATTAGTTATATAATATTTAATACTAATTATATAATTTTAGTAGTGGCTAGGACAGGGAAACCGACACATTGGGGCCACTGATGATTTAAAATATCATTGTCGATTACTGGATATAATGAAGCAAAATGATGTAAGAAAATGTATGTCATTATTTTTTAATTTGTTTACCTATAAACTGTGCCAAAATTTCATTTGGATATGACATCCAAATCACCTATATAACATATGTTATATAGGTGATTTGGATGTCATATCCAAATGAAATTTTGGCACAGTTTATAGGTAAACAAATTAAAAAATAATGACATACATTTTCTTACATCATTTTGCTTCATTATATCCAGTAATCGACAATGATGTTTTAAATCATCGGTGGCCTCAATGTGTCGGTTTCCCTGTCGTAGCCACCTACCAAAATTATATAATTAGTATTAAATATTATATAACTAATTTATTAATAATGTTGTCAAATATAACTAATATTATACTCAATAAAAAAATTACCTTGACCTAATGGGTTTATTTGGTTTGTATGGAGGTGATATAGTTGGTGCAACTTTTGGGAATCTTTCCCATAAACCAACCATAGATCTTATTTTGTAATTTGTTGCCACGCATAGTTCTCTATATAAAAAACTAAGTACAGCAGCACCCCATACGTATGCACTGCACTCACCAAAGTCGTAAAATATATGCCCTAATAAATCTCTGTAAGTTTTGTTCATTATTTTTCAAAATTAGCAATGTCACCAAAATTATGAGTTAGCCAACTAACTCAAGTAGAACTACCATCAATTTCATCCTCATTGGGTGAAACCCCAAGCAATTCTTCACATAGTTCAACACAATTAATATTGATTGAAACTATGACAGGAATTCCAATCACTCGTAAACCCAACAAAATTGCAACATCTTGAAAGGTGATAGTGCATTCTCCACATCTCATGTGAAAAATATGAGTTTTAGGTCTCCACTGCTCAACAAATACATTAATTAAACCTGCATTAATACGAAGAAAATTCATCTGAGCAACCGTGTAAAATCCCGATTGTTGTAAATATCGTACAATTTGTGAAGAAATTGACTCTTCTCCTTTGTAAGTAGGAACTGCACGTCTGATTAAGAGTTTTTTGTCGTCCTCTTCATTCCATATATGTTGAGAAACATGTTGATTTTGCATGTACAACACATCATTCTCCATAGGTCTAGAATGAACACTATTGATAGAAGGGCAAGAAGAAGAAGATGTCATCACAATTGCTAAAATTTAAAACAAAATATTATGTTAAAATAATACCCAAAATAATATATAACAAAACAAAAAAATAATATATAAGAAATATATATCAAAATATTATATAAGAAAACTAACCTCAATATTTAGAAATAAATTTCAGAGAACATAACCTTTTTTTGACTGTGACTATGTGGGGCGCAAGTGAGTGTGTGACTCTCTGGGATGTAAGTGGGTGTGTGACTAATTGGGGCGCAAGGGGAGATTAAATAGGAGAAAAACTCCACATAAACCGCAAATCTAATCTGCAGTTTATATGGACATTGACTGCTGGTTTCAAGGCTGTAACGTAACTCAATGAATATTTAATGCAAACCGCAAGTGTGAACTGCGGTTTTCACGTCCTAAAAATCATCACCACTTCCTACTCTTCGGTAAAAACTGATGGGTAACAGAAAAAATAGTTTACTTAAAACCGCATGTGACACTTGCAGTTTTATGTGGGTAGAAATTTGTTCTCTTCTTTCGTAACTGTTGGGTAAAAACAGGGAACGAAAAAAAATATTTAATTAAAACCGTAAGTAGCACTTGCTATTTTATATGGGTAAAAATTTGTGTTTTTTTTGCAACTGTTAAGTAAAGAGGGAGCTGGTCAAAAACCACACAAACCGTAAGTGCAAATTAAGGGTTTGTGTCTTGGAATTTGCTTTTTTTAAACCTGCTGAGTAAAAAATAAGTGCTAGTCAAACCGCAAGTTGACTTGTGGTTTCACCAAGGTCATTTTTTGTGCTCGGTTTATCCAATGGACAGGGAGGAGGTGCGGGTCCCATTGGACAAGGAGATGCTGGTAAAACATCATTTAAACCGCAATTTCCAATTGTGATTTTACAGTATTTTTTTTAACATGCTGATTTTCACATAATCACCTAGTTGACGTGACACATAAACCACAATTAAAAATTGCAATTTGACTAAGTCAAATACTAAAACAGACCCATACTGTTAATATTTTAAAAGACAAACCCATCTAGATAATTTTGTTAAAAACTAAACCCACTTATGTCAATTAGCCATAAAAGACATGCTGAAGATTAGGATATCGTGTGCAGAGGTGTGATTAAACTGACACATCAATGCACAATCAATAATGCAGTCATAGTTACAATGCACAATCAATAACACAATTAATATTAGCCTTTCCATAGCTACAACCTTTTACGAACTAAACAATTACGGTTAGGAAAAAAACATAATGAAAAATTGCATAGCGTGTTTTAGATAATTACAACCGATGGCTATATATACCTACAATACAACACCATTGGAATCCACCTATAGCTGGCTGCGAAATACAAGACGAACAAACTGAAAGTAATATAATTGGATTTTCCAACTAATATACCATTCCGAACACGAAATTCAACTCCATATCCACAAGCTAATGTAACTACTCACTACATAGTATCTACCATTGTAACAGTGTTAATCAATTGAAACATGCCGATTGTATAACGTATCAAATCACAAAGAAAACTAAATAAATATCAAATTAGGGGGGAAAAGAAACAGTTGCCACTCTCAATTGCAACCTGAGAATATAAAATTATCTTTGAAATAGAATAATATAAAAACCAGTGAGCATTCGAGTACTAACGTAAATCACTAGCATAAATAACTGAAGAGGAAAAATTTACCCAAGTGTCTCAATGAAACATAAAATCTAAAAACCAAGGTAAGCAAATTCATAACAAAAAATTGAACGTTATAAAGTTATTCCTAAGTGCTCTTTTTCAGCTTAGAAAGCTCTTGCCTTACCACCGCTGCCCTCTGCGCAAGTTAAAAAATCAAATGTTACCATGAATAAAACCCATATAAACATTTCAAGAACAACAAATAAAAGCCACATTCAGCATCAGCATGTGTAATTAATTAGGGTATTAATCGATAAGCACCACAATGGAAGTAAAGAAAAGAGAAAAAAAAATTACCTTGATCTTGGCCAACATTAGCTTGAACCTATTAAAATCATTGAGGGATGCCCTTCTCTTTTTAACAATGAGTTTTCTGCCCCAGGAGCTGTTCTCCCATTTGTTCTTAACATCTGTTAATTAACAAGATCTTTCTTCTTAGGGACCCTCTTAACAATGAGAATAATAATAAGAACAACAATTAGTAGAAAAGAAACGTACCAGCAGCCTCCATGGCTTTAACAAGTTCTTTCTTCTTAGGGACCCTCTTAATGTCAATCTTAATATCGGTTAGGGAAAGCCTTTTGAAATTGACTTGGGACCTCACCATATCAGGGGCATCAACAAGTGCCTATTATGAACAAAGCAATAACTAATTCTAAGAAAAAGTGGAATGGGTATGCAAAAAAAGTGAGAAAAGATAAGAACTTGGTTGGTGGGTTACTCTATTCTGGTCGATAACGTCGACGATAACGACGAGCCTGCCATATTCCTTGCCGAAGTTGATGAGAGCGACCCTCCCGATCTCAACGTACCTCTTGAAAGGCTAAACTCAGAACGGAAAACGCAGTTTAGTAAGGTAACAATACGATAATGAAAGAGAAAAAAAAAAAGAGACGTGAGGAAGAGGAATCACCATTTTCGGCTATGGGTTGCAGAGAGGCAGAGACGGTGGGTGGTGAAACACTAACTAGGGTTTTGTGTGTGCCACTTTGGGTAGTTTTATAAAAGAACCTCGGATCCACGTTAAGATAGGCCTCTGTATGTTTTACTCGTATACATGGGCCTCAGCACAACTCCCAGGCCCAAACATCCACGTTAATATCTTTTTATTCTCAATGTACACACATACAAATATATAAATTGGAAATTAAAAAATTACGGCTCACAAATGTTATATATTAACAACAAAAGTCAATACTCGAGTTTTATATCTCTTTTTAAAAGAGCATTTATTATATAAGGATTCTATCTAAATTATTTTTGGACCGAATACATACTTTAATTAAAATCTCTTAAACACGATATAGTGTACATAGTTTGATCAAAACTCTTACAATTGTGTATTTTATGTTAAATTAAAACTGTAGTTGATTAATTATTATGGAGTTTTGATCTAAACACAAAAGACATTGAAGGGTAAAGTAGGGAAAGAGAAATACAATTTGAAACATAGGAATATCTAAATATATTATTATTAATAGCTTTTACATTTTTATTCTTATCGTTAACAAAAACTAACATTACTAATAATATTAATAATTTTTTTATAAAAAAATATTATTATTAATTACATTGTACATATACACACATGAAGGAGATCGAAAGGAAAAAGCTCTTCACAAGTTTCATCCATTTACATCCATCATCAAATAAGGAAATATAGAAACATCCATTTAAGAATTATTTTCAAAGGAAAACTTTTTAAAAATTAATCTAACTTAATTTCATTGAATTACATGTTTTATGTTTACTTTGTAGATTTATTGGTTTTTATAATAAGATTGTTAATTTTATAATAAAAATACTTGTGATTGATTAAAAATGTAACTTTATTACTAATTATTTTATTTATATTTAAATTTTAGGGCAAAAATTTCACCATATTTTTAGGATTCATGTGCTTCCTTCATTTTATCTCATTTCAAATCACCATAAACTCCAAACAAAAACTAAGCTACCATGCTTATTCATGTGGTATAAGATAATTCACTTGTTTATGACTGCTAAATATATGGCTATAATATTAAAAGGTTTTGATTAGTTAATAAATTTATACATAATTATTATTCTTTGAAATTTGTTTTTATTTTATCAAATTGCTCTCAATTTTAGAAAATAGTTATTTAAATTACTTGGATTAACGCCCAACTAAGTGTTATGAAGGAGAGCATATATGTAGAAATTTTCCTTGTCTTGTTTGGCAGAAATTATCCCACCAAGGTGGAACTTTGTAACAATGTCATTGTCATTAAAGCAGTTGATGTCCGACCCAAAATATGACAATAATGAGAGTTGAATATTTTATTATTCATTAATAAAGGGTAATAAGGTCATTTTATAGTCATAACAATAATTATTTTTTCATAAAAATTAAAATAATAAGTCCATTGTGTATCATATTCATTGTATCACAAAAAGTTTTATATATATATATACATATATATATATATATATATATATATAATTTTTTGTTGTACGCCTCCTCTAATTGTTGTTCACACACTGCGATCACCGACTTTTTCCTCGTACAATGTATGTTCATCTCAATTGTGATTGTTTCTTTCTTTTCATCGATCAATCTTTAATTTTGTGTAGTTTTCTATAAAATTAACATTGAATATTTGAGATTTTGAAAAATTAGTTTGTGGAGATGATTTTGAACTCAATTCAATTGTTGGGTTGTTTTTTATTTTGATATTTCAATGTTAATTAGGGATCTAGAATTTTTGTTTCACCATTCATTGGTTAGTAAAATTGTGATTCTTTGATCTGACATCTTTCCACCTCTATCCATCTAATCTAAATGGGATTTAATACCTTTTTATTTACATATGATAATAAGCAAAAATGGTGTTCGATTATCTTAAGGAAAATAGCTTGTGATGATCATATACAATTCGTATGTAGTTGTAAGAAGTATGAAAAGTAAGGACGACTAAACACAAGTCATCTACCTTAAGTTTTTTATTTGTTGTTATTGCAATTTTCATTAAATTTTATTATTTTGTATCCCTATACTAGGATGTGTGGATTTTTCATAGTTCCAACATTTTTCTACATCCCTTTACTATAGAATGCATAAACATATGCTATTGATATTAAAGTTTTGTATTTCCCCCCTTGATTTCATATTCTGAAATTCATCATAGACAGAAGAGAAGGAATATATTTGTCTACTTTTATAGTGGTAGATGTATAGTTGATCTCTTTTATATACTTGTCTATTTAATGGGTTTTGGCCAATGTAATGTGCAGCAAAACGAAAAAAATGGCAAGTTCAGTCTTCACTCCTGCACTGGAAGGAATTAAGCTTGTAAAATCTGAGCAAGGAGAAATTCTGACACAACCTTTCTTGGATGCTTGCAAGCATATATTGCCTGTCATAGGTACATGATCATAGTGCCTTAAATTATTTTTATCACAAGATAATCGATAAAGAAAGATGAAGATGTTATTTAGACATTTTTAGTTTGTTGAGTTTTATTTTTTGAGAGAAATACCAATTATCCTTTAATTCCTTTGAATAATCTATAGTATGTTAAACAAAATTATATTTAGTATGTATTAATGAATATAAGAGAAGATGCATGCAAAAGGTTTTTTTACTGGGTTCAACTGTCATAGTATCTTGGTTCTCTCTATCTCACGAAAAGTTATCCAAACTTTTGTTCCTATATATAAAGTGGGAGAAAATATTATTGATCTTAGTTTACCTATCAAATTAGTATCTACATTATATTAGGTGTTTAGTATCGTTGTTTTCTTGATATTTCTTAGTTTCTTAGTTTTCCAAATGTTTGTATTGTTTTTATTTATAAGAAAATACTTTATTAAAAGGAAAATAGGTAAAAAATATGAAGATAACCTATGGGATAAAATATTATACATATATTTTGATTTGTAGAGGTAGTATGTTACAATTTTAACTCCAAAACATATAACATATAAATTGTAAACCATTGTGTTGTGGTTATATGCTTGGTTAAGCCTAAAATGTATGACCATATAAATACTTACAATTATTTGATGCCTCAATACTTTTCATATGGCAGAAAAGTTTGGAGCTGCTATGTCCCTTGTTAAATCTGACATTGGTGGTAACATAACGGTAAGTTTTTGCTCCCTTTTTCTAATATGATCTTTTTGTATTTTGTTTACATAGATCATCATTTTCATAATTGCCACTTTATATATAGTATTTGTAGGTATGATAACACGATGGAGAGGAGATGGGTATAACATTATTATCCTAAACCCTATCTCTATACTCGTGGGTATGAGAATTTATATCCACATTTCCTTCCTGTCGAATATCGGATATATTTGTCTCATACCAGTAAAAAAATTTATAATAATAATTTAGTAAAAAATAATTTGTTTGAATATAATTATATTAATTCAAAAGTTATCTAATAAATATAAATTTTGTAATTTGTTAATTAAATGTTAAATCTTTATTTTTTTAAGACAAATGAATATTTTAGTTATTAAAATATATAAGAGCAAGGTGAGGCGAGTACGGAGACATGTATGGATATGAGGTAGATATGTATATCTCTATCTCCGACTTAACAAATCGGGTGTTTCTGATGTACGTGTCGGGCCAAATTGAGAATTCTCCATCAACTTCGGGGTAGTTTCAGGGATTACCCATGAATACTGATTTATTTGTTATCCCTAAGTACTTGCTTTTTTTCTTAAAATGATATTGTATATATATTTGGTTTTATTGTACCTAAAGCATAATTAGGTGTTAATTCTTTTTTCTATTTCATGTGTAAATGACTTGTATAATCATGCTTATGTGTTACTTTTTGTATAACTTTTAACATGTATCAATATTGCAAACTAACACTTTTAATACGGGTTCAAAATACTTGAAATACTTTCAAATTAATTGTAGAGATTGGAATTGAAGTACGGCTCCAATCCAACTAGATTCAATTGCTTGTATAGTTTGGTACAAGCAGAGGTTGAAACGAATTCAACCAAGTCATCATCTAGTTGCACCAATGGACTTCTTTGGCTTACGAGGTAAAAATTCAACTAGTATGTCATTCTTAAATTTGTTTTTCTTTTTTAGTCATTACTGATATCAATGGGATTAATATTTTCTAAAGACACTCACACAAAGTAAAGAAACAGAGGAAGAGAATTTAAACTTTTCTCTAGATATTTCATTCACTTGACAAATTTGTTCATATCCGTGCATTAGAGTTGCCCTTTTTTTTTATAGGCTACAATTACAATATAATAATAGTAAATGTTTCCTAACCACAAAGAAAACTACACCACGTGATTTGTCTGCAACTTTTCAGTTTTGAGTTTTTCCATAAACGGTGCCTACTATTTTGTTGCCTCCTAATAAACCAATGAGAATGGAAAGCTTTCAAATGAGGTATTATATGGTCCAATAACAAGATTCGGTGCATATACTTGATTTATTTCTGACATTGCCTCCCTTAAATCAAGTTTCTACCATTCCAAGCATTTTCTTCAACTTGTAAAATAACTCAGTTTTCAGTGGCTTTGTAAAAATATCTGCAACTTGTTCTTCAGTTGGAAGATATTCGATTACTACTTCTTTCTCAGTTACTAGTTCTCGGATCTTGTGAAACCGAATATCAATGTGCTTGGATCGTCCATGAAAAACTGGATTTTTGGATAGTGCAATTGCAGACTTGTTATCACAATGTATCACTGTAGGAGTATCTTGCTTCTGATGCATAGCTTCAAGCATCCTTCTCATTCATATTGCTTGTGTAGCACAACTTGTTACAGCTATATATTCTGCTTCGACTGTTGAGAGTGCAATTGTTGGCTGCTTCTTTGAGGACCATGATACAACTCCAGTGCCTAGATGAAACGTGTACCCCGACGTGCTTTTCCTTGTTTCAATATCTCCTGCCCAGTCACTATCTATGTATCCAACCAGCTTTACATTAGAATTATTAGCATAAAAAATTCCCTCAGTCAGAGTACCTTTGATGTATCTGAGAATTCTTTTTGCCCCTTGTAAATGACTTGCACGTGGCTCTTCCATGAATCTACTGAGCAATCCTACTCCAAATACAATATCTGGTCTAGTGGCAGTTAAGTATCTCAGATTTCCAATCAAACTTTTGTAGTATGTTGAATCAACCCTTCTTTCATCACTATCTTTTTTCAATTTCAACTTTTCCTCAACAGGTATTGACATTGGCTTTGAATACTCCATTTTGAATTTCTTCAAAATGTCTATAGCATACTTCTTTTGAGATATAAGAATTCCATCATTCTGCTGAACAACCTCAATGCCAAGAAAATATGACATTAGACCCAAATCTGTCATCTCAAAACATTGAACCATGGCCTCCCTGAATTCTACAATCATCTTTGGACTATTGCCAGTAAAGATTAGATCATCAACATAAAGGCATACTATAATAATATCATCTGGATCAACAACTTTAATATATAAAGTGTGCTCAAATGGACATCTCTGAAATCCATGTTGTAAAAAATAGGAATCAATCCTTTTGTACCACGCTTTGGGTGCCTGCTTCAAGCCATATAATGCTTTCTTCAATCTGTAGACTTTATTTTCTTTTCCTTTAACTTCATATCCTCCAGGCTGCTCAACATATACTTCTTCTTCCAAAGTACCATTCAGAAAAGCAGATTTAACATCCATTTGATAAATTTTCCAATTATTTTGAGCTGATAGAGATATGAGCATACGAATTGTATCTAATCTTGCTACAGGAGAAAATACCTCAAAATAATCAATTCCTGGCTTTTGTTTGTACCCTTTTGCTACCAACCTTGCTTTAAAACGATCAATTTCTCCGTTGGGCTTGTACTTAGTTTTGTACACCCACTTCACCCCAATTGGCCTTTTGTCTGCTGGTAAGTCTGTCAGCTCCCATGTTTGATTCTTCTCAATGGCATGAATTTCTTCATCCATTGCTTTTCTCCAATGTTGATTATTTGACGCTTCTTCAAATGATACAGGCTCGCAATATGCAAATAAGACAAAATTGATAATTTCTTCATTAAATGGGTCATTGTCATTACCCACAACATAATCCTCTAATCTGGCTGGTAGTCTCCGTTGCCTCTGTGGTCTGCTTGATGTTTCTGGCTCATCAGGTGTTGAATATACATGTCCATTCTCCTCTTCATGATTTTCTAGAATTATTGTAGGCTTATTTTGGGATTTGGATGACCAATCCCACATTCCTTTTTCATCAAAGGCCACATCTCTGCTGATAATTACCTTCTTTGTCTTCGGATTGTAGAGCCTGTATGCCTTTGAATTTGTGCAGTAGCCAATGAACACACATTTTTCTCCTTTATCATCGAGCTTCTTTCTTAGCTGATCTGGTATATGGGCATATGCTATACACCCAAAAACTTTGAGATGTCGAATTGATGGTCTCCTTCCGCTCCAGGCTTCTTCTGGTGTTTTCTCACAAACACTCTTTGTTGGACATCTATTCAAGATATACACAGCGGTAGCAACAGCTTCTGCCGAAAATTCTCTAGGCATTTGTTTTGCTTTTAACATGCACCTTACCATATCCATGATGGTCCTGTTCTTTCTTTCGGTAACTCCATTCTGTTGGGGAGTGTATCTGGTTGTTAGTTGATGATGAATTCCATGTTGCTCAAAATAATCTGCACAGACAAGGTATTCTTGACCTGTGTCTGTTCTTAATGCTTTAATCTTGCAGCCACTTTGTTTCTCCACAAATGCCTTAAATGACTTAAAGGCATCACAAGCATTTGATTTCTGCCTTAAAAAATATACCCATGTTTTTCTGCTGAAATCATCAATAAAGGTAATAAAGTACTTACTACCACCATGTGTTGGGATTTCACCTGTGCATAAATCTGAATGAACAATCTTGAGTGGCTTTCTTGCTCTCCATGATTTTCCTGTAGGAAATGATTCTCTGTGTTTCTTTCCCAATTGGCAAGTCTCACACACACTCTTGGGAATATTTATAACAGGAAAACCAGAAACATATTCTTTCTTTGACAGATAATTTAATCCAGAAAAATGAAAGTGTCCAAAGCGCATATGCCACAACCAATCATCATTTGGTATGATAGAACTCAAACAAGGATATTTTTCATGTTGAATTTTCAAAGGGAATAGGCGATTCGGAGTCATTTTTACCTTGGCTATAAATCGCCCATTCTTGTTAATCAACGTGCAGTTCCCATGATGAATCTGCATGTTGTATCCTTTTTCTGATAGTTGTCCCATGCTTAATAAATTATGATGAAGACCAGGAGCATAAAAAACATCAGAAATGAAATTCTGTGAACCATCTTTCAATCTAATCATTATTTGGCCTTTTCCCAAAATTGGAATATTGCTGTTGTTGCCAAACTTAACAGTTGAAGTAATTGTTTCATCTAGCAAAGAAAATAATTCCTTTTTTCCACACATATGATTACTACACCCAGTATCTAAGTACCAGATATTTTCATCTTCTGAGAAGTTATTGCTTGTCAAAAATAAACTTTGTGGGTTATTAGAATTCTTACCAATATCCTGGTACTGATTTTCTGCAATGTTTGCTTGCTGTCGGAATTTGCAATCTGCTACTCTGTGGCCATATTTTCCACAGTGGAAGCAATTAACATTACTTCTTTCTTGATAGACACCTCTTCCTCTTTCTCGATGGGCAGGTACAAAACTAACTCTATCTCTTCCTTGATTGTTTGGTCTGAATTTGTTGTTTCTCCAGTGATTAAAATTACCACGACCTCTACTCTTAAATTTTCACAACCTCTACTTCTGAAATTTCTTCTTCCTCTATTATTGAAATTATCACGACCTCCACTTTCTACTTCTTGACTGGACTCCGCAACTTTATTGAAATTCACTTGACTTTTCAATGCTTCTTCAACTCCTTTTTCTGTTTTCTCCAATATTCTGCTCACATGGCTTTCAATGCTTCCTTGCAATTCTGCAATTGTCATGGTGTCTGTGTTGTGAGACTCTATTATTGTAGTCACCACATGATCAAACTTCATCGGCATGTTGCGTAGAATTTTTTCAACCACCTTGCTTTCAGAAATATCTTCTCCATATACTCTCATCTTATTGACAAGATCTGTGATACGTGAAAAATATTGTTGACAGTTTCTGAACTGGACATATCATACCTTTTATATTCTCTTCGCAAGGACTGTAGTTTGGATTTTTGAGCTTTCTCTACTCCTTTGTATGATAACTTCAATGTATCCCATGCATCTTTGGCAGTCTTGCAATTTGCAATTTTTCCAAAAATTGAATAATCTATTCCTTGTTGAATTTGTGATAGCGCCAACTGCCCCTTCCTTTGATTTTCTGCATTAGCTTGTTCTTGTAAGCCTGGTTCAATAAAGCTCCAAATGTTGTGAGCTTTCAAATGGGTGGACATCAACAATTCCCAATAATTATAATCCATTTTGTCATCTAATTTGGGACCAGACCAAACAATATTGTAATTTGTGGCCATCTGTCTCTTTCTCAAATAGACTCAAAAATTTTGTTAAGGTGAGAACGCTTTTGTTCCTCACACACTCAGGAAATTTTATACTGACTCTCTCACAAACTCAAAAACTAATGCTGGATCTAGCCAGCTCAGATAACAATTTGATATCAATGGGATTAATATTTTCTAAAGACACTCACACAAAGTAAAGAAACAGAGGAAGAGAATTTAAACTTTTCTCTAGATATTTCATTCACTTGACAAACTTGTTCATATCCGTGCATTAGAGTTGCCCTTTTTTTTTATAGGCTACAATTACAATATAATAATAGTAAATGTTTCCTAATCACAAAGAAAGCTACACCACGTGATTTGTCTGCAACTTTTCAGTTTTGAGTTTTTCCGTAAACGGTGCCAACTATTTTGTTGCCTCCTAATAAACCAATGAGAATTGAAAGCTTTCAAATGAGATATTATATGATACAATAACAAGATGCGGTGCATATACTTGATTTATTTCTGACGATTACTTTAATTTGTAATGTTACAAAGCAAAGTTTGTTGTCTAGGAGTACACAAATAATTTACCTTCACACGGTGTTGGCATGGTGACGATCACGTATCGAAAACTAAAGAAAAAAAAAAACAAAAATATTCTTTCAGGGACCTCCTTCCTTCAACACTTTACTACTTAATTTTTGGTTACCTTCTCAGTGCTCTCATGTTTATATCTACTCCCTTGTAATAATAGATTACCACTATCATCCTCACACAGTTGCTTCTATTTTACAAACAATACCATTGAAGTCAATTTCTCTTGCTTATTTCTCTTTCCCCCTCTCCCATTCTACCTTTCATGGATTTCTCTCTTAGCTTTTATAACTTAAATGTCAGTAATAAATTGATATTTATCAATACTTCATGAAATGGTTGTTAGTTGCATTTTATTCTTCTATTTCAATTTATGATTCATTAAGTCCTTGGACTTGCAATCCTTTCAGAGCAATGGATTTCTTGGTGGCCTTGTTCCAAAACTTACATGAGCATCCAGATTGGTCAATGGCACAAGCCTGTACAGATTCCTATAATAAGACTTTAAAGAAGTGGCATGGTTGGCTTGCTAGTTCAAGCTTCACTGTAATGTTCTTTGTGCCGCTGCTTTTCTTTCTTCTATTTATAATATTGAAATTTCTTCATCGAAACACACATTTTTATTGAAAAATGTTTCTTTATATTGGCTTAAGTTTGGAAAATGTTATATATTGATCCATAAAATAGTTGTCATAAATGCATTAAATTTACTATTTGTGTGATTCTGTTGTCTATTTGATACAATCTTTGATCCTTGTCCCATGAAACATATCATGAGTTTAATGTTGTAGGAAACGTATTCATCTATTCAAGTTTATTCTTTTGCTTTTCTAAATTTTAGTAATTTAGAGATATATCATATCAAGGTACAAGGGACGAAATGATCTGAATGATATTCTCAACTTGAAAGCAATCAAAATTTGATAATGATAAAAAAACTAAAATTCATATCTTCTAGTTCTACATAATAAAATTCTATTTGGCTTAAACTAATGCAATTTAAACTTTAAAGTCTAATACAATAATGTCTATATACCCTTTATAATAAGTTAGACTATTATAGTCTTGAAAGTGAGATAATCCTATTCATATAGATTTTTTCTCCATCAAATGCATGGTTTTTTCTTATATAATCATAATCCTATATGTCATTTCATAATTTCACTTCTTTAAAATTTTAATTTAACTTCTTTCAATAAATTACATGTCTTCTTTATAATTCCAAAGATTTCTCTGTGTGCACACTCACAAATATCGATAGATAGATAAATAGAGGTTTGTCATTTAAACTAATTATATGTCTTCTTTGTAATTTTAAATGTTTTATATTTAATATTTAATTTTTAAAGTTAAATTACCCTCATGATGCATTATAATAGTTACAAGTTTAATTACATTTTGTAATATTTTTAGTCATTTTTTGTAATTTTCCTGTTTTTTAAAACGAACATTTTCTATTTAGGAGACTCATATGATATTTAATATGATTTTGTGACATAGTAAATGATTGATATATAGGTAGCGATGAAGCTTGCTCCTGATAGAAAGAAATTCATGGATGTGATACAAGGCACCGGAGATGTCAGTGCTGATATGAAAAAATTTTGTAATGACTTTTCTCCTTTACTTGAAGAAAATCACAAGTTCCTGGTAAGATATCTTGGATTGATTGAGCTTATTGATTATCATTACAAGCATGTATCTAAATGATAGGGCATTAAATTGCATGCATCATCATGTTATGGATTAAGTGTTTGCATGTAATAACTTAATGCTTACTCTTTTGGCATAGGCTCGTCTTGGTTTGGATGATATGAAAGCATCATGAAGTCATGGGTTCATAATTAGAAGCCTTGTGATGAATGAATTTTGCATTCTCACTCTAAAGTTGAGTCCTTAAACCCAATGTTTCTTTCGCATCTGAACCCCATGACATGATAAACACTCAAACATGTACCGAAAATTTATTGCTTTTGCTTGATGGTATAGAATATAAGGATAAGCACAATTTTGGTTGAATTATTATAAAAAGAAAGTACTAAGCACCGGAGCCGAGTCTTACAAAAAAATGTTAGAAACTAAAAAATTAAAATAGATATATTTTAAGAAAATTATAATTTTTTTTATAAAATTTTGTATTTATTAAAAGAAAAGAAAAAGTTTGAAAGAATAAAAATAATAAAATAAATATACTATAAAAATAATTACTATATTTTTATTTAAAAAAATATATTTACTAAAATAGAAGAAAAAAGTTTGGGGTAATGATTCCCCCGTTCCTAAAAATAACACCTCTTCTCGATCTTATATATAAACCAGAGAAAGGGATTATTAAATGAATTAAAAGTTCAAGCTTTAATTTTAAAGATAATTTAAGATAGATTTACAAGACGAAAGTGATTAAGTAACATAGAATACAGTTAATTGGTGTTGAATCAAATATAGCCTTGTCCTTAGAATCCCTGTTTGATAAATTCTAATCGCAATGCGATATCACCTATAATATATTTCTCTCACTAAGAAGGGTTTTTAAAATATATAATTAATTAAGTTAATTTAAACAAACATTAATTATATTCAATAATTTAAATAAGTTAATTTAAACAAACATTAATTATATTCAATAATTTAAAATTAATTTTATCAAATTAACTATATCTATACCTAACTTTATTGTCACAAGTTAGAATAAATTTGGAGTTTATTTGGTGTTATGGTGAGCTTATAAGAATATATGGATTTTATTTTGGAGGACAATCTTTCGATGGGATTAGTCTTTAGCAAGAGGGTTTTTATTTCTTAAAATCATTTTCGCTCATTTATATCATATGTAGTATGGTGGTGGAATAAGAACTTACAGGAACTAGACCTCTCAAATTGAATTTTTTTAAATAGGGTGTGTTTGGAATATTTAAAAATTAAATTATTTTAATAGTCAATTATATGTATAATCAAGTATTAATTGGACTTATTTTTTTGTTTTGACAATTCTTGGGTTTTTTCTATACCTTCCATAATTTTTTTAATTTGGATAAATTTGTTAAAAATGATTTAAAAATAATAATAACATTTAAATTCAACCAAAAATTAATTTTTACATAATAAAATAGTAGAAAATGGTTAAAAAGGAAATAACGGTTAGAAAATAATCACAAATTACAAATTTTAAGATTTTAAAAAGCAGTTTATTTTAATTTTTATTTTCAAATTTTCACTTTGTTTTCTAAAATCCTAATTATTTTGGAAACAATTTATTTTAGGAAAAAAAAAAGATGGAAGATTATAATATTTTTCAAACAAATTATAAATTTCAGTTTGTTTTGAATCAATTTGACATCCATTTTTCACTTATATAAATCAATTTTTTAAATTGACTCGATTAACCAAATAATTTTTATAAAATAAATTGGGTTGAATTTTTTTTTTTAAAAAAAATAGATTTTCAAATTGGTGGATTCGGAAATGGATATGATTAGAATTTTTAAATACTTTAAGATAGTTATATTAATAAGAAATTAATTAGTATGTAATGTTAATGTAAAAATTTACACCGACACCTAATTATAATATTTAATTTATGTTAAGTTTATTGATTTTATTAATTAATATCTTAAAAATTATAAAAATATATAATTAAAAATTAGTATAAAACTCTTTTAAACGATGAATTCATACTAACTAAACTCTATTAATAAACTATAAATATACTGCAATGACCTACTCGTGCAAAAGCTTTGGTATGGAGATTTAACCTATGTATGCTTTGAGTTGTATTGGTACCCTTGCAGATATATGGCACACTCTGTGCTGGTGCAAGCTATTGCATTAATGAAATTCATTTTGTTTAAACAAAACATTTTCACTCATTTCAATTTAGGGATTAACTGTAAGTATGTATACATTTATTTATTACATGGCAAGATAACTTGGCACATAGACTTGAGTATGACCAGTAGCGTTAATAATGTAAAATCTGGGAGGACATGTGGAACAATCTATGTAAAAGTGATGATTAGGTTTATAAAAACTATTTATGATTTTTATAATTTTTAGTTTATTTCTATAGCTAGTATGTTGACCTGATTTAAGAATGTGAAATTGTAAATAATATAATTTCAACTCCTAAAACGTGCAATAAAATTTATTTATTTAATTAAATAAATAAATTCAAATTTTAGATATTAAATTCGATGCTTAGGTTTCAAAATTTACAAGTTCAACGTTAAAACTAGTGAATAGTTTGTTTGTTTGTTTAAATTGATTATGTGTATTTTATAACCCTTTATTATTTATATATTTATTATGAAAGTATGTAAATTTTTGTTAAGAATATTATAATTAATTTTGAAGTTTTTTAAAGTAGTAAGAAGTTATGAATTTTTTATTTACCGAATTATGAAAATGAAATAGTTTAAAATGTTTAATTTAACATCCCACATGTTAAAACACGTTTGTGTTTGTAGAATATTATATGGTATTACAATGTATATTAAATATTAATTAGATAAAGTTAAAAATAATATTATAATAAAATAAAAAATAATTAAGTTGTGTTTTGACATATTTAAAGTGTCGTCACATTGTTTACGAATTAATCTAAGATCATTTATAAACATTATTATATCTTAATTTATAATACATTTTTTTTAATAGGACTATGATTAATTTATCGAATTTTAAAGTAAACAATATCTCATAAAATTTAATAATTAAATTTATATTTATTATTATTCAAACAAGGTAACTTTAATTTTTCAATTAGATTCTATAAATAAATTAGTAAAAGCAACTTAATTTTTTCACAAGCTAAAGTTTTTTTTAAACAAATATTAATTTATTAGTGTATTAGTTTTTTAATAAAATATTCAAATATATAACGTTTCTTATGATCTTCTCAAATATTAACTTTATTAGCATACCAATCTTATAATTTTTCAAATCATTAAGTATCATTAATAACATAACAATTTGAGACGACTTGGAAACTAATATTTTTAAATTAGTTATAAACAACACATGTTGAAATCAACTTCTAAAAAAATATAGGGAACAAGAATATCGAAAATTTAGTTGAGAAAATGCGGAGAAAGTGAGCTCCACTTTGATAATTAGAAATTCTAACTTATAATACAGGAGTTGACTTTTTTGGTAGAGTTTCTTTTCACCTTTTTATAACTTGGAAGTTACTTTAATCCTTGACAACAACAAAAATATTTTAATACTGAAGTTGAAAATTATACCTTTAAATTTAGTATTAAAAATTTTCAGGTTTTAAATTTCTTATGGAGTGTTATAAGACATCTTGGTTAAAATTTAAGATACTATTTTTGTGTCTTAAAAAAATGTTAGATAATTTATTTTTATTTTTACAATGTTATATTAACTTTAAGATATTCACATTTTTTTAATGGTTACAAATGTTAAGAAATCTACATTTTATATATTTTTTTTAATTAATTAAGATGAAATAAAATCATTAATATAATTAATTTTTTATTGCTTAAGAATAAATTTTTAATCACATGAAACCATATGTTACAAAAGATACTTATCTTATTTTTAAGATACTAACATTTTTTTTTAAAAGGCAAAGGATATTTATTCAAAATAGAAACAAAACGTTTCTAGTATTACAAACACAATTACATACTCCTTCCTAGTGGAGCCTGTTAAAAGTCATCCACCTATACCATATGCAATAAACACATTCTAGGATTAGCGAAACAATCCGAGAACACACACCCCCTGTTGAAACCAATGGAATATGATAGTCATTTTCACAAAATAACCTTTATAGTCATCATTATGTCTACTGAATCCAGCGGTATGTTCTCAAATACAATCTGATTTCTAGTCACCCAGATACCCCAACACCCAGCCAGCCAGAAAACATACCTGAATCTCCTCTTTCTCTTCCCGACTACCCATGCTGACGATGATAAAAAGAGTTGCTTCAAATCCCCTGGGATAGGGCCTTGGACTCCCAGCCAGCTAATAATATTGCTCCACACAGATTGGGCGTTGGTGCACGTTAAGAACAAATGGTTCATCCCTTCCATAGCACTTTTACAAAAAACACAAATAACATTATCACTTGGAATGTCGATACCTCTCTTCAATAGATTATCCGTAGTTGGTAATCTATCTAACAGTAATCTCCATGAGAACGCAATTACTTTGGAAGGTAGTCTATCTTTCCACATTCGTCTCAAATCCTTGGGTTCTACCTCGGTTATTCTCATTGAGGTCTGTTGCAAACGCAGTACCACATACGCCTCAGCTACTGAGAAACGTCCATCCCTACTGGACTTCCAACACCATATATCTGACCTGTTCTCCACCAGTACTACTGGTTGGATTGCGGATTGTAGGTTACGTAGCAGATCTTCTTCCCATACAAAGAGTTCCCGCCTCCATACCCATCTCCACCCCTCTAACACGACCTTTTTCTGATTGATATAGATGCCCTTATCAGCCGCTATCCCGTATAGCCTAGGAAACTGTACGCTAAGAGGTCCCTCCCCTGTCCCATTTTGTTCCCAGAACAAGGTGTCCTCTCCATTCCCTACTTTTTTAATGACATTACTCCCAAACCAATCTGGAATCACCGCTTTCGGCCCATCAATGTCCCATAAGTCCCTCCACCACTGCGACGCTGAAGATAGATTCTGCTGTCTCTTATTGAATTTGTATGTCTGGCCATATCTAATCTCCATCAAACTAGCCCAGATTGCATTTTGATCTGATAACATCCTCCACCTCCACTTTGCCAGCAAACTCAAATTAAAGCTCCATAGACACTTTACTCCCAAACCTCTTTCTTCCTTGTTCCTACAGACATCCTCTCAACTAACCCACGCAATTTTATTCTCCTGATCATTCCCTCCCCACAAAAAGGACCGCTGTAATCCGATAATAGCTTTTAAGACTTTCTTCGGCACTTTGTAAAATGAGAAGAGGTACAATGGGAGGCTAGACAATACTGATTTATCATAACTAACCTTCCTGCGAATTACATATGTTTTGCCCTCCATGTTGCCAATTTCCTCTGGAATTGATCAATGATTGGTGCCCATACTTCTACCTTCCTTGGATTCACTCCCACCGGAATCCCCAGAAATTTAAAAGGCGGAAACGAAACAACACAATTCAATAGGTTTTCCACCTCTCTTGTAAATGAGACATCTACATTTAATCCAAAAAATTGGCTTTTGCTGTAATTTACCTGTAGCCCCGATGACAGCTCAAAGCCTCGAAGAATAACCTTCAAATACCATACTGATTGCATGTCCGCTTCCCCCATCATTATCACATCATCTGCGTATTGCAGAATTGAGAATTTTGCCTCAGCACCGAATTCCAGCTCTTTAAACATGTCTTTCCTAACAGCTGACCTGAACAATCCTGTTAATGCTTCAGCTACCACTAGAAACAAAAAGGGAGATAGTGGGTCTCCCTGCTTCAATCCTCTCCCCGGCCGAAACTCCTCCGTCGGGCTCCCATTGACTAGAATTGAGACGCTACTGTTTCTGACTATACTAGACATCCACTTTCTCCATGTGCTCCCAAATCCCATTCTCTCCAACATATAATCCAGAAAATCCCAATTTACTGAGTCGTACGCCTTCTGAAAGTCCACCTTAAACATAAAACATGGTTTCTTTTTCCTCTTCACCCAATCAACTATTTCATTGGCCACCAGTACCCCGTCCAGGATCGATCTTCCTGGCAGAAAAGCTGACTGATACTTGGATATTACTTGCCCCATATCTTTCTTCATTCTCAATGACAATAGTTTGGAAACAATCTTTTGAATGCTGGAAATTAAAGATATTGGTCTATACTGCGCTAACATGTACGGCCTTGCCACCTTGGGGATTAATGCCAGAAAGGATGATGTCACTGCTTTAGGTAGAACTCCTGACTGATGGAATTCTTGCACTGCCTTGACCATATCTTCCCCTATTATTTCCCAGCATGCTTTGTAAAAATGAAAACCAAAACTATCAGGACCCGGGCTTTTCCCTCCCTCACACGCCCAAACCGCCTCCTTTATTTCCTCGTCTGAGCAAGGCTCTTCTAGGATTTGTCTCTGCTGATCATTCAACTGATTGAAGGACACACCATCCATCTTTGTTCTCGTCTCTTGTCCATCGTTAAAGAACCTTGAGAAATGATCTAACACATAATCCCAAATATTCTGGACTCCCTCCAGCCAACCAGTATCTAATTTAACTGCCAGTAAGGAATTTGCATAACATCTCTCCTTAAAACATTTATGAAAATATTTTGTATTCCTATCCTCATTTAGAGCCCATTTTAGCCAAGATTTCTGTAGTATAGACTGTTCCATTCTTCTTGCCTTTCCCCAATATTCTGATAAAATATCTTGTCTCTGTTGACCACTCCCATTTACCCCTTGACCTAACTGATGATCCACCATCTCCAAATCTAATACCTTCTCTGCCAGGAAGTTCTCATCTTTACTCCAGGTTTCTTCTTTCCACTTTTTAATCTTCTTCTTCAAACCTTTTAACTTACTTGCTAGCTGATACATCCTCCATCCTTGCCCTTGAGCTGATGTCCAAAACTCTTTCACTAGGTCCATAAAACCTGGTTCCTGCAACCAGTGATAAAAAAACTTGAACGGTTTTGGGCCCCAGTTCCGAGTATTCACTTCTGTTACTATCCAGCTATGATCGGAGAACTCTCTAGAGCCCACTCTTTGAGCTATAATTCCCCACTCCTCCATCAATTCCGGGGAAACTAAAAACTGGTCCAACCTGCTAGATGACTCTCCATTCGGACTTCTCCACGTTGCTCATTTTCTGATGACTGGGATATCCAACAGATCCATTGATTGGATAAAGAATTTGAAGTCTGACATCTCGGTTGACGAATGATAATTTGACCTCCCTTTAAACTCACTCCTGTCCAAAACCGCATTAAAGTCTCCACCCAATACCCACTTAACCTCCGGAAATCCTTGTTTTGTCATCATTAGATCCTCTCATACCTTCTTTTTGCCTTGTAACGAACATGGGGCATATACATTGACCACACAATTGACCTCAGTTGAAATCTTTCCTCTGAAGCCAATTCCCAGGAAGCCTTGTCCTTGTATAACCCAGACAACTTCCAACATCTGTGCTTTCCAAATTGTCAAACATCCTCCACTAAGCCCTGAAGACGATAGAATTCTCCAATCGCACCCTGATGACCCCCAAATCTCCTTAACTTCCCACTCCTTTACCACCCTGCATTTGGTCTCCTGTAATAAGCAGATATTGATGTCATTATTGTTTAACACTCTCCTAATCCTTCTTCGCTTGACCCGATCCTGGAATCCCCTTACATTTAAAGAAAGAATCTTCATTTAAATATTCCGATCCTTCCTTGCTTCCCTTCTCTCCATCTCCCCCTGATCCCTCCTTTCCATTTCCCTTAATTCCTGTATGTATATCTCGCCTGGCTGTTGTCCAGATATACCAATTTCGTTCATTGCCTTCCATATTTTTTCCGCTTCATCCTCCTTATTACCTTTTCCTTTCTTGTGCCCTTTCGGTAAGTTCGGATGTCCTTGCGTCATTAATTCTTCCCCATAAAAACTATTCCTCCTTATTTGTTTCCATATGGCTACCTCTCTCCTGTTCTCTTCACCTCCTCCGGAAACCTCCTCACCACCTACTAATACCCATTTCTTGTAGTCATAGGGTAATGTAGATATAGAATCATTTTTTTCGTGATCACTATTCCCCGTACCAACCCCCTTCCCTCAATGGCCGATAGTTATTTCGGAAACGTTCCCGTCGTGACAAATAGCCATTTCTGTGGTTGAACCTGTAAATAATCCAGCCCTATTCACTTCTGCGGCCCGTTGTCGTATCTGCACGTCCTGGACTCCGTATTGGGCCATTTTAGTCGAGCCCAAAGCCTTTGTGGTTCCTCTTTCTAACCGTTCGTGCTGGGTCGCGTTTTGCAGGCCCGATTTCCGAGTCTCGTCATAGTCAACGGGCGGCAGGTAACCGTTGGCCTGCAGACTGTCTGCCAAGCGCTCCGTGCTGCCGCCTGTCATGTCATATTCGCTTGCTGCCTCTCGTGCTTCGTGCTGAGGTGACATGTCACTGACCGCCTCTCGATCTCCATGCTGACATGACCTGTCGTTGACCGCTTGTCCATTTCGAGGTGACAAGTAGGCAGGTCTCGGTCTTCGTGCCACGCACCTCCCTCTTGTAAAGCTGTCTTCTTCTTCCCCTTTCCACGCCCAAACCACTATCTCATCGCCCTCTTTCTCTGAAACACTTTTAATTTTCACCATTTTATCTCTGTTTTTCCCCCTGCCATTGTCTCCTCCTCCTGACCTTTTTCCCAAATCAGGCCTGAACCCTGTGCACGAAAGGTGGGATGTTGTCCCCTTTCCTTCTTCGCACCGTCCCTCCCGTTCCGGCACAAAAGGTCGTAAGCTCCTTGTCCCTGCCTCCGGATTTCTGCTTTGCGCTCTGGCATGATATGTGTCTCGGATTACCGATTCTCCTCCCAACTTTAAGCCCGAGTCGTCTCCTTCGGTGTTTCGGACCGCCACCTCCTCCCACTCCTGCCAGTTTGCTTTGTAACCCATCTTTTGTTTCAGCTCTGCCAGTCGTCTTTCCGCCTCTGCCGACTCGTCAAACTCTTCCTCCCCCGCGCATGAACTCATTTCCGATCCGTAGCTTGTCCTACCTTGGCTATACTTCTTCTCATTCACCTCTTCCACCTCCGTGACCCTGATATCAAACTCCCACCACCAATCTTCACCCGGACCGTTGCGTCCAGCTTTTTCATATCCTTCCTTATCATCACCATCTGCGCTACATCGTACCTTTGTTTTTTTTAGTGATTTCCTCCGCATACAGCATTTCCCCGAAGGGTGCGAGTAACGTAGTGAAAAAATTTTCTCCCCATACATGTAACGGAATCCCGTAACAGTTCACCTTGACCCTCCTTTCCGTATCTACCGATCCCGGCTCCCACTTCTGTATCCCTACAAACCACTGTTCAAACCACTGCTGTTTTCCTTTCATGACTTCTTGTAATGTCTCCCCCCTTCCATTTCCAGCAGTACCTTGTTTGCTCCCATGGGAGTTATGCTCACATTGTAAATACCGTGAGTCATTAGGAATAGTTGTGTCCTATACGTCGTCCCTCTGTTACGTACTTTTCCCACATAAGCCTTCTGGAGCCGAATCACATTTTCCACTGGTGCCATGTACTCCATCTTCATTTGAACTTCTTCCTTCTTTACTCCGTCTATTCGCCCAATTTTATTATTCGACCCCCCATTAACGCATACTACTGATGCAAAGGATTTCCTCATGTTACCGTTAAACCCGCTCTTTTGCCCCGTTTGCCTAGCACTTGTATAATCTGCATTTTGCCCTTGTTTCCTTCTCCATATATTCATCTTCTTCTGATTCTTCCCCAGCCGTTGTTCATACCTTGGTAGGTTGACCCACAGCTTTTCCGTTCCAATAAAAATATTGTCCAGCTTAACCACTAACATTTTCACATCCTCTACATCCCTAAACCTGGCAAAACCAAACCTTTGTCCCCTCCGGTTCCTCTTGATTGGAATTTCCACCTCCTGAACTTTGGCATATCTCCCGAAGATCTCCCACATATCTTTTGCTCTATATCCGTCCGGGAAATGAGTAAAAAATACCGAGGTTATACGATCGTTTCCTTTCCCTCCCTCAGCTACTAATTTCCTTCCCCCGTTTGCATCATTCCTTCTCCTTACCTCCGTCCATCCGTCCTCGCTGCCTCCGTACATTCCTCCGTTGCTTCCCCTCCTCGACCGGGAAACCTGTCCGTACATTCACTTCTCCATCTTTAGTTGTTCTCTAATTTTTAAGTATCTCACTTTATGAAACTAATATTAAAATAATAATTTTAATACTAAACATTTACCCCTTTTAAGATACTAACATGCTTATGTAGATCGATTTTTAATGGACAAATATGACGTCTTGAACTTAGGTAATATGTAAAAATTTTTCATTAAAGATCATCTTAGATTTTAGAATTTTAAATAAAAGAAGAAGATAAAAATAATAATAAATGTTTAAATATAGTTTTGGTCTCTATTTTCAAAATATGCAATTTTTGTCCCTAATTTTAAAAGAGTAATTTAGTCATCAAATTTTGTAAATATGTGATTTTGATCCTCATGTGAATTTGAGAAGTATTGACTTAAACTGTTGAGTTAATTGACCATTATAAGATTAATATGGGGTTCAATTTATTACATATAATCAACATTAATTTTGTAATATTCAATGTTTTTAATTTAACCTGAGAAAAAATTATAGTTTCCAATTTAAGAAAATTAAGATTTAAATTTTTACATTTTAAAATAAAGATATTAAAATGATAGATTTTGAAAAATAATAAAACTTGTTATCTCTATTTTTAAATAATAATACTAAAATTGTGAATTTTAAAATTAGAAACCAAAATTGTATTTAAGCTAAAAATAAAAAGTCATAAAGTAACTTTTTATTTTTTGTGAATTTGCTTCCTTGAGAAATTGATTCTTTGTCATTTTTATTTTCTTTAAATTTCTATTTGTCCCATTTTCTTCTGTTAAGCTTTGAAGGATAAAAAAAATCAAACTAAATAGGTTTGAGTGGCTTTTAAATAATCACTTCTAAATTTATTCTTATAAATTTCATAATGTAACTTGCATACTCAGACAGAATATAAGAAAAATAAATGTCACATAAATCAAGAAAAAATCTTATCATCATTTAAGTTTAATACTTTCAACAAAAAGTAAGACTATTTTTAAAATACGATATTATGAATATATTATTGAAACTTGAATATGAATGATGTGTTTCACGTGATGATATTAAATAAAATAAAAGTAGTTGAAATTTACTAATATTATAATTCATAAGAATGTCAATTATTTTTATATTTAATTTAATAAAAACTCTAAAAAAATACTTAATTTAGATATTTAGCATCATTTGTTTAGTTAAAACATTAATATATTTAAAATAATAATAAAAGGACATATTCTGAGACACCTAAAGTATTATATAAGTTAGGAATTGAGGTCAATCTTTTATAAACATCATCTTCTTACTTTTTTAACCTATCAATCTGTATTTTTGTAGCAGAGTTACTAAATTTTAATAGAAATATTAACGTCAGAAGTAAGTATAAATAATGTATTTTGTACTCAAGTATTTAAATACACTCTTCATTATTATTTCAATTTTAATATAATGCAATTTGCTTGTAAAAAAAAAAAAATACACTCTTCATATATCATATCATTATAAAGAAATGAGAGAAACAAAAAATTATATTTACAATAATAGAAAAATAAATTTATTTCTGTTTTATTTCACATCTGTAATATACAAATATAGGAGTTCTAATTATAAAAAAAAAAAAAGTAGGTGGAAACTCCCAATGATGTGTTTGTTTTTTGGTGCAAGGGAAAAGAAAATAAAGTCAAAGAGGAGGAAAAAGAAAAACATTCGCAAAGGATGTTTGACTCCTTTTTAATACTTGAATTTAGGCTCACCAAAACCAAATTCACTAATGCCATACAATTATGGTTTTGAACCCGTTATTGTCGCGGTTTGACTAAGAATAGGTATATAACAAAATTAGAATAAGAAGGTGAAAATTACAATGAAACCTCTCTTACCTTCCATCAAAAAACATGTTCAATCACTGGTTTTGATTTACCTGGCCACCAATAGGGGGCCGTAAGATCAAAATCAAGTGCTATCATTTTTACACTTTTTGAGTTTTTCCTACCTGAAGTCTCTCTCTTCTTGGATTGGATGCTCCTTCCACAACATCCAATCAAGAATCTCAAAAACTTCCAAAACCTTTTTCCTCTCATGTTGCCTTGATCGTTAACAAGACATCATTTGATTCTAACATTTCTCCTGGAGGTAGTCAGGTGGGTCTTCTTCATCAAGGACACTGCAAAATTATTAAAAAAAAAAAAAAAAAAGACAAGATTTTTTGTGTGACCGTTTTTTGTTTCAGAAATTTGTAGCTGGTTCCATTGAATATTGCAAGGGAAACTTTTCAACCGCAAAAATAGATCCAAAAGCTTTAACCATGAGTTCCGGCGCTGTGAAGGGCCAGGTCAAAGGCCAAATGAAAGGCCTCCTCAAAGGACTTAGATACATATCCCAAATATTTGGTAAGCACAATCTTCTAATTCTGACCACAACTCTTATAAATTTGAGAACAAAAAAAGTAAAAATGTTAATTGAAACTTGCATTGCAGACGAGGAGGAAAACAAGGAGATACAAATTGGGTTCCCAACAGATGTAAAGCATTTGGCACACATAGGAGCTGAAAACGCCAAAGCAAGTCAACCAAGCTGGGTAACATTGATTGTCATTTGTCACCTTTCTCCTTTCTCTCTCTGTCTTTGAAATTGAAATTTCAATTGGTTCTGATTTCTTAACGTCAAACAAAATGTTCAGTTGACCGAGTTCAAAGAATCACCAGAAGGTTCAGTAGGAAACTCCAACAAGAGCACAGCTGAAGGTTCCATATTATATATATAATAAGAATAAGAATAATAAAAGTATAGATTATTATGAGTGACGTGGATGTGTAATGTGATATGATGCAGATAATAATAGTGATAAAGGTGAAGGGAAGCGATCTCGAAAGTCAAGGGCTCGTTCTGCAGAGAACCAATCCACAATGGGTTCAGAGGGGGGGACTGAGGGGAGCAAGCCCAGTCGGCGACACAATTCGGAATCTTCTAATAAGAAAGATGAGAAGCCTCCCACAACAAAACATTCGCACCGAAGGAAGTCCAAGACCACGTCGTCTGAGGACAAAGATGGCGGTTCTGTTCGGAGGGAGGACAAAGAAGGTTCGTCCAGGAGGGCTTCCAGAAATAGAAGACAGTCAAAGGGAGATTCCTTGACTGAATTCTCCTTCTCAGATTCTGGGACTGCGACTGCGACTGCTACTGGGCCTAATTAGACCCCACACCCTTCTACCCAATAGTGGACCAGCATCAGATTCAGTTTAGAGAGAGATTTCAGGGCCAGCAAATTACTTATTCATTCTTCTTCCATTATTTAACTACCCATTACAAGTATATATCGGTCCATCCCTTCATTTTTTCCTTTTCTATCTTCACTTCTCTCTTCTTTTCTTTCTTTCTTTCTTTCTTCCTTTTTTTTTTTTTCTTTTTAATAGTGACACTTACTATTTTGGATCACTCTGGATTCAACTGTTACAAAAATATGTAACATAATGGTTTAAAGTGCACCTATTCATGAAATTGATTTGTGCAATTTTTTCTTGTTATACTAACAAAGATTTTGAGAGACGAGGATGAAACTTCAGGCCAAGATTCCGCACCCACAAAATGCTTACAAGTACAAATCTGTAATCTATTGCATGTCAGACATAGTTTTGCAAACATAGTTTAAATAGCTCAAATGAGAATAGTATTTAATACCAAGACAGAAATATATTTATGGAGCAAAGTATTACACACCTACCTACTAACAACAAATCCGATGGAAACTACGCACTTACAGAAAGAAACACCACAAAAGAATAGAATTAATACCAAGGTTAGATAATGAAGTAGTCTATAGAAAGTCACACTTCCAGAAGGAAACGTGATATTGTACAGCTTTTCTATTTTTAATACAAACCAGAATAAAAGCTAAATTCCCAAAACATTATGGGGTTCGAAGTTCTCCTTGTTAGAGATTTTAAAAACGGAATCCTTGTCACTGCCTGTCTTGGCAGGAGAAAACTCAAATGTTTCATCAGAGCTCTTTTTTGTGGGTATTGGGGTTCCAGGGTGCTGAGAGAGCTCTCTTTGGTTTCCACAAAGAGTGAATATATTTTGAATTCTCAGTAGTCTAGAAGACCCAAGATCCTTGTCATCCACTGAACTTGCCTTGAAACAGTACTCCTCTTTCTTTGGACTTGTGTTGGACAAGTTTAATGTTGCCAAGGGGCCTGCAGCACTGGGCTTGTCAACAATACATACCCTCTTTTCCTCTATCACTTCTTTCTTCACTTCCTCATCTTCTCCTTTGTCTTCATCTCCTTCTCCGTCTTCCTCGTATACTGTACTAAGGCACATCCTTTGGCCAAAGTTTGGTACAAAAACATGAGCATCTTCTTTTGCACTATTATAGTCACTCCTGCACATGACTCCAACAATATTTACTTCACCGCCAAGGGGTTCTTGATCATCCATGTCCAAATCCATTGACTTTACCATTCCAGGATCTTCCTCACTTCTGTAAACACGCATTAGCCTTCTCATAAACCCACTTGACTCCATGTCTTTTGACTCACTTTCCTCACTACATAGCTGCAACTCAATCTCCTCCAGTCTCCTTCTCAGAGTTTCAACTTCCTCTTGCTGCTGCAGTATCCTCTCTTCCATCCTCTTCCTCTCCAATTCAACAAATTCATTAGTCATTCTTTGGCACTCTTCCAACTTCTTTTCCAACTCTTGTCGCAGACGCTGGGTTCGTTCATTTACTTTCAGGTTAATTTCCTCCTCGCTTGGGGGAGCCCCTTTGCCTTCTGCCTGATTCACTTTAGCTCTTAATGCAGCAATTTCTTCTTCTTTCTTCAAAAGTTTTTTCTCTCTTTGCTTGTTTTCCATTTGCAGCTTCAGGATGAATTCGTCCAATGCCGCAATTCTAGATCCCATAATGACAGCGGAAGAAGATTCGTCATCCTTGACTGGAGTATGAGGGCCACGAACTATGCATTTTGCTTTTGCTCCATATTCAAGTGTAGAGATTGTTTTATGTATCTCCTTAGGATCAGGACTTGCACACAGTATCATAAGAATTTTTGACTTATCATCTTCAAAGGAATCCTTAAAAAGGGAAGTTACAAAAAGTATTCACATCAAATACAACTTCAAATAACATAACACGAATTCAGCAATTCTCTCAATTAAAAAGCCAATATGTACCTGCAGAAGCATGGTAAGTTTGCTGTCCCTGAAAGGCACATGTGAATCGCCATTTGCGATGGACTCCACCACTCTCTTCAGTGCTATGTTTCCTTGATTGATCTTTGCAGTCTGCAATTTCATTAACAGTATGACTAATCAGCAGAGAATTACATGATTCAAAAAAGAAAATCCAAATGGCCAAAAAAATTGCCTGCATTTTGGCCTCAGCTCCAGTTTGACCAGCTTGTTCAATATTTTCTGATCCTGCCATGTCTACAAGCATTAGCCGCCCTCCCACAGTTGGGACATCAAGGATTACCTGATCAGAATATTATAAGACATGTAATCCATTTTACCAATCAAGGGAACATAGTAAATTTAACAGAACCATCTTCGGAAGCAGCAATACCATGCAGTGACTTCTGGAACTTCTGTCATTACAAAGTGTGCTTTTAACAATCCTTCGCTTCTCCACCTTCTGAATTTCTTTTGAGATCTTCCCTGCTTCATTTCCAGATATATAGGTTGCATTCTTAGCCTTTTTTCCCATCACTTCAAGTTTCACCTACAAGTAAAAACTTAAAAGTAAGAAAGTGACCCCATCCATATGTCAAGGGAGTGACAATTACTTAAAGAGCAATCGTTCAATCACTACTTCTCCAAATTAACATCTGATTATCCACATAAACATTTTTCTTTTGGGAAAATAAGAGAAACATCCCTTGCTTTGCTCACTATGCAATTAGCAGACTTATTCTCTTCAAAGGATACAACATTTTAAACAGCATGTACAAACATGGGTTTTTCTAGTCAAGATTAATCTTCTTGTTTTTTTTGCCAAAAATGCGTTCAAATAAATAGGGAATGATTTTCTGAAGTAAGAAATGTATCACAATGTCGTGCAAGGAGAATTCTTCTTCAGAGAGAAGCATATAACCACACAGACACAGCCAAGCGAAAATTGAAAGCAAAATGAGCCACAAAATAAATACATTTAACCAGTCAATTTCGTACAAGCTAAGAAACCAAATAGCAATCCTATAGACAAATCACAGTTCTCAGATAAAACCAGGAGCCCGAAAACCTACAGACACAAGAACAAAATAGTGACGAAGCAACATGTATTTTATTACCTTGGAAGCACTACCCCCCTTAGGCCAACCAAATCCAAACCCTCCTCCGCCACCTCCATTGGTGGATAAGAGATCATAAATCTCCTCATTGTAAATCTCTAAAACAGTGACTTGAACAAAAGTCCCCAACCCAAGATGCCCTCCTTTTGAATCACCCCCAGAATCTCCATCTGCATTATCCCCATCTCCGAGAATGTCCCTCAGAGACCTATACACTATCCCTGCCTGCTTTGAGCACCCAAACATGGTGTGGCTCTTCCCAGAACCAGTTGGCCCATACATCATGATAGTGCACTTGTCCCCCAGCTTAACCCCTCGGATCCTTGACTCCACAAATTTCTTATAGAACACATCCAGATCCTCCTCCTCAGACACGGAAACCCCATCAAGGGTGAAGTCCCGGTACCCAAAATCGGCACGAACCCGAATGGAATTCGAGTTGGAACTGGTTTGAAGAACAGATAAAGGCTTGTCCTTTCGATCCGGGTAGTCACGGATTCTGCCTATGACTTCAATTGGGTGTTCAGGAGGGGGTTCCTTGTTTGCAACATAATTGGGATTAGGAGAAGGAGAAGGGTGTGTTGGTGGTGCTGATTTGAGGCCATTGAAGTTGAGACGGTGCTTGGACTGTGGAGTCTTCAACAGGGTAGAGTGGTTTGATTTCGAAGAAGGGGTGGGTGCCATGGTGGAAAATTCGAATATGAGAAATTAAAACCCAGAAAGAAATGAGAAGAAAGATTAAATTGAAACTATGCGATTCAATTGAGTTTTTTTTTTAATGAGTGGGAAAAGATTCAACTGAGTTTTACGAAAGAGAAAGAATGCGTAGCAAGAAAAGCCAGGAATGAAGAAAGTGGAATGGTGAGAGAAAACACTGAGAGTTTTGAAATTTCAAAGAAAATGTAGCCGTTATAGTTTCCAACGTCTACATGTGTTTCCATTTATATTTTCACGGGACAAAGAGAATTTGACCTAAATTAATTTTATTAAAGGACAATAACTCCAAAAATAAGGAATGAAACTTGATAAAAAGAAATTTTAACGAAAACCCTAATTTTGCATTTACTAATTTACCGCGGAAGTTTTTGTTTATAATTATTGCTAAACATTAATAAATTGTGTTGATGTTTGGCTTACATTTGGGATTATGATTATGATAGGTTTGAATTTGTCATTGCTCAATGTTGCTTTTTAACTTCAATCGCACTAAATAAAGTAACAAGTATTTTTTTTTTTCCTTTTAAAAAGAGTAACTATCTTAGGTTGATAACTTTGGAATGATAATTATGAGTTTAAATGAGTGGAGTTTTGTAAAATTATTTTAGTATTTGAAAATATAAGTTGATTAATGGTTTTTTAAAAACTAAAACATAGAACAATGTGATAACATTTTGAGGAATTTTACTATTCAGTTTTATAATTTTGTTTTAAAATTTTGAAGAAAAAATTATTTTTTATTTTTTATTAATAACAACTTTATAAATATAATTAAAATTTTCATTTTTACATGTTAAAAATATTTTTTAAACAATACCTATCAATTAAGTTTTTTTTTTCCAAAAAATAATTCGTAATCATTATTTTTCAAAACGCTTTTGTAAGACTTAAAAACAAAATAAGACCAATTAAGGTTGCATTTTAAATTCAATCACGTTGTATTATAATTATTAGTTAAATATTAAGTACATATTTTAAAAAAACAAAAACAATTCTACCCGTGGGTACGCACGGGTTTTCAGCTAGTTCATAAGTAAATCATAAGTAAAATCTTGTGAAAAAGAGTAAAAAAGGTATTTCCCCTAAAAAGGAGTAAAAAAGGTATTTTCTTGGGGAAAAGAAAACAGTAACAAACATCTTGTGCTAGTTCATAAATATAAGTAAAATCATAAATAAAAAATAAATAAAATATTTCCATACTCAAAAAAATAAAAAATAGTTTCTATTTTATATCGAAAAATCTTAAAACTTGAATTAATTAACAAAATCCATAACTATAAATTGAAATAACTATCCTCTTATGATTTTAATATTTAATTGAATAATTTAACTTAATTATTTTTATCACCTTTTCAATGTATCATTTTTAATATGAGTTTAATTCGTCAGTGTAAAAATCTTTACACTGACCGTGTATACCAACTAAATTTTTTTAATATAATTATTTTTATTTTTTATTTTAATATTTTAAAATAAATTATCAATAATTAAAAATAATATTATATTTCAGTATAATTATTTATCATAAATATAAAATATATTATGTGTTTAAAATATTTTATGAATTGTAATTAAATATAATTTATATAATTGGAACTTGAAAATCATTGTTTATTATGAATTATAAATTTTTGTTATATAAAATAAGAATAATAATATCTTCTAAATAATGATTTTCTTTATTTACCACCATTTTTAGGGATTGAGTTTTGGTGATCACAATCACCATAGAGGATGATATTTTATTTGATACGCAGGAATCTCACACATTTGAAAATTTAGAAATGAAATGATTTTTTAATTGAAGGAAATCTCTACGTCGAGTGACTTAATTATTTATTTTGGAGTGGGGTTCGATCTCGAAACTTACTACACATTGTTTCTTTTGCAAAATGTGTATGAATCTTTGATCTTCTATTAATGTTTAATGATTTTGTTTTATTTCTATCTTTTGTCATACTTCTTGAATTTTTTTACTGTTTTGTAATTTTTTAGGAGACATCTTTTGAACTTTTCTATTTTGATGAATTCAATGCTTGACTTAAATTTTTTTTATTTGAATAAATTATAAAACTATCTATAATGTGTTGTAAAATTATTCATTTTTTCCTATTTTTTATTTTTACACTAATCTTCCCATGATTGTTTGAATAATATTAAACCCATATCTTTTACACTAAATTCCTTTAAGTATTTTTAAAGTATTACAATGTATTCTCATAAAGGTTATGTTAAAATAATAAAAAAATTTGGATAATTTTATGATATCTCAATCTCATGTTAGAGTAATTTACTCTTTATTTTGCATCTCACATTGTACGATTTATTTTTTTATATCAAATCCATTCTTATTTTTTATCATTTGTTTTTTTGTTACTTATCAAATAAGTACAATTTTTAGTATTTTTAATCGATTTAAGTAATTATTATTTTTCAAGAGACATAAATACATTAAGATGTTCATTTATGTGTATGAAAAGGTACCCTAAGATGTCTAAAAGCATAATTCAAATAATATTTTTTAAGATTTTTCAAAAATAAAAATTACAAATTACAATTTATATATGAGTTTTCCTATGCACACATAAGCATTAATGAATAATTATTACGATCTAAACAAAAGCAAAAAGATATTTTTCTTTTATGAAAGATAAGAACAATAGTCCCATTAGGATTAATTGCCCTACGGCTCAAGTCAATTTGGTAAAACGATATGTCTCCTTATTCATTCGTAAACTCAATTTTGCAAAACATAAGCTAACATATTTATCTCACGGGAAATATAAATGAAATTGCAAGATAAAGTTTTACATTTGCTTTAGTAAATCCAGTCTACAATTGGTAGCACTAATTTCCAATATGGCATCCCTCCTCTAATATTTTAATAGCATCGAGCGAATCAAATTCCACAACCAAATTAAGAAATTCATGCTTATAGGCGAAGAATTGTTAAAAGTTCAGACTCTACAATGGTACAATAGGTTATTATATGTGCGAAACTCACAATGATATTATCTTTGTAATTCCACACAACACACCCCACAACCACCTTCTGATAGTACCATGAACAATCGCATCACATTTGATCTTGAAAGTACCTCTCTTTGGAGGCTACCTGGTGAGTCTACATCCCAAATCCACATATTGAGCAAAAAAATACCTATTCATTAACAATTTGCATAATCAATTTTTAGTTAGCTTTTTAGTTTCTTATTATTATCCTATAAATTTTTATGCAATAACACTATAAGATTAATTTATAATGTAGAATAATATATTTTATTTATTGAATAATTTTTTTAAGATTAAAATATTTATAGAAATAATTTAAATTTAATTATTGATTACAGTTGTTAAAAATATAGTAATATAATAATAAAAATTTATAATGTAGAAGATGAAAGTTTTAGAGATAATTTATACAGTTTTTAAGAAAAAAAATATTGTTTCTTACTATTCATCCATGTACTTTCAATTTAAGTAATAAAATATTCTATTCATCTAATTTAAAAAACAAGGGAGAAAATAAAAAAATGATATGCATTTAGAAAAAGTATAACATTTTTTTATTATGCTGGTCCAGAACCTACTAATTATACAAATTTATAAGCAAAGAAAAAATATAAAAAAATAATAATAAATAAGAAAGAGATTTTTTTGAAAAAAAAATATCATTAATTAGACAATAAAAATTAATTAGAATGAAATTAATAATGATAATGTTTAACATGTGCACACCATATAAAAACTCTATTTATATATATATATATATATAAAATATTATATGACAAAAAGAATAATCAATAACTTTTATAACATTTTAATTTTGTTCTTACTACCATTTCTTTTACGCACATAATGCTTTTCTATGCATTGCAAAATACATTGACGTTAATTAATAAACTAGAAAAATATAAACTACATTAGAAGTGTCTGGGATTAAATTAAAAAAATAAGAAAATAAAGATAGAGGATTCTATTTAGGATGAAAATTGATAGGATCTAATTAGGGTATTTTAATATATGTTCCGATAACTTGTGTTTATAAATATACTTATACTTATATACTTACATTCAATATCCACGACTTACACTTTACTTAAGCATATTGAGATAATAAATCAATATATTTTATATATAATTAAATATAATATGAAAAACAAGTAAATATTTCTTGAAGTTTTATATGATTATACTTAAACTTATGTTTTTTTATGATAACATTAAATAACATTAGAGCTCTTTTATAAATAACTTAATCTCTTGTAAAATTTGTTTTTATTTATTAAATTTATGTAAAATATGTATTTTTTATTCTATAATTATATTATTTATCAAAATTATAAGATAAATAATATTTTTAACAATATTTTTTACTCAAATTTATAATTATATAGTATTATATAATATAATTATATTAAATAACATATATATATATATATATAAAATACAGAGTAAGTTGGGTACGATAATATCTATATCTGGATAATTTTTCCGAGTTCGAATCATCCCTATCAATACTTATTTTTGTAGATAATTATCTAATTCACGTAAATATATTTTTACAAATACATGTAGGTCATTTTGTTATCGCTAATTTTATTTTATTTTATTTTTAATGAATAGATGGAGTATTTTATCAATTAATGAATAAGCCGCACAATCTTATTTTATCCATTAATCCATAGGCTGCTCCTAGCGTGCATCTATAGGTGAAGTAGAGTTCTACTGAAAATAACATATGATGTTATGGATTTCAATCAGAAATACGATATTTTTTTAAAGTTATTTTTAAATAGAATATTAAATTACGTTCTTATCTTCTTTTTTTAAAAAAAGAAAAGAAAAGAAAAGTGTTTAAACTTCTAGAATAAAAAATCAGAATTTTTAAAATTAGGAAAAAAAGGTTAGATGCACATATTTTTATTGGCCTAATTAGATATTTTAATCTTTTAACTTAGATTGTGTATGGTTTTAAACTTTTAATTTATTTTATCCTATTTAATGTCACTGCTTAAAATGAAGCAAAAATATGTTATGCTGTTAATTTTTTTATCTAGATTTTTAAAATTAATTTTTTATCCAAATAATTGAGAGTTTATTATGTTTTTTTTAATATTTATATATAGGGATCGAATTCATCAAATTCAAAATATAAAGAAACTGCTAAAACTCATGCGTACTACTAAAATAAAGATAAAAATGGCCAATATAGCCTTGGAAAGAAAGAAAAGGAGATAAAAAAGATTAGGCGTGTATATTGGGGAAGGGAGATCTGGGGAGGATCTGGATCATTTTGGTGTTTTCAAATGTTAAAAAAAAAAAGTGCTATGAAGAGGTAACATGGCAAAAAAACAAATGTTGTAAAAGAAAGGAATATAAAATATTCAGTCAAAACCACAAGTATTGCACCTTCCACTTTTCGTGTCGCGATGCAAATGAATAGGATGAATGCTGAATAGAACAGGTTTTGCTTGGAGGTCACACTCACACACGTCTAATCGATGAATCCTAATATAAAATATAAGCTAACCTAATTATTATAATCCATTATCTTAACAGTAGCCTATGTTCAATTCCTATACTCTCATTTACATTTTAGTGTGCAATTTAGTTAGTTATCACAGTTATCTAGTTATAACTGTCATTTAACTGTTTGGTTGCCTTGTGCTTACTTCTGCCTCACTCTTTTTGTTTTCAGTTTGTGGTATATATATTCTTATTATTGCATTTTGTGAGATTGAATCACATATTACTGATCTTTTTGGCATTGTTGGTCATTTTGTTTCTTGCTCTCTCACGAGTTCTTCTCTATTCTGTTTTTGCCTTGGATTCTTTCTTTTACTCGTGTTATTTCCCATCTTTATTATAGTATAACAACTCATTGAAGAGTTCTGGTACGTCTCTGATTATTGCTGTGTTTTCTCCTTCTTTCAATGAGTGAAGACATGAATAACTGTTCTAAGGTTGAAAGTTGTTTGTACTTACATCTGAATACAAATCTTGTGATTTCTCTTGTCTCCACTCTTCTTAAATCCACCAATTATCATTTATGGAGCAAGTCTATGATTATGACTCTCAGTCTATGGAGGATCTTCTTAGGAGTTGGAGGAGCTATGACTCCCTTTCCCTGCCAAAACTTTTTTCCTCCCTTTTAATATATATATTTTTTGTAAAAAAATTATAATTGTTTTGTAGTATATTTATTTTATTGTTTTTGGTTCCCTCGAAACTTTTTCTTCTCTCTTAACAAATACAAAATTTTTTACAAAAAAATTGTAATTTTCTTGAAGTATATCTATTTTATTTTTTTGCCTCTCCCAACATTCTTGCTTAAGATCTTCTATTGCTCTCAACGCAAAGAACAAATTGGAGTTCATTAAAGGAGGGATTGCTGAACCTGCAAGGGATGACTAAAGTTACATTGCATGGAGATGATGCAATAATATAGTTGCGCCTTGGATTGTTTGCTCTATTTCATCAACGATTTGTTAAAGCATTATATCGATGAACAATGTTGAGGATATTTGTAAGGATCTTTAAGTTCAGGTACTTTCAGGGAGATCATCTTAGGGTTTCTTATCTCTAATTAGAAGTGGCCTTTATTAGACAAGGAGAACAAACCGTTATTGAGTACTTCACGAGGCTGAGAGTTATGTGGGATGAATTGGAGAATTATAGACTGAATCTAATCTACACCTACTCGACAAAATGCGATTGTGAAATTGTTCTAGAGAGGAAATTAAAAGATCGTATCATGCAATTTCTCCGTGGTTTGAATGAGTAGTATGAGAATATCAAAGCTTGTGTTCTATTGGTGGAGCCCTTACCTCCTATTTCAAAAGTCTTCTCCTATATAGTCCAATAAGAAAGACAGTTGCAGCTCGAATTTTGTTGTGAGCATCAATAGCCATGAGACTAAGTCATATTCCACTAGTTCTATTGGTAATGCATCAACATGCACCTTTTGTGGGAAGAGTGGACATATAGATAACACTTGCTATCATAAACATGGATTTCATGACTCTAAAGGAAATAAGAATGGCAATAACAAAGTAGGGAAAATATATTCTCATTGTGGCAGAAGTGGACACACCATAAATGTGTTTACATAAAGCATGGATTCCCACCAAGATATAAGGGATACACTAAGTCTACTGTTGTTAATAATGTCATGGTCATTGAAGGAAAAGCTAAAGAAAGTTATCAACAACAATCTGCTAGTTCAGAGAGTTAGGATACTCTTTTCTCACCCCAGTAGTATCAGACCATAATGGCTTTAATCCCTATCATGTAAAAACTCACAAAAGTCATCCCCAACACTTCCATCTAACTAGATTTCTCTTGAAATTAACTCACAAACTACTTAGCCTTTACCTGTTATTCAAACCCAACCTATTAGAAAATCTAGCAAACCACACTTCTCACCTACATATCTTAAAGACTTCTATTGCAACATGACATCAAATGTATCAACTTCACAAGGTATTTGTTATTCCTTAAGTTCATTTATGTCATACAGTCGCTTATCACCTTCTTTTCATCATTTCATTTCATCCATTTCTATCACAACCGGGCCTAAGACATATGTTGAAACATCCAAACACAATTGATAGGTTAAATCCATGGAAGCCAAAATCACTGCCTTGGAAATGAATAACACCTAGACTCTCACCTTTCTCCCTCCTAGAAAGATAGCCATTGGTTGTAGATGGATTTATAAAATTAAGCACCATGCAGATGGGTATATAGAATGATACAAAGCTAGACTTGTGGCAAAGGGATACACATAATTAGAAGGATTGGATTAGATACATTTTCACTAATTGCTAAATTGACCATAGTGACAGTCTTTCTTGCTCTAGTTGTGGTTAATCAATAGCATCTAAAGCAATTAGATGTTAATAATGTCTTCCTTCATGGGAAGCTTGATGAAGAAGTATATATGTATGTCCTACCTAGAATCATTTCTGCCCTAGATCAAGTATGTAAGTTGAACAAATCCATTTATGGTCTGAAACAAGCTAGCAGACAGTGGTACTCATGTTTGTCTAGTTTCCTTCTTTCTCATGGGTACACAAAATCCTTAGCTGACCACTCTTTGTTTCTAAAGTTTGTGGATTCCAATATAATAGCTCTTTTTGCGTATGTAGAGGATATAGTTCTTGTTGGAAACAATCTCAGTGAAATCTCACAAATTACAAGATTGCTTGATCAAGCCTTTCAAGTAAAAGACCTTGGAGATGTTAGATATTTTTTGGGTATTGAAGTTGCATAGTCCAAAACTGGAATCCACTTGTGTCAAAGAAAATATGTCCTTGACATTCTTTCAGACACAAGCATGTTGGCCTCTCAGCCAACATCAACACCCTGGGATTACACCACCCGACACTCATCCACTTCTGGAACAAAGTTGTTGACCCCTCCCCTTATCAAAGATTAATTGGGAGACTTATTTACCTCACCATAACTCAACCTGACATAACTTTTGTTGTTCAGAATTTGAGCCAGTTTGTCTTCAAACCCACTGATCAACATCAGCAAGCAGCTTTCCATATACTCCGTTACTTGAAGCAGATACCCGGAGTTGGCATATTCTTGGCTAATTTTGGTGTATTGCAATTAAAAGGTTAGAGCTTAATTGGTTTGATTTTGTTTTTTAGTTTTTGCAAAGAGTTTTCAAGAATAGTTTCCAAAAACTGTTTTCAGGAAAAAAAGAAAAAAAAACTAGTTTCTTAAGTGTTATTTGAAAAATGTTTTGAAGATGTAAAAATGGAAAATCTTGTTCATATTTATTAAAATTTCATTAATAAAAGAAAAAAACAACATATTCTTATTGTATTTTGAGTTTTCAAAACAAAAATAGAAAACTGAAAAACAAAACTACTTTCAGCTGTCCTATTTTTTAGTTTTTAAAAACTAAAAAACTAGAACTGTTTTCAGAAAACGCTACCTAGACTAGTTTTTTAGTTTTTAAATACTAAAATATTGAAAACAGTTTTATAAAATTAGTGCCAAACAAGCACTTAGTGATTCAAATTGGGCTGGTTGTAATGAAACCCGTTGTTCTGTTACTGGTTTCTCTAACTATCTTGATCACTCCTTAATTTCTTGGAGATCTAAGAAACAAGCAACCGTATCTCAAAATTTTTCGGAGGTTGAATATCGTGCCTTTGCCACCACCACTTGATAAATTCAATGGTTGACATACTTACTTGATGATTTACGTATTCCTTATGATAGATCTGCTTTACTCTTTTGTGATAATGACTCATCTTTACAAATAAGCTCTAATCAAGTGTTTTATGAGCAAACAAAACATATTGAGATCGACTGCCATGTGATTCGTGAGAAATTGAATCACGGTCTTATCAAACTTCTTCCATTCACTCCTTAGTGTAGCTTGCATACGTGTTGACCAAAGCTCTCCATCCCCATGTGTTTTGAGAACCTTGCTCCAAGTTGAGAATGACCAACATACATTCTTAACTTGAGGGAAACTCTTAAGAGTATGACAGTTATATAATTATAATTAGGAGTGACAACGGATTGGGGCGGGTACGGGTAGTGCTTACCCGCTACCTGCCTCGCCATAAAATATTCGTACGTACTACTCACTTAAAACTCGTTATAAAAATACTTGCAGATATCTATGGGTACCTACAAATATTTTTTTAAAAAAATATTATTTTTTACTAGAGTTTTGTAAAAAAATGATCGATTTGTTGAAAAATCTAAAAATAAAATTATACTACTAAGTTTCTACAAGATTAATTGGGTCTAAAAAAAGATTAATATAATAATAAATAGAATATTTGTTTTACATTATCGACATTTTTATAAACATAATTCTATGAATTATTAATTTTTTATTAAAAAAAATTGATGATAATAAAATTTGACAATTAATATTTTAAATTAATTTATTTAAAAAAATATTATCTTTTGTAAATTAAAAATATTATAATATTTAAATTTAGCGGATACTCACTTCATGTACCCGCTAAAAAGCGGGTAAAAGAAAACTCGTTTCCGCGGATTGAAGGTAGCCATTTACCATCCCTAATTATAATTGTCATTTAACTTTTTGGTTGCCTTGCGCTCACTTCTGCTTCACTCTTCTGTTTCCAGTTTGTGGTATATAAACTCTTCGTACTGCATTTTGTAAGATTGAATTATATATAGCTGAATCAAATATGGCTGATCCTTTTGTTGCTCTCTCAGGAGTTCTTCTCTACACTGTTTTTGCCTTCCATTCTTTCTTTTGCTTGGGCTATTCGCCATCTTTGTTATATTAATACCCAACTTTTGAAACTTATTCTCTTCACCGTGACATTTAGGTTTTGTAATCGGATCAGACCACCCCATAAACTTGAGGCACACATGGCACATGCTAGGTGCTCAAGTCAAATGATGTTTTTGTCAGAACACTTTTTTTATCATTTTTGCTATCATTTGTCCAAGCTTTTTACTTTATGTCCAGTCTGCTGACATTCATGGCAGTAGTAGGAAGTAGGTCTTGGTAAGACTACTAATCGTAGTTTAGAATGAAGATTTAACTACCTCCTTACTCATTTGCAACTCACCGTTGATGTCTTAAGGTTCTTATTCCATCCTGAAAATTGTCATTGTTAGGGCACAATGAAGTTAAAATTACGTGACTAATAAGACAGCAAGATCTACATAGATTTCAAGATAGAAATGCTCACATGAACTGCAATGCTAATTAGTAATTACCCTATAACTATTCAATATTTGACTACTTTCCAATATTCAAAATGGTTTTAAATGTGTAGAAAACAATAAACAATAAAAGACAAGCAGCTGTAACCTCACAGATGATTGAAAAAAAAAGCAAAAGAGAATAAATGTTTGATAAAACTCGTACGTTCTTCTGACCATCATAAATCTAATTCTCCTTTGGTGCTGGCATGTTGATAATTAAATACATACCATATCACTATCAGGTGGGAACTTCTTATGAGACTGAGACTCATAGGAACAAATTCATGTTCGGTTAAAAATTTCTTAGAATACTGGATTCCTACGGAAGCCAACATACAACTCCTATGAAAAACGAGAAATTGAATTCCATCTACAATTATGTGTTTTCAATATTTGAGTCAAAATATATTAATTCTCTTAAGCTAGTGAAATAATGGTGTCATAAGATCCATGTTGCCAATCTCTCCTATATATGCTAAGGCTGTTGTACTGTGTTGTTGGTGTTGGTGTAGTATGATTCACGATCTAAGGTGGAGGATATAAGCCACTAGAAATAACAATTTGCCACTTAACATACAAGCATTTTTCTGATGAAAGATAGATTAGCTAATAAACATCAATGTAGTTGCTTAAATTAAAAACCATATTTAGAACAAAACTATTCTCATTGGCAGCTGAATACAAATCACATCTGCAAAACAGTAACACAAAAGAGGTTCACATTACAGAAAATGTAACGAGATCCAAGACTGTGACGAATATGTTGCAGCTAAGTGTATTTAGTGCCATACATTCCTCAATTATATATATATATATATATATATATATATATATATATATATATATATATATATACACAACTAAACATAGGCGATAGTATGAAAATCTCCCAAAAGTATATGCAAGAAATTACATAAAAATTTTCGTGCTCAAACAAATTAATTATTGCCCAATTCCATTGCTTACAAAGAAGAGAGAGAAGAAAATGAACGGGGCAAGGAGAGAAACTACCAATTTTGTATCTTTGTAACCAATTGCAGACCCCTCAAAAAGTCACACCAAATGATCATCCATCCCTTGCAGGCTTTGAGGTAGGAGCAGGTCTAAAGATAAGTCAATAGGAGAAAATTTCAGAGCAGAGTAAAGGATTAAGTGGATTATAATTAATGCCCAGCCTAGATTTTATATTGCAAGTTCAACAAATCTCCATGTTCTCTAATCACCATTTAGGTAGCATTTTATGGTACTTTGTAGTAATTGGACTCAAAATCTTGTAGAATGTTGTGAAATATTGAGGTGAGAGGAGTGTTAATATAATGTTTTTAAACTTAACATTTATATAAAAAAAAGATATATAATTTAATAAAGGTGTTGCTGTAATTTACTAAAAAAAGAATCTAAGATGGATGTTGAAATTTAAGATGTAATGCAGTCATGCATAAAAAAACAAGAGCCAAACAGAGGAAAGATATTATGCCCGTGAATTTAAAGACATGGTCCAAAAAACAAGGGTCAGGGAGGGGCAAAGTGTTTGTAAAGAATATTACACCGAGGCAAAGAAGAGTCAGGCTGATCACTTTGCAAACCAATTCTTAATTAGTCCTTCCTTTAAATCTCATTTTCTTTAAAACTTTAGGCAGTAAAACAATAGAGGAAATTAAAAAAGCATTTATTGATGCGAACAATCAACAGAGTCTAAAACTGAAAGGGAATTCTCTCAACAGTGTACTATAGTGTCAAGATTTGATGATCTATATGCAATAATTCCTTAAGAAAGAAATACGGTACATGTAAATAAAAGCAGCCTGTTTCCTAGGAACTACATAGTATGGTTTAATTCCATCTATAAATTCATGTTTACAATATTGAAGAAGTTATTACAAATACTATGAGGAGAGAAAGAAAAAAAGACAAGGTATCCGAGTGTTGGAAAATGTTTAAGTCCAGCAGCGAAAATGCAGAGCAGGAATTCAAGAAATCACAAAGACTCTTAGCTCGCCTCTATCTCCTCTTGTGATGCGGGTATCCGAGTCAAGGTACGTAATTTCAAATTCACCACTTCCAGTGTTAGATGAAGGCCTGAATGCATCTGGAATTCGAGGCAACTCTAAGGGTGGCAACTGTGACAAATTCCCAGCAGTCTTCAGAGTGGTTTTCTGGAACACTATCTTTATCTTTGAAGATCCTGGAACATGTACAAAGCCACAAAAGCTAAAAAGGCAGTCACAACTCTCAAGACAGTAGAATAGTAGAAACAACACTGCGCATGAACAAGAAGCAAGAAACAGAAAACGAACCTGTGAGTTCAAATTTGTGAGCTAATGTGGCTGTTAATTCAAGGGGTGGAAGTGGCCATGGGGCACCAAGTTGGAGGTCGAGTATGTTGTCAAAATCTTTGCCCAAGATGTCAATTCGCTGAAAAACCTAAAAAGAGAAGGGAAAAGGGCATTGATGAAAGAAATTAGGAGGATTTGATTGAGAAGTGGTAAAAGAAGAGACCTGTCCAAGAAGAATAGGAAGGAGTGTGGTTATGGGAGGTCCAGGACGAGAGCGACCAAGAGTTCGAGAGGAGAATGAACTGGTATATAAGAGTTTCCATCTGCCCTGCAATTTATCAAGAGAAAGAGAGAGATCAACAAGGCCACCAGCAGCTTCAAGGTCCTTGGCGGCATCATCTGCCTTTCGAAAATCATCTTGGTTTGCAGCAAGGCCTCTATTTAGGCCAGAAACAGCAGTCTGCAATGTGCAGCAGTTGTTAGGGGTCTGCAGAGGAAGAGAAGAATGAAGAGAAGAGGACTGACCAGGAGATTCAGCTTCAAAGAGGAGACGGAATCGGAGGTGAAGGGTGCGACGGTAGAAGGGTCAGCAACACCGAGCGTGGATTTCACCACAAGAGGAGAAGGGTTAGGCCTGTGACTGTGAAGGGAAAGAGAACAAGAGATGGGAACAACAACACCCACGGACGCCATCAAGAGATTTCACTCACACACTCTCTTCCCCTTCTTTCTTCGCCACTTAATGCTTCATCTTTTAAATACTCTTTTTCAGTCCCTAACATAAACATACCACTCAGTCTCCTTGAATTCGTTCAATAGATTGCCTCTCACTTGTTCTAAATATCTTTAACTATTACAAGGAAATATAAATAAAATAAAAATCACGGCCATCAATAATTAACATCCACAAATGCCCATCTATTTTTTTTAGGTGAACGTCTATTTGAAATAAAAAAAAAAATAGATAATTTTATTTTTATTTTTTTAATAATAATTAATATATATTAAATTATGAATCATATTAATTATTATCTAAATTTATTTTAAAACTCTTATCGAACCAGAATCAATTCAAAAATATATATTAAAATTGATTTATGAATTCGAGTTCAAAAATAAGGTTTAAATAAGTTTTTTGTCACTAAAGTTTAACTAGAACTCACTTTTGAAACTTGAAATTCAAAAATATTTTTTTTAATCTTTGAAATTAATCTTTTTTTGTATGAACATTGTCAGTTTATAGTTTTGAGATATTTGGTTGAAATTGAAGATTGGGGGATTAGAATTGAGGACGAGAGTAATTCACGAGTACAAACGGTGTTAATGGGAGAATAAGGACTAAAAGTGAATTAGAGACTAAAAAAATATTTTTGTATTTAAGGAACAATATTGATTTTTGGTGAAACTTTAAGGATAAAAAATTTATGTAAGCCTTTATTATTATATATTTATTTTATATATTTTAGTAAATTTAGTTTCATTTGACTAATTTAGTATATATGAAACACTTGATATTTTGTTATAAAATTATGATTTTAGTAGACTAATGAATTTGACTAGTTTCAAGTATAAAATTATTTTTTTACAATTTAATGGAAAAAATTGATTTTTTAATTTTTTTTATCTGTTTTCATTGGAACCGAATCGAATCAACCTAATTATCATTGATTCGATTTGGTTTGGCTAAGAGAAAATTTTTCGAAAAATCAAACCAACCCAATTAAAATTAATTTGTTCGGTTTTCATTTTCCTCAAAAATCGAACTAACCTGAAATGTGAACACCCTCTCATCTATTCTTATATTATATTTATATATATATATATATATATATATATATTCTCTTGAATGTCTTTAAAATTATTTCCTTAATTTTTTTTAAATTGATGGATGTAATATTTTTCTCTATTATATATTTTTATTACCAAAATATCGATTTTTATAAAACTAATATAATTTTTTTTTCTATTTTTATTTTTATTATTCTTTAAATCCTGATTTTGTACTTCTAGTTTATAGTTTTCAACTTATATTTTTGCTAGTCTTCTCTATCATTCTTTAAATCTTATTATTGTTTTAATGAAGAATGAATTTTTGCAACTTATATTTTTATTAACTGGCGGGATGACCTTGCTATGGTAGTAGAGATTACTCACCAAGTTAAACCTAAAGAAATTGTTGGAATAGCTGGCAAACTTTCTGATGTTGAGTCCATGATTGTACTATAGCATGCAGTTGTAGAAAATGAGATCTTCCTGTCATTATATATTTTTTTAACAATATCATGTATCTAATTTGGATTTGATTTTTATAATCGTTGTTTTGGGCTTTTATGGTTTGGAGACATTGTGTTATTCACTTATTCAACAATTTGAACTTTATTGTAGTATTTTGTGTTTTTGACTGAGCTCATTTATTGGTTATATATAGCATTGGGATCTTCTGTACATGCATACAATGTTGTTGCTTTCAGTGTCTTTATTTTATGTGTTCATTATCTCTTTGGCATGAATTATTTGCTCTTTGACAAACTGTTGTCGGAGAAGGAAAAACTTGAAGATATATTGGTATTTTTTTTAGAAGTAGGTATGAATTGAAATTAAAGTAAGTGGAAATTGAAATTTCCCCGTATAGCTAGCCTAGATTGAAACTATTTAAATTACTAGGCCCAACATGATTTTTTTTTTAAATATCATTTACAAGTTAATTAAATATTTCATTTTTTTTTTGGTAATACTTGTATTTTTTTTTCTAATTCTATCTTTTTACTATCATGTTATTTAGTTCAAATGAATGGTTGTCTTCTCTCAATTTAAAGCAGTATATCATGTAATTATAATTAGTAAAATTTATTTGAAGTAAATAAAAATAATAAAAACTAAAACACAATATATTGTATCAAGTTGCAAATGAATCTCTTATCAAATAATTCAAATTGTTTAAGCAATTACAAGTTATATTGTTATAAAATAGTCCATTAATTAGTCCATATGAGAATAATAATAGACTAAGTTGAAAATATTATTTCTAGCGTCATCAAATATCATTGTATCAAGGTACAAATCTAGCATTACAAAAATCTGAAACACCTATAAATGCCAAATATGAATTGAAAAAATTAACACATCATCAATAATTTAATATGATACAATCATATAAAGCATAACAAAAAAATTGAATAAACTATAGAATTCTTACATGCAAGTATTGAATTGAATAAACTCATGGTTTAACTTGATTCTGGAGCCATAGATAATAACATTTAATGACAAAAGACCAAAAGATAGGTGTTGATTAGAGTGCTCCATTACTAATTTGAATTGAATAAACTTATGGTTGGACTTGTTTGCTAATTGCTATCCATAATTGATACGAGAAAACAAAATCAAAATTGTAATTTTTAAGCCAAATCCAATCACAATATACAATATCATCCATTTATAGGTTTGATGCAAGGTAGGTGTTGATTAGAGTGCTTCATCAACGATGAATGAAAAAGTCTTAGTCAATAACTACCAATTTATGTTTTTATTAATAATATGCTATGCTTTAAAAAAAACAACAAAAAAACTACCAATTTATGTGACCTATTCTAGGACTTTTACGTAGAGTGGTGGTTATCTGCCTTTATAATGAACCTTAATTTAGTTATATATAAAGCACTTAGATTTGCAAGTAATTATATTATTATAGAAAGAATATAATTAGAGCTAAATCATAATCGGTTGCTTGAATTATAATAAGCATGTTGTTCATAGTAGTAAAAAGAATCAGATCGGAAGAGTGACAAAATGATCTAGATGGTTGACCAAGTGTTGAATTTGTTGGCTAAAATAGTCTCACATGCTAAATGAAATTACAAGTTCAAATGAATAAATTATAGGACTTCTACAATCTTATGTTTCAAATGGCAAGCACCTAAGTATTTAATATTTGATGTGATGTTAGTCAAAGGTTCCATATATAGTATTAGTGTAAACCTTAACAAATGAAAAGAACTCAACCATTTGAGAACACATGCAATCAAATGAGGTGTTTTTTTATAATAAAGATGTTTAGTGGCAATTGTAGCAGCATTTCTCCGTATTGAGACAAGATATAAATCAATAAAATCAACACAAAAATAGATAATTGTGTTTTTTTAAGTATATTATTAGAAATTCAGTTCTTGATAATGTGTATGAACTTTTTTGTCAATGAATTGTTGAGCAATAGAGTGACAAAATAAGAACTCATAGCAAAAATAAGAGATAAGAAAATAAATAGAATTGACACACAGTGATTTTATGTAAAAAATCCTTAATTGATAAGGGAAAAACCACATGTAAGATTGGAGAAATATTTTCCTTAAGTGGAAGAAATATTAAAACTTCTATAATTATAAGGAAAGAACAATTGCACTCTCTCTCTTACATTAGGAGAATATATACTCTCACTTTGAATTTTATTGTTTCTAACTCTCTAAATGAAAAACTACTAGTAGTGACTACACTTTTTTGTGGGATGCAAAAATGAGCAACACTCGAGGTTCCTTTAATGTATCCAAGGATCTTCTTCACAACATTCTAGTGCTTTCTACCGGGATTTTCCATGAATTTACTAACGGCTCCCACTGCTTGTGCAATGTTTGACTTGTATAAATCATGGCATACATAAGGCTTCTTACCGCTAATGAATACGGTACTCGAGACATTTCCATTCTCTGTACTTCAATGTTATGACTCATTCTTGAGGATAATTTATAACTCACAGAAAACGGGGTAGAGATTGGCTTACAATCTTGCATGTTGAAGTGTCGCAGAACTTTTAGTAAACAATTCTTCTGAGAAAGCCAAATCTTCCTATTTTTCCCATCTTGGTGAATTTGCATCCCAAAAATCTTGTTTGCAGGTTCAAAGTCTTTCATATCAAACTTCCTAACCAACTTTGCCTTCAATTCTTGGATTTGAGCTTTGTTAGGGCCTACCACCAACATGTCATCCACATATAATAGTAAAATGATGAAATCATTATCATCAAAACTATTGTAGTATGCATAATGGTCTGAACTCAATCTGTTGTAACCAAAGGTAATAATGAAGGAATCGAATCTCTTGTACCAACATCTTGGCGCCTGCTTTAGACTGTATAGAGATTTGGTCAACCTACAAACCAAGTTTTATTTTCCTTGTTCTTTAAAGCCTTTTGGTTGGAACATATTTATCTACTCTTCAAGTTCTCCATGGAGAAAATTTATATTTACATCTAACTGTTCAATATGTAAATCAAATGCATCACACATGACTAAAACAACCCTGATTGTGGTAAACTGGACAACTGGAAAAAATATCTTGTTGAAGTCAATACCTTCTTTTTTAGCATATCCTTTGACCACTAATCTAGCACGATATCGCTCCACTTGATTATTGCCATCTCTTTTGATCTTATAAACCTATTTTTTTCCAATGGCTTTTCGACCCTCTAGAAGTTCAACAGGTTCACATGTCTTGTTTCTATGAAAGTCTTCCATTTCTTCGTGCATTCCTATCATCCATAAAGAAGCATTTGAACCACTCACAACCTCTTGAAAGGTTGATGGTTCCCCTTCTTCAGTTAAAAAACAGTACACATCATGACTTCCCATGACAAAATCTAAGTCCCAAGATGGTTTAAATTTCTTTTGCATTGATCGTCAAACATCTCCTTCATCACTAACCTCATGTGCTACTTTAGAAGAGTCACATTCTTTAGACTTCTTTACTTGCACTATAGTAGTGTCTTCGACAGTGCTGTCATTTTTTTTTGCTTACATTGCAATTCATTTTCTCCAAAAAACTACATCCCTTCTAACAAAAACCATGTGGGTAGCAAGATCCTACATAAGATGCCCTTTAACATTATCAGCATATCCCAAGAATACATTTCCTGGATTTCAGATCCAACTGGGTTCTTTCTTCGGAGTTGTACATCACGTACACAAGACATCCAAACACATATTTAGTTTGTTTTCCTTTCCACATCTCCATCGGGGTCTTTAAACTAATCATTATTGATGGTGAACAATTTATTAAGTAATAGGCAGTTTTAATTGCTTCTGCCCAAAAAGAATTGGCATTCTTGCTATTCTCAACATATCTCTTGTTCTTTCTTGAAGATTCGTATTCATCTACTCTGTCACACCATTCTGCTGAGGTGTATGTGCAATTGAGAATTGTCTCACAATACCTTCTTGGTTGTAGAAAGACAAAATCACCATCTATATATTCTCCTTTATTATTTGTCTTCAAGCATTTAATCCTTTTACCAGTTTCAAACTCTACTTTTGCTTTAAATTCCTTAAACACTGGGAACACATTTGACTTCTTTTTTATTGGGTACACCCACAACCTCTTAGAGTAATCATTAATGAATGATACAAAATATTTTGCTCCTCCGAGGGATACTTCCAATGATTCCCAAAAATCAGAATGAATAAAGTCCAGTATGTGCTTGCTTCTAGTAGTTGCTCTGGAAAACTTCAATTTATGTTATTTGCTTATTACATAATACTCACAAAAAGATAAATTCACTTGCTTAAGCGCGGGTAAGAAATTGCGTTCTTCAAGTATTTTCAAGCCTCGCTCAAACATATGACAAAGTCTGAGGTGTCACATCGTTGTCATTTCTTCTTGATTTGTTGTTGCAACTAGTGCATCCACTTTTTGCAACATATCTTATAAAAGCATATGTAGATTGGTTGCAACCTTTTCTACTTTCATCACTACTAGATTTCCTTTCACCACTTTTAAGATCTCACCTTCAATATAAATCTTGCACTCGAGGTCATCTAATTGCCCAATGGACAATAGGTTCTTCAATCCCTTCACATGTCGTACCCCTTGAATTGTCCATACAGTACCATCATACATTTTTAATTTGATAGTATAACTCTAACAATTTCTGAGGCATAGTAATTTCCATAAACACGAATCCTCACGACACAGGTTCATAAATGCAAAACCAGTCCTTACATGGAGTCATGTGCCAGGTTGCACAAGAATCTAATATCCAACAATCATGGAGTTGTCTTCCACCTTTAGAGCTAATTGACCCTTCACTATACAACAATTCTACATCATTTGAGGTACTTGCAACACAACCTTGAAAGGTTGATGTTTGTGAGTTCTTTCCTCCACTCTTCTTAATTTTCCAACAGTCTTTTCTAATGTCACACTCATAGCATTTGAAGTTCTTACTTCTTTAAGACTTTGATCTATTGTGATTTTGACTCCCATTGGAGCCAATTTTCGTTGATCTACCTCTCATCATCGTCAAAACCTCTACTTGCTTTGAACTTTCTAGTTTGTTTTCCTTATTCTTTCACTTAGATTCTTCTTTAAGAATTTCTCCAGTAACATCATCAAAAGAGAGACGATCAATAATATTGTTATTTGTTATATTGATGATAAGTTGATTATACTAATCAGGTAAACTCTAAAGTATAAGTTTTGCATGTTCATTATCTACTATTGAAATTGAAAACCAAGAGTTATGAGAATAAAGTATTCAAATTATTGATGTGGTCTGGTATGAAAATTGACTCACTCATTTGAAGAATGTACAATATTTTATCTTTAAAACTAGTCTATCGCAAAGTGATTTGACCTCGTATAATTTCACAAGAGTATCTCATATTTTCTTTGCAATTTTATTTTCTACAATGCTGGATAAAACCGAATCTTCCATTGCAAGGTTCAAATTGGCAACAACATTATCATTCATCTTTTCCCACTTTTCGTCAGTGATATCTGCAGGTCTATCTTCAATTGTATGTAGACAATTGTCCTTGTGTAAACTTGCCTGTATCTTCAATTTCCATAGGGAAAACTTACTCCCTTGAACTTCTTTATCTCATACTTTACTACCATGATTTTATATAACTTTCACTGTGAATAGTACCGGCTACTGGAACAATGATTGTAGACCGTGAACTAGTGCACCAGGTACGTTCTCAGGAAAGAGAGGTGGGTCACCAACGGACGCACTTAAATACTATATCTTTCCTTAGTCAGAATTTTCCTAGACATGCACTTTTACACTACCTCACTATATATCCAGTAACAAGAATAATTTTTTTCTGATGTGGAAGATCAGACTAATCGCAACCACAGAGCATATGAAAAATTTTCTCTGACACTATACCAATGTACCAACGTGTATCACAATAGAATAATATCATAACCTATTGGCTCTTATACCATTGTTGGGAACCAAAGTAACAAAATAATAACTCAAAGCTAAAATATAAGATGAAAAAAAAATAGAATTGACACACAATAATTTTATGTGAAAAAACCTTAACTGATAAGGGGAAAACCACAGGTAAAATTAGATAAATATTTTCACTAAATGGAAGAAATGTTACAACTTCTCTAATTATAAGGAAAGAACAATTTCATACTTTCTCTTACACTAGGAGAATACTCTCATTTAGAACTATCTTATTTTAGGTCTCTAAATGAGAAACTACTAGTATTGATCACACTTTAATGTGAGATTAAAAAATAAGCAAATGGAGTGGTTTTTTATAGCCAAGGATGAGAGTCATTACATTTAATGCCAAGATGAAAATTTTTTACCACCTAAGCAATTCTAGCGAGGCACATAGAGATAAGTTTTCATCCCTCCATTTTTAACTTTTACTACAAAAGTGACTTTACCGTTTATCTATTACTCAGTTTCACATGAATTACATTTTAAAGAAAATTAATTACTACAAGAAAAAAGATTAATTTTCAAAATATATTTAAATAAAATATATGAGCATATTGCTGATTTTCAAAACCTTTTAGAAATTTAGATAATATAAATTGTACAAATTTTAAATAAATTAAACATGTGAAGCAATCACATTTTTAGATACAATTGGAATGCAAATATTTGACTGTTGCTTTTTTCGATATGTACTACAAGTTTTCATGTAGTTCTTACTCTGATTTATATGTAATTAAAACACAAAAACAACAACCAATATAAAATTTGAAGAGAAAAGAAAATTTAACATGTGAACTCTCTCAAGAAAATCCGAAATAGAAAAACCAGAAGATCGAGAATACAAAAAATAAAACCTTGCTGAGACATATAGAGTGAAATAGAAAAACCAGCAGATAGAGAATACAAAAAACCAAACCTTGCTTAGACATATAGAGTGAAATAGAAAAACCAGCAGATCGAGAATACAAAAAATCAAACCTTGCTTAAACATATCGAGTTTTTTTTTCCTGCAACTCCATGTTTTCTTTTTGCACCTCCATAACGTTTTGAAAAGTCAAAAATAGTCTTGATAAAAAAAAGTTAAAAATATTTTCTCTCTTGGGCCTCTCTTCTCTCCCCTTCTTCTTCTCACGTTCAAAGTCTGGACGCACCTCCATTCTACCACTCCTCCATCGTCAACCTCCATGCTTCCCATTGCGAGCTTTGTGCAACCAGTTGCAACCTCAGGTAACCTTCGTGTTCCCCGTCACACACACGCACCTTCATTTCGACGCTCTTCCATTGGCGACCTCCATCTACCTTCGTCTGTTATCACTTCCAAGTACTCACAAATTTTTTAGTAAGTCTAAATTGACTAATCCGGACTTGTAAAAAAATTTATTTTTATAAATCCGGATTACACAATTCAAACTGAAGAAGACGAGAAGCGCTAAAGGTAACAAAATTTTAACTTATTTTACTTAAGACTATTTTTATTATTTTTAAAAATGATAAAGATAAAAAAAAGCATGAAAGTACAGCGAGAAAAACTAAGAATTATAAACCGATAACCCCAGGACTACAACTATGGGTCTAACCTGACCTGAACACCATTCCTTCTACGGAATGAAATAGTGTGTTTCAACATAAATGAACATGTCTCATTGTACCAATATATTTTTTAAGATACTCATAAATATTATTCTTATGTTATATTTTTAGAAATAACATATTTCAAAGAAGGAAAGGTGATTTCGTAAAACATATATTCTCTTAAAAACAAAGCATAACAAGTGATATTGACGAAACTGAAATGGGATGTTTGGAGAGGCAACGATTAAATTTTTATAAAAATGTTTTGTTAATTATGATCTATAAATCAATAAATTATAACAAATTTCTAAAAAAAATGTTATTTATGTTCTAAAAATTATTAATTATCAAACCTAAAAGATAAATAATTATAATAAATCCCTTTATTTATTATTTTGATATAATTTTAATATATATATATAATTCAAATAGTTATACTAATATATAATTCTAATATTAGAATTAAAAAAAAAAAAAAAAGACATGGCCAAGGCCTCCCACGTAGAGTATTTAGCTCGTACTTACAAGGTAGGTGATACAAATTCATTTAATAACAAGTGCAAATATATCTGCTAAAATTTCTAGATGTATAATTTCTATACCTATTTTCTCTTGCGATTTTTGTTCAAGAATACTTGTAGGTACGAATTATCTTATCATCCCTACCTCTTCCTACTAAGCTAGGTCCATCCCTAATTGTTATTAAATGATGATGATGATATAATTTAACAATAGGTATGATGTGTTATATATTTGAAGGGAGAGTTATATTGTCTATAATGATATTATCCTACTCAAACAACTTGCATTAAATATGTTAAGGGAATCCATATCAGTTGATTGAGTCAATTGCATGAGTTGTTGTAAATCTTTTGATACTATGTTCAATTCCTATCGAGACCAACAAATACTTGCACTAAATATTGTTTAAACATAGTAATGGTGATTTTCGTTAATTATTTGTAATTTTGTCACAAAACTTTTATTTTTGTACTTTGGAGGATGAGACTAAATGTTAAAAAATATTTTCTATAGATTTTTGGAGAGATAAATATTTATGGGATGTGTAGGATCCATCAACATTAGTCAGTACCACATACCTCATCAATATTTTTCTTTGAAAATTTTTGTATTTGAAAGAAGTCAGACTTGGGATGTGTTTGACAAAATTAGTTGAAAGTTGAAAAGTTAACTAACTGAAAACTAAAAAACGAGTTAAAAGCAACTCAAAAACTAGTTGTAAGTGTTTGGTAAAAGTAGTTGATCAACTAGTTAAAAGTTGTAAATTGACAAATAAGGACATCATTAATCAGTACATCATTAAAAGTTGTAAATTGACAAATAAGGACATTATCCCGGTGGCTAACACTTTAGGGCTTCACATATCACACTGATAGGTTTCAACACATCTCCCACAATGTTGTGAAATATTCCATAGTGTTATGGTGACTCACCAAAGCTCTGTATACTCCACACACAACTCCCACAACAAAGTGGGATTAGCTAACCACAATAGCGTGTACCTAAATGTAGTCCTGAATGCACCTCCCAGAATACTACTGTGGTACATATCACAATCATATGTCTGATGCTTTGGAACTTTACATGTCATATCAAGGTTTCAAAGCATCTCTCACAAGTGTGTAGAATAGATCATAATATTGTAGCTAATACATTGGAGCTCAGTATACATCTCACCTAACTCCCACAACATGGTGGGCTCAGTTACAGGAGTGTGAAGATAAATTTGGTCATCAACACACCTACCATATTACCATCAAGTAATTCAAAGAGTTGTAGCTAATGCTATGGAGCTCTACATGCTAAAAAATAAATTCAACCAATATTAGCAAAAAACATGGGCAACATATTCTAAAAAATGTTAAAAAAATCAGCCAAAAAATAACCATAGTAAACCTCAACCAAAAAATAATTTTAATCAATGTCAACAAAAAAAATTATAGCTGATGTCAAGCAAAAAAAAACCTCAATCAATTTCAATAAAAGAAAAGTAAGTTTAAAGAATTTCAAATTATTAATTTTTTTTAAGAAATTTGAATTCTACAATGTTAACTCATTTATCAAAATGCTTTAAAAAATGACTAAATTTCAAATTCTTTTAAATCCAAACATTATATTTCTTCACAAAGCATTTGAGACTCCTAATCAAAATAAATTCCCTACTTGAAATTTCTCATCTAAGCACACTCTAAAGAGTTTTATGTTGATTCATGAGACAACTGTTATAACTAATGAAGGGTTGTTGTAAATAAGAAAAGCATACTCTAAAGAGTTTTATGTTGATTCATGGGACAATTGTTATAACTAATGAAGGGTTGTTGTAAATAAGAAAAGTATACTCTAAAGAGTTTTATGTTGATTCATGGGACAATTGTTATAACTAATGAAGGGTTGCTGTAAATAAGAAAAGTGTCCTAAAGTGGAAACATTGAATCTAAATGGTGTTACAATATCTATATTAATTAAAAAGTTTTTTGAGTAGTTTTTAATTGTAAGTTTTAAAATTGCAAAAAATTATAATTATTTTAGCTAGTAATACTATTTTTAGTTTTAAAATAAACTCATTCTGTGACAGTGATAAACAACAATATTCTCAGTAATAGTGTTATCAAAGATGATAGTTCTAATAGTGAAATTGGCAATAAAGATAATAGTGATAATTATTATTATGAACATCTTAAATGCCACTTGATAGCTAAAGATAGGGAAAATATAGAAAAGTGTAAATATAATAAAATAGGAAGAAAACGTAAAAAGAAGAGATATTAATAAAATATTAAAATATCTTTACTTTTGGTCCATCTACAAATTATGATAATATAAAATATTCTCACCAACACATCATTGATTTAGACACTCACTTTTTTTTGGTTTTTTTATTTTTAGATATTTGCTTTGTCTCTAAATAAAGTCATTTTAGTCAAATTAAAGTTATTTTTACACTCAGTATTTACAGTTACATCTTTACTAAATACAGACTAAAGAAAGATACACGGGTCGTGAAGACAAAAAGGGGTTCATTTAGTAATTTAAGGGTGTAAATATAAAAAACAAAAATGAAATGTTCCAACCCCTTAAATCAAAATGGATGTGTACTTCATGCAAAAAGAAGGAGACTATAATAAAAAATAATAATAACTACTTTTAATGCACTTATAATTTAACTATGCTGAAAAAAATAATAAAGTTTAATAATAATTCATATGCATTTCTAATTTGATTATTATAAAAACTATAGTGATAACCACTTGACATATATTTTTAATTTGATTGTCATAAAAATTTTAGTCACTACAATTATTATTATATCATTTAAATTATTTAAATTTTAATAATTATCACTTTGGATGTATTTTTTATTTTACTATTGCAAGCTTTTTTAATAATTAATAAAAACATAATGAGACTTTAATTATGACTACTTTGAATGCATTTTGCTTTAGTTATTATAAAAATGTAATTTAATATCTTTCACTTTAGATGCATTTGTTTATAGGCGCTGCACTTCTAATTTGATAGTTGCATTAAATTATGTAAAGTAGTAAGTAATAACTTTGGATGCACTTTTAATTTAGTTATGGTAATAATATATTAAAATTCTCAAAAATAAAAAACTCTCCAAGACTCAAATTATTTTCAAAGAACCATGTAAATTTTATTGCACCTAGAGATATGTAAGATCATATGCTCACTTTTGTCAAGCCTAACAGAATAAAATATAATAATAAATTAATTAAAAAATAAAAATTCATTAATAGTAATTTTTATAAAAATAAATTTATCAATAATAAAATTCTTCTTGTTAAAATCAATTAATAAAATTAAAAAAAATTTGTTCCTTAAGAGATGAATAAATATTTTTTAAAATTATCTAATTTTATACATTTAATTAAAAATAACCGTTTGTATGAAAAACATAGTAAAATACTAATATATTCCTGGGTAGTTGGAGCAGGCAAGAAAAATATCTATAGTATTAGGTTGAGGTTTATTTTAAAATTTAAATTAAATTTTAGTGTTATAATTTTGTTTCGTTTTTCGTTTATGTTATCTTTTTAAAAATAATTCATATGAATAATTTTACACTTTTTACTTATAAGTACAAAATGGCTAGAAAGGCTTTTTAAGTAAAAGCTTAGTGTGTGATTTTGTCAATAATGACTTTCTTTTTTTTTTTTACATACAAAGATTTGGCTTAAGCATGTTTTTTGGTGTCTATTAAATTATTAATTTTTTTGATAATTTTTTTTGTTGTTGATCTCTAATAATTTTTTTACTTAGTATTTTTCCTAATTCTATATTGATAATGCTTTAAAAATTATAAAAAAGTTGTTTAGATAACTCTTTTAAGTACTAAAATAAAATCAAAAAAATTTATTAGAAATAAAAATAAAATATTTTATTATGGATAAAGATAAAATTTATTAATTTGTTAAGAACCAAAAACATATTTAAACGAAAAGATTTTTAAAATATCTAAATTTGATAATTTTAATTAATGAAACATATTATATGAGGTCTTATGCATTGTTAATTGAGTTTAATTGGTATACATCGTGTAAAAAATGATTTTTACACTGACATTCAATCATGACTCTTCGTTTATATGACCTTTAAAGTAGCAATGAGTAAAGTCATCAACAGATTCACCATAAATGAAGACTTGTGATTGAATGTCAGTGTGTAAAAAATTTTACACCAATAATATGTACTAATTAAATTCTTGTTGATTATATGCTCGCAATAAACAACCTTACCTATTTTCATCTCTATCTATCAGGAGTGAGATTTAAAGAAATGAGGAGCGTGTAAAAAAAATTGAATGTTTTACGACATTAATCTCTAGAGTATGAAAAACACAATTCGTGATGAATTGATTATTCATATGTGTGCTCATGCCAAAAATACCTAGAGTATCTATTTTGTTAATTTTTTTTTAATTTATCACAATTAATCAAAATTAAATTATAATAGAAAATATGAAAGTGTGAGTTTTTTTTTAATTGAATCACATATATAAATGATTGTCTTAACAACAACACAATAAGAGCGACAAAAAAATACACATGAACAAAAAAATAATTTAAAAAATTCACTTAAAGAATTTTTATTAAAGACGTTATAGTGTATGCTTACTTTGTAAAGTTATTTAAAAATTAATAAGTTGTTTGAAATAACTGTTTAATTAGAATAATTTTTCATGACAATTCAAGTTGCTTAAAAAGTGGATGAGGTGTTCCACCAAACAATTGTTGCTTATGATTAAAAATGTAAAATTTTGTATACAATTGAAAAAAAATTAAAAATTATAAAATTGTGATGTTCTTGGAGTTGCTTATAATTTCTTCCATTGAATTAAAATTGAATATAAGCAACTCATGGGAGTTGCTCCTATTGGAGTTAAATTAATTTTAACTTAAAGAAAAAGTGTCATTCATTCCTATTATATTTACAGAAAATATAATTTAAATAACATCATATATATATGTACCAAACAAAAGAATCATACATATATATATATATATATATATATATATATATATATATATTATCTATACTATTAATAAAGGCAATACCTTCTTTTGCTGTCCACTTTTCAAAATACCTATTCTACCCTTACACCTATTTTAAAATTAAAAAAATAAACTAATTTTTCATAAAAGGGTCTTGAACCCATAACCTCTTATTTTCCAAATATATACTTTACCACTAGACTAACCTTATAACTTTAAGAAAAAAAATACTTTAAAATATTGATATCCAACATATATAGTTGTCCAATTATATCTATAATGTATAATATATGATATTATATTATATACTATATATCTATACTATTAATAAAGACAAAAGACAATACTTCATTTTAATGTCCACTTTTCAAAATACTTATTCTACCGTTACACCTATTTTAAAATGAAAAAAATAAACTAATTTGTCATAAGACAAACTTTAACCCATAACCTTTTATTTCCCAAACATATACTTTACCACTAAACAAACCTTATAACTTTAAGTAAAAAATTACTTTAAAATATTGATATCCAACATACATAATTGTCCAATTATATCTATAATGTATAAGAGTTTAATTGATATACACTGTCAGTGTAAAGATTTTTACACTGACATTCAATCACAACCCTTCATTCATGGTAGATTTGTTGACTTTACTTATTATTACTTTAAAAGTCACAAATGAAAAGTCATGATTGAATGCCAATGTAAAAATACTTTACACTGACAGTGTATAACCATTACACTCAATGTATAATATATGATATTATATTATATATTATATTTATATTATCAATAAAGGGAATACCCCCTTTTGATGTCTACTTTTTAAAATACCTATCTTTACCACTAGACCAACCTTATAACTTTAAGCAAAAAATTACTTTAAAATATTAATATCCAACATATATAATTGTCCAATTATATCTATAATGTATAGTATATTATATTATATTATATACTATATATTATGTAATGGGAATATGACTTTTTGGTGTCTACATTTTATGACTATTTTACCTTCTAAACATTTGATGATTGTTCTCACTTTCACAAATATTACTTTTCTCTATTAATATATGCATAAATTTGATGATAAATATTTTTTTATAAACATGCAAATACACAGGTGCGACAATATTTTGAGTTCTATTCAAACTCTCTTCTTTCTATTTTTTCATATTAATTGCATATTTGACATATCCATTGATGATCTAACATGTTTTTATCATGTTATCATAAACAAAAAATATAAAATTAACAAAATATATTTCAAAACATGTCACATAACAATTTATATTTCAAAATATAAAAATTTACAAAAGATATTTAATTAAAACCCTACTATTGTTATAACATATTAAAATAAAGATGTGAATGTCGGACTTGTGTTTTCGCTAGTATATATATAAAAGGAATGTTTAATATACTTTCACCTATTTTTTAGTTAGAGTATGGTAGCATCTTACACCAGTAATTTTGGACAAAATAGTCAACTATCTCATTTGTTAAGCTAAATTAATTTAGGGATATTTTGATAAATAACAATTTCTCTTACACATACACTCATTCTCTCTTTTTTATTATTTATCATCCCCACTTCATTTTTCTCTCCAATCTTATAAGTATTAATTAATTTTTCAAACTCTTTTCTCTTTAGTTTTAGTATTTAAGTCTTGATTTTTCAAGATAATAAAGAGTTAAAATGCTGAAGCATTGGTAGGGGCAATAAAATGGGACAGGGCATGGTCCACCCTCATTTTGGTGGGTCAGGATAGCGTTTTTAGCCACCAACTTGCTTTGACCTACCAATCTAGTAGGTCAAAGGCGGGACAAAACTAGTTGGCCCGCCAGTTTGCTAACATTATATTTTTATTTTTAAAAATTATAATATTTATATAAATCAATAAAATAATTATAATAATAAAATATAAAATAAATTATTAAGTAAGATTTATAAACAAAAATTACTTTATTAAGAAAATAAAATAAATTTTTTCATAAATTTATCATTTATTTTTTGTAAAACTCTAATATTGTAAAAACATAAAATCAATTATACAAGATTTACTTTTTATAACTTTTGTAAAATCATGATTTTTTTGAAAAAATAAAAAATTATTTTTTTATATTATTTTTTAAAAAAGAATAAAAATGATTTTTTCAAATTTTGGTGGGCTAGTCCACCGACTAGCCTAATTATATTATATATAATTATTATTTATAATTATATTAATCTTCTGCTTGGTAAGAGAGGAAAGAAAAAAAAATGACACATAATATATGTTTAAAAAAGAAATAAGAATAGATGGATAAAAGAGATGATTATTTATTATAATATCCTAAGTTAATTTATTTTAACAAATAAAATAATTGATTATTTTTTGCAAAGATTGTTTATATAGAATGTTAATATATTCCAACTAAAAAATATCAGGAAGTATATTAAGCTCCACATGTCTGGTGAGTTGTTGTTGGGATTTACGTAAATACCACATCCAGAGACACTTAATTATGGTTTTCCTTAAGTGGTGTTTGATTGATGAATAATAATGCCCCATATCTGTAAATACACAACTCAGCATTGTGATTATTTAATTATATATAGCGTAGACTGTTTGTGTGTACGTAGTACTGCAGGTGGGAGAGAGAGAGAGAGAGATGAGGAGAGAATGTCATCCTTTGCTGAGAGGTGGAAGAAGAGGATGCAAATTATACACTCATCATTTTTCTTCAGCTGAGATGGAATCATTGAGAAGCATGTGTGAGGCTCTGTTCCCTCCTCTGCAGTTGGAACGTTTGGACACCACAAAACATAATCCACAAAGCAAGGCTATTCAACATTTCTGGACAGCTTCTGCTTCTCAATTCCCTGTCCCTCACGAGGTACACTCTTTCTGTCACATGTTCACACTGTTCTCTGCTTTTTTCTTATTTACTTTCTTTTGCTTCATATTAATTAACTGCATCTGCATGTGATCTTTCTTTTTTATACGCGCATCTGCATGATTAATTTCCAGCATAGAGATTAATTAATGGGATTAGTTTGTTTAAAATTAATGAACAGTTAATTAATCTGATGAGGAAATGGTTGAGTGGGGAAAGAGAGAGAATGGAAATGTTGTTGATGTTATATGGATTGTTTATGGCGTGTCGGCGGGATTATGAAATTAAGAAGGATTCACTGTGTAGCATTGCGTGTTGGGTTACCAATGATGTGGACACACCTCTGCCACTATTTTTAATTCCTTCCAATCTTCATCTTCTCTAATTAAGATGTAATTTTCTTCTTCCTCTTAAATGCTATAATCTCACGCGTCCAACTCAATTATATGCAGAAGACATCACCAAAAAAGAATACTGTAATAACTTTGACATATCTCCCTGCCTTCCTTTACTTGTGATTATTTTATGAATTTAATTCAGTTTAAAAGATTTTTTTATTGATATTTAATAACGATTTTTTATTTATGTGACTTTTAAAGTAGTAATGATAAAGTTAAAAAATTTACTATAATTAATAGTTATGATTAAATATCAGTGTAAATATTTTTACACTGACAATATATAACAATTAAACTCTTATTTTATTTAAAGTCAAATTTTAGATATATTTAAGTTTTTTTAAAACTATTTTTATATTAACCGGTACTTTAACCTACTGAGGGTAGTCAATATTTATCTATATAACTAAAATTTATGACAAATAAAAACTTATAAGAACAAATCTAACTATGAGTTACTTAAAAGTAATATTTTAATAAGAGTTTAACATAAATGCATTGATAGTTTTACATTGAAATTTAATCATAATATTTCATTTACATGACTTTTAAAATATTAATCGGTAAAGTCTTTACACTGACAATGTGTTTTTTCTCTTTTAATAATGTGTCTTGTAATATTGGGTGGTTAAAATTCGAGAGTTGTTATAAGAGCTTGATTGGTTCAGTTTTGTTTTTTAGTTTTTGAAATGAGTTTTCAAAAACTGTTTTTAGGAAGACAAGAAAGAAAAAACTTGTTTGGCAAATTTTATTTAAAAACTGTTTTGAAAATGTAAAAATAGAAAAAATTGTTCATATTTATTAGAATTTCATTAATAAAAAGAAAAAAACAACATATTCTGATTGTATTTTGAGTTTTCAAAACAAAAACAGAAAACTGAAAAGTAAAACTACTTTTAGCTATTCCTGTTTTTTAGTTTTTAAAAACTAAAAAACCAGAATTGTTTTCGAAAACTGTTTTCAAGAAACACTATCCAAACGAGTTTTTTAGTTTTTAAAAACTAAAATACTGAAAACAGTTTTATAAAACTGTGGCCAAACAAGCACTAAGTATATAATCTAAAACATATTAACTATCTTCAATTTCAAGTACTCAAACATGGTAGGGTCTACATTAAAATAATATTTTAATATTAAGTAATTCATTTAAAATTTTCTCATTATTCAAGATGTTCTAAATATATGAAGAGTTTAATTAGTATGTACTAAAAGTGTAAAAAATTTTACACAGTTATTAAATCACAATCATTTATTTAAGGTAAGTTGGTTGAATTTTATCAATTAATACTTTAAAATTCATATGAATGAAGAGTTATAATTGAACATAAGTATAATTTTTTTTACATTGTCAATGCAAATTAATTAAACTCATATATTAATTTAAAATTTTAGTGCCTAGTTGCTTTTAAGAGAAATTATTACATTATCCTGCCACATCATTTTTTGTCCAACTAATAATAATTAATCGTTTATGCTTTGATTAGATGTGATTTGTATAATTTATAAAATTAATTAATTAATTTTGTAAATTTGATTGAATTGATTAATAAATTACATCACATGATTATTGATTCATATCACAACTGTTGTGATAATTCCATAATCATGTAATAATTTCTCACTCTTAGAGCACTAGCTAAGTAACTAAAAGAAGAAATTTTTTATTGGTATATTAAAATTCATAATAAATAAATATTTATAGCATATAGATGATTATATATGATAAATAATTCATATTGTGATATTTTTTTATTATTGATAATTTATTTTAAAAATATTTAAATTTAAGTTAAAAATAAAAAAATTAAAAATGATATTTTGAAATAGATAAAAGAATAACAAATCATTCAACTGATATATTAAAAGTATAATATATATTTAAATTATTTTATGATATTTAGGTACAATTGGATAAATCATTAAGTTAATATTAAAAATAAAAAAAATATTATATATATATATATATATATGTGTATGCTTAACATTTATTTTATCAAATTTAATAGTTGTAATAAGTAAATAATTTTAATTATTAGTAGCTTTTAAGAAAATAAATGAATAAGATTAATAGTAAGTATAAGATACCTTTTCTTGATCTCACCACTCATTTTTTTGTTTAAATCTAATAGTTGATATTAGTTACTTATTCCCAACCCTTAGATAGTAAGAAAATGAATGATAATTATTAAAAGTAAATCTCTTATATTCGTTCTCATAGTAAATGAATTATAATTATATATAGAGAGAAGACATATCATATAAGAGTATCATATTTTATATGAGTGAGAAACAAATCTCAACCTTTAAAATAAATATTAATGATTGAGATCAAATCGTATACATCCACTTATTCTTTCTTCTAGTATTTATTATCGATCATATTTTTTCTCTCTCCTCTCTCACTGACTGAGATTTTTTTTTTATTTTTCTCTCTCTTGTCACTCTCATATAAATTTAACTTCTTCAATATATATATATATATATATATATATATATATATATATATATTTGATTTGCTTCACTGAATACATATGTAAATAGAATCTCTTGTGTCATGCAAATATCGTGTATCTAACACATCATGTTAGTGATGAAGACAATGAGAGCGGTGGTGGTAATGTTTGTGAGAGGGGATCTGTGTAAGAAAACCATATGATTTTGTTTAATTAACAATTTAATTTGAATTATTTATTAAAATCGTATGGTTTATTATATTTTCTCATCTTTTCAACGTCTCACCTTAGTTGTCCTTTCTGAGAAAAAGTCAATCCACTTTAACCTTGTGTTCTGTTGCAAGAAAAATGAAGAGTAAAAAGTTGCAGGTGCATTGAACTCAGAGGCAAAATTACACTTTTCTAGTCAAGAAAGTAGTAAAAAAAGTGTCATTAATTTTGTTGGTCTATATATTTAATTTTCCATTCAAAACAGATATGAAAAGAAAAATAATACAAAAAATTAACTCTTAAAAAATTATTCTTTTTTTTTTCTACGAAAAAAAGTCATAAACATATTAATAATTACAAAATTATACAATTATAATTTATAATTTTCTATGATTTTCACACAACGGAACAATTTTAATTTTTAGTCTATTTCATCTTTTATTCTTCCTTTTCTTTCATCACCCCTTTTTTTTTTTCATTTTCTTTTCTCACAATCTAGTGGAAATTTGGAATAAATATAAGATTTATTTTTTATCTTCAACAATTCATTTTCAATGATTATATGAGTTAGTCCATCCTTACAAATATTAAATTTTAAGAAAAACAAAGGTTAAAGATAAAAAATAATTCCCTTAATTTTATTTTTAGAGTAGGTAATCTCTTTCCCTATGTATATTGTTACCAAGTTTCTTCCGTTTTTTATCCTTTGCCGTAATGTGCGTTCGTTAAGGCTCAACACTTTTTTTCTTTGTTTCTCGCTCATTACAAAACCCAAATCCAAATGGAGGAGAAAGGTTGGGATGAACCGTGGCCATGACCTACATGTGGTGGATGAACCATGATCGTGTGATCAGAGCCTGATTAAAACCTAATGAGAGTCTCTGTTCGATGTGGTGACTCATGTGCAGTAAATAATCGTTCTTAGATAGTTCTACTGGCTTGTCTAACGGACCCAAGCTTTTTTTTAACTAATCTTTCTACAGTTTTCCACATTTTTTATTTTGTAAGAGAATACAGATTGAAAAAAAAACTAATGTAAATCTTCTTTGAAAACGATGTGTGAAGTTATACTCTTAAGAATACGGAAATAGTATTTTTAATAAAAATTATATGAAATCAGCACACTAGTAGAGGAGAAATGTGTTAATTTTATTTAGGGTTTAACGTTTAATTGGTGGAACACGGGACACCGGATTTATCAAGTCTAATATTTTACTATTTTAGATTTGACCTTTTTTCACTATAAAATGTATATCAACTTGTTATTTAGGCCAACTTTAACACACTTTTACCCAATCAGCTGTATAAAATTCGTACTCTTAAACTAAGTTTCTTCTAAGAGTTACTTATATTTTTGTATATGCTTAATTGCAATCTTGGTTTTATTACTTTGACTATTTTGTTATTTTCGTTCTATAATTTTTTTGAGTTAATCTATTATTTTAATCGTATAATTTTGTTCTATTATCGTGAGTCAGTGTTTCTCTAAAAAAAAAAAAACTTAGTATTCAATGCTTATAAAAAAAATCTAATGTAACATATATTATTGCCATGTCACATGGATCTATTAGTATATAAAACAGAATTGTATCATTAAAATAGCGAAAAATCAATTTCTCGTTAAAAAATAGAGACACGTCATTTGCATGAGAAATATGGTTTTGGCTTAAATAAATTTTTTTCTCAAATTTTAACAAAAAATCACTTTTAGTACTTAAAATTTAAAAATACTTTTTTTATTTCCTAATTCACTTTTGATTTTTCTTCTCCAGTTAACACCGATTGGTGATAGAAAACACATTTTTGTACTGGTTAATCACTTTTCTTTTCAATCTTAACTCCATCAATCTTTAATTTTATATCTGACATGATTAAATATATCAAAAGTTATAAACAGACCACGTTAATATAAAAAATAACCTAATTTTAGGATTAAAAAAATATTTTTGAATTTCAAGAATTAAAAATGATTTTTAGTGAAATTTTAAGAACGAAAAACTTATGTAAGCCTATGATTTTTCACTGTTAATTAGATGGTAATATAAAGGATAAATTTCAGCAATATCCATAATTTTTATCAAAATTATATATAATTATATAGATTTTTTTTTTTAATTTTTCTACACTAACCTTTTTAAATTTAAAAATATTACTTTCAAAATACTTGTATTATTACCGGGAAAGTAACATTTCTATTACATCTTGTACTAACAAGTAATACTTTTTTAAGAGTGTGGAAATAATGATTTAAAGAATATCTTACATCTTATACTGATGAATAATACCCTTTAAGAGTGTAAAAATAATTATTTAAATAACAGAAATACATTATACTAAAGAGGAATTGGTGTAACTTCCTTTAACACAAATTAGGTGACAGTAAAAGTATTTTACCTCTGCATACTCTATTTTCTTTCTCTCTTACAAGCTAACGTTTATACATATTTTCTACAACTACTTATAATGCAAAACATAACTTTCTAAGGTAGCATTAATTTGTCAGTACTTGGTAACTTCTATCTGAAAATGTGAAATGTTCATAGATTGCAGAGATATTGATAAAAAGAGCTCTAAAAGAAGCATTGATACTACTGAGAGTGATTCTATGGCTGCTATCAACAAGGTTGGGCACTTTGTTGCTATGCGGGACTCTCTGTCTGACTAAGAAATGGCCATTCATCAACAACTTCTCAAATATTTGTTTGGACAACAGAGAAAAGGTTCTGCAGAAATGGTTCATGCATCGGTTTCTCACACCAATTAGACTTGTATTCGTTTACATCAAAGTCCTTTGTCTCTTTGTTTTCTTTTCTCAGGCAATGCCACTTTCTTGATTCATAACTTCTCATTAATATTCATTTCTTGTCCCTCTGTCTTTCTAATTGTGTGTGTAATAGAATTATGGAATATTCACTTTTGTGCAGTGCAATGAGAAGGGTGAAAACCCAGCATGGGAAGCTATAGGATATCAAATTGACTCTGATGGGAAGAATGGGATCACAAACATTGTTCATAATAAAGAAAGGCGACCTCTAGAAAAGGGAGTAGTTGAAGCTATGAATGAGAGTGACTTGAGTTTGCCCAAGTCTCTTACTGAGAAAGGCCTTGAAGTTTCTATAGATGCTAAAAACATCTTAAACATCAAATGTGATGTAGTAATTGTTGGGTCTGGTTGTGGTGGAGGAGTTGCAGCTGCTATTCTAGCAAGTTCAGGCTTCAAGGTGCTTGTTCTTGAGAAGGGTAATTACTATACCCCAAGTGATTATTCTTCTCTAGAAGGGCCTTCTTGGAATGAGCTTTATGAATTAGGAGGAATGTTTCCATCCTGGGATGGGAAGATGGCAATTCTGTCAGGGTCAACAGTGGGCGGTGGTTCTGCTATTAATTGGGCAGCGTCTATTAGAACACCGGATAATGTGCTTAAGGAATGGGCAGAAGACCACAAACTATCGCTCTTTTCAAGCCATGAATATCTTTCTGCCATGGATATGGTGTGTAAAAGGATTGGTGTAACTGATAAGTGTGTGGAGGAAGGGCTCCAGAATCAAGTTCTCAGAAAGGGTTGCAAGAATCTTGGTCTTCAAGTTGATTACGTACCAAGAAACTCATCAGAAAATCATTACTGTGGGTCTTGCAACTATGGTTGTACAAGAGGAGATAAACAAGGAACTGAAGTTACATGGCTTGTTGATGCTGTGGATCATGATGCAGTGATACTGACAGGAACAAAAGCTGAGAGGTTTATATTGGGAAAGAAGAACAAAGGAGGGGGTGTGAGAAGAAAGAAATGCTTAGGAGTGATGGCAAATGTTGTAACAAATAACATCACTTGGAGACTGAAAATTGAGGCAAAAGTGACCGTTTCTGCATGTGGTGCTCTTTCCACACCTCCTTTAATGATCTCCAGTGGATTGAAGAACAAGCATATTGGGAGGAACCTTCATCTCCATCCAGTGCTAATGTCATGGGGATATTTTCCAGATTCAAATTATGATCTCAAAGGTAAATGCTATGAGGGAGGAATAATCACTTCTGTCCACAAGGTAGTATCAGAGGACTGCAAAGTAAAAGCTATAGTTGAAACTCCAGCAATGGGGCCAGGAGCCTTATCTACATTGGTTCCATGGGTGTCTGGACTTGACTTCAAAGAAAGGATGCTCAAATATTCAAGGACGGTTCATCTAATCACAATTATTAGGGACAAGGGTTGTGGAGAAGTTAGGAGAGAGGGTAGGGTGCATTATGAATTAGATGAATCAGACAAAGAGAACATAAGGGATGGAGTGAAGCAGGCACTGAGGATTTTAATAGCAGCAGGAGCTACTGAGGTAGGTACTCACAGAAGTGATGGGCAGAGAATTGAATGTAATGGGAATAATGAAAAGGAATTGGAGAGGTTTGTGGAATCAATATATGCATTAGGAGGGTCAATGTCACATGAGGAAAAATGGAATATTTATAGCTCTGCACACCAGATGGGGAGTTGTAGGATGGGGATGAGTGAAAAGGAAGGTGCAGTGGATGAAAATGGGATGAGTTGGGAAGCAGAAGGCCTATTTGTGTGTGATGCAAGTTTGGTGCCAACTGCAATTGGTGTCAATCCCATGATAACTATACAGTCTACTGCATATTGTGTTGCCAAGAGAATTGCAGCCTTTCTGAAAATATAATAATAAATTTGGGTTGTTATTTTATTCAAGCAAGCATGCCTCTGCCGGTGTACATGAATAAATAAATCATACTGATACCATAATTGTTGCATATGTTGTTTCAAAGTTTGAATTAATAGGCCATTCATGCTACAAACATGTGATTAGCAATATTACAATTATTTTGGAGTTTACATTCTTGAATTACCTCTCACAACTTGGACATCTAAAATAGAAGACGCTGGAAACCACGTGTGTGACAAAATAAAAGATCTAGACTGTATAAATAATAAAAATAAAATAAAATGTTGGTGTTGGTGTAGGTAATAGCAGCCCGACACGTATCAGCCTCTTCTGCTTCCAGTTTCCAACACCAATCACAACTTGTAACCGTAATAACGGTTCCCATCTCCTTCTTTACAATAATGAAACCTTCTTTCATCATCTGCTTCTCTCACAAACACCTTCATCCGTTTCTGCCTCTGTCTGGGTTTACATTGCTTTCCTTGTCTTACAATAAAACTACTCTACAACAATTAAAAACATATTCTACTACAAATAAATATATATATTTTTTTACGAAAAAGCAGAGAAAAAATAAAATTGAATTTGGGAAGCTTGTCCCTACGAGAAAATCAGATTGTCATTGACCAGCTTTTATCTGAGCATTATTAGAGACAGAAAGAGAAGAGATCGACGTTCTTATGCTCAACCGCTTTAATTTTGTTCCCCGAGTATGATTTCATTGTGTATTAGCATGTTGTTGATCTATCAGTGTATAGTTCCGATGTGGGATTGATTGTATTTTGGCCTTTTGCCAGGTGATTTGCAGGAATTTGTGAATTCTGCAGCTTTAATTTTAAATACAGACAATTAGCTAGATTGGATAAGCAAATCATCCAACTGTAGAGGAGAATGACAGAAATAATATCTAGCTTCTGGGGTCCTGTCACATCGACTACGGATTGCTGTGAAAAGAATTATGCATATTCGTCTTATATTGCAGAATTTTATAACACAATATCCAGCATTCCAACCATTCTTTTGGCTCTGATTGGTCTTATATGTGCTCGTACTGAACGGTTTGAGAAAAGATTTTGTGTTCTTCACCTATCGATCATAGCACTTGCCATTGGAAGCATGCTATTCCATGCTACACTACAACGTGTGTAAGTTTTGATCTCTATAATTTTTCTACTTTCTATAAGTTTTTTTGTTGGGAGTTTGGCGTTTTATACAAAATGTTTGTTGAATAATTGAAGAACTCAGATTTAAGGAGATTGCAAGGGATACATATACATTAGCCTCGTGAAAATATTGAATGGGATTTTAGTACATCAGGAATGTTTCAGTAATATTTTTGTGTAGTTTTAGTTTTTCTGTATGAATCAACAATTGGCACTGCTTTTCTCTGAAAACAGAAAGATCAAATTTATATATATTCTACCTCTTTAATGAACATAATTGTATCTAATGTACGCAGCCACGTATGCATTTGAATTAAATGTGTGAATGAAAGGGTTTGATTTAGGTAAGTAAATAATGTTGAGGTGTTGCATTTTGATATAGGCAACAGCAGGGAGATGAAACTCCTATGATGTGGGAGATTCTGCTGTACATGTACATCCTCTATTCACCAGATTGGCACTATCCCCGTACAATGCCAATCTTCTTATTTTTATATGGTGTTACTTTTGCCATTGTCCATTCAGTGATCCGTTTTGGTATTGGCTTCCAAGTTCAATATGTAATTCTCTGCCTCCTCTGCGTTCCAAGAATGTACAAGTATTACATTTATACTGATGATGTGTCTGCCAAGTGCCTTGGACAGCTTTATGTAGCCACTCTTCTATTGGGAAGTTTGTGTTGGTTTTGTGATCTTGTTTTTTGCGAGAACATTTCTCGTTGGCCAATTAATCCACAAGGTCATGCTTTGTGGCATCTCTTCATGGGTTTCAATTCTTACTTTGCTAACACATTCTTGATGTTTTGCCGTGCTAAACAATGTGGCTCGTCTCCAAAAGTTGTCCGTTTAATCGGTGTTTTGCCCTATGTCAAGATTGAGAAGCCAAAAAGCATCTAATAGAAATAATAGAATATGAAATTTTCTGTCGTTATACATTTTGGAAAGAGTTGTTAGCTACCCATTTTCTTGGCTTTTTGTGTTTTTTTTTTTTTTTTTTGGGTATAGAGTGGCTTATGATTATCTTGTTTATGTATTTTGTTGTACACGTAGGACATGTACCATATTTATGTCACTATATGGATGCTCGCTTGAGCCTGGACAAAACTATTTATAACGAAAAGTTTTGCAATACGGGTTTTGTTACTTGTTAGTCGATTTTCAGTTGAATCACCCTATATAATATTAATTGTAACATTTTGTGCAACCCTTTCATGGTGACTGACTTTGAGAGTTTAAGTATGTTACCTTCTATTTTGTGGACCTTTAATTGTCAGACTCAGTTGATGTTGCTTTCACAAGGAATTTTCCCTGGCAAAGTAGGCCATTTTGGATTTTGATAACATTTTCCCGTCCCTTTTGGATGGAGCCACTTTGTTATGATTCTTTTCAAAGCTAGTTGCGAATCATGTTCTTTGCAACTGAAAAGGTGTATTTACAGTTCATATTCATTTTACAGCTATGGAGTAGCTTTTCTTAGTGCATAATTAAATTAGAATATATTGCATTCAATTAAAAGCACTCGAGCATTTAAATTATAATAATTTCTTAAAAAATAATAAAGCTAATAAAAAAAATGTTCGCGATGATCTGCTTTCTGTTGGTAGTATAAATTTCAACTAAGCACAGATTATATTCTGGATCTTGATGGAAAGAAAACATAAAAACGATAATATTTATCTGACTTCTGTTCAACTTCAATGTATTAAAACTTCTAAAGGAATGTAAAGCTTTATTAAGTGATTGTGTTAGGGTGGAGAATTTTAAGAGGACAATTTATTTTATTTTAAAATTTTAAATTTTTGTAAAGAAATATATTAGTTGAATAAGGAATTTTAAAAGAATTTAAAATTTTAGGTATTTTTTAAAGCATTTTGATTAGATAAAATTGTAGAATTTTAAATTTCTTTAAAAACATTAAAAATTTGAATTCTTCAAACTTGTTTTTTTTTTTATCGAAATTAGTCCAAATTATTTTTTGCTTAACGACTAAAATTTTTTAAATTAATATTTATTAAAATTATTTTTTGGTTGATGTCAAAAAAATTATTTTTGACTAATTTTTTTAACATTTTTTAAAGATATATCAGTATAACTTTTTGCTAAAGTTAGGTGAATTTATTTCTTAATATGGAGAGTTCCATAAAATTAATTACAACATTTTTTTTTTGTTTTATACTACGCTACTAAGGTATGTATATTGATAACCAAATTAAGATTCCCACTTTTATGATTAAGTTAAAATATATATTTTATTAACTAAAAAAATTTAATCAATATTTTTAAATTATTAAATATCATTTATTAAAATAAAATTTTATTTTTAGTAAAAATTAAAATACTTTATCCAAACAAAAAAATTAAAATGATCTTATCCAAATAAAACATTTAAAAAATATATCATTTAAATTATAAAATTTTAAATTCAATGTATTTAAAATTTCTTCCGTTTAAGAAATTCTTTATCCAAACATAATCCCAATCAAATTCCTGTTGCCTGCTTTTACATGCGGAGAAATATTGTTGCCCTCTTGGCTATTAGTCCTTCAGTTTCTTAGAATCCAATCATTCTCTAGATTCAATTGTAACAGTGATTGTCATGTTTGGTTTGTAATTTAAAAAGAAATTCAACAATGACTAACTAAATATTGTCATGTAACAATAAAAAGATAAAAAGGACCTCATTTAGAGACGTATATGTTTAATATATCTTTAACAATTGTTAAAATAAAAAACGAGTACCATAGAAATTGGAAAACAATTTATATCGTATCATATAATAGTTGATCTCACTAGAAAACATTATAAACGTGATCCAAACTACATTTAAGGTAACTGAAAAATATTAACACCCCTGGCCTCACCTCCACGAATTAAATACAGGACAGGTGTTCATTTTCTGCCATCGGCCATGTGAATTATTTTAAGATCATGAGTGAACGGTAGCTGTTCAAGCAAATGAGGTCGAGAAAAACAAACTAACGGTCAACATACACTATTCACATCTTGACAGCTTCTGAACCTTTGATTCGTTTCACTCAAAAGATAGAAAACACATGTACAGAGTATCTTTTCCTTCCCCCGTATGTGAAGGAATACAATAGAAGGTGAGAAAACAAATACACCTTGCCATGAATCTAAGACTTCCCTAGAATCCCCTGTTGTAAAATTTCCCCAAGCCTCCAATATAGAGCTTGTTGTTCGTCGAATGTTAGGTTGATCAATATCTGAAGTAATCATAAGTAATTCCATAAACTAAACATCTTAAATGTTAATTGATAAAATAGAAATACGAAGTAATATATACACAGTAAAACAAACATAATACCTGGTCCAAAATCATTTCAACAGAGAGACTTTCCGGCACAACAAATGACTGATGATATATATACGCAAACACGGCCATAACCATCTACACCAGGACAAATTGGTTAATTTTTGCTCAACATATACTTCAAAGATGGTATTAGGATGTTTTGACTTCCAATCCTAGCATCAAATAATGAAATGAACAGGACCAAAGATACAAATAGTGTACATGCAGCAGAGTGTAAAAGAGGTGAAAAGTTAACAGTTGCGGGTGGAAAATTTTGGTCTGTTATGTTTATACTAACTAATGGCACCAAAAGGTACAAATGAATAAACTTAAATTTGCATAAATACCACTTTCACAATGATATTGAAACAGACCTGGGCCTAAAAAGTAAGCATTTGATACTCATACTCACTAGACTGGACCACCTAGACTTCTACCAATTGTACATTTTTATTTGTCATAGAAGATAATTTTTCTTGTTGAGTTCTTTAAAGATTCCTTGAATGTTTTCGGATTTCAAATTGAATCAAGGGAATAAATTTTTTCTGTTCTTCCTAATTTAATTTAATACTCTTTACTGTTAATTTTGTTTTTCCTAGGAGTCCCTTTTCTCTCTCTTTTTAAACTTAGTTGGATGCCAAAGACATGCCAGAGAAAAACATGGTTTAGTCTATGTACTATGATGATTAAAAATTTACCAAGGACAAAAAGGAATGTGGAATTTCAAGTAGTTAAATAGTACTGATTTAAAATAAATTTGTAAACTGAAACATCAAAAGGGTCTACCTGGCAATCCATCCGGTCAGTAATTCCACCATGTCCTGGAATACTATCACCAAAATCCTGCAAAAATAGAAACACAAAGCAAGTCTGTTTATACCAGAAATAAATGGATGACATTTGTCCACTTCCTGATTAGTAAAAAAAAAAAAGTTTTGAGAGCATACCTTTATTTTAAAAGCTCTTTTAAAACCACTTGCAAAGAATCCTCCAAAAGGTGCAATAATTGAAGCAAACAAGCCAAGACATAAAGCATGCCATTGAACTGGTAGTATTGATATCTCTTTCCAAGCAAACTGTACAGAACAACATAGAGTTTGTTGAAAGTTATGATTTTCAGATGTTCCAGGAATCTAGATTGCCATATCATGAATACACAGTGGTCACGTTTAATTTTATATGCTGAACTGTAATGCGGAAATACAAATTTAGTGGTTGGTAGAAAATTGGATTTTCTAATCCTATGTAGAACAGATATGTTTTGTAATTGCAATTTGTTGATGCTTTATATTCCTCTCGTTGAATACATAAGAGCATATATCATAAGCACTTAAGGGAGTGGAGGGAAATCAAAGAGGGGACAGGGAGCTCAGGCTCAGCACAAGCTATTTCATAAGCTATACTATGGAACTCATGGAAATAAACTGAAAATAACTTCTGAACTGGTCACTTATAAAAAAAAAATCTGAGCTGATCATAAGCTCTTTTTGTAGATTTATCCAAATACATACATAAGTATTTTTTGAGATATAATTTATCTGTATTTATGTCATAATATACGACCACATAAACTCTTCCAAACATCCCCTTTATCCAAGAAGAATGAAGATTCAAATGAATTATCCAAAATTGACTTTCTTTACAGTCATGGCAAAAACTTACCAAGTTAACATCTTACGAGACGGTCAATTTGAGAAAATCATTGCCTGAGCTATGCTAGTCATTGACCCAATGGTTTTCAAGCAAATCTGTAAGTTTCCTGTTATATTTAAGGATTCATTTTGCTATTCGAGGCATCCAAATTGTGTTTTGGTGAATTTGTTACTAGTTTGGCTATGAGCACACTTACACTGTCAAATAGATATTCATGAATTTCAGCAGAATTTTATGTACTTACCCAGTGAGGAATCCATCCAGGTAAGGGGTAAGATTCTGGCTTAAACAATGGACCAGGATCACAGTGAAGCCAACCAGTTGACAGATCCTGCAAGTTATTCTCAACGAGATGTGAGTATTAGTCAATTTGTTGTTGAATAATGCCTTACAATATATCAATTAGTTATGTATGTATAGAGTTACCTTCCTTGGACAAGTTAGCCACTGAGAACGACCCATGATGTTAGCAAGCTACAAAATGAGTTTTCAACAATGATGATAGCACTAGTTCAGATTCAGAATAACTAGACTGTTGCATAAAGACTTAACCAAGAATTTAATTGACATGAATGATGAATTTGAATTTACTTAAGCAGTTGCAATCATTTAATAATGGGCTAAAATACACTTTTACTAATGTATGTTTTTTATTATATTTAGTTTAGTTCCATATCTTTTAAAAAGTTATATTTAGTCCTTTATGTTTTTAAAATGAGTCACCTTCCAGAACAATTATTATTTTCAATTGAGACATGAATCTAAACTCTTTTTTGACTGATTTGAGAAATGAAACTTGTTCTAATAGGTTCATGTACATGAAAACAATAAAATTGAACTCATGTTTGAATTAAAAAGTCATATATAAGGTGAAAATTACATGAACAATAAGCCTCGTGATCAACCAAAAAGTAATCTTATATTAAAAATTTCAATTTTCTATTTGTTTGTTGGACTTACATTTCATGTGATTTTCACCATGTTTATGATTCCTTTTTGTTTGAACAAGAGTTGATTATACAGTTTTATCCACGTGAATCTAACATAACAGGTTTCAAACCTTAAACAGCCAAAAAATGGTTCAAAATCATGTCTCAAAATAAAAAATTATTATTAATTTCATAATGACCATTTTGACTCACTTAAAAACATAAAGGATTAACTTGAACTTTTTAAAAGATAAAGAATCAAACTGATTAAAATAAAAAACATAAAGGACCAAAAGTGTATTTTAGTCTTTAATAATGCTATAATAAGAGGAATATAAAACATCAAAAAAGTGATTTTGATTCAATGACAAGCAACCCCCCGAGAAAAAAAAAAGAAGAAAAAACACCATCTCAAATGTTGCATCTTCATTAACAAATTAAAATTTGCTCACCATAAATGCAGAAATGATGGTGGTAACAGATGCCCCAATAAAACCCTCCCAAGTTTTCTTTGGAGATAACTTAATCAAAGGGGTTCTTCCAAAGAAGAAACCAAAGAAATAAGCAGCAATATCATTAATGACAATAAGTGTTGCTGGGAGAAGAAACCTGTATAGTAGGTCAAATGTTAAAGAATACAAGCAAGACATTTACATCAATGCAATTAAAAAGCAACAGTGCAGGGACATGTCTTGTTCATATAATAGCATTATAGAGATGGTCTAAATTAAATACATGTTGATTCCATGGAAGCATACATGCACATACAATAGCATTATAGAGATGGTCTAAATTAAATACATGTTGATTCCATGGAAGCATACATGCACATACAATCACTTCAAATATTAGCAGTTTAAGATGATGTCATTATCATCAGTAAACAATACAATTTTTATTGAGGAAAAAATTAATATAATACCCTCAACATTAATCAACCTAAGCAAAAGCAAATGGGAATGCACTTCAAAACTCAGTTCCATGCAGTCAGTAAAGTAGGGAATTGATCTTGTTTTATGGCTTTATTGGCTCTCCTATAGTCCTCTTTTTGGTGAGATATAATTTTTTAGTCACCTCCCATCCCATGCAGTAGAAAATTATCACTCATGGCTCAATCCCTAATTAGTTATCCATCTTTCCTATCCTAAGGCCATGGTTCCACCAGCCAACAAGCCCACAACTAAGTAATTATTCCAACCATTCCTTTAGGTGAATATTATGGCATCAACTACCTGTCAAATAGCATTTAAACAATCTGGCATATAAAAGTGTCCACGTGTATGAGGAATAGCATCATGAAGTATGATATGATTTCATGCAAAAGAAAATCCTCAGCAAGTAGTGAATCTTTTTTAGTATAATAGGTAAACAATCATCATTTCCTTTTATAGGTTATATTACCAGAAAATCCCTTCAAAAATGCTTGCCACAGTGAAGGAGGACTGGCCAAATACAACAATTAGAATCATATGTGTCCAAGCATACTGGCCAAATTGGTACTTGTACATCTTTTTCTTCAATGTGAGGATGAACCACATAAATCCTGCACTCAATCAGTCAAGGGCAGATACCAAAGTATTAGCCCCCTCACAGTATTGAAAAAACAACTAGCTTGAATTGCCAGGCCTCTGATAGAGACAATGCATAAGCACTGGCTAATGAATATTATAAGTACAAAATTGGATATGCTGTGCATAAGTTACCTGAAATGTACAGAGAGTAGCAGATAACAGTATGATACTTAATAAGACCGCTCACTAGCCGATATAAAACCATGTCTGAAGTTACTGTGTTCACCAGGCGTTGACTCAGAATCCGTCCATAAACAAATAACATTGCAGTGAAGAAAAAATGCCTGAAATTATATATGTCAACAAAAAATTAAACAAGTTACGAAATGATTTTTATTTTGTGAAATAAAAGGTTCTGGCCATTAGTTAATCGTGAAAAGAATGATGGTACTGCTGCATGAGTAATGAATTATGGAGATACCAATTTAGTAGCCTAAATCCTGGAAGCTGCCTATCTTCATGAGCTCTCCTTAGTAGATTGAAAAGCTCTCTTGCCATGAAGATTTGGATAACTACCACCATCGCAGTGATGTAGAGGTGACCCATATAGATGATCAACACAAAGCCACCAATCATCCATACAGATGAATATGCTCGAATTAACATGGACTTGTATTTGCTTTTGTCATTAACAAGTAACTGGGTCCCATTTGCTTTGCCAACTTCCGGAATAACCTAAGATACACGCATCATAAAATTACCTTTAAATGGTATATAGAAACTTTTCCAGAAAGATACTACAGGGACTCAGTAACCATGTCATTGAAAATTATTACATCAAATTCATCTATGTAGACAACAGCATCAAGAACAAACCTAACAGTAATAGTAATATAAAAAAAAGAAGACAAAAACTTATATTAAAAAAAAATATATATAATATAATCATGCTTCCAATTATTTGTTGTCCATAATTAGATTTTTGACACATTTTCATGTTCTATTCAAATTTCAGGATCACACAGAGTAGGTTGAATCAATTTCTACATTGAAATTCACTAATAAAAAATATTTCTTTGATAGACAAAAGCAATAGATGATTAACTGACATATCAAATTTTAAGCAATTAACCTCATTTGAACGTTTTCGGTGCCTGATCCGACCACTTGTGGTTGATGGGGCAGTGGTACTAATATCCTTCTGCATTGTTCTTCAATCAAATTTCACCCAACTGGAAGACAATGTAAACAACACATGTGTAGCCGGAAGTAGACACCTGCAAAGCAAATACTCTTTTATCTACATTAAGCACAATCGGCACAATTATCACATATGATCCAATTTGTACACCTTCCAAACAAAAACCAGACAAGAAGTAAGCTTCCATTATATAGCTAAACTCAGAGGATAAATAGTTAATGATGACATATATGAAATAACTAACGATAGACTTGAATGTTGAGCAGGGAAGGTTAGCAAAATGAGTTTCGCTAATGAGTCATTTTATTCTAAGAAATCGAATAGAGGTCTGTACTATAACAGTAAAATCATGTTATCCACAACCACTTGAGCACTGTGCTATTTACTCATCATTTAGTCTCAGTCTCCAGTGGGAATAATAATAATTCTCTACTACATCAGGATGCCAACTAGTACTTGATCTCTCATACAGCTAAGGATCTAATTATTTCCCATTATTTTAACCATTACTGATCCTATCCCTATTCCCTATCTTTGACAAAACATTCTAGTTATTGCAAAAAAGTACTGATGATGAATTTTATTCAGTCCATGATTTTTCATTCGCTTTATGAACCACAATTCTGACATACTGCTTCTTAAATTATAAACAACAATCTAACATACAATATGTGTACTTTTTATTTTAAAAGCATCATCAACTACAGAAAAATCCAGACATTTTTTTGTTTCACTCACCTAGCTCAGTAAGCAAAATTCAGCTTTGTCTGGCATATTTGTTTAAAAAGAAACAATAATGAAAAGAAAAGAGAAAATCAAACACAAACATCCACCTGTAAGCTCTAACAGCTAAAGGAGCTAATCAATATTAACTTCAATAAGGAATACCCGCAGAATACCATATCTATCAACTTTTGTCGGAATCACTGAATGGACAACATCCGCTCAATCATTCACAAGACCTATGACCAAATACAAGTGTAGAGGTTGAAGAGAGTAGTAGAAGTAGTAATCAATTTGTATTATTCAGGGACTATTCTACACCGATAATTAATAGCAATCACATAGTACAAAAAGGAAATCAGAAATTGATGCCAAACCCTGACCCTAGGGTGTTTGCCTTAAAGTGTTCCTATAACTTCCTCATTTTGAGGAATACCACATTTTCAACAATTATTGAACCCTAACGATATAGTCGACTATCTATTGAATAGAACTCATTGTCACACAACCTTCTCTACACACAAACAGGAATTCATAGTAACCCTACATGACTATCCCACACAGTCGAATAAAGTCAATGCATTCCCATACCTTACGCACACTCATCTGCTCTCTACACAATCTTTAATTCAAAGATAAGAGCATGCAAAGAACTTGCACATATACAAATGCACACTACTAAAACTTCCACTTACTTGTTAACGGAAGAAATAAAGCAAAGCACGAATCTCGAATATGAAAAGAGTTTCAGATTCAAAATCAGAGAAGTTCCCTCAAGTTAAATCCATAGCAGAGCAAAAGAAAAGAGTCGACAGCAGAGAAACTGAAAAACAAAGAGGTATATATGCACAAGTATAAGCAACAGTGAGATGGCAAAACGCACAAACCTGGTTCTGGTGATGCTGAGAGACCAAGGAAACGAAGAGAGAGAGAGAGAGAGAGAGAGAGAGAGAGAGAGAGAGAGCAAAATGAAGAAGAAGAAGAAGAAGAAGAAGAAAGGAATGGTAAGAGAATAAAAGTGAGAAGAGAAGGAAGGAAGCAGACACAGAAGACAGAAACCGTAGCGGTGAAGTCTTATTCGTTTATTCGAAAGTAGAAAACAAGAAATTCTTTGCCCAAGCACAACTCACAGGAGAAGAGGATCATTATTGTCACCAGCTCTTTTTCTTCTTATTATTTTATTTTCATGCTCTAGTAATAATATAATATTTCGCTAATAAAATTCAAATTCCCTTTCTTATATTATTTTTCTCCGGTTCAGTTTTGCTTGCCTCAATAAAGAATCTTTTCTATAATTACACAAGTGGGTTAACTTAGGATTGAGACTTCAGATTCAGAGATGCTTCTTCATCTTTCTTTCTTCTCCATTTCAAAATGGACCACATACTCTTCTCATATAATTTCCATCATATTTTATTGGACATACTTTTTTAATTTTATTTTATATTTATGTTTTTATAATTTTAAAATGTTAAAATATATATTACTAACCTTTCTCGTAATGTAGCTATTAATTAAGAGAGATATGAAGATAAATTAGTTTTATTTAACTAGATAAAAAGAAGAAATTTTTACTTTTTAAAAATAACTTTAATTTTTTCTTTAATTAAAATTTTAATATTTTTATTAAATTATTTCCTCTGAAATTAATATACTATAAATCACAAATAAGAAGGAAGAAAGTAGACAGAAGGGAGGTACGATAAAATTATAAAAAACTGTTATTTATAATGAAAAATTCAGGAAGAAAATTGAAATTTTAAAAGATTATTTTGACATTAAAAAAGTATTATGAATTTTAAAAGAATTTGTAGTATTTGATGGGTTTTATATTTTAGATTTTTACAAATTTATAGCATAAATTTATAAGATTTAAAAAAATTATATGAATTTATAAGATTTTAATGGTTGAAACTTGGAGTAAAGTGTGGAGAATTAAGTTCCTCTCACGTGTAGAAAATGAAGTTTAATTTAGAGTATAAAGTACATCAATAATAGTTGCTTTGAAAGATATAATGGTTGATATTATAATTAATTTTAGATTTTGTAAAATTTATATTTAATTTTATCACATATATATTTTCTTATGGTTATTATCTATGTTTCTAAATTCGAATTAATGATTGAACCGGTGAAGATACCGTTCATGATTTATTTGTTCAATCGTTATTGAATCAACGGTTGAACCTATCTTAACAAAATAATAATTTTTTTATTAATATACTATAAAAATTAAAATTATAAAAAAAATATACTAAGGTTGTAATTATAAAAGAAAAAAGTAATTTTACTAAATAAACTTTCATATTGCTAAGTTAAACCCTTTTTTATTAATTTTTTTATTAAAATTAGTTTATTTAGGACAACAAAGGATGTATTTAGCGAAATCCAATTTTTTTTTTTAAAAAAAAATCAATCAAACCATTAGTAACCAGTTTTCTGGTTTTAATACTAGTTTTTTATTTTATTGGTTTTTAGGATTGAGCAAACCAATTGCCAAATCAATTCAGAGAATTTCTCCATATACCTCCATAATTTCTTCATATACCTTTATAAAGATAGGAAAAGTCTCAAATATCCTAGGTAAAAAAATAACTTGAATCCTAGTAAAAAAATTGCAATTTTTTTTACAAGTCCGGACAGAGGTGTCCAGACTTGTGAAAAAATATTTGCAAATTTTTTTACAAGTCCGGATAGGGGTGTTCGGATTTGTGAAAAACAATTTGCAAATTTTTTTACAAGTCTAGATAGCGATTTCAGACTCAGTCTAAACAGGGGTTTCCAGACTCAGTCTGGATAAGGGTTTCTAGACTCAGTCTGAATAGGGGTATCCAAATTTGTAAAAAACAATTTGCAAATTTTTTTACAAGTCTGGATAGGGGTGTCCGGATTCAATCCGGACAGGGGTATCCGAACTTGTAAAAAAAATTGCAAAATTTTTTACAAGTTCAGATAGGGGTGTTTGAACTTGTAAAATAAAATTTGTAAATATCTTTACAAGTCCGGACAGGGGTGTCCAAGACTTATAAAAAAAATTTGCAAATGTTTTTACAAGTCTAGATAAGGGTAAAAAGACATTAGGACTGTGTTATATGTCTAATAAAAGTAAGAACAAATAACATAAAACTTCAAGTAATAGAAGGTATTAAAAACACCTGTTTTCATACACTGGTTCACTATTAACTAAGTTATGTCCAATCTCTTATAGTCTACCTTTAAACCCATTTATTTTAATAAAAAAATATTCATTGTCAATAAGTCATTTTTGGCTCTCAATACAAATAAATAAGTTGAGATGAAATAAATTTCAAAAGAAAGGTTTTACAAGTAAAACTTCAAGAATAACTTCACAAAAGTGAATGTTTTTACAAAATAAAATTGAAAGAGTTTTCTCTCTAAATGTAATAGATGTTGTTCAGAAGGTTAACAAACAAAGTTTTAGCACATAAAAGAATGAAAGAATATTATGCATACTTCGTTGTTCTTCTCTTTGTGCATGTCTTCCTTTATATATGTGAAATGCATGTAGCCATTGAGACTAAGCGAAAGTCACTTTCTTGTTGACCGCTTTTTCGTAAAGTACGTTAAGCATCAGACAAAATCATTGTTCTAGCTACTTTGTCATCATCTGACAATCTAAAGTAGTTAGGCTAACACTTGTATGATTCAGAGATTTAAAGTTAAATTTTTGCAATATATTCCAAATAAAAATATCATCTTTGGGATGCTAGATGCTTGATATGCAACATTTGCATTTTTGAATTGTTCAATTATAGTGACTATTTGCATAGATATCAATGTATTTTATAAGGGTAAGACTCTTTTGTTTACCATAATAAGGCATTTACCCATTAGAAGCTAGATAAAGAAGCTTTTGATTGATTATAGCATTGAATAGTCTATGCACAACATCATATATTTCTTATGCTCTTTCGTATGAAGACAGATCAAAAGGTCTCACCATCTTCTGTTTCTTATTAGTGCATTATGTCTTATTTTGCCTTCAACCTTCTTATTGAATTTATAGCACGTATATTTAATTTGCATGAGTTGTTTTTGTTTTCGTTTTAAATGTCTTGATTCATAGTTGATTCTTGTTTATATGTTGTATACATTTAATAAAATAAATAATTAGATAATCAACGTTAATATCATTTGTTATCATAAAAAATAATTAGGGTGTCCTTAGTAGTTTCTGGTTATACGAACTTTCTGAACCTAACAAAATACTTTTAAAACTTAATCCAAAACACCTCTTAAATGTTAGTCCATATAAACATTTTATTAGGATATATTACATGTGTATATATTTTACATATTTGTTCAATAGCTTAATTAACTTTTTGGTTTCCAATATATTTGTTAGTTTTAATTTTGATACTTGTTGAAATTATTTTTCTGTTCATATGGTCTTTTTCATTGACTTGAAAGTTTATTACAATATTTTATTAGTGTGATGAACACAATCCAAAATTATATTTAGAGCTCTTATAAAATGCTATTAACCGTTAAAAGCTTTTAACCTAATATTTTTCAATCATATTTGTGCTATTCTCTACTAAAGTCTTTTTTTTTTTTAGAATCTAGCTTTGCTAGCAACATGCCTTGGAAGTAGCATTGTCAAAATGGGTCAAGCCCGATGGTTAGGCCTGATGAGGTAACCCATCCTAGAATGGGTTCAAGCTAGGTAAAAAAATAAAAAACGAACAAAACGGTCTTGTTGAGGTGTTTGACCCATATAGTACGCGAGTTATGTGGGTTCAAATGGGGTTGGCCTATGACCCACAAAAAATGTTGTTCCCAAATTCCCAAACTCAATCTTGTGTGCAGTGCAAGTGTGCTTTTTACTACCTTTGTGTTTAACGTTTAGCTTTAGCTTAACAAATTTAGAAATCAAACAATCAGATTCACTAACTAAGAAAATAATCAATTTTAATTACATAATTTTCATTTACATACTTTGTTTCAATATTTTACTTACATAATTGATAGATGATAATTGTCTAATTTACCTACTTTTACACAGGAAAAATAGAACAATTGTCCTAATTCTTTCTCATTTAAGGTTTTGTTTTCCTCTTTTTCATATAAAAATGTAACTAGGAAATTAGTATTAGATTTACTTTTATGCAAAATTTACCTTTATTTTATGTTTTCCTTTATACATGTATATGTTTTGAAAAAGACTGAAGAAACATCAAATGAATTTGAATATTTTGGTGTTGTAGCAACGTTCTAGATCACAACGGTCATATTGGAACGCTTAACGGTCAGATTCGGAGTGCCTAGCACTGGTTAATAAAGAGCTCCTATGTTCGCACTACCACCACTTAATACTCACTGCCCAACGCTCAAAGAGTGAGCGCCTTCTATAAATGTGTTTTTTGTCTGGAAAAGGGTTACGCATTTGACCGACCTTACGATACGTTTCAAAGCCATTTTCTTCGTCCATTATCCTTCTTTACATTCTGTTGAATCTTTTGGCAAGCGTACCAATAGTCAACTGTAGTATAATGATTTTCAAGTAAAAGTGTCGATCCCACGAGGAACAGTTTCAATGAAATAGATAATTTTATCTCAAACATCATATATACAGGAATATTCAATCTGATTCATAGTGGACTTTGATGATTTATACTACGTTGCATGAAAGTAAAATAGTAACAGTAAGTAAGTTTGAGAAAATTTGATATGAGAAGTTGGGATTGAATTCATCTATCTCACTCATCTGCAATCTGGATGAATATAAACATATAGCATATGAAATTACCAATATTGATGCAACACACAGAAGTCATTTATACCAATTCCTTGCGTATAAAATTCATAAGATCAGCTCCTTGAATATTGATTCCTCACATATCCAACAAACTGTCCAACATTATATTCAGGTGTTATAAGCAATTGATATACTGAAATCTATTCCTAGCATCACAGTATATCAAGTATGTTTGTTCAGATCATATTTTTAGAATTACTTTCCAGTCTCATCCAAAATTCACATTCATGAAACTATTGATAAGATAGAGTCAAGCATTAAGAGCAGAACAAAAATACCAATCTTGAATAAAAAGAGAACTGCTATAAAGAAATATCACCAGATTACATCCGAGTTCGAATCGATTACATTCAATCCCAAGAGAAAAGGATTAACCACTCATGGTAGCTATTGACATTCTAAGAGATGGAGAAGAAGATCCTATAACTGAGGTTGAAGAACGACTTTTTCAATGCTCTGTGATTTGATTCCACCTCCTTTTCTTTCTTCCTGATCCATAAGTGTATATACTGCACGAACTCTCACTTAAGATAAAATATTCTCGCTTAAGCTAGAAAGTACTTCATGGTGAAGAAAGGTCATTCTCGCTTAAGCTAAAATATTCTCGCCTAAGCTAAAATATTCTCGCTTAAGCTAGAAAGTACTTCATAGTGAAGAAAGGTCATTCTCGCTTAAGCTAAAATATTATCGCTTAATCTAGAAGGTACTTCATGATGAAGAAAGGTCATTCTCGCTTAAGCTAAATTATTCTCGCTTAAGCTAGAATGACTTTTAAATTAATTTCTCCCTAGACGAATCTCGCTCAAGCGAGATCATTTTCGCTTAGGCTAGAGTGGCTTATGAAAGGTACTTCTCTGATCAGCTCTCGCTTAGGCGAGATCATTCTAGCTTGGGCAAATTGTTGCATGATTTGCTCTTCTCTCTTAATTTACCTAAATCATATACAAAATAGGGATCAAATGATTTCTTTTTAATCAAAAACTCGGAAACATATACTTACATTTCATCTTTGTTAGATTAGGGAAAATTGATACAAATGTTCACAATTTAAAATAGAAGTGCCAAAATTCCATATGAAAATTTACTACTTTTTAGCACTTATCACATTCCGTTTTTTGTATTTCCCTCTATTGATTATGCTTTCCATCCTTATGTGTTAGTTAGGCTTTTCATTGGTTGGGGTTTGATGTAATTAAACCTCAACTCTTGTGTCTTTTTTGTTCTTTTAATCAAAGTTTACTATTCAAATGTTTGTGTCTCTTCTTTACCCTATGCTTTATTTCTTTATTTTTCGTGGATTTTACATTTAGAAGGACTTTGAAAAAAGATTTTGACTCTTAAAATGAGAAGAACTCCCAATGGGATTTATTGCTAGGCATAAAGTAAAACTCATTGGTCATTTTAAACTTATTTTCTTAATGCAAGTTATTTGACTTTAGGTTATACAAGGAATTGATAATCTAAATCTCAAATAACTTAGTCCCTACTTGAAAGGAATTGAGGTTAGGGTATTTTTATGGGTGATGGAAATATAGGTAGTACACGATGATTATGAGTTCATGTATTCACTTGAGTGACTATTTGGTGAAATCAAAATTCAACCAAATCTTTATCTTTGTAACCCTTTTTATTTACTTTTTTTTGCTTTTATTTAAACTTTGTCTTTATTAGTTTTTAGTAAAAAGCTTTCCTTTTATTTCTTACAAGTAAAAAGTATTGAAATTTCAGTAGTATCATCCATGTCCTTGTGGATACGACCTTGTTAATTCTATTGGTCCCAGAGAGAAATCTAAAAGGGGGGTTGAATATATTCTAAAAATATTTTCACAAATTCTTTTTCCAAATATTAGAGTTTTAAAAAATCACCCCTTAATGAAATTTTCAAAATCAATCTCAAGAATTTCCAAAACTCATTTCAAATAAAACTTGAAACTATGTGTAAGCGTCAATTCTTTCTAAGATTTCAAACACCAAGCTTAACTAATGGCAGTTCCTTCAACTATGATTTTCAATCCATCACTTAACCAATTTACAAAATATTCAACCTTAATCAACAAAAGATTCAATTAAAGATTAAACTTTTCTGCAGTAAAAACCAACACAATTCTTTCAAGATATCTATTCAATCAAACATAAAGAGTTAAAGGATAGAGAGAATTTGCTCAGTTATTTTATACTGGTTCATTCAACATGACCTACATCTAGTTCAGACTTAGTCTTCCGCTAATTTGCTTTCCACTGCAAAATCACATACATGCACACCACACATACAAATTTTTATAGAAAGATCCAAAACAACACAAAGATAAGAGGCTTCCTCTTGCACTCCATAAGAGTTTTCTATACCATGACATCACGTCATTCACAACACTCCGTTCTAAGATTTTCCAAGAACCTTAAGAAACACATCAAGAGATTACCAAACATGTACAAAACCACAAAGAAATGGATAAAGAACAATATCACTTGTTCGTGATGAATACCCAAAACAATAAACTCAATACAACAATCCTTTCTCTTCTAATCTACAAATCTTGAATCTCAACTCATAGGTTCTAGTTTTTTCTTTGATTTCAAAAGGGTTTCTTTCTTGTAAAATCGTTTTGTTTCTTTGAAAACCTAAAATCCCTTTGTTTTCTTTTGAAAAACCTGATTAAAAATGGTTTTATGTGAGTAACAGACCACGATAATCGATTAACTTTCGTAACCACTTAATTACCTAACAGTTCTCTCAAAATAGACCTAGAAATGCATGTTCTCTGTTTTAATCGATTATCCAGAGAGCTTGTAATTGAGATCCCAAACTATGCAATACATAAATTATATTCTTCATGATATGAGCATCCTAAAAACGTGTCAAACCATGAATAATTGCAAATCGCGATTGAAGCACCCCAAAATGCACATTCTACATCCTTTTTGGTCGACTCTTGTCATTTTGCAAATACTTTTCTCTTCTCCTTTTATGGCATTGAAATAGTCTTCACAAATGTGGCAAATTCTGGATAAATGTCATCCACCAGATAGTATCTCATATAATATTGGGTTTCATTAATGTGAAATTCATCGCAAGTGCACTACTCGACATAACTTCATTAAACACATTAGATGCATTTAATACAGTAAATGTCATTGTTTGACCTACAATACCAAAAAATGCATGCAAAATCAATAAATCTTGTGATGTAACTACTTCAAGAATGATTGTATGATCACCTCGACAAAATTGACATTTCCATGCAACAGGATAATTTTTCCATTCTCAGTGCATATAGTCAATTGAGCCTAATATACCTGGAAAATCACGCACTGCTCCCATTTGTAGAAGTCATTCTATGTCTTCATTATTGGGCCTCCTTAGGTCTCATCCCCGAATATTGCACAAATAGCTTATACAAATTTTTGCAAGCATTCCACAACAATGCTTTCACCAATGTGAATGTATTTATCTACACTATCACCAAGTGAGCCATAAGCTAAAATACGAAGAATAATAGTGCAATTTTGTAATGGTGATATGCCTCTTCTACTTGTTGCATCTACCCTCATTCGGAAGTACTCATTGTGATTAGTTAGGACCATTACGATTCTTAAAAACACATGCCTTCGAAAACAAAACCTTCTTTGGAACTGAGTCCTTGTATATACCGAATTGTTGAAGAAATAGTCATTGAATAATCGATCATGACCTTCCTCCCAATTACGATGTACCACTCTTCTTCTATGTGAACAACGAAGAGTGTTGCTGACTCCTATTAATTTAAGGACCAACCTTATCACTTCTTCCTCAGTATTTTCTTCAAGTAACTCACCTAAGACTTGATCCAATGACGCGTCAAGTCCCTTCAAAGTCCATTCTATGGATAAATGAAGTGTTTGAGTGAGAGAACAATATTGTGTAAGCTTAAGAGAAAATGTGAGAATGAGAAAGCATTACACAAATATATAGCATTATTTATAACAACTAGTTTCCAACAACTACTTTTACAACGACTACTTTTACAACGGCTAGTGTCAAACAACTACATTACACAAACAAAACATAAACTTAAATAACTAATACAATTTTTAAAATTCATGTTTTTGCTTAAGATAGACACAAGACTACTTTTCATGACACTGAAATTACTCTTTAGACATGCTAGTTATGTCCTTCATTATGATTTCATACTTCAAACGCCTCTTTTTGTCCCGCAAACGCCTTTCTTATGCCTATTTTAAGTTAAGAAGTTTTGATTGGTTGTCATTTCTAAATTTTAATTGACTTTCTATTCCAGTTAGATCAACATTGGTTGAAGCAGTTGCATGTCCTTTTCCTTTCATATCATCTTTGCTGCTTTCTGTCCTATTGATCGACACACTAGCGAAGTTTCCTCACATTTTTCAACTTCAACAAGCGTTTCTGGGTTAGAAAGCGATGAGTATGCACTTGACGCAGATACCTTGTTCCTTTTTTAAGAGTTTTCCATAAATTTCGAATGTCATTTTGGTCCATCCCTCAACAACATTCAAGCATGCTCAAATTCAAATTTTTTACCTTTTGAATCTTTTGTGAAAATTTTATGTGCGAAAGCTATAACATCTTTCTCTCCCCATCCATTTTTCCTTTGAGTTAATGGTTTTTTGTAGCAACTGGTGAACTTTTGAACTATAGGATGAATTTTGCTCCATCAAGACTTTAATTGAGTGATAGTTCTAGTTGTCAATCAGTCATCGTTGTTGTATGCTTCTTTTATTCGCTCCCAGTATTGATTTAACGACTAACCACACCAACAATTGGATCCTTCAAAACATTAAACCACGATCGAACTAAAATTATATCCTCTAGGACTATGAATGGCACACGAGATTTTTTCTACGACATATTTTCACTGCTCTCATCGAGTTGGATACTATCGAGTCCGAGAGATGATTTAGGTTCGTTATTAGGAGGGTATGATTTGGATAAAGGAGTTGTAGGACTGATGTTTAAAATGAGTGGGAGTGGTGGAAACATAGGGAATTATGGGTTACGAGAATTTTCACTAGTAGGGCATGGTGGTGAATACACAAAATTTTGAGAATTTTCAGAATTATCACCCGTACGAGGTGATTGGTTTTGCAAAAGATCTTAATAATATTGATAATGATAATTATACTGATTAGAATCCATAACGCAAAAAATTTGGGCACAAAATTTAACTGAAAATGATAAAAAAGAATTCAAGATTGAGAAGATTTAGGCAAAAATATTGGTCCCTTTGTAATACTATTTATACTTAAATAAAAATAAAAATGGGTAGTCTTTGTTTTTAGAAAAAAAAAAACCAACGTTACAATTGCAACGTTCGATTTTTTAATTTTTTTCTCACTCTCTTCTTCTTCTTCTTCGGTCGCTGCTAGACCCCCGCCTCCTCATCGGACTGCCACGCCACCGAACCGCCTACCTTTACATCGAACAACTGTGTCACGCTTTTTCCCTTTTCTCTCTCTTCTCTTCTCCCATTCTCTCTCTTCTTTTTTTCCCTTTTTACCCTTGTTGCGGGCCTCTTCCAACAGCCACATCTCCTCCATCAACCACACCCATTTTCTCTTCCCTTCTCCCCTTCTCTTCTTTTCCCTTCTCCCCTTTTATTCTCTTCCCGTTTCCTCTTTTTTCAGTTAAAAATAAATATTATTATATTTAAGCGACTGTTGCTTGTAGAAGCAACACAAAAAGTTTTTTAAGCAACTTTTATGCCACCTAGGACTCGTCCCATGACAAGTTTTTTTAAGAATCTATTGCTCGAGTTAAGAAACTCTCTAAGAATTTGTCATTGGAGATGCTCTAATAGGATAGTATCAAGTACGATTGACAATAACAATATAACAATTGTGTCTACTAACAATATAACAATAATATCTTTATCAAGTACGGAGTAGTTACAGTTAAAAAATGTACATAGTTTATACAATAATTATGCAAGAATTACAATATCTATGTAAGTTGATTTATTAAGTCGTGAACCTATCACAAACAACTCTATTATTTAAAGTGTTTATGTCACACACGTTTGGGACATAGACACTCTCTGACACATGATTGACACTTCTAAATTCTAATTATGTGTCTAATTAAAAATTTATTATTTTTTGTTTAAAAACTTAAACTTACATTTATTTATACGACATCTCAATATAAACCCTAAACTCACACCGGTATTATTAAAAAAAATAATGTTAAACCTATTTTTTAGCTTTGTTATCATAAAATAAAAGTTTAATAGTGAGTATATTATCACTATAGTTAATTTGTTATATCATTCATATTTTTTTTATTACAATCTTATTATTTATATGTATGTTGTGTTCCCAAATCCATTTCTGCCTTTGTTTGTGCTGTGCTTCTTAGGTTAGCTAACTATGCACTTAGAAAATCTTATATTTCATGTGGAACTATCATTTTACCAACGGAATGGTACTATGAGGTGACATTGGCAAGAACTATATTAGCTATGAAGGCTAGTTTGCGGATATATTTACCAACGTACTTGGTGGTCCAAAATTTGAAGAGTTTGGAAGACAACTTGGCATGATTTTCAGATTTGCATAAAGGGGAAAGGTCATTTAGGAGAGTGTTAAAAATTCAACATATTTAGTTGAATTGTGGAATGTTGTTTTAATTTTACATATTGAAAAATATTGTCCGGCAAATTAAATTTGTTTCGTCTGACAAACGAAATTATGAACACCACCAACATTACTAGAATCAATAAGGAAAAAATAACAATTCCTTCTTTGTAGGATTTTTAACATGTTCATTTGCCTAAAAAAGAGGCAATAAACAAGAAACAAATTAAGAGAAGTTTCTCTTCTCCTCCCCTTTTTATTCTTTACACTCCATGCCTCTATTTTGTTAGCATGTCTATAGGACATCATTTTTTTGTACATGGAAATCACCTCATCAGTCAGAGTCTGTCTCTCGAAATGGTAGTGGAACTGTCTTCACTGCCCGGTAATGGCCAACGTTATTCAGATGCTCATTTTCCAACCTGTTCAGACAAGTTATCAAGCTCATGAGTCATTTTGTTCACCATTTAACAACTGTTAAGGACCAATGTTTTAGAAGCTTAAGGTTTTAAGATGTGTCGGTCTTTAATATGGTATCAGCGATTATTAAACCAATTTCTCATGATTTAGTTCTGTCATTGTCACTCTTCGAATGTTTCGATCATAAAATTAGTATACCTGTAGAAATTCCAATGCCCTCTTCGAATAACCTCTAGTGCAGCTAATAAAAATTCTAGTAGTCGTGATTGAACTTGTCCTACTTTGAAGTGCATGATAGTCTCAACCCATGTCACTCTTAGGACAACATTTAAGACCTGCAATCCAATATCACTTCATTATATATAAAGCTTAGGATTGAGATATTCAGATCAGGAGATAAAAAAAACTTACAATAGACATATAGTATATGCTTTTATTCTTTAGAATTAGATCATCTCTGAGCCATGGATTTATAGAGTTAGGATTAAGAAATCCCCAGTCCTTGATAAAATCCCAGTATAGCTGATACATTGTGGCCACCACAGAAGTGATTAAGACTATAGCAAACCATATGTGGTCATGTTGCCTGCTGTATGTTACTCTAGCCCCTGCTGCCACCATTGCTGATACATACTTACCCATGTTAGCCAAATGGTTCACATCACCGTCATCAAACCACCGTCTCACACACTTGTAAGGACATTCAACAAGCATTTGTCAGTTGATGAGAAATATACAGTATAATAGAAATTCAATAACAAATATACAGTATAATCCTAGACTGCAACGTCAAAAGAGAATCTACAATTACCAATATACATCAAAGGCTTACCTGCAAAGCACGCCAATAGTATGGTAAAAATGAGATGATATAAGTTATTTCCATATATAATCTTCCAGAATGGCAGCTATCAGGGTGATGTGTTTTGAAAGCTCTAGCATAAATGTGACAGCCTGCAGTTTCCAAATGCCTTAGCAATGGAATCTGTATCCACAACCATAACATACAATTTAATGTTATTTAAGAGGGAAAATAATAAATAGAAGTAAAGAAAAGGACAAAAATAGAATCAACTTGTAGGCTATAGTAAAATCACCTGACTAGTTAGTTGGTCAGCCATAAAAAAGTCTACTAGCAGAACCTGTAGTCATGATAAATAGTAAAATCACCTGACTAGTTAGTTGGTCAGCCATAAAAAAGTCTACTAGCAGAACCTGTAGTCATGATAAATTAAAAAAAAATAAAAATGCCAATTTCAGTTTTTCTACTTATATGGTATTAAAATGTATCCAATTGTTTCAAGAATAGATGAGGGAAGTTTACCTTATAAAAGGGAGAGCATACTATGTTGCGAATAACACGGATGAAGCAGTAACGTGTGGGGCGATAAAAAATATCAAACGGGCAAATGAGCAGTACTATGAAAACCTGAAAATGGAATTTCGTAATCAGTATAAAGGTTTATAAATTACTTTCCCAAATTTTAAGCAAACTAAGCTAGTTTATCTTACAAATAACAAGAAAAATCAATAGTAATTGAACTAACCAAAAGAAGAATTCCAGGAATGGCATCAATTTCGGTAGGAGAAAAGTTTGCAGCCCTTAGAAGCAGATGTATGACCATTGCTCCAATCACAGTTGTCATTAAGGTAGTGCTCATCAGAAAGGCATCTCTGTGCTTGAGTGCTGTGCTTGGTGAGAATTCAAATATGAAATTATAATTGATTCTTGTACTCTTCCACATGAACAGGTTGCATCCATACATAAACATGTGCAGACTTAACAATGCAAACACACTGCAGAAAATCATTGTATTAATCAGTGCACCTATAATATAGGCATTTTGTCTAGTATTCTGCATTTTTAGGTAGGTTTTACAATTTGCTTAGTTTAAAATACATTTGATTTTATGGTCTATAATCTATTTACAACATGGTTGAAAACATCTAGGATCTGGATCTGGAAAAGTTAGAAATCACATCTGCTATGTAGAAGCTAGAACTATTTGCTTCTCAGTGAACTTGAAAACATCTAGGATCTGAATTCAAACATGCAATTAGTAGAAGTTTTTATCTCATTTTTATCCTTATCAAGATTTATTACGAAGGAAAATGCTAACCAGTGTAAAAAATTAAGAAGAGAAATTGAGATGTAAAAAATTGTGCTTTTTTATGAATTTGAATTATACTCCTATATAACTTTTAATGTGAACTTAACCAGTACTCTCATCACTAGTTAGCAAGACCTTGGCATTGATGTAGAAATCTAATGGCGTGTAATAGAGATAAATTAGTAAGAGGTGCCGGTTTTCGTGCTTAATCTATTTATGTTCAACATATTTTATTTAATTGCATAAAGCATTCATACACGATACATATAATATTTTGGTCATGTACGTGGAATATAACAGCACAGAATAGAGACAATGAGTGGAACAATGTGAAGTAACCTGAAAACGGGGTAGACTGTTTCCATATAAACTTGCTCGTTAGTAGGGGAGAATATACCGCACAAATGTGCCAAGATTGCGTATACAGAAAACAAGGATACAAAACAACCTGTAGACAACCCTGCAGAGACAGTCAAATTTGACCAATGAGCTTAGTAGGTGGTCCACACAGTGCCCAAATTAGTGGCCACTAAGCATAGGCTATTAGCAGTACATCAAAGTTATGTTTGGCTTGTCTGTTGGTAGTTGGTACATTCAGTGATCAACCTCAGATATTTCATTGCAATTTGAAGTGACACTAGTGTTAACATTATGCGTAAAATACTTTGCTACATGTAAAGTGGATGCTAATTCCAAGGAAGAGACAGAGAAAGAGAAGCATTACCGACAAGGAAGGTCACCATATGAGAATCTTTATGTTGTTGGGGCCTTAGAAATTTCATTGCCTTTTTCCTATCGTTGTTCGCAAAGTGCTTGGTGAATATGGATTCCACTTCATCCATTAGTCTAACAACCTTACAAAACCAACGTATTATAATCATAGTCACTCATAGAATACAATATAACCCATTATCTACATAAATATATCGAGAAGCTCAAAATCATAGGAATTCAAGTTGAATGCAATCTGTTTCTTTTATTATCCTTTTTCTTTAACAACTTCTAAAATGAAGTGAGTTGAAAGAAGAAACCAAAATGTACCTTGTCAGAACTAACGAAATGGGATCTCTTCACTTCTTTTAAATAATTTGCAGAAGCTTTTTGACAAGATACCTGCTCGATCAGATTACAATATGATTTTCTTTATAGTAGCAGAGTATATTATCAATGCCAAGGAAGTAAACTAGATAGTTTAAGTATAACTTTAATTGTAGATCACGACTTTTGATGCATATTCAAGTATATGTACTGACGTTTGATTAAATTTTGCTAATCTCTCATGGAATGTCTTAAGATTTTCCTCATGATTTTAAATTTTGCTGACTTTTGATAACATATTAATTATAATATAAATAAAATCAATCTAAGTTAATCTCAATTACTAATTCAAGAAAAAAGATTAATTAACTGAGCCTTATATGAATATTAGTAGCTATATATTATTAATTTCCAACAACTTGAGACATCTTGATAAATGTGTTAATATATCATTTCAAACAAAAACAAACTAATATGAGATTTAATTTATCAAAATACAATAATACACATTCGTATTTTCACTTGTACTTTCTTAATCAATACTCGCTAATATTTTTAAAAAATATATTAAAATAATATTCAGTTACTAAGAAAACTATAATTATTTTCCTTTTTAAGAGGACTATAATTATTTGTCTTGACAGTCTCGTTTTAATTTGCTGAATGCGCTTATAATATACTCATAATTTTTTTAGATAACCTTTAAATCACGTTTTGTAATTGGGAAAATTAAAAAAATTCGAGTGGTTCTTGTCTTTCCAAAAAAGAATAATAATAATAATAATAATAATAATAATAATAATAATAATAATAATAGTAATAATAATAATAATAATAATAATAATAATAAATTTTTTTTTGGTGCAAACAGAGAATATTTTTTTCCTAAACATTTTAAAACGAATTATTTTATTAGAAAAAAAGCACACGGAAGAGAGCCCTATTGTGCCTGCAGATCAGTGATAACTTGTAATACAACATCTGATTAAAAAGAAAAAGTTAAAAGCCACCATGCACGAGCTACATATTAATTAAGCAATAATTATAGAATATATGTAGCTAAGCTATCTATGATAAATATTATATACGAACACATAAAAAAAATGTTAAGTTGATGCATTTTGTGTCAAACAGCTGGATTCCCTAGCTATTAATAATAATTAAAAAAATGAAACAGATGTAGAAGCAAACAAAGTTCTGGACATGTATATAAGATGTGACTCCATCGCCCAAAAAGGCTAATGGAAAAGAGAAATTTAGTGGTACTATCACTATCTTTAGGTCATATGTACTATAAGTCAAATTTAGTTGAAATAAGGAAATCAGGCTGATCTTGTTGTCCATCATGGGGATAGTTTATGATTCCCATGACTTTCATGTAAGAAACGTAGCCTTCAAGTGCAATTATGCATGAACAATAATACGACAAAGGATTAATTCTTGTTAAACTTCGTCATTATCATCGCAAATATATATATAATGGAACCTTAGAGTAACGCCTATGAACGAGTTACCATAACTTCAATTATATTTGTACATGTAGCGTGTTAAGAGTAAATGAGGAGATATTCTTACGCCTTACCTTGTCAAATTTCTTTAATATCTTTGTAAATGCTACCATATTCAGCGAGCTGCCAAAACGAGAGAATTTGATATTAGAAGTTGCGCCCGCAACCATGAAAGAGGTGCATGCTTATACGTAAAAAGTTATTTAATTTAATGATAAGGAAAATCTATAAAACTTGTGGTTTTTTAATAAAATTCTAACAAATTACAGAAAAAGTTTTTTTAGTACTCCTCTTTATGGCAATGATAATATATATATATATATATATATATATATATATTTGTTATATAAAAATAATAAGTCTGTTAATTGGTATATCATGACATTAGTAATTAAAGTATTATATTATGAAGGTAGCTAGATTCACAATGTTTAACAACTTAATTTTTCTAGACAAAAATTAGAGTAAGAGAAATAATTATAATGCATAACATTTTTATTATTAGTATATGACTTTTTTCTTTAATATTATTTCACACTATCTTGAATCTTTTCACCAGGTAGAGAAACATATTCAACCATGTCAAATAGTAGTATTTGTCTATGTCAATATAACTTTCGTCTAAATGACGTCAAATTAAATTTTATAGATATTGTAAGTGTATATTAATTAATAATATGATATATCATACAAACATATTATTACACACGCGTGTATATATATTTGGAAATCAAACCATTAACATATAAATTAAATTTCAATATTTGATAATGTTAATATTTTTTAATTTATCATGTAATTATGGATTGTTATATAATTAGTTAAAAATTATTAATTTTTTTAGTAATTTATTTAAAAATCATATTTAAAAATATTTTTGATATATTTATATCTTTATGTATATAATATATTAAAATTAAACTTTATATAAGAAATTTATACACTCTTATTTTACTTCATATTTTGGCATTATATAATTTTCTCATAATTTATATATACAATTGAATAAATTAAGATAGCTAAGTTGTTGGTAAAGTAACTTTTTAATTAATATACTGCATTATTTTTATTTTATGATGATAATCATAAATTCTTTATATAAAAAATATTTGCTAAATATCTTTTAATCATTAATTATTACATATTGATTAAGGAGTTTGCTCAATTGGTTAACTATGATACATAAATTATTGTAAACTTTTTATATAAAAAAAAAAGAGAGAGAGAAAGTGCACCCTATTATATATTTAGCATTTTTTACTAGAATTTTAGGTCATTTAGGTGAGCATGAAATTTCTATTGCTCTGTTTTATTTATTTATAATAATTACATTGATATGGAAATATATCACTTCATGGATACTATCTAAATTATCTGTAACTAGGTCAATCTCATTGGATGAAATCATCTATGTCTCCTTTCTTTCTCTATTAGAATCACTTTTCGTTGAACTGAAGAAACATGAAAAATTATCTTGCCTTTTCATAATTTCTTGAATTTCAAAATTTGTATCAAGTGATTGATATTTTGACATCAAGGAATTAGTTGAGTAGAATAAGATAGGATTTTATATTTGACAATAAAAAAGTAATTGATATATTTTTATCATCTTAACTTTCCACGTACGCACGTCTAAATTGAGGACCACTTCTACTATTTTTTGAAAAATAAAAAAGGTAATTCTCGAAACCTGTATATTAGTAGAATAAAATTTCTTACTAATATTTTATTCTAAATTGTTTATGTATTAATTTAAAATTTTTCTAAAAATAAAAAAAGAGTTTTTTTTCATTGTCAACTAGTCACAAATCAATAATATATGATAATTTTATTTAATTTTATAATATTATAAATTATATAAATGGCAAGTTTTAATTAATTCATAGTGTAAGAATATTTATACTAAAAAGGTATGTGAAAAGTTAACCGGTGCCTTGGACACCCGTAAAATTACACTGACCAATAATTTTGACTTGCGTTTAAAACTCTCGCTGGTTAACAACCTCAGAGTATAACTACCTCCTTTTTCCGAATTTTGAGCATATATACATAAATTATTTTTTTTTGGATAGGCAAAATGTTAAATCTCTCCCCTCATCCCTCTTTCCAGAATCATTAAATTTACGAACAATAAATAAATAAATAAATAATCGAAAAGGAATTTTCAACTTAAAAAAGAAAACGAAATGAAAAAGTAAAGCAAAATTGGACGATAAGAAATGCAATTTGATTTTGTTGGCCACTATTCGGAAGTGTGTGCAAAAGTTAGCTTTTTTATAAATCCTAACATAAACATCCTGCCCCATTCCCATATAATGCAAGCAGAGATAGTAGATGCAAAAATTATAAAACATCACCTTACATTTAAATATTATTAAAAAATAATTTAATTATAATATTAAATAAAAAATTGATATAAATATCGAGTGATACGTACGTGTTGTGTGAACAGAACAGATCTAGTCTCTCTATTGTGACAATCACACAAGCTTCATTTATTCTCTCTATCCAAAACCTTACGTGATGTTGTGAACTGCCCATGCAATGGAACTCACCATTTGATTGGCCTCTTTATCGTTCCTAATTTTGGCTAAGATAATCACGTACGAAATAAACATTCCCTTTTTCATATGCTAATGGAACGATGAGGATAATACTAATATAACAACATGTACCAACCTAGAATTAAATGCTAAGAAGTTTGATCTTTTTAAGTTAAATATATATATATATGGTTTCAGATCTTACCTTATGAATACAAAAGGAAAACGGTTACAAACTTTTACAATTTTAGAGTAGTTTAATTTACTCGTTTTCACTTAAATTAATGATTTGCACACTTTTAAAAGCAATGAAGACAGAGAGTAGCTAACATAATAAAATAATTAAAGAAGGAAGGAAGTAAGAATGAAAGGAACCTGTAAGTTTTGAGAAGGCCAAGGCCTCTGTAGAGTTCCACAAAGGCACTTCTAATCATTTTTTCAGCACATTGGATCTTTCTCTTGTGAACGAAATCTCCGGTTGGATTGTTGACTAAATCCTCCCACAGCATGCTAGTGATGGCTGTAATGGCCCGAGTAGGGTTGGTGGCTGGAACATCAATTCTCATTGCCACTTTCGGCTTTCCTTTCTTCGTTTTCGTCCTCGTCGCTGAATTTACAAAACTTACACCATTTTTCTCTAATCTTGTCATTACCTCTTCCGTTTGTGATATTTCCGAATTTGTTTCATCTGAATCTCCAATATTTTCTGCACCAACTCATTTAATTATGCTACTTAATCATATGAACTCTATAATTATATATATGGCAAATGTCATCATATCTACTCTTTCAATCTATTTTTTCTGACGTTTTACCCTTTTTTTCGCTCTAAGCTATTAAATATTCTTTTGCTGTCGCATTTAAAGAACGTCCCGGTGAACTTAATTTTCCTTCTTTTAAAAGAAATATGAAATAATTTTTTTCCTTAACTGTAAAAATTCTTTCATACAATCTTTCTAAAAGATGTGAAATTTTTCACAAACTAGCTTGTAAAAAATCTCAAATTGTTTAGAAAAGTTTATAGAGATTTTTTTTATTTTTACCTATTTTTTTTCTAAAAGAATCACCGCAAACAGTTTATTATAAAATGAGAGAATTAAAAAGTATAAATAGAAGAGAATTTAATTATACCATTAAATGTCTTTATATTATTAATTTTTAATTTAAAATAAATATGTAAGAAAAATAACACTATACCAAGATGATTATTACTTTGACGATTTATTGTATATTATATTGAAGTATGTGATGGGTCGACAATGATCCACGTACGTACTAGTCCACGTAGACATACAATTTGTATATGTTGTTGTATGATGTCAGCAAGCACTTAAAAACAGAAATTGACACTAGGAATTTTCATGAAGGCCCAAGATTCATGGTTACACAATAAAATAATAAGAAAAATGTAGGTGATATAGAGAGGTTTAATTTGATAGAAAGGAAAATAAAATGGATTGAGAAGAAAGCTGACCGGAATAATTAGAATTCCGGGCTGGAGAATATTGAGGGGTTGTTCCGGTGCTATATGGCTTAGCCGGAGAGTTTCTCCGGCGACGGTCACTGATAATTTGCTTAAGGTCAAGCAAAATTTGAAGCTGCTTGTTCAGGGTTTCTCCTCTCTCAAGGAACTCACTCTCTTTGCTCCGGTAAAATTGGTTCACCTTGTTCAGTTCTTCATCCAGTCTCATAAAGAACACGCGTACCTAACAACAAACAATCATAATTATAGATGTCACTCCAACAATATAGTGTTACAAACGCAAAACACACATATTGATGTACCTCGTCCTCTTCCGAGAATAACTGTGCAAGCTCTGTCTCATAGATTTCTTCTTCGCCACCCTTTGTGCTTTTCTTCCTCACCTACATGTGTCACAAAATTAATATCCACACTCATTTTTCCTTTTCCAATTATTTCTTTTTTATTTTTTTTGTCTGTTTATTTCTACATATTTTGTTGCCACTAGATCTGCAAATGCTACAATCGTTCTCGTTTTCGTGAGAGATTGAGAAACCCCCAAAAGAAAGCAGAAAAGGGTTTCACGGAAAGGGAAAAAAATAAAAAAAAAAGAGGCCACTAAACCAACTTTATTTAGTACTTAACCCCACACCATACTCATCTCGCCCTACGTTTCCTAATTTTTATTTTCTCTCTCTAATAACCATTTATGATTCATTGTAGTTACTCCTTTTTTTCTTTTTTATTATTACCATTCACTTTTGATAAAAATGAAATTCATGCATATATCATCCATGAGTTGATTTATTTTTATTTTTTTTACGTTACAGCCACCCTCTATATAGTCTGTTGATTCATCGTTAAAAAAATTAATTTCTTTGAGCATATTGATTATTCTAGCAAAAGCCTTATCTTCAATGATCCAAAAGTATCTAACTAAAGGAGGATGATAAAACCCATCTTAAAAAAAATTAAGGAATTAAAAGTAAAAAAATACAAAAATATCATTACTGCATGTTGAAATACCTTTTGAATAAATATTTTTTAAGAAATATTCTCCGGCCATTGAGGCACCAGTTACTTTATACACACTAGAGAGTGTATTGTTAAATGAATCTCTACCATTTATTACAAATTCATTAAAAGTATTTATTATTTTAGATATTAAAATCATTAAATAGTAACATAAAAAAAAGACTAAGATTTTATCCCCTTAGTATTGGTATTTATTATTAATTTTATCAAATATGGGCGGTTTCTAGGAATGAAGTGGACAATTTCATTGGATCACACACAGTACAGTATAAATGCAAATAAGGTTTTCAATTACGCATACTATGTTACTACAGTTTTGGCAACCGCATTAATGCGAATAAGGTTTTCTTTCCTCATTGTATTCAGAATATTATCTTAATCGTATGGGAAAAAAAAATATCATCTGAATGAAAAAAAATCTGATTATGTTGGTGTAAAGAAGAAAAAACGCATTAAGCGAAGAGTTTGAATTTTCATGTACTAAAACATCACCCTCTCGAATATGAATAGAAGAAAAAAAGATTATTTATATTTTTTTTAAAAGAAACAAAAAAATGAATATGTATGAGTATTAATTATATTCTTTTATGACCTGGAAACATAATGAATGAGTAGAAGACAAAAGATGGAGAACGATAGAGAGACGGAAAAACGGCACCGATGTTTCAGCGTATGTGTTCGGGTACGTGCCAGAGAGATAGTTGATTGCAAGAAAAGGGGGGAAATAATATTAACGTAACTAGGGGTAAGCAATAAAGAGAAATAATAAAATAAGATAATGAATGTTTGATGATGAATAAGCTAACCTGAATGATGTTGTGGTCATGATGGTGGGAAGCAGAGAGATAGTGAGCGGCAAAGAAGTGAAAAGAATCGAAAATGGAAAGACCAAAATCAGGTTTAAGATGATGGTGGGATTGTTTTGGAAGTTTGGAGAGTTTGATCCTTTTGATCTGCTTCTTGAGCTGCCAGTAGTTGACAAAGGCCTCTTTCCATTCTGGTATCAATTGGGCTTCTAGCTCCTTTGAAAACTTCACCATTTCAAGGGAGCTCCCTCTGGTGACTCAACTTGTCTTCAGGATACAAGTTTCAAAAATACCTTATTATTATTTCAAGTGGCTGTGTCTTCATCCAGTCTTATAGACAAGAGAGAGGATCGTACCTCGTCTTCCCAATTTCAATTCTAAATCATTTCTATATGTTAAGTGCACATGTAATTATTAACTTATGTTTTATACTTGTGTTACATGTATAATTACAATTTTTTTAAAACATTTTTTATTTTATTAATTAATACTTTAAAAATTATCATTCTAAAATTCTTTTATTATCGTATAATAAAATTGTTTTATACCAATAGAAATAATTTAATCTTTTTTTAATAATTCATGTATAGTTATAAATATAAATCATTAAATTATATTTAAATTATTAAACTAAAGAAAAATACACTTTAATGGCGTAAGAATATACGCATGTTTAGCGATAATAATTTTTTAGTTTGATTAGTATTTACTGTTTAAAAAAATTTTACACTTACATTTAATTACACATTTTTATTTATATAATTTTTAAAAATTAATTGTTAAAATCAATAAATTTATTTAAACAAAATATTGTAATTAAATGATAATGTAATGCTTTTAATAGGTATATTGATTAAATGCTAATTTTTTTAATGTAACAATCATGAGAATGATGGTTCTATATCATATAACTATACGTGAATTATTAAAATTTAAAAATATATAATCACTAAAAATATCATGACCTATTTTTTAATTATGTTTTTTAATCTCGATAATTCACTATAAGATCTTATTAATTAACGATTAATTTTTATTCTTTGTGAACTTATTACATCACTTATGTGTTTTTATCGTGTATGTCAATTTAAATTATAGGTTATAAGATTAGACGTTCTTAATAAATTTTTTATTGTTTAATAAAAAATATATTCATAAAATAAAAGATTTATATATAAATACTCTTTTATCCAACTTTATCTTAAAATATTTTTTAAACAAAAATAAATTAAATAGAAAGAAAAAAAATTATAAAGATATTTTAAAAATATTTAAAATAAATATAAAAATAGTATATTAATCATTGTCATTTTTTTAAAAATATTTTTATTATAGTGAGGGCCCAGCCCAAACTAAATTCTTAATTTGAAAGGAAAAACAAAAAATTAGTAATGACCAAGTGACAACAAAGGCTCATGCTAAATTTAAACTTTGTGGACATGTTTATTTTCCAAGATGGTTCAAGCAACAAGTATAGCATTATTTGTTTCTTCTCTTTAATTATTCATCAACAATCTTTTAACAAACACATAACTTCTATGCATGACATGTGTAAGTTTGAGATGAACAACCAAGAGTTAATAAGCAATTGAATGACAATTCTAAGAGGTGGTGCATATGAGACTGATAATGCCTTCTTCACAATCAAACCAATTGTTAACAATTAGCAATTCAGAAATTTATCATAATCTCATTTATGTGTGGAAGAGAGTGCAACACGCCCACACGTACGGGGACACCAAAAATATTTGCAGCGGGAGATAATAAAATTCGTAATGGGTAGAACATGAACATTTCTATCTGTATCTCCAGATATGGATATTTTTATACCTATTTGGGACGATTATGAGTTTTTTTAAACGACCTGTTAAGATTGAAATATTTATTTTATTATTTATACTTTAAGATCTAATTTTATTTAGATTTATATTTAGTGTAATTTTATTTAAGTTCATATTTTAGAGAATAAATTTTAGATAATTTTGTTTGGAGCTTATAAAATATATTTTTATTTTTTAAGTATCAATACATAATTGAGTAAAATATTCAAATAATTTTATTTGTAAATATTAAAACTATTTTTCTTAAAAGAAAGTATCAAAATAAATAAAAATTATAATTAAACTGATTTTTAATCCAAAAGATACCCTCAGGTATTGCTAATGGTACCACGTGAATATGGAAGTGATAGGATGAATATTTATCTGACGATGAGTATCGCAGATAATTATCATTTGCATTCATTTTGTTCTGTTGTCATTCGTACTGCACCTTGTACTTTGTAAATAATTATGGATTTCATAGTTTACCATAGACATATAGGGGCAAAAAAACACGAGAAATATAAGTAATATGTACACTCTCTAGCAAGCTTTTTTTAATACACTCTTTATGATATATTAAAATTCATCGGAAAGCACAAATTTGCACTTATTATTAAATGACTTTTTCTTAATTTTTATAGTTTTTAACAAATTTCAAACAATGATAAATAGTGTTTTATTTACTAAGGTTCTTGATTTTAACAAAAAAATTCCCAGCTTTTTTATCAACTTATGTCTTATCCCCCCTTATAAGCTTTTTTTATACTTTGTTTAAAGCAAGCATATATAACTTGTGAGAAGGCATTGCAAAAATTTTGAAAACACAATTCGATCTTTTTCTTGTGTTTTTGTAGATTTACAACTATGGGATAAGTTTCCTGAAATTCAACCTTATACTCTCTACCGTGATTCTTACTCTATTATTTTTTTGCATTTCCAACTATTTGATTAAATTCCTTTAATTTTAATTAGCAATTTTTATTATTTTTCAAACATAATTATTTTCCTTTAAATAATAATAAGAACAGTTGATAAGTTTCTGAGTATTACACCAAATCCTTGAAGATATAATAACATATATCTACTGCTGTGTTATTTGAGTGATTTGACTCATTTGTCAAAATACACTAACTGATTTTTATGATGTACGAGTACAAATTGTTATGTAAAATATTATTAGACTAATTACTATGTTCATCCCATAGTCATATTTAAAAAATTACTTATACACATTCCATACTTATTTACTTGGATAATAATTTTTATTTTTATTTTTATATCTTTAAATACATATATAATCATTACTTTTATCTGCACTTTAGTCATATCATGAATAAAGCCACAAATTTGGCTTGAGCAAAGTGAGATAAAAAAAAATATAATTTAGTAAAGAGAATTTAAAATTTGACATGTATGAAATAAACAAAAAATTTTAATATATATCTAAATTTTAAATAAAAATATTTAAATAATTACTTTTATAAATGGTTAAATAGTTTTTAATGTTTATAAACAGATTATCTCTCGTCAGTACTTTTAAAAACTGTTAAACAAGTACTTGTAGTTAGAATTTTATGATAACTTTTACATGATCTCTGTTTGAAAGCAATAAAATCGATTTTATGATAACTTTTATAAGTACTTTTATAAACTTTTGATGTTTTCACCTTAACTAGTTTTTTTTTTTGTTTGTGCAGAAGTTTTTTCCTTAAGTAGTTAACTAGAACGGAGAATTCTAATTAATTCTATTTAAGTAATATTTAATATATTTTAATTATGAAAATAATTTATGTATTAATAATATAAAATAATTTTACATGATCTCTGTTTGCAAGCAATAAAATCGATTTTATGATAACTTTCATAAGTACTTTTATAAACTTTGGATGTTTTCACCTTAATTAGGTTTTTTTTTGTTTGTGAAGAAGTTTTTTCCTTAAGTAGTTAGCAAGAATGGAGAACCATTAATTCTATTTAAGAAATATTTAATATATTTTAATTATAATAATAATTTATATTAATAATATAAAATAATTTTACATTACATTAACCTCTCTTCTGGTTACTTTAATTTAGTGTCTAAACAATAAGATGGTATAAGATAAAACTATATATGTCTTTAACTGTCTTTTATAATACCTCTACACATACAAAATACCCTACCTTAAAATGATCATCAACATAGTGTTTGTTTTGGTCATTTTCTATTTTTATTTTTAGAAAAAAAAGAAAATAGCAGTAAAAGTATGTTTGATTAGAATTTAGAAAATATTTTTACTGAAAATTTTTTTAAAAAATAACTCAAAATAGAAAATATAAAAAAGTTGTTTTTTGTGTTTTCAAAAGTTAACCTTATATGAAAACTTAATAACAATATTGTAATTATATAAAAAATAATATATAAATGTATTTTAAACTATAGAGGACAAGTGAGAAATGAGAAAAACATAATAATAAGAATAGAATTTCAATAAACGGTTCAGATTGAGTTGTTAATTAAACAAACTTATGGTTCTTTCACACAGAAATTTTCCCACAAACTCTACATCCAAACCGCTCTCCTCATCACTAAAAAATTCTCTCTAAAGTCGTCACCACCTTCACCCCACCACCACCACCACCATTGTTCTGTTCTCAATAATAAATAAGAGGCAGAAGTGCGAGCGTGTGATAGGAACTCAAATTGAAACTCTATAATTACAGTGAAAGAACAAATGTTTCAAAAATACAATTTGTTTTCTCTTCTTTTGAATTTAAAACAACACCAACTTTTGTGTCATTTTGTTTTTGTCTCCTTTCTCATTCTCATTGTAACATTTTGTATTTGTTGAATTCTTTCTCTTCTCAATTTCATTTTTTTTAATTTGATTAGGGTTTTAAACAAACAGAGGTTATGTATGTTTCACTCCACCACCACCACCATTGCCAATGGCGATACGGATGGTGGCGGCGGCAATGGTAGCAACCTTGTAAAGGATTTGCAAGGGTGATGAGAGTAGCACACTAAGAGTTTTTGTGTAATTGGTAGCGATAATGGTGGTGGTGGTAATGATATTGATGACAATGGTAGTGGTGGTATTGATATAAAGTCTGTATGAAAGGTTTTTGTGTAATTAGTAGCGATAGTGATGGCGTTATTGATAACCATTGAATCTCAATCATTTATTGAAATTTTGTGATTATTATTATGTGTTCTCATTTTTCACTGTAATCTTTTTTGTCACCTGAGTTGTCTTCTTAAACTATACATATAAATAATTTATAATATTTTTGTTAAAATTGATTAATTTAACAATATTATCTTTTAAAAATAGAAAATATCAAGTGAAAACAAATATATTTTCTGAATGTTAAAAACTTAAAAATGAAAATAATTTTCAGAACATAAAAATAAAAAAGAAAACAAAAAATATTTTCTCAAACCAAAATTCAACTTATATTTGTGTCAAATTTCTGAAGAGTAAAAAAAAAATTCAAAACTAAAATTAAATAACACTATATTTACAGCATTCCACTATAGAAGCAACAGCATCTATCCCCAACAAAACCAACCAGAACATAAAAGTTGTGACTCAATAAGGATCTTGGGAGAAGAGGTAGAATAAGCATGAATTGAAAATAAATGAGTCGGAATTCAGAATCAAAATTTATTACTTATACAATAAATAGTATGTTGTAAGAACATTCTCCAAGGAACAATAATTAATTGGGGGCCACGGCCCTGGATTCAACTCCATAATTTTATTACTTTTAAAGATGATGTTGTAAGTTTCCCCACCTCATTTAGTCTTCAGATGCTTAATAAATTTCTTGAATCTGGGATATTCTCAGTAGATGCTACTTCAAAGTAATGAAAAGGAAAAAGGATGCATAGAGGGATTCCAATTGTACAGAACTTTTCTTTGCCAAGCCTTCACATCTGTTTCTAATATTGAAACTTTTGTATCTTTGCCTCTTTAATGAATCCTCAACTTGCATTGGATCGAATCACAGTAGGGTCTTCCAAATTAATCACCATTTTTTCTTTTACGAAATATGGCAACTTGAATGCAGCACCTTACAACTTTAATTTGTTTTGGATTTCATATATAATTTACGTGAATATATGCATTATATATTACCATACACCATTAAGTTATTATTAGGATACAAGTTACTTAAAGTCTCACCCTATAACATATTTAAGTTTTAAAAAAAATTTAAAACAATTTTTTTTAATAATTAATATATCCACACACTCATGACACGATATAAGTTTTTTTAAGTTGATTAATAGAACTTTGAATTAATTTCTGTTACTCAATTATAAAAAATATAATAAAATAAAAGGGGTATAAAACTTTTTATTATTGGAATAATGTTGTAGCAAGGTACTCATAATAATTAAGAAAAGATGTACGAAGTAAGTCAATGCATCAAACTTAATAATTAATACAAATATAAAAGGACAATTTATATTCTTTTTAAATTATTGATTTTGATATATAAATTTTTGTTGACCGATAGATATATTTTCAGTTTAATGTTTTAGCCATTTCATTTATTTTAGTTATTAAGTAATAACGTATTATTATATTTATTATTATTTTATAGGTAAACTATATTTTGTATATATAGTTTTTTTTAAATTTATAGTTTTGGTACAGAAATTTTTTATTGGCTATCAATGTATACAAATATTTTTTTGTTTGAAAATATTTAAGAAAAAATATATTGAAATAAACTTAAAAAAATATGTTTTAAAATTATTAAAAAGGTAACATTGTTTTAAAAAATATTTTAAAAGAAAAAGAGAGGAGGCATTAGACAGAAAGAAAGAGCGGGTACTGGGTGAGGGAGGGATGATTTACAATGGAGGGGTTGGGAAGCATGGGATGGGGTGTGTGGGTACACATGAGTGGGGGTGGGGGATACATAAGGATGTGATAGGTAGGAGAAGGAGCTGCTACAAATAATAAAAATTGTGAAAAAATTTAGTTAATAAAATAATAATAAATAGAGTAACATGGTATCACTTAATTCACTATTAAAATGTTTGAAAAAAAGTGTTTATATATATTTATTAGTTAAAAAAATATGTATCAAAATCATAAATAAAAAATATAATTTATCATTATTATCAGCTAAAATAAACAAAAAAGAGTAAAATGATGGATGAAAAAAAATATTTGTATAGTTTAACCAGAAAAAAAAAATTAAATATCAAAATTATAAATTTAAGAAATTCATATCTCAAAACCATATATTATACCCGGTATATAAATATATAAGCAGCAATATTGTTTTTGTAATTGACTCCGCAGTCCCATCTTCAGAATCCATCACTGTGCCAACCTCGCATGCACACGAGCTCATGAAGTAGAGTAGCAATGTAGCATAGCACTCTGCACAAGTGCAGTCAAAGCTTTCTGAATGGATTTTTTTTTTCAGATTGCACTACAAAAGTTAGGAGGCAAGTTTAATTGTTAGAAAGATCAAAATATAATATATGATGAAGGACAATCTTCACCTAGATCCTTTAAATCCACTACTTCTAAGACAAATTCTCACATGCAATATGCAGTTTAGACCTTCTAAAAAGCAATGAAATAACTGAATTATGAAAGAAGCATGAAATAGTCTTAGGTAAGTTTTTTTAGTAGTATTCTAAGACAATTTTTCACATGCAATATATATATTCAAATATTATTTTTTGTTGAATTTAGATGTTTGAATACCTAATTTATATTTTTTAGCAGGCATCCTTAATGACTGGTCTACTCAAATATTAATATGGATATTTTTTTTTTCTTAAGGGAAGTTTCACTTTTATTAAATAAGATCTGCCACAACAAACCAACAGCATTAGATGGTGGAAAACAAACAACAGTCCTCCTTCCCAATGTGTATGTTCGACAACATAACAGCAAATTTCGTTCCCAATAATACATTAATATCTGTAACGAGACAATAGAGGAAAACATTTATCATAAATGTACTCATTTTACTTAAAACAAGTCTCATCTTATTTAGTTTTACATACAGTCTAAGAAAAATTAATAATTTTAAAAAATAACACTAAAATTATATTAAAAAGATAAAATAATTTTCATTGAAAGTATTAATAAAAAATTGATAATACATTGAATATTTAAATATAATACTTATTTTAGAATAATTTTTATAGTACAATTCTTATTTTAAGGTGATTTTTTTTAATATTTATTAAATAAATGATTTATATTAAAAAAATATTGGACATTCAAATTATGAACATTACTATTAAAATGAGAGAATAAAAAAAATTTTATATCATAATCTAATCAAATCTTGTTTAAGTTTTATATGAGATTTTAAAAAATATATCAATGATAAATTTATTGATTGACGAATATCAATGATAAATTTATTGATTGACGATATACAATTATTTTACAATGTCATTGTATTATTATTAAACTTATTCAAAATTATTATTTGATAGAATTATTTTATAAACAAGCTAAAATTTATAATATTTTAAGTTTAATGTTGAAATTGATTATGAAACCAACCATTATAAAATAATCTTATTGTAATCGAGTCATTAAAAAGTTATAATTACTTTAATTATTGTAATTGTGTATTTTAAATAATCTTATTTACTTATTTTAAGTGTAATTGATATTATCATTATATTTAATTGAAAACTAATCACTTAATTGTAATTTTTTCATAATTTATTAAAACTGTAAATTTTATTCTTATGTTAAAATTATGACATTTCATTTTTATCTTAAAAAACATGTTCATCCTTAAATTAGAAGTGTTGATCACTAAAAACTAACCTTGACTATCTCATGTTATATGATTATTAAACCATTAAATTGACCACTAATCATATAATATTATTACTTCTAATCCTATTTTTTCAACTCTTTCCATAAGTTTAAGAGAGATTTTAACATTGTTTCTTCTCGATCTCACTTTTTTTTCCTTCTCAAATTCAATACTTCCAAGTTTCAAAATCTTTATTATTTATAACTTATTTTTATTTTATCTTATTTTCTCTCTAATTTGATCTCTTTTTTTTTCCTTCTTACTAAATAAATCATTAAACATAATGCAGCTATCATGCTCAAATTCTGTTCATTTCAAATCATGATATCAAGAAACCAAAAGTTTCTAAACAGTGTGAGTTAAGTATTGCAATTTTTTTTTTCAAGGATATCTTGGATCGATATTAGAAGAATGGAATAAAATAAGTTTTTTGTGATCAATTTTTTATCAAAAAATATTTTTGGTTTTTAAAATTTAAAAATATTTCTTTTATTCCCTAAAATTAAATTATGTTTTATATTAACATTATCATTTTATATGTTATGACATATTTGACTTGACTGTATCAAATATGAAATTGAAGATTGATAGGATTATAGTTAAGAAAGAAAACAATTCATGAATACAAAAATGTGATTTTTGTAAACAAGTTTTTATTAGTTTTAGCTAGAGAAAAAAAAACTAAAAGTGAATTAGAGATTAACAAAATATTTTTGAATTTTAAAGACTAAAAATATTTTTTAGGAAATTTTAAGAATAAAAAATTTATTCTTTTAATTATACTTAAGAGAATTGACCTATCTATTAATTATGTCTGAGCTTATTGTTTCTTGTGCCATTATTTTGGAAGTTGAAAGAGGAAAAACACCTTAAACTAAAAAAGTGAATGGAGATGATCAACCAAAAAGACTAGTTAGGGTAAATATTTACAATGTAGAAGGAGGTGTAGAGATTGGGTGATGAAATGCAAAGATAAATTAGCATGAAGTATTAAAGAGTTGTTTTGTGGAAGAGAGAGAGGAAGTTGTTTTAGTGGTAAATGGTGTGGTGGAGGCAATTAGACCAACACTTATGGTTGGGTGTGGATGGATGACGTTGGAACTGTGTTGCTCTTACTCCCACTAAGACCGTAGTATTTCGCCAAATACATTTCTTTTAAGTTAATGGGATTCTGCACTCCAACTGTATGCCTCATTTTTCGTCAATACTCAGAACCCTTATTACTGCTGCCAACTCCCAATTCCCAACTCCCAACTCTTACCACACTTTAACTTTACTCTCCAGTTTTTAACTCACAACTATGGCCTCCTATGAATGTCTTCTCTGGATTATATTACTACCACATGCTTTCACTCCAATTTTATTATGTTATATATTTCTAAAATAATATCCAGTAACAATCATCACACATCATTAACTTAATTAATCTTTTACAATACTCATCTTCATTTAAATAATTAATTAAGATGATTATTTTCATATAATTTTTATTATTTAGTTTAACATTTTTTAACAAATTATTGCTAAAATCATGGGAAAATTATATATGTTTAATAATATATATATATATATATATATATATTAATATTTTAAGCAACAAATATCTTTTGAATCTAAGGTAAACATCATATTAAATTTTTAATTTTTTTAAAAAATGTATTAATTAAAAATTTTAAAAAACTATTTTAACATATTACATATTTTAAAGGTCTATATAAAATTATTATGACACAATTTTTTAAAACACTTTTAATCTTCGTCATGCTTCAACCACTACATTTTTCAAAGGATTTCTCCTATTCTTTCTTGCTTCTTACTATACCTTTTGAGCTTTTAGACTATATCGTGCTCTTATTTTATCATAAAGTTTGTGCTAATGAAACAACTATATACCTTGAGTTGCACTATATATCACAATTTTTTTTAATATTATTTATTAAAAAAATATTAAACATTTAGAATTATCTCTCTAGTGGTATAATCTTTATCGGTTTATTTATTACTCAATAAATAAGAAGGAATACAGTCTAAAACTCTTTTTTTAGGCTTTTTTTTTTTTATAATTTGTTAATATACGTAACCTTTGTAGATATTTCTTCTTATCTAATGTTTCTCTTTTTTCATTAGTGTTAAACGTTTGTAATTTTTAATAAATTTTAATCAATAATAAATAGAATATATGAAAAAGAATGCAGAGAGAATATAACTAGCATTTATAATAAATTAATTAAAATAATTAATAATATAAACATTTTAAATTAATACTAACAATATATACACACTATATATTTAAATTATTAACAATATATTGTCTTGTTCGTTGGAAATTCACTTTAAACCTCACAACACTTTAAAACAATAATATAAAAACAGTTAAATATAAGTTTAAAAAGTTTTGAAACTAGAGATTTTAATATTATATACTCAAGTTCATTATATAGTCTCACTCGTTCTCTTGTTTATCTCTAGCAATATGTTTCCTCCAACATACCTTGAAGAATATGAAACTTTCAAGTTGTATTATTTTCATCAACTTCAAGTCTCCAACATTGATTATGTATATGTTAAAAGGTTAATCTCCAAACTACTTAAGTATATAAAAAGCATCTATGGAGAAAGATTAATATCTTAAATAAATTTTAATATTTGAAAGAATGAATCATTAACTCTTAATTAAGAATACTAATTAATATTATTACTAATAATATATATCTATATGTTTTTTTATAGGTCAAATAATTTTATTAATAACAAAAAATTGAAGAATACAAGAAATGCTTTTGATCTGTTACACATCAATCAAAAGAAAATCATAAAAAGAACTCCTCCAAAACACAGAATGAAGGATTTGAAAGCTATTCAGCAAAAGAGTCAGATGTTAGGTAGCGATATAACACCATTACCCTGAGTTCGGTTGAGCTGCCTTAGGGATTCCAACAACATCTATTTGTTGGTCACATAATAGTATTTCAAGCTCTTTCTATATGTGTTCTAGACTAGTATATTATATAAAAAACCATGCTCGCACTCTCTTGTTCCACTAATCAGACTCACAAATTGATTACAATGACTTCTAATTTCATTATGAACGTCAGTGTAAATTCTCCATCAAACAGACAATGTCTACCAGACCTGCGAGGTGATTGTGTATGTGCAAACTAAATAAGTGGCATATGTATATCTTGAAAATATGTATCAGTATGTAAACAGAGTTAAACAAATTAAACTTTTGCATGTCTTGATAATTAAACAATTAAGTTTTTTATGAGAATTATGCATGAATGTAAAAAAGCTACTATGAACCCATTCGCCAATCTCTTGAGCAAAAATGATCTTATCTTTTCTTAAGGGCCAGGATGGGACTATTGTCTTTCCTAGTCCGCTAAACTTTTAATCAAGTGTTTATTTAGGATATCTAAAGAACTGCTGACACTTTCAACTGTGGAGATTAGATAATTGTCGATCTGTACAGCAATAACGAGTCATTTCTGTTGGTCACGTTTTGAATCAAGTGTAAGTACCTTATTGTAATAATTTAAACAATATAGTGCATTCTACACTAGCCACTCATTCTCCTTTTCCCAGTTTTTTTCTCCTATGTTTTTCATTTCGCTCCGGATCGAGTACTCTACCATCAATACTTTAGTATTAAACTTAGTAATTCTTTGACAAAAGACAAGTCAGGAAGAGATGTGTAATCCATTATCCGCATGGGCATTGACTAGATAACGTCATACTACATATAGTGGCAAGCATAACCTCATATGCACGTAGCAGAACTCGTGCTTAAAATAGCCAAGAAAATGCTCTACATGAGGTACCCATAGTATAATCCATGTCCCCACTTTCCCCTCAATCTTCATTTGTTTAAATGCATAATCAAGTATGTATCCTCTTCATAAACTCACCTAAATTTTCACCCAATATATCAATGCAATTGGTCTAAATTCCTATAGTGGTACCACACACTATTATTTTTTTAATGTTGCTGGAATCATGACTCATGAGGCTTAGACTTTGGTGTAAGTACGATCTGCATTTGCAACATTGTAACCGCACTCCGTTTTGGCAAGAGTGCCAAATCTAGCTTCTGTTAGTGGTGGTTTGTTAGGTATCAATTTGGTTGGCTGCTATACATGAGTCCATGTTTTCAAAGACATATTATGGTATCCTTTTTAGTGCAATCTGAATATGACTTCTTCCTCACAAGGCAAATAATTATCAATACACACGATCAACGATTTATCAAATGCAAAATATGTAAATATTTTTTTCATGATCAAATTAGTTATATCTCCATTTGACAATGTGATACTTTTTTTATTTTTACTGCATAAAGCATAATTTTTTTTTTTTGACAAGTGCATAAAGCATCATGTAGTGACATATTTTGTCTTCTTGCCTCAATAAAATAAAATAGTAATTAAGCTGAGATGGATGAAACTTATCAGTTGACCCTACCATTATCATTTATAACATGTATAATATTATAGTAACCTGCAGGCATGCTTTACGAAGATAAAAATAGTATAGTGACATTGTGTAGTGGCAATTCTTTGGCCATCACTTCCAGTTATTTATCTAATGTCAACACATAGACTTTATACTAGCACCAGAAGCTTTTTGCTATCTCTTCATTTCTGTTTCATTTTTTTGTCTGTAAGAGCCAGAGAAAAAGAATATAATATATAGTGGTTAATTTGACCTGAGGACTAGGAGAGCAAGATATTTTGCAACAATAAAATGAGAATTCGAATCATGTCAAATTTGGTTTGCTTAGTGCAGAAAAAAGGTGGTGGCAACGAAAATTATCTTTTCAGAAAATTTCAAGCCATAAAAATATGAAACGTGTGTGTGTGAAAACCAAAAAGAACATGAAAAATGTTGAAGTGGGACGAAAGAAATTTTTTTATTACATCTCTGACAAATCATATACCAGTGGAGAAGTTAGGCGGCATACAGATCACTCCACAAACACCTTTCTCAAAAGCACTACATAGTTAATTGGATCCATTATCTCCACATGCTCAAGAAGCTAAAAGATTCATTGGTGACATGACGTTGAAAAAGCTTCTCGGATCAAATAAATCAGTGATTCTCTAAGAAAAATTTAACCTTATAGTAAGAAAGGTAAGATGCAGCTCACAGCTCATAGCTGCATTGATTTACCGCGAAATCACCGCCCCACCAAGGAATGTTAAAAAAGGGGAAAAAAGAGAATCAAACAAGAGGATGGTTACTTTTGTTATAAGTAATAATGGCCAAGCAAATCTGGGAAGGGGCTGCTTGTACTTGAAGAGTATAGTTTGAACATACTGTAGAACTTTTAAAGTGGAGCCAAAACAATATTTGTCCACTGATTGCTTATTACATTTATCAACTAAGGATCTCTTCTTTCCAAAGGAAAAAGACATTTAACATTCCACCATTACATTCCCCATCCGCAATTCAAGTGTGGAAGCTAATACTTGTCTCACTTTTTGGTCAACCTGTCCAATCATCAAGGGGACAGATGAACTAATAAATAAGGATCCGTGTCAAATGAATCTATTTCTATGAAAATCTTTTAGTTTTTTTGTCCAATTTATTTTTCTCTTGCTATTTCCTTTTTCAACACTGATTGCACAAAGATTAAACAATTAATATTATTATTTGTTGCAACTGTCACCAACGTGTTGAATGTCTTTGAATATCCTTAAAATAGTTCTATTGGTATGCAACAATTTTTTAGTATATTGTTAATCTCCATCATGTTTGAAGGATGATCTTCTGGCCTATCTATGTGGACCAGCAGGAGTGCAATTATTGAATTCTTTTCTTGGAACAACAGAAAACTTGGAATACAGGATCAACATATTAATTGTCAAAAACCTTTGCGATGTATTGAAATTCTGTAGAAGATGTAAGCATTAGCCTGCACAGTTTATAGATGTAAGGATCATATTTTAGTACCATTGGCTTCGCCATGGAATTTCACATGGTGGAGTTCATTCAGTTTTAGAATTACAGGATATATACAATGAATGGCTCTCCTTCAAGTGGGGATTGGAACAATCGATTTCTTTAGTATTTTAGATTAACAAGAAATTAAAAGGGCGAGACCACTCAGATTTCTGAGTGGAGAATGTATCAAATAGTGACAGGGACATTACTGATAACCCAAACCAAACAGGCCAATTGATAAAGAAAGAAAATAGTAAAAAAGGAAAGCAACAAAGTGAAATGCACATCAGAGTTCTTCGGCATATTCTTATTTTTTGCCATGCCATTATCATAAATCAGATCGTATCTACTTAATCTAAATCCAATCCAATACATGCTCCCTCCAGGCATTAACTTGACACAAAAATAAATTTCCTGTTATATAGTATTATTTTGTTTCTTCTTTTATTATTTTAACGTTTCGTATTCAGTATCATTTTTTCCTTTTTTTTAGCAAAGATTGTAAATCTTGAGATACATTGGATCTTTACGGATAAAAAGAAGGTATAAGAGAAAAAAATAATAACTAACGTATCATGAAATTTTAAAATGATAGATAAATAAAAACATTTTGTTTTCAAGAGTGACAGATATGAGTCCCTGATTTGGAAAGTTGTACCAATAATTGGATGTGAGATTGGTTGATGGCACAAGAAAGTTATGGACAGCCTTACATTAAGAAAAGTGTGTAATTAGTAATAATAAGGACCATTATGGAATTCACCGTGAGAGCACTGGAATTAGCATCAATTGCTACTGTTCAATCAACGAATGAATATGTAATCTGTATGAAAAGGTGGAGTAGATACACTGATACACCTGAGGAGACACTATCATATAATCCATTGCAGAGCTGTGAAAGAATATGAAACAGTACTTCCAGCTTTTCTTAGCTTGACAAACTACAGGCCAAGAGTTTCTTCTAATCTAATGATTAATTAGTAGTGGCATATTATGTAGAAGATTCATCCATAATTCTGAGCTACCAAAGTCACATTCACATGATAATTCTACAATTACATTACAGCAGTTATGCAAACAAATTCTTCACAGTTAACACGACTTTGTGAATTTTTTAATCGTGATGAGGTGGGGTCGGGCTGGGCTGGGCGTTACTGGAAAATAACCATGGGCCTGCTATTTACAAATTGAACTTTAGAGAATTTCTCCTTCTATTCCCATAAAAGTCTCAAATACCTCTATGTTAAAAATAACTTAGCTTTTTTTTACTCATTCCTTCATTCTTTGCAGTGGCCGTCTCCTTGCACCTCCATTCGTGGTCGCGTTTGCCGTCGCCTTCATTCCATACTCTCTTACTAGTTACTGCATACATCCATAACTAATGAAAAGCAGTCAAGTTTGTTATTATTAATATTTCTCGTAGTTCATATTAAAGGGCCTTGAATCAAGAGATAATGGTGTTAAGGTATAGGTGGTACTATGTGTTACATTAAAGTTGTTGGTAGCTAAAAGTGAATTTTTGTAATAACGATTTGGGCTCTGAATAATGTGAAATGTCAAGTATAATTGGAAATGTATAACATCTGGATTCTCGTCTGCCTGTTAGGAAAACTTCTCTAATTGAATGTACCTTTTTTTAAAAATCTTTTTAAGAATGTTCTTGTGAAGGATTTTGAAGAAGAGTGGGAGTTGCTATGTATTTCTATCTGCAAGATCTTTTCAGCTGATAACTCTTCTAAATCAATACTAAATGTGTTGCCTTTATTACTGAATTTTTGTTATTTAAACTAAATTTTCCTTAAATGTTCTTATTGTAAGCATAACAAGACAGGAAAGATGTATACAACAGACCTGGTAGATTCAGTCACATTGGTTTTGTTAACCCACAAAACTGTATTTACTCTCTCTTAAGTTGGCTAGAATGAATTCTGTTTTATATATTCCTCAACTTAATTTTATTTCATCAACAAATATGCTGAAATTCTTCAGTTTGGGTGTCTTTCCTGTAAATATTGACCAAACTCATCAAACTCATTTTTTAACTTTGATTCCTATTTCAGAGATCCTGTTTTTTCCTTTCAACTAAACTTTAAATGGACATTCATATAGTTACAATTATAAAATTCAAACTAGTAAAAAAAATTACAAAAAACCTGATTTGATAATGTATCTGAGAGAAGATAAAGACAAATCTAAAAAAAATAACAAAGCAAATGCAATTTGAGAAGAACAAAGATAAACACAAATGTACAAAAAAAAAAAGAAGACAATGTCACTTATTCAATGGAGAAGAAAAACAAAATCGTGAGAGAGAAGCAAATGAAAGAGGTGCAAACGAAGAAGGAAGAGAAAGACACTCATGATAATTAAATTTTTACTAAGGATATTTTTGTCTTTTAAAAATTTATAGATGTGTACGAAGAACTTATGGAGCTGCAGGAAGAAATTCTCTGAACAATGCTATTCCCACAGGTTTCCCTTTATAAAAAAAGTGAAATCCCATTCTTACCCTCACTCATTCCCTACACCCGTCTCTCTTCACACTCCCTATCTTTTCTTTTTCTCTCTCACAATGTTGTTTCTTCTTCTCTCTCATACTCTCGTCACTCTCACCGGGCCTTGTCATTGTTGGTCACTACCAATTCACCATCGTTGCCTAGTCATTATTATTAAAGTTATCACAATTGTCACAATTAGGTAAGTTTTAATTTTTTAATATTTAGATTTAACAAAATGACATTTTTAATTCATTGTACGTGTTTAATTAGGAAATACACACTGGATATACATTTTTGTATATCATCACATTGAAATGTGTTTTCGTTGTGTTCGAATGTAAACACTCAGTATAAATGAAAATGTATTTATGTTTTTTAATCCAAAATAAAAATAAAATATATGTATATATTAAAAAAAGTACCATAAATACTATAAGAATGAAAACACATGTTTATATCAAGTTATCAACAAATGTTTAACAACCAACATAAATCACCGAACATAGATAAGAACATAAATCAAGTTCTAAAATAATTCAACATATGTAATGTATCCACAAGTAATATCTATAAAATTTAAGGGACATCGTTTGAGGAATGTTCATCACATCCCATAAGGTTATGGATGTTGTAGTATGATGGAGGTAGATAAATAATCAATAGTTCATCTACCACATCTCTATTACATTTCCTTCAAGGTTGTGAATGATATGGTAGGATAAAGATGGATCTAAAGCTCTAGAGTGCACACCACACCTCTATGATTATTCCCACAAAATTATGGATGATGCGACTTGATGTAGATAGATGTTAAAGTTTCAGAGGAAGCATCACACTTCTATGATGATTCCCACAAGGTTGTGGATGACACGATAGGATGGAGATGGATGTTGAAGCTTCAAACCAAGTGTCACACCTCTGATGATTCCCATCCCACAACAATGTGGAAAACGCAACAAGTTGGAGACCTATGTTGCAGTTCCAAATTGAGTGTTACAATTGTGGTAATTCTCACAAATATGTGAATGATGTGACAAGATAGAGACAAATGTTGAAGCTTCAAATTGAGTGTCACACTGCAGCCACAATGTGGATCATAGACTAGGATAGAGACACATTTATATGATGATTCTCACAAGGATGTAGATGATATGGTAATAACAAGGCAAAAATAAAAATTTATATGCCACACTTCTGTGACATTTACTACAAAGTCGCGTCTATAAATTTTATGTTCATTCAAGTATTATTCAATATAGCATATTTTCACATCCCGTGGAAGAAAATATATATATTTTTTACGGTTAAAATTAATTTATTTTAAGTATTTTTTAATGAATTTACCTATACATATTTAATGGAGGTGTCAATTTTGATTTTTATTTATTTTTCACGGAGATATCAAATTTAGTCGGTAAGGCGGGTCATCATCCAACTTTGGGCCTTGTCATTTCCCAAAAAATCTAAATTGGGTCAAGTATGTTTCAAACAACATTTTCTCAATCCATGCAAGGCACTTTGGGTACATTCATATTTCTTTCTGCATATCATTTCAGATCTTTAGGAATGGTTATTCTGAAGTGAAAATGCATTTTGGGATGGGGGTACAGGAAGAAATACCTCCATTCAAAGTGTAACACAATATGGCTGCTGTGTAGGTCAGCCTATTAGCCAGTCAATTTTTAAAAAAGTAAAATTAAATCATGAAAATATGGTTTAAATTTATGAGGAACAAAGTAAAGAAATAAGCAATGAAACAAGAAGAAGAAAATGAAAAAAAGGATGTAAAAAAATGTGTGAAGTGTGGAGTGATGAGACGGCAGAAGAGAATGAAGTTATGGAAAACAAGACACGTGATTAAGGCATGAAATCCAGTTGGCATTGAAATGTTAGAAGGAGTCCGGCTTGAATTTATTAAATAGCTAGCCATCCTTTAGTATACTCAAGACAATTGCATGAATATGAAATTGGTCGATGTTTTCGAGAGAAATTGTTGACTGTGGAATGGGTTTTATTATTTATATAAGGAGCTCAAACGCTAGCTCTATCCGAGCCATAATTTTATCTTAAACATGTTAGGTTTCACTCCCAAGTGGTCAGCATCATTCTGCGCCTGTGGAGAAGACCCTAAAACATGTAATATATATCTATTTACTTACATTACATACATGTCACATGATCCATGCCAAACATATAGAAACATCACCTCTTAAATTGTTTCTTACAATGATTAAACAGGTTTGATAACTTGCTGTCTACCGTGCATCACCTTTGGCCAAATTGCACAAGTTGTGGATGAAGGGCGTAGTTGTAAGATGAATGCAATTATAAATTGGTGGTTTTGATTAGAGTTTGATTTGTGGTATATATGTATGTAGCTTGCGTTGGACAAGGGTGTGTGTATGGGTTACTTATGGTGGTCACGTGTCACTGGCTCTATTCGTGTCTTTACAGAGGGAAAATGAGAGCCAAGTTTGGGTTACCAGCAGAACCTTGTTGTGATTGCTGCGTTAGTTTCTGCTGCGATCCATGTGCCTTATGCCAACAACATGCAGAACTTAAAGCAAGAGGTTTTCACCCTTCCAAAGGTAAGACTAGTGTTCAATATTTCACGTCAGTTACACACTTTATAGTTATACCCATTACAATCACAAAGAGTATATGATAAATATTAAAAATATTCAAATGCCCACCATATAATAGGTTCTCATGTCTAGTTCGCAATTTCCTTTAGCAGCCTCCATGTGACCTTCGCTGACACAATTCTCAAACGTATGAACCGCGTGATTTAATTTTGTTTTCTTAAACTCATCCAAATTAAACAAAAATATTAAGCGTGGTCCTGTTTTAATGGATTATTAAATTAACAAAATAGTTTTTAGCGGTTTAGGTTGATTTTTGTTATTTTGAAAATATGATATTAAGGATTATTTAGTATGATTTTTAATTTTTCTAATAATATTTAAAGAATTTATTTCACTTTAAGCTTTAAGAATGATTTAGTATTTTAATGAGAATCAACTTCCCTTTAAAACTACTTAAAAAATAAAATATCATTAGAAAAGATAAAAACACTTATATATTTTCATGTAAAAATTTTACACTAACATTTAATTATAATTTTTTATATATGATAAGTTGGTTGACTTTACCAATTAATACTTTAAAAGTCATATAAATAAAGAGTTGTAATTAAATATTAAATGTAAAAATATTTTAAACTGATAATGTATAAGTGTTAAACACAATTAATAATGTTACTTCTTTATTTATTCCCACATATAATTATATTTATAACATGAGTCATGTCATATTTTTTGAATTAAATATTATTTGGGAAAAACAAATATACAAGAGTTAATATGTATAGTATTTTGTTCAAGTTGAATTTGTTGCCATCTCTAATTTCTCTGGACATCATTTGTCGGTCTAGTAGTTAATCTCTTGTCCTCATTGTCGGTCGTTGTAAAGAAGTTATTTCATGAAGTTGAAATTTATTAAGAATGTTTTAAAATTTGAAAAAAAAAATCATTTTTATAAATTTAAAACCAAAAATAATTTTATTTTTAAAAATTTTAAAACTTAAAATAAAAAAACCACCCCAAACCCAAACGGACCTTAATTAAAGTGGAGCTACTATCTTACACGGGACTGAAATTCCATGCTAAGATGGTAACATACCTCCCTCCGTCAGTGCGTATACATATAGAAAATAATAAAATCCATAATAGCTTAAAATAATTTCTTCTAATAATTATAAAAATTTAAATTAATTATAATGACTTAAGGAAAGATAATAAAAAATATTTACATATGTTTTGAATAGTGGAGGTGCACCTAGAGAAACTAGAAAGGTATGATTTTGCCTTTGGAATTAATTGTGAAATTGAATTGTTGTTATCCTTTTCTGAAATTGCACAAATGATAATGCAGGTTGGATTGGGCCACCAAATGCTCCTCCACGAATGCCGCCTTCCATGGCTAGATGATCCATCTGCCCCAATTCACTGCTATTCAAATTTCGTATCATCAATACTGCTCCCTCTTTTTCTTCTTTCCAACTATCAAGGAATTTATGTCCACCGCTTACAAATCTTATCTACTACTCTCATTTACAATTAATAATTAATAGATCAGAAACAAATGTTTGCACCACATTATATCTTCTTTTTCTTTACGTAACTCATCAAACTACACTAAACAGCACAAAAAGTCATTTACAAAGGTCAGCAACGCATTATTAAATTTATAAAAATTATAATTTTTTGTAGATCTCACTTTTTAAATGATTTTTTTATTTTTTAATTTTGGATAATTTTAATCTATGTTGCAGTAGACTGACTAGTAGTAGTAGGTCCAATCAAGAGTGACCCGCTCAAAATGCGGATCCAACCCACACGCTCGCTGACGGCTGATATATACATATATGTATTATGTTCAGGGTCTTGGATTGCCAAACCCAATAGTACCTAATAAGAATTTCGTTAAGAAAATAAAATCAGTAATTTTTTATTAAAAATTATATATATATATATATATATATATTTATTTAAAATTACGTATTGACACAATCTGACATGTTTTATCAATACAAAATTTATTCACTTAAATTTCTTAACGAGTATTTTTAACATTTTTTTTTAAAAGCAAATAGTAACTATATATGATATATCATTATGAAACAAATCGTTTCATAAATAGCCACCAACAAAATTTAAAAAAGAATAGTTATACTCTACTTCACATCTTCCTAATCCAAAGCAACTCCAAACACAAGATTACATAAAGAACCAACTATAATATTTTAAGGCATATTAGAAGGTTACTTCACCAATAAAGAAAAAAACTTCCTATAAACATCTCCCCACCTATATTGTACCCATTTTCAGATATAATATAAATATAGGATAAAATATCCAAAGTCTCTAAGGATTAATTATTAAACATAATAAAATTTATAGATATTCATGTATCTTAAAAAACTACATGTCAAAACAAATATCTAAATTTTTTTTTTCTTTTTCCTTCCTACACCCAAGAGCTAGTCATAAGAAAAAATTGTATTAAGTTATCAAGGAGAGGAGATTAAATTTCAATAATTCATTACCCTGTACCACAAAGTTTGAGAAAATGAACAGGAAAGAAAGAGATGCTTACTAGTTTTTCTAGAAAAGATCACTCCTCTCCTCTCTTTGATCCAAGCATAGAACACATCTCTACAAGTTTTCTTGGAAGATCACTCCTCTTTTTCTGCAAGTTGTCACTTGTAGGGATCTTGTTAAGCAATAACTTCCATGAAAAAACCATTACTTTACTAGGTAATTTATTCTTCCACAACTACTTAAACGTTTGGTGTCAACATTGGAGCTACTATCCATCCTCAAAGCTGCACTAAACTTCTTATATGCATATGCAACTATGAAATTGCTAGTATCCTTAAAAATCCAAATCTATTCATCCCTTGCTTGATTTCCTAAGTGCAATTTTTAAGATACTAGTTAACATTCTCTTTAAGTATATTAGATAGAAATTCTAACACAGGAATAAAAGTATTTATTTATAATTATCATTTGAATTAAAATAAGCTCTTTAAAACATATTTAACTATGAATATTTATAATTTTGTTTTAATTAAAAATCCCATAATGTTTTTCCAAGATAATATGAAATTTGTAATAAAATATATAACCTGAACTAATTTTAATAGTAATTGCAAATTAATTTTTTATCTTTTATAATAAATAAAAGACTTGATATATATAATATTTTTACAAACAAGACATTTAATGTGAGTCAAATAATTTAATTTTAGTTAAAGTAAAACAATCTCGTGCCGCATTTGGTGATAAATTAAAATATGATTAAAATAAATGAAAAAAATCCAATGTTTAAAATATATGAATCTAAAAATTAAAAAAAAAAATCTTTCCAATCTAAATTGAAAATTAACGATGGTTTCATTCTTATTATAAAGTTTAATTTAAAATGTCCTATGTATTGCGTAAATGATTAAAATATTCTAAATATCAGAATATTCGGTTGCTTTTACTTTTAACAGTATTTTATTCCAATTTTCTTTTCCCAGTCTGATGGGTGTCTAAAGTACGTGCTTCTCTCCTAACCCATCATCCTTTTTTTCCCCTTAAGAAATAAACTATAATTTAATCATAAAAAAATATTTTTAGATAATTAATTTAAACTTCACAACAACACTAATATTATTAAAAAACCAAACTAAATTCACCTAATTTCTAAAATTTAATAATCAAAATGAGTGATTTAAAGGTCTAAATCTAAAATCAAAATTTACTCATTTAATATAAATTATTAATTGCGATGAGATTTTTTAATTTAATTAAAAAATCTTTCCAATCTAAATTGAAAATTAACGATGGTTTCATTCTTATTATAAAGTTTAATTTAAAATGTCCTATGTATTGCGTAAATGATTAAAATATTCTAAATTGACAAACTATTAAATTTATTTCTAATTTAATATTTAATTATTCAAATATCCTAATTTTAGCCTTGATTGATACATGTTTCTTAAACGACATGACAGTAAAAAAATTCTAATTTATTAACATTTTTAAGAACATTTATATATTTGTAAAGTTGTTTAAAAAATTAATAAATTATTTCAAAAGTAAAGTGACTTTTGCATTAAAGTAATGTTACCTAATAATTCAAGTTATTTTACTTAAGTATTAAATGATGAGTTATTATAGCTTATGATTAAAAAAAGTGATTTTTAATCAAATCTGTATAAATTAATAATAATATGAATTAAAAAAATAAGAAATTATAAAATTGTAATCTTGTTAAAATTATTTATAATTTCTTTCATCCTATTAAATTTGAGTATAAATTGCTTAATAATTGCAATAACCATCAAACATTTCTTTCAATAAGCAATTGTTTCTATAAGAGATGATTAAGTTATTTCATAAGAGTAGTTTTAAAAGAAAAATTTAACTTAGGAATTAAAAATTCTTTAAATTAAATTAACAAAATTTTGAATTTTAATTAATTAAACAATTTATAAAATTAAATTATATTATAATAAGAATAAACGGGAATAATGGATCGGAATTGATTTACATTAAATGGAATTAACAATGAAATGAATAAGAATGAATTGGATCTAAGGAAGAGAGCTAAATGGCTCTCTGGATTGGTAGGCATTTATAAATGGCAAAGAATTTCTGGGAAGCGATCACTTTAATGTAATTGTCAAGTGTTGTTTGAGAATGAGTCTACCCTTCTCATCTGCTATGCTGCGTCTGCGTCTCACACTCATCTCATTTTGCCACCTAACCCAACTTGGCTTTTACTACCTCTCTCTGTCTTTTCTATCTTTCTGTCACTCTCCATCTTACATGGGATCGTACCAGTAACTATCACAAACTAAACTACACAATCCCACTAATACCACAACATCCCTCCTTCACCAACCACCATGTCTCACAACGTTCTCAACAAATATCTCAACCAGCTTCAGCTCCATCCCCTCAGAACCAAGGTTTCAAATCTCTCTTTTCATTTTCATTCCTTAGACGCTTCTATTCAAACAATTTCTTTTTATTTTTTATTTCTCACTTTCACTTATTGGGGTTGTTAAAAAATATAACTTGTGGGCTGTTAGGCAATTACTGCAGCAGTTTTGGCTGGTTTTAGTGATGCAGTTGCACAGAAGATATCTGGGGCCAAGAAACTTCAGCTCAGGAGGTTGCTTCTTTTCATGGTATGTCTATTAATCTTATTTTCAATTATTTATTCCATTTGGGAAGTCACTGTTTCAATCTCGACTTTATCCATGTCTTATCAGATTCTCATAAGTTGACTATATTATCATATTTACCATTAACCATTTCATAACTCTCAACCAATAATCATATGAAAAAAGTCCTAACTTTGTCACCTTTTCTCAAAACATGAACCAGAAACTAAAGTTTCTAGTGGAATTTTTAAGGACTGATCATATTTGAAATCAAATTGTTTTCCAGCTCTATGGTTTTGCCTACTCAGGACCCTTTGGACATTTTCTCCACAAATTGATGGATAAAATTTTTAAGGGGCAGAAAGGCAATGACACTGTTGCTAAGAAGGTATTGTAAGTTTGTGTTATTGTCTGTTTGTTTGAACTCTGGCCCTTTCACTTGTAAGGACTGTATTTTGTGTTGTGTTAGATTGTATAATTTCCTTTGCCCTGATACAAGTTTTTAACTAATGCTCTAATGAATCAAACATCCTATTATTAGGTGATCCTTGAGCAGATAACTAGCTCCCCCTGGAACAACTTTTTCTTCATGATGTACTATGGCTTGATTATAGAAGGTATGCTCATTGATTAAATATGTTCGCATTTATATTTTGCACAGCAATTTAAACAGTTATTTTGATACATTACTTGAATAAAGTTTAATGCCAAACTTTGTTAATATCTCGTCTTATCTGCTCTGGACCTCGCCTCCCTACTCAACAAAAGCCACTCATTTTTTGTTCTTTCTTAAATACCTGCTTTTGTGTGCATATCATGATTATTATGCCAATGCAAGTTATCGGTTGCTTCTGTCACTATTGTATTACTGAAGTCAGTATATGTCATTCTAAGTTCAAACTTCAAAGTGTGAATATTTGTATGTCAATATGGGGTGTTGCTCTGGAACGTGATACTTTGGAAAATGAATTTCCTCAGTCTATTCTTCTGTTTCCTGGCATAACACTGAAAATGAATTTCAACACGTGGGAAATGCTAAATGTATTGTGCAGAAGATCTTTTATTATGTAAGTTTTTTAAAATAATAATTTCCTAGGCTTATTTTTAACAACAGTGCCAGTAATGTCTTCTGATGCAGTTTTAGCACTTCTAAGAAACAAATTCAGTGCAAAAGTTTTCTTGTTTATTGAACATACCCTTCGCTAATATGAAATTTGTGAACAATAATTAGCAAAATAAATAAATAAAATAAGGACTAACAATATTTTTACCATTCCTACCTTATAACTATATGAAGCAGTCTAATCTAATTACTAACATTTTATTTTCCTAAACTTTTCTGTCCAAATGAAATTTTGTATTGGATATAAAACTTGGAGGATGCAATGTAATATAGGGCACTATGTGTACGGATCTGAGTTACAGTCTAGAAGAAAGTACTTATTCTCATCTATAAGAAACACATAAAATTCCCACAGGAAGGACTTGCCAAACCAAAAGAGTGAAAGTCTGGAAAGGTGATGTGAAAAAAATAAATTTGGAGAAACAAATTGTTAAGTTTTAAGAAACTAGTATACATTGAATGATAGAAAATTTAAGCTTCTCAGAAAACAAACTTCGTATTACTCTCTGATTTTATTCATGGATTAAGCCAAAAATCTAGGCAGCTTCCAGGCATTGTTAAGTGTTCTAATACATCTTGAAGACTTAATGAATCCGGGCTTAAATATGACAACAATCTTTGAAACATTTTCTGACTTATGGATAATATTACATGAGTAATACAACTTGTAAATAAAATATTGTAACTAATTTATCTGCACTGCATGGTAATGAACTGTTTTGCAGGAAGACCTTGGAGTACAGTCATAAACAAAGTTAAAAGGGATTACCCTTCTATTCAGTTGACTGCATGGAAGGTATGGCAATGAGAACAGTCTTCTGCTTTTTAGCTCATGGGGCAGTTTGAAAAATTAGTTTTTTAAGATTCATTGTTTTTTACTTGTAGTTTTGGCCTATAGTTGGTTGGGTGAATTACCAGTATATGCCTCTGCAGCTCCGTGTTGTATTTCACAGCTTTGTTGCTGCTTGCTGGTGAGCTACATCTTTCAACTTGCTACTTATTACTCTTCCATGATTAGTTCATACTATCTCCTCTATTCTAAAATTAATTAATATGCATATGGTTGATAATAGTATAATACTAAGATCGGTAGGCATTGCATTGTATATTGCAAAGATAGCAAGTATCCTTTGTGCCAATGATTTACATATATATATAAAATATTTCATATTGCTTATTAAAAAAACACACACACACACACAACAAAAGGTTCATATGAAGTGATGCGAAATCATATTTACTCTAAGAAGCAGGTATAGTTTTGAGTTTATGGGGAGGGTCGTCAGAGAGGATATCTTTTTGTGGACAAAATACTGTTGATACTTGTTGATTCCTTCTTTTAACTATGATGGTGCTGAATTCTTATTGAAATCTAGATCTTTTGACGTTAACGGAAGTTATTTATCTGCTCATAATTTAGAAGTTTAGGATACATATTCTTAGTGCCTGTAGTCTGTTTTTTTATGGAGGAGTGAAACTGCATTTCAAGCATGAAGAAAAATTTTCTTCGGGAGAAAGTGCACTGTAAAGTGTGTAACATTAGTTTTTAATGTCAACCAAACAGACCTTCAATAAAAAATAAGATTCAAGTACTATAACCAGATGGCTAATATCAGATTATATAATGTCAGTCTGTTGCTAAGCCACTAGGATTTTCATTATAGCATGAGGTTGAGGTGCCATAATAGGTTTTAAGTGAAATCGTTGTGCCACACATACTAATTACTTTGGCTTTTTCCATATTCTTTACTTAACTAAAAGAAATTCTACGTCCATTATGCAATGTGGAAACATTTTGTGTTATTGTTTCCCTCAATTTGAATTGTGCTATGAGATGGTTAACTGGGTATATATTCGCAACACATTAGCAATACTGGATTACTCCATCCTGCTCAAATGACATGCAATTTGGCAAAGCCAAGTCATGTATAGTTGTACTGATTTATAAATTATAATCATTACTGGATTAGCTTGATCATTTTGATTAGTTTCTAGTTTCAATCAATATTTTGGAGGATATCTTATCCTGTCTAAGTTGTGCCTCAATCTTTTCTCTATAGTTTTTTCTTTATAAAAAAAATGAAGTTTCTTCCTTGCTTTTAAGTATGGTTAATCCATTATTGTTTTATGTATGTTTTGTTGACTTAATAATCAATGAGCCTCTGATTTACTTTCTTGCGTCAGGGCAATCTTTCTGAATCTGAAAGCAAGGTCTGTTGCAATTAAGGCTGCCTAGGACAAATTTCACATTTTTGTGTAATTTTCCGTTTTCTTCCTATGAAACTGGGATGGAGAATCTATGATACCTGTTAATAGTGGATCATTCACGATAGTTTGTTTGCCATATTAATATTATACTATTCTTTATAATTTTCATTGGTTGTTATGAGTTATGACCATGTTATGACTTGTCAATATTAATAAAGGAGATGTTGGATTTCTGCTTACTGCTATCAAATTATAGCATGAATAAGGTGGGTTAAGCTTAATTATAATCATATTATAATTTTAAAAAACTAAACAGTCCAAACATATTCTAAGAGCCCACTTTGAAAATACATTTTTGCTGGTTAAAATTAATTTTGAGAAAATGGATTTGCTTGGTGTTTTGTTTATAAAAACCTATTTTATGGTGAGTTAAACTTATTTTGAAAAAATAAAAAACTAAATTTTCTGTTAAAAAATTAACTGTAGATATAAAACTCAGAATATATTTATATTTTAAACATAATTTTACTATTCAATTAAAATTAAATCCTTTAGATTTGTTTTTAGAATATTATTTTAATCCTTTTTGACATTAATTTATTTTATTGATATTAAAATTGAAAACAATCTGACTTGGCATAGGAGAGTGTTAGGTAGAAGGGAAAATTTACTTTTCATCGAATCTTAAATTAGAAAACTGTAATAAAAAATAGTCTTATCAAACTATGATTCTTGAGAATCTATTTTATCTCTTTTCCATAAAAACATTACTAAGGAGGTAAAATCTATTTTTTTCGAGTGAAAGAGAAACTTTTAATTATGTGCAATACTATATTACTCTTTTAATCATTTTAATCATGTGGTCTTTCACAGCTGGTTAAATTGCAACATTGTGGGTTGGGCAACATATTTATTAGGCAATTTCTTTTGTGTCTCCAAGCGATTATAATTTTCTACAAATTTCCAACTTGCCCTTACCTAATTTTTAAACCTACCCAATTATGTTTTATTACCGTGTTGGTGTAACTATTTGCAGCCCCCCGCTCACCACGTTATAAGTTATTGGTTAATGGTTAATTAACTCTGTTTTTACTGGTTTCTTAATTTCCTGGTTGTTGGTGGTGTTGGTGCTTTGGCTGAACTATTTTAGTGTGAACTCTTTTGGTGGTGTTGGTTTTCTATTTCTTAAATATAAATCCTTAGTTCAACTGTTCTGAAATAAGATGCAAAGCTAGTGGGTTCTGAAGTGTTTTAGTGTAATGAAATCAGTGTAATAAAAAAGTGAAGGCCGAAACTAAAATTCACTTTATTGATATTGACTTGGCAGTGTTAATGTTATTCTATTCTTGTTTGTACATATATAATTTTTCATCTCCATTTGTAAGAATTTCTTTTTCCGTGTCTCAACTACAAGATAAAAAAAATTAAATTTTTTAAATTCACATAACGTATTTCATGGCAATTGCATTCTAGATCAAGTGATCTGAAAAGCAAATGCGACTTGGCAAGTGTATTTCAGACTGGATGATCCATAATGCACATAATGTATTTCGGATCAATTGATCTGAGATATACAAAATACATTCTGGATCAGTTGATCCAAAATACATTATGTGCATTTCGGATCAAGTGATCCGAAAGGCAAACACGACTTGACAAGTGTATTCTGGACTAGATGATTTGAAACGTACATAATATATTTCGAACCAATTGATCTATAATATATTTTGTATATTTTGAATTAGTCAATCCAAAATGTAACTGATTTGTATTCTGGAAGACATGGTCCGGAAGCATAAGTTTTTGTGAATTTTGGATCAGTTGATCCGAAACATTAAGTCACAACTTTAATACAGGAACAACATACGAAAAATACTTTAAATCAATCCTAATCAACAAGATACGCTAAGAAACTCTAAACCTTAAATCAAGAAAGTCATACATGAACCTGATTTTTTCCCTTTCTAAATAATGCTTAAATCATCAACGAAAATCCCCTAACGACTAGTAAGAATTATCAAGGATATACAATAGAGCACAATGTGACAATTAATGTTTGCCACATAAGAGAAGTAGTTGAGCAAGACCATAGACAACAATATGGTAAAAAAAGATAAATTTAAAGGTTTAAAAATCTAGTAAGGGTGCATTAGGAATTTGTAAAAAATTATAAACCTTGGGATGCAGATAGAAAAAGAGGGTGTATTAAAAGAAAATGCCTATCTATAGCTCATGTTCAATATATCCATTTGTAATTTTTTTCTTATCAAGTTAGTCACTACGATGTGGGAAACAAGACAGTCATGTGGCTTATTCTTTGTATAGTCATAACTAGGCTCTGTTCGAGGTGGTTCTGAGTTTTTTATTTTTGGTTTTGAAATGTATTTTGAAAACAGAAATGTGTTCGACAAAAATGGTTATGTTTTGGTTTTTTACTCATTTTCGAAACAGTTTTCACTCAATTTCACAAACAATAAAATTTTCCTTTCAGATTTCTGTTTTTGTTTTTATTTAAGTTCATTACTTGACGTCACTTGTCACCATTGACCATCACCTCTGACCAGCGGTCACCCATCACCACCTCTGATCCGAAGTCATCGGTCGCCACCTGTGACCAGTAGGCATTGATCGTCATCTCCATCCGACGGTCACTAGCTGTCACTTTCAATCGACAGTCACCAGCCCCACTTTCGACCAACAGTTACTGGTCGCCACCTCTAACTGGCGGTCACCGGCTACCACCTCCGACCGGTGATCACCAGTCACCACCTTCGACTGAAGATCACTAGCTGCCACCTCCAACCATCAGTCATTAGTTGCCACCTTCGACTGGCGATCTCACCGGTCACTACCTTTGACCACTAGTCATCAACCATCACCTCCGATCACCGATCACTGACCACCACCTTCGATCACCAATCACCAATCCCCACCTTCAACGACTATCTCGACCACTACCTCTATGGTTAAGATTGGAAACAAAAACAATGTTGTTTTTAAAATTTTAAAAACTTAAAACCAAAATTAGTCTTTATTTTTATAAATTTCAAAATTAGAAATAAAAAACGACCCTAAACAAACCGAAGTTTTCTCCTATTGAGTTGTTTACAACGACTTAAGAAATAACACAACCCTATTTGTCTGTGTTTAATATAGTTGTTTGTAAGTTATGTATTACCACATTCAAAGTAATATGGGAAACGTTAGTCTTGTGGGTCATGGTGAAATCAACCACATGATGTATATTTAATTGTAATTTTTTATATTTAAATTTTGCACTTAAATTAGACAAGTATCGTATTTATAATAAAATTTGAGTAAAAAATATTTAATCAACCTAATCTAACAATGAGTATATTTGTAAAAAGTTCATACATATCTTTGAAAGTTATAATGTAATCAAATATAATAATATTTGATTTCTCGAAAACATATTAAGAAAATTAAACATATGTTCATGTTATGAAAAACATATGATATTCGAGAATCGACTTTCTTAGAAATCATGATTCTCGAGAGTGAAAAAAATTTTATCCTACCAGATGCTCCCTAGATTCATTTGGTGTGGGTAAATAATATCTCTCCTAAATTAGGTGTTAGTATCCAAAGTGTTAGAATACTGGTGTTGTCTAGAAAATAAAAAGAAGTCATTTTTTATACCATGATCTTCACATAATTTAGGGATGACAATCACACTCGCTTCTACAGGTATTGACTTATGTTGCCTCGACTTTGACGGGAAAAATTGTATTGATTAGGGTTCGGTCGAATTTTTCCCTCCTAAGAAAATTGGGTGTAGGGCAGTAGGTTTATTGGTCTCCGTCCCCACCTCACTCTAGATATATATATAATCTCATTTATTTGTGTACAAATTCACATCCCTATGCACCATTAAAATATGATTGTGGCAAGAACCACAACATTATGACTAAGACCACATTGTTATGAGAGATGTGTTGTGAGTAGTGATATACTTTTATATTTTTAAATTAAAATATAATAACTTAATATATAATTTATCAATAATAAATAAGTAAATTGAAATTCTAAAAAATAATATAACAAGTTATTCATGGGTATACACATATACAAACTTAAAAATACCTTAAAAATACCTGACGAGATTAAAATTTCATACCTACTTCTTTTATACCTGAACTGAACCCCTCCCACACTTTACATGTTAGGGACTAGAAGGGCCAAATCTCCCCCACATCGTTGTCATCCTGGCATGACTAGAAATGCTTCAAAAAGAAATCAAACCAATTGAAATGAATTAATGCATGTGTAATGTTTTGTTAGCTCGCATTTGGATGCACACTTAACTCCATCTATGAGTGTGATGTCATTCAGATAAACGGTTGTTTATGGTATTTCAATAGTATATTAAGAAAATTTATCCAATGGATTTATGGAAAAGAACTTGAGTTTAATTCCTGAAAAGAGGTAAAGAACCTTAGGTGTGACTAAATATCAAATCAAGTTATTACAATTGTTAATAAAAAAATAAACAAATCTCATTGAAATGAGTTTATTGGTTTGAATGATATTAGCACAAAAATTATGTATTGTTTTACATACTATAAAAAATTAAATAAAATTATAAAAAAGGATATTTGAGTTAATTGGATTCGTACAAATAAAAGGTGACCAATTTTATTAAATGACTCATTTTGAGTTAAATATCTAAATTAAATCATATCAAAATTAAATATCTAATTATGCGTGCTAAATATTTGCATGGAACTTGGTGGTGCATGTGATGAAGCATGTAGGGGAGTCTTAGGTCTAGACAAGTATTATCAAGACTCTTTCTATCTCAAGGAAGGCTTCCAGCCTATTTTGGGAGATGGTAGTTCTTCTTTATGGTTTACTCAGGTGTTACGATGCCTTTTGTTCATGTCTATGACACGGATGCTATAGTGGCCCATTGTTGAAACAATGGTGTGAGGGACTTCGAGTTCCTCAACATGAAGATTCTAGACGAGTGGCTCAAAAAGTTCCAAGATTGATATACCACCTGTCAGAGAGGGAGAAGATCACATTTCTTAGAAGGGTAAGGCATCAGGATGTTATACAATGCCATCTAGGTTTTAATTTATTAGTAATACAAGTCAACATGCACAAACACACATTTGGAGAGATCTTTGGTAGCTTCAGACCCTAGAGAAGGTCAAAATTTTCCTATGGTTGGGCTTGTACAAGTCTTTGCTAATGAATCTAGTTCAGGCTTCTCATCATCTGACACTAAGCAACAGGTGCACTAGATGTTCATGCTCTTCGAAATCCATAATACATGGACTAAGGTTTTGTCTTAACTCCAAGGAGGTATGGTTACAAATGGAACAACATTATTCTTGGGTGTTCTGTCTAAATGATTTGGAGGCTTGGTTGTCCAATATAGTACAACACCAAGAAGCTTCGTGGCTATTCATGGTGCTCTGGTGGATTTGGCGCTTCCTGAATGCAATGGTATTCCAAGTGAGTGGCTGGAATATAGGCTATCTATTACGTTACGTCAGATAGAGATGTCCATGTTGGATAATGTCTTATACATGGATAAGTGTAAGGTTTGAATTGAGAATACGTGTTGGTCTCCCCTAGAACCTTGGATGCAATCTAGCCCAAGCCCTTTGAAGGATACATGAATAACTTTATTCCATTGTATAAATTAGATTTAGGACTTTTTTTTGTAATTTTTTTACTTTGACTTTTTATAAGTTGACTCCTAAAATCAACCTTCCCTTTGACCATTATATTTAGGTCTCCCTTTAGTTTTTAGGTTAGGTTACCTTTTATTTCCTAAAGGCACTATAGTCATCAAGCTAGAATATGCTAGGATGGGTTCACTTTTAAGTGGATTGGGCGTGTGATATATCCACCATTTCTATTAAGAGTACACCCTCCTAGTCATGCACAAAGCATGACTACTATTCCTACCTATTTTCTGCTAAGCGCCACCCCTTATAGCCATACCTTAAGCATGACTACTCTTTGCCACCCCTTTTCTACTATCCACACCTTTTGTATCTAAACCATATTAGGGGTACATTCATTAGTTGGTTATAGATGACCATAGTTAACTAATCATGTTAGATTTAACTCAACTAGAGTTAGCCTAATCTTGGTTAGATTAACCCATGGTCTAGTTAGCCTAACCCACCTCTTCTAACATATAAATAAGACCCTTCACCTACATGTAATCATCTTTGGATAAATGAGAATATACTAGAGCATTTTTGTTTGAGTGTTAGCCTTGAGTGAGTGTGAAGGTGAGTCCTCTTCCTCTATAGGCATGAGCTCTCTTCCTAAAAGAGAGATCTCTTCTAGCTTTTATCAAGGATCCTTTCTTGTGGAAAATATCACCAACTTATCTCCTATCCTTTAAGAGTGACATTTCATCCCTTTCCTCACCTCTCCATAATTCATTTCACCCCTTAAACATACCTCTTAATGGAAGTAGATATTAGGGAGAATATGAGTCTTCATCAACCTCCTTGGCTAAAACCAAATATTAATGGAAGTTGGTTGGAGGAGGATAGGGTCATGGGATTTGAAGGGGTAGTGAGGGATGAAATAGGAGCTTGGCATTTTGGTTTTGTGAGTTCGACCATTAGTGGGGATCCATTATGTGTTGAGTTGTTTCCCTATGGTTGAAGAATTGGATTTGTGTTGAAATAGGGGTTAGATGATTACTATCTATGAGTCAGATTGTGTAGGGCAATGACAGTGGTGCAAGGGACAACTCAAGGGCTTAACCTTCATAAGCATTGGGATGTTATTTGGAAATTAGGAGCAAGGTGGGTTGGAAGTGGAGCAAGATTATCTTAACGAGTTATTGGAGCAAGATGTAACTTTCTAAGGTTGTCAGTGCTTCTGTTTAGAAACTGTTTTATAAAATTACTTTTAGTATTTTAGTATTTAAAAACAAAAAAACTCACAATTATTTTCAAAAATAATTTTTGTTTTTTTTAATTTTTTAAAAAATTAAAAAGAGATTAGTTGCAAGTAGTTTTTAAACAATTTTCAAACAATACTTACTAATTAAGTTTTTTTTTTCTAAAAAATAATTTTTAAAAAATATTTTTCAAAACTCTTTTCAGAAACTATAAAACAAAAATAAAATCAAACCAATTAAGCGTGTTCTAATACCAAACATAGCCTAAGAAAATTTTTAAAATGAGCGTTATTTAAAAAAAGATTGATTAAACTTTTATATAGATCATACTATATAATCAATTGGTTGTTAAAAATCGAACAACTTAAGTTCTTGAAAATTTTGAAGTGCAATTAAATATTACCCCATTTTATGCATATTCTTTTACAATAATCTTTCAAAGAATTCATTCCACCATATAAATCCTATTTTCTTATCTCTCTTTGATGGAAATAAAAGGAAACCTTAAATCAATAGATACAAGATTATAGTATGTATAGAGAATTAAATATAAAAAGATAAAGGAAAGAGAATCTATATACCTCATATATATTGAATTGAAGTTCTTGATCTTCAAGAACAAAAAACCTATGAATGATTATTGTAGAGATATGAGTTCAATAAGAACTCTTGAGGGTTTTACTACCTACTTTCTAGGGAATTATTTTAGAGAATGTGTATTGTTACTGTTGTTATAATTTGCTTAATGGGATGGCAAATTTATAATCCCCCAGCGTAGGCAGAGACCCCTCAAATGGACTTTTTATGATTGACTCAACCCATCACAGAGTCAATCTTACTATAATCCCATTCAAATAATCATAAAGATATTATAAGATATGATTATCACCAAATCTTAAATTGCCAGATAATGATAAAATATAATTGATTAATACCAATCCACTATTATTTCCAACATTCTCCCACTTGGATGGTATTAATCAATAATACAAAGATAAATCATTAAGCTAGAATGAAAATTATAGACAAATCTTATATTAGACAATGAGAAATTTGAGCTACAAAATAATATCCGATAGGGATATATATCATAAATATTTCTCATAAAGTATATAGAATAATGTAGTTCAATAAAATGATACTACATGGTCTCAAGCATCCAAAAATGCTAAGAGATATGTTACTAAAATGATATTACTTCACACATATCTCATAAGAAAGTTTTCAGACTCCCACTGATCTAAGACATCAAAACTTAACCAAACCATATGAGTTATAAAACTCCAAAGTTAAGTATTTGATCAGTGAATAAAAAAGTGTTTAATTAATATAATTTTTTTTTACTTGAGTCCGAAAAATTATATAGGTGAGAAAGCATAATTTACATGCATCTAATTATTCATCATAGCCCAATAACATATGTAATTACATATAGGCTACATAAATGCTCTATAATATTTGACATTTAACTAATCTGAGTTTCAAAAAAGAGTGACTATGTAAGAATCCAAAGATAAGTAGGAAATCCATAAATTCCCTACTAAAACCACATAGACACCTAGTTTATATAAAATGATACTCAGATTATTGTGGCCACAAAATGTCAATTGAGCAAACACTTAGATAATTGGTCCAAACAAAAAAAAATTCATAAGTACTTCAATAGTGCAAAATTGTACTCAATAGGAGTACTATCATAATAAGCACTTTTTTACAAAGTAGAAAATCATACTCGATAGGAGTATTGCATCTACAATATACTTATAGAATTTTGACCAAACAAAATATGAAATTTTGGGTAAAGAAATGCACAATACTTAATTGCATACCAAAAGAATTAATGTGCAATACCCAACAAAATGCTTTTAACATCCATTAAAGATGTCTATTAAGATACAATGAATTATGTATCTCAATTAAAATAGGACAAAAATAAATAGTCAAGTCCTATAAAGTATGTCATATCACAATTAAATATGCATAAAAATATATGACAATACAGATAGATAAGTCTCGAGACATGATACAAAATTATATACTTCTAAAATTTTGATTAATATTAAATTTGGGTAAAAGAGATGCACAATGCATAATTTTATGCCAAAAGGATTAATGTGCAGTACCCAACATCAATTAAAGATGTCTACAAAGATACAATGGATTTTATGTATCTCAATAAAAATAGGACAAAAATAAATAGAGAAGCCCTATAGAATATGTCATATCATAATTAAATGTGCACAAGATTATATGACAATAAAAAATATATAAGTTTCGAGAGATAATACAAGATTATATATACTCCCACTAATCCTTAATATACCAAAAAAATATTAGGATTATCATTAGTGTACACTAGTATTAAAAGTTCTAGTGATAGTGGGATGATGACTTTATAAGATAATAATAAAAGTGAATTAAAATTCACTATTATTCTACTTAAGGAATTAGAAAGTAGTAGAATAAGGAATGATTAATGAGAGAAGTGGTTAAAATAACAAGAATATGAAACCTACAAATTCATCCATAAGAATAAATAATTCTCACAAATGGTTTCATAATTAACCACATATTAATCAATCTTTACAAAAATATTGACCCCTATGAGGATCTTGAAAAAATAATTACATGAGTGAGAAAATAGATCACTTGATAATTTTACGTAAAATATGAGATCATAAGCAAGTTCTCAAGTAATCATAAACAAAAATCAAGTGCTACAATAAACAATATTTACACACACTTGAGAATAAAACATGATTACATGCAGCGGAAGAATGAGACATATTCTTGCATATATTAAGGATATAATAATAAATAGTCTCTAACTCTCATCACAATTTATAATGGACATAGGTTTATTTCTATATCCCAAAATAAAGCCTCTAGCTTTTACAAGAATACCATTAACAATATTATAAAATATGGTATGGAGAAATTAATCTCTTAAAATTTGGGATTCCTATATTGTCCTTACAAGAATTGCATACTAATATTGCAAATCAATAGAGAGTTTGTTATACAAGAAAATATTTTACAAGAGACCAATATAAAATCCTTAATATAGATCCCAACAATGTGATTACAAATAATGTGATAAGAAAAAATAATTTTATCAAGAACATTTGTTTTTTTTTTTTTTGCACATGTATGATTAATTGGACATTTACGGTAAAAATCTTATATCACGAAAATTTATTTTATAAGATATTAATTAAAATTCTAATATACAAAATCCTTCCACTTGATAAAGAAAAAATAAGTTGACATAATAAAAAAATACTCAGAGGGCTAAATAAAATTCAACTATTTCTTTATCAATATATATATATATATATATATATATATATATATATATATAGAAAATTTGCACCACAAAAAATGCAATATTTTTTTTTTGTTTTGAAGGAAAAAATGTCCAATTAAAGGTTATAAATCAATATGGAACAAAAGGAAATGAGAGTGTAAATTTTGGTTCCATATAAATATAATTAAACATGATCAAATGAGGGAAATAAACTGAACATTACAAAAATAGGGAAACATTATGTAATTCTAAAAGTTCAGTTAAAAGAGAATCCCTAAAGAAATTACAATGTACTATAACTTATATCAATAAAATCCTAATACCGATAGGGTATTAAAAAATCATTAACATAAGCCAAGAAAAATACATTGTATAACACCAAATTACATTAATAACAATATACCGATAGAGTATAATTATCATCAATGTAATAAAAAAATAATTATATCACAAAATTCACATAAATGCATCCAAAATAGTGAAATTATAATTATGTAAATGAAAAAAGAAATTATGCATATTGTCCAATAAATTTGCATAATCTTAATCATATATATTATATGACCAACATACAAAATTCACATTATTATACCCATGATAGACAAGTAATAATAATGCAAATTAATAAAGAAAATTATGCTCATAATAGAAGGACAATTAAGATTGTGCATAATTAATAAAATAACCTAAAATCAATTTATAAATGATAATTCAATATTAAAGAGAGTACAGTATAATTGGAGAATACAAATACTGTAAAGAATTATCACAATGAAAATAGGTTAAAAATTCAAGATTATAATAGTAAAAAAAATTTAATTTAATCTTGAATTAATTAATTTTTTTTATACTCAAAAATACCAATAATATAAAAATATTAAATAAATATGGTATTTGTGAAAAAATAAGAATATAAAAAATTAGCAACAACATTCAATGCTTTTGAGAATGAATTTAACACACGAATCATCATACATGATCGTATCAAAACCACAAAGTTCTCCCTTGACCAAATCACAAAAATATGGGTATAAAAATGAGTCCATGCAACCCCATTAATACTTTCCAAAGTAAAAGTTAACACAAATATATTATGTTGCCCACACAAATGACTCATATTGGTCAAACATAAAAAAAAGGAAAACTATTAAGTAATTTTAAAAACAATTTACCCCATAATTATTTAAAAAAGAAAACTAGGTTTTAAAAGGGGTAGCACTTAAAAAAAAGTTTCAATATTAATTTACCCATGTAAGAGTAAGGGAATGAAACTTTAACATGTTATTTTAACAATAACAAGTAGCGTAAACCCTCATTTTTTTTTTGTGAAAAAGATAATAGTGAACTATATTATAAAATTTCACTAATAACACAAAAAATCTTCAATTCAAATTTAATTTTCTAATAGAAAACAACCATAATTCTCTAATAGAAAACAACTATAATATGTATCTAATTTGGCTCTGATACCAATTGATGGAAATAAAAGGAAACCTTAAATCAATAGATACAAGATTATAGTATGTATAGAGAATTAAATATAAAAAGATAAAGGAAAGAGAATCTGTATACCTCATATATATCGAATTGAAGTTCTTGATCTTCAAGAACAAAAAACCTATGAATGATTATTGTAGAGATATGAGTTCAATAAGAACTCTTGAGGGTTTTACTACCTACTTTCTAGGGAATTATTTTAGAGAATGTGTATTGTTACTGTTGTTATAATTTGCTTAATGGGATGGCAAATTTATAATCCCCCAGCGTAGGCAGAGACCCCTCAAATGGGCTTTTTATGATTGACTCAACCCATCACAGAGTCAATCTTACTATAATCCCATTCAAATAATCATAAAGATATTATAAGATATGATTATCACCAAATCTTAAATTGCCAGATAATGATAAAATATAATTGATTAATACCAATCCACTATTATTTCCAACACTCTTCACATCATTAGGAAAATATTTGTGTGAAATTTGTTTTTAAACACTTCCCAAGTCATTGCACTCCTTATACTTATAAAATTCTTTTTGTAGTATCCGACGAATGCTCGACCTCCTCTACCAACATATAGTAGCAAAAATAACCTTTTCCCTATTTATGCATCCCATAGAACAAAATATTTTTCTATAATTCTTGAATCTACAAATCAACTTTCTCTAGATCGTGTTTATTTAATCATCTTAAAATATGACAAACAAAATTCACATCATCATGCCCATGATAGGCAGGTCATCACAATGCAATTTAATAGAAAAATCATATTGTAAGTGATAATTCAATATTCAAAATTTGAGAGTAATATGCTAAAAAAATAATTTGAAATTGCGTCTCAAAATTAAATAAATTTCAAAATTATGAAATTTCAAAATTTATATATATATATATATATATATATATATATATATTATTAAAAATATTGAATAATTAGGGGCTTCGGCAAAACAAAAAAGACGAAGCCAAGATGCAGATCCGGAACGGAAACGAAACGGTTCTGCGCCAAACGGAAACGGTTCTTCTCGCTTTCCCTTCTGGAGCGCCGACGGACCAGCACCAATGGGATCTCGGCGAGGGGAAGCGCGCGGGACGACGGTGAAGAAGGCGGCCTTGGAGGCGCCGAAACGGCAAGATCCGATGGGATCTGGGACCGAAACGCGTGGAGAACCGCTGGAACGGGCGGCGGAAACGCGACAAAGAGCCGCTGGAGCGGGCGGCCCGGTTGAACAGCGCCAAAGCCCCAAGATCCGACAGGATCTGGGCGGTCGAAACGCGGCGAAGAGCCGCTGGAGCGGGCGGCCGAAACGCGATCTCCGCCACGACGCGATCTGGGCCGATCTCCGCCCCTCTCTGCTTCAGATCGGAACGCGGCGGTCGAAGCGATCTCTGCCGCGACGCGATCTGGGCGGTCGGTGCGCGGAGAAGAGCCGCTGGAGCGGGCGGAATACGGCGAAGAGGGCGAGGTTCGAAGCGCGGCGGTGGAGTGCCGAAACGCGATCTCCGCCTCTCTCTCCGATCTCTGCCCTTCATCCCGGTGGAACAACGCCGAAGGTGTTGCACGGCAAGGCCGGGACCAGAGGCAGACCACCGGCAGAGCCGCTGGCCCCGGCGGGCGACTCGACTGCGACTGCCGGCGGATGACTCAACCGCCGCTGCGCAGACGCTCAGGTATCATTCGGTCTCTCTCTCAATATGCATGTTTAATATTAAAATAGGGTTTGTTCAATTGACAACCATAAAATGTATCTAGTTACTCTGATACCAATTGATGAAAGTATAAAGTAGGTTTCAATTATACTGTACTAGACACAAATTATAGTATGTCAATTATTGATATTGAATTGATAGAATGAGAATGAATGTGTACCTGAATTGGCATTCATGTTCATGAGCACTATTGAACAGAACTCTAGGAGGTTCTTCTGGCTACCTTCTGAGGGGTTATTGTAGAGAATAATTCTGATGTGTAAATTTGCTTAATGGGATGACAAATTTATAACCCCCCAGGGTAGTCAGGGACCTCTCTTAATTGGGCTTTTTATCTGATTGACCTAACTCATCACAGAGTCAATTTGGCTGTAATCCCAGTTAAAATAACCATATTGATATTTTAAGATATTGTCGGTTAAAGATAAATAACCATATTGATATTATGATCATATCTTATATTGTCGGTTAATGATAATTAGATATTGAGTGATACTAATCCACAATATTTTCTAACAGGATCCTCATACAAATTGAGAAAGATTGTTCCTTAAACCTTGAACTCAACTACTCCTTCATTCCTTTTATTAGTTTGTTGCAACATGTTTGACTATTAAATGATGAACTTTTAAATGTTGAAACTAAACTAGAAGTTGTTACAATCTAGATTCAAATTATAGATATTTTAGGGTTGTTATTTTAGATATATTGAGTTTTGTTATTCCATAACTCTATATTTCTCTCGTATAAATTCATATTAATCAATGGAATCCTAATTCCATCTTTTCTCTACACAACATAGCTAAAGCCATCTCTCTGGTAGCCTGAATAACTTCCACCATTTCAAGAAGCCTTCTTCTTTCCATATGATAAATATCAAACCAATAGAGTAAACACAATGTATAGTTAGTCCTACCCAACTTTTTACTGCGAAAACAATGCTCTTTCATATCACTAAATATAACATCAATATTATACAAGACTCGTTTATACAATTTTTATTTATATAAAAATTTATAAATTCTCCAATTAACTTACTATCATGGTTGAATATAAAATAGTTTGTTAGTATATTTTTCATCTCGCTTTCTATTATACATCAACTTTCAAAATATTTCATATATGTACATTTTTGAAACACTAGTTAAACTACTCCTTTATATATATTTGTTTTAACTAGAATAGATAATTCCCTACGTATAGTGAAGTAGTTAACTAGATGTTAGAAAAAAATAAAAAATATTATCATTAAATAGAGTGTTAGTTTATGGATCCATCTAATGCGGAGATCATAAAAAGACAAATTTTCAAATAAATAACAAATTCTAAATAAAGGAAAACAAGTGAAAGGGTATGAGTGGAGAATGTGATATAGAGCGAGAAGGAGAACGAAGAGAGGTCAACAGGGTAGGCCAAGGCACAAGCCTAAGTCGAGAATTTGGTTCAAGGGTAAATCTTTAGAGGAGTATCAAAAAAGGAATGGTGGAGGAAATGTCAAGTATACTTCATTTTTTTTTACCCATTTCCTTATTGATTACAGAGCCAGAGACATGTGGGAGATCTTCAAATGGTATGGAGACATCAAAGAGGTGGTGATTCCGAATAAGAAAGACAAGTGAGGTCATCATTTTGGTTTCATTCGTTTTGCTAAGGTTAAAGATGCCAAAACCATGACCCTTAAGCAAGACAAAATATTCGTAGGAGAGATGAAGTTGTTGGTAAATTGTCCTAGGTTCAATAAAACAAGTAGCTTGGTTTCTAGAGTGACATCTAGGAAGGATGTTCAGTATGGAAACTTAGAGGAAATCTAGTACAAAGATAAAGAGGTAGTTCAGCATGACTGAAAGAAGCCATTATATACGAGTATTCTTAATATTCCAAAAGATGTGGAAAGGAGTAAAGTTGAAAATGCAAGGAGGTGTGCTAAGGTGGCCAATTACAAATTTTCTTATAGATTTGATGCTAAGGTGATGACTAAGCTATCAAAAGCATATGTGGGCAAAGTGATTGAAAAAGGGAGTTCATATTCAACACAGATCAAATTACATAAAGAAGGGATTTTTCGAAGTAGAGCAATCTCGATGGGCATGGATTTGGTTCTTTTGGAAATAGATAATGCTAATTAAGGGTATTAGATATTTAGTGGGTTCCACTATGGTTTTCTAAGATTACTCATTGGGAACCTTCAATTATAGACACTAAAAGGATGATTTGGATAAAATGTTTTGAAGTTCCTCCTCACGCATGGAATGAAGAATTTTTCTAGAAGGTAGGATCTCTTTACAAGGACTATCTTCAAGTGGATGAGTGATGAGTGCAAATTGTTTTACACTACTTCTGACAAGTGCACAGGTCGATCTCATAGGAACTTGTTGATACTCAGAAATATCAATGTTTTCTACTTGTATGAATGAAAAGATAGAAATAACTTACACTACTAAACATAAAGGATATAAAGCAGAAATAAATAAAATGCAGTGATTACACATATGATATTCAATTGGGTGTGATTTCACTAAACCCTCTTAGAAGTGGATAAATGAACTCAAAATCTTTGTCCACTACCCATGTTCCCATCACTCATAAAAATATCCTTGACCTGGATCCCTCACAAGTAAGAAACTGAGCTATTTGAGTATTAGATTATCACTCCTGCACATAATCTAAAGTCAAACAATTTGCATTAAGTAAAGAAGCTTAAAATGGTCAATGAGTCTTACTCTCTCTCAAGCAATAACACCCATTTGGGGCTTTTCTTGTTTTACAAGTCAAAATCCTCTCTTGAGATCATTCAACAAGTAAAACCCATGAAATACAAAGAAAATAACACACAAGGTAAAGAAGAGAATCAACATTGAATAATAAACATAGATTAAAGAGGATAAAAATACATAAGAGTTTAGACTTAGTTACACCAAATTCTAAGAAAATAATAACCTAACTTACCACTGGTATGGATGAACATGAAGGATGGACAAAGATGAGTTTAGAGCATGCCCTAGGCCAGCAAGATGCGTAACCCCCTTTTCCAGAACAAAAGTACCCTTTTAAAAGTCTCAAATCTGTTTCCGAGCACCCAACGACCACAGAGTAAGGGTAGGGTAGCGAATTTTGCATTTTTGAAAAATCTAAACTGAGTGTTGGGCACCCATAAAGTAAGCGTTGGGCATCCATGTATTGTCACAACACCCATTAGCTCAATTCTCCTTCCATTTCTTTGGTATTCTCAAAACTTATCTAAAAACAAACAAAAACAATAAAATAAAGGTAAAATGTACATAAATTAAATGTTAAACCTAATTTCCTAATTAATTCCAATTTTAAGTATAATATGAGGAAAACAAATCCCTAAATAATAATAAATGCTCTTTTAACCTATGTAAAAAACGGTAATTTAGGCAATTATCAATGAGGCAACAAATAGAAAAGTATATGGCAAAGATTGTAGTTAGCATGGAGATGCAAGATTTAATAAGTTATACTTTAAGAGTGAAAATCTAAGAAAAGGTGCATGAAATCAAAGTGATCGAGGAAGGTCCATTAGATATAGAATAAGCATTTAAAAATTTAGGGGAGGCTTGTCATTCTGAAGATAGTTCATGTTCCACAGGGGAGGAAGATTTGGCCCCAATTGTGATAGATCCCAGATTGGGAGATATGAAGAGAGATAATTGGAATGGGTAGTCCCAAATTGAGAATCCCAAGGAAATTTCAAATTCAAATTTCAAATGTCTCACGAGGAGTTGTGGCTATGTTTTAGAAGAATCAATGAAGAAAGTTAGGAATAGAAGAAAGGAGTCTAATTTGTTCAAGCATGGGATGGAAGTGGAGTCCACAGTCAATGAAAAGATGGGCCTAATTCCCATGGTGGAATAAGAGGAATATGTCCAAGGGAAATTGGGCCAACAGGAAAATTATGATTTGGCCCATAAGAAATCAGTGAAGAACTACATTGTTAAGTTGACCTGACCAAACAACTTGTGGGTATCCCTAAGCAAGGGACACATCATATTTAGTCAATCTTAATAAGGCATATCTCGGAGGAAGTAAATCATGCATCTTGATTGAAATTCTAGCAGTTCCATTTGGAAAGCCAAGCAATGGTGCCCAAAGCTTGATTGGTGACCAAAAAGGCTTGGAATTGACAGGAACAAGGCCATTTAATAAAAAAATATGGTCTTTTATTTGCTTCGATAATGGCCAGGGCATTGCCGGAAGCCAGAGGATGGTTGGGGTGTGGAAGAACCTACGAAGACATAGCATCGATGGTAGTGAACTCGGTGGGTCATCAGCACCAGCAACTACAGGGTCCATTCCACAAACTCAAGTAAGGTACTCGATAAAAAAGTTCTGATTTCTTTTATTTTCGCGCAACAAAACTCGAAACTAAGGAATGTCTTGGACATTGAAGGTGGCCTGATCAAACTCTAGCGCGAGGTGAAAGGATTAAGGGTGGTAGGTTCTACAGATGATGAACTATACATTAGGGAAATTGCAAAGATAGAGGAAAAAGATAAAGCAAAAATGTTTGGAAGGAGGCTCCGACAAAGTCAATCATCAAGATTTTTTATTTAAATGTTAGAGGATTTCAAGATAGAGTCAAGCGTCGGATAATTAGAAGACTCTTCAACGAAACAAAATTGATGTTTGTCTACTACAGGAAACAAAATGTAGCTCTATTGAATCAAGAGAGGTGATGGATGTATGGGGGAATGTTGATTGTGAGTGGCGGATAAAGCCAACCAATGGCCTGAGTGGTGGTTTAATTATCATCTGGAGAAAAGCGCTTTTGGACTTCCAATTTTAGATTATGGGGGAAGGTTTTCTTGGGGTGGATTTTGACAAAAAATGCATCCTAACTCTATGTTTATTGTTAAATGTTTATGTATCTTGTTCCTAGGCAAGAAAAAGAAAATTTTGGGATGAAGTCTACATGACAAAAGGGGGAATTCCAACAGCTTAATGGTGCCTTAGAAGAGATTTTAATGTTGTGACAAATGTAAACAAAGATAAAGGGACCTTGTCGTATCATACAAAGAAGAAATGGAAGAATTCCAACAGTTCATTGGGAATATAGAGATTGTGGATGTTCTGACTTATGGAAAAAAGTATTCCTGGATTTCTTCAGATGGATCCTTCTATAGCAGGTTAGATCGTGTTTTGATTTCTCCTGATTTGGGTGAATTTTGGAAAATATCTTCATCATGGATTGGTTCTAGAGAATTTTCATATCATTATTGGATTCTTATTAAGGATAACAAGTTGCATTGGGGTGGAACACCTTTCAATTTTTTTACCATTGGCTTCAACCTCCATCATTCAATATTTTGGTAAATAAGTATTGGAATTCTAATGTGGAACTAGGATGGCGTATGATTTAGTTAAAAAAGAAACTAAAGGGGTTGAAAGGGGGCTATAAAACAATGGAGTAAAGAGATGTTTCAAAGTGAAGAAAATTTGTTGGATAGTAAAATTTTGGAGCTGGAAATTGTGGATTAAAACATGCTTGAAGGGGTTATCAAAACTGGTATGATCAGGAGTGGGATTTTATCTAAATATTGGAGTAGGCTAAATTCACTGGGTGTTAGAAGGAGACTACAATTCAAAGTACTTCCATAAGTGCTATAAATCGAGATGGGTTATGAACCAAATTTTGGCGATTAATTCAGATCATGGCTAGGTCAAAGACGTCAATGAAGTGAAGTCAATGGTGGTAAACCCTTCTTAAGTAGGTTTTTTCATAAAAATAGTTTGTGAGGCTGAATCTCAATGGAGTCAATTTCTCAAATTTCAGAAGAAGAAAAGGTGATGCTAGAAATACCATTTACAAAGGATAACGCTAAAGAGGCAATTCGGGCTTCTAAGAAGGGACGCAATCCAAGATAGGACGACTACAAGATGAATTTTTATAAATCTTATTGCTAGAAGATCATCGGTGATGATTTGACTAAGGCGATTCAGGAATTTCATGGATTTAGGAAGTTACAAAAAGCTTTTACTTCATCATTCATTGCCTTATTCCTAAGGTGGTGAACCCTTAAAACCTATCCCAATACTGGTCAATCTCTATCATTTTGAGTGTACATAAAATTATTTCCAAAATTCTAGTGGGAAGAGTGAAGAGGGTGCTGTTAGGGGTTATCTCTAGAGTTCAAATAGCATTTTTACTGGGGAGATCAATATTATATAGGGTTTTGGTTACTAACAAGGTCATTGACTAGGCTCATAGGCTTAAAAAATCCTACATTTTCTTTAAGGTGGATCTTGAAAAAACTTATGATTCAATCAACTGGAAATTTCTAGACTATATATTTTGCAGGCTTGACTTTGGCCACAAATGGAGGATGTGGATCACAACTTTAATCAGGTAGACTCACATATCTATATTGGTCAATAGAAGTCCAACATATGAATTTCAGTTGGGGAGGGAATTAAACAAGGAGATCCATTGTCGCCTTTCTTGTTCCTAGTGGTAGCAGATGGCTTATTAGGATTGTTCAAAAACGTAGTACGCACTGGGAGATATAAACAAGTCAAGGTTGGTGAAGAAGCCAAATATTCAATCTTGTAATATGCAGATGATGCAATTCTCATAGGGGAAGCAGATTTCCAAACTCTTTGGATTGTGAAGGTAATCTTGAGAGAATATGAATTGGTGTCTAGAATGAAAGTAAATTTTCACAAGAGTCATTTCTTTTGTTTAAATGTTGATCACTTGTTCTCACATGTTGTGGGTTGTCTATTGAATTGTCCTTTAAGCACTCCTCCTTTTAAATTTTTGGGAATTCCAATTAGTGCTTCTAGGTACCCGGTGGTGGATAATTTTAAAAAAATGTTGGAAGGCAATATGCAATCTTTTGGAGGAAGATTAACTATGTTAAAGTTTGTTCTTACAAGTCTACCTTTGTACTTTTTTTCCTTTTATAAGGCGTCTAAAAAGGTGATTCATAAGTTAGTTTAATTGTAACGAAAATTTCTTTGGTGGGGATCTACTGATGAAAATAAAATTGCTTGAGTCAGTTGGGACATAATATGTTTGTCAAAATCAGAAGGGGGGCTAGGAGTTAAATATTTATTGAAATTTAATCTTAGTTTACTTTCAAAATGGAGGTAAAGATTCTTAAATGATAACAAAGCAATTTGGAGTCCTATTCTTTCATACAGGTATGGGTCTTTTCATAATCAGTCATATCTATCTTCTTGGTCATCAAAATGATCAATTTAGTGGAGGGATGTGTGGTCTATTAATAATAATTATGCATGAATTCCTAGTTGGTTCTCACTGAACTTAATAAAAAAAATAGGTGATGGAGTGGTACTTCATTTTGAAAGCATAACTAGTTAGGTGAAGGGTCGTTGTATGAAAAGTTCTCTTAGCTGTTGTTTTCTTTGGTGGTGGATAAGGACATAATGGTAAAGGGCATGAGAGGTGATTTGTGAGGGAAACCAATCTAGAACTGGGGCTGGAAGAGGTATTACAAACTTTGGCTGAAACAATTTAGAATGTTCACCTTAGGCAGAGGGCTTAAGATGAATGGGCCTGGATATCTACAACTAATAGTCAATTTTCTGCAGCAGATGCTTACAGGTCCATTTCTATAGGTGGTTATGCTGGTAGTAGGACAATAGAAGATCCACAATTGTTCATTAGGTTGTGGAAGGACAAGTTATCATCCAAAGTTATTGCCTTTTCGTGAAAGCTATTGCTTAATAGACATCCAATAGCAAATAACTTGATTAAGAGAGGCATGAGTCTGCAAGGAATTCAACAAAATTGTGGGTTGTGCAATGAACAACCAAAGGAGACCAAACACCTATTTCTATCATGCAAGATATCTCAAGTTTTGTGGTACAGAGTGATGAAGTGTTATGGATTCAATCTCCTCTACCTGAAAATTTATCTCAAATTTCTATATGACAAGATTTTGGATTGTTGGCAAGCACAAAAGGAAGTTTAGGTACTTGTTTTGGCACATGATATGTTGGTGTATTTGGATCCAAAAACTCTATAGTTTTTAATTATAAAACTTTGGAGTCTTTTGATGTCTTAGACTTCATTTAGATAATATCTTGCAAATGGTTAATTTATCATTTTGGATGTCATATACGTTTTGTCTAACTGGTGTAACAACCCTTTACAATGTCTACAGAATTTGTAGTTGTTGTTAGGTTTACTCTAATTGTATGGTTGAGTGATGCAGATTTAGTCATGTATGTACGTAGTCTGTAGGTTGATGTAATTAGGTAGGAGTAATTAGTATTCTTTTTTACTTCATTGTACTGGTGGTGAAGTATTTTGCTTGGTGGATTGAATACACAATGCTTGATTGTCAAAAAAAAAAACAAAAAGAATACGGAGATCATACTAGGATTCAAATTCTCCTTTTCATAGATAACATTAAAACCTTGACAAACAATTTTTAAGTTCTTATTAATGTTCACGCTACTATTTGCAGCAATCAACAATTAATGGTGTTGGGGTTTAGTGGGATTGATTAAATAGTGTTAGTTGATAGACCCATAGAATAAGGTCGGAGATCATGTTAGTATTCAAATTATCCTTTAATATATTCATGCTACTATTTGCAGTAATGATATTCGGGTTAATTTAGGGGTTCATTTACTTTGCATCTTTCTGATAAACTGTTGTAAATAGGAATGGCAACGGGTCGCGGCGAGTACGGGTAGTGGTTACTCACTACTCGACCAACTACAAAACCTGTCACCTGTTACTCGCTAAAAACCTGTTGGGTACTTGCTATAGAAATAGCCACGGGTTTTTTAATACCCGCGGTATCCACGGGTACCTATGGATATTTTAAAAAAATAATTTTTTTAAAATTAAACTATTTTTATAAGAAATTTTATCAAATAAATAATTTATTTTTTGGAAAATCTAGAAATAAAATTATACTAGTTTCTACAAGATTAATTAGATCTAAAAGTAGATTAATATAATATATTATAAGAAAATATTTAATACAAATAAAATTTTTATATTATATTATCAGCATTTTTATAATAAATAATTTTATTAACTATGAAGTTTTCATAAAAAATAATATTGATATCAATGAATTTTGATGATTAATATTTTAATTTGATTTATTTTCCAAAAATATTATTTTTTCTAACTTATATATATATATATATATATATATATTATTTTAGTTTAGCAGGTAGCAGGTACCCGCGGGTACGAGTACTATGATACCCATACCTGTGCCCGCTAAGGAACGGGTAGAAAAAAACCCGTACTCGTGGGTGATGGGTACCTATTTATACTATTTATGCGGATATTTTTGTGAGTTTTATCTACGGGTATCCGCGGGTGCACATTTTTTTGCCATCCCTAGTTGTAAATCCCTTCAGAAATACGTTTTTGTGATAAAATTGGTGTAATCTGAAGTGGCTTCTCTCAAGTAATTTTTTGTGAATTGGGGTGTCTAACTTATGCCCTTTTTAAAGAAAAACAAAATCTATTTGCAGAAATGTAGTAAATTTTGATTGCATTTACATATTTTTATTATTTACAATAAAGGAAATAAAATTCAAAACATAAAATAAAAAAGTTAGTTATTTTATCATTTTAGTTTATGTTATCATATCGTTAACTTTTAAACAATAATGAAATATAATTATGGCACACAATTTACTTAGTGGATGTAATATTACTGCAATATAAATTATGTATGATATGCATGTGGTCCATAATTATTATTTTCCATAAAGAGTTAGTTGAGGAGCGACTAGCGAAGCAACACTTTATCTCAATAGAAATTTAAGAGAAAATGTTATTTATTAGAAAATCATTTTTTTGCAAAAATTGCATGAAGATTATTTTTCCAATTTACTTATTATATATTTTTAATATTTTAAATCAATAATTAATTTTAAAAATATGTGCGATTCATAAAAGGAATATTTACTTTGAAAAATCATCATAGTTCAATTTAAAATCCATACAATTCAAACATATTTATAATAAACATCTCGATAAAAAACTTTGTAATAAATCTCATAACTCCCTGTAGAATGATTGGCTGAATGAAATATCAAAGAACATTTAGTTACTTCTCTACCAGCATAATATTTTTAAATTTAAAAAATGGTATTTGAATCAATATTTTCTTAAATTTTAAGTTTATCAAATAGTTTCTCAAGAAATTATTCTCATTTGTTTAGTCCTTTAAATTTATGCCTAAGATATTATCTTTCGCCCCTCAAATTTTTTTAAAAAAAATTATTTTCCTGAAATATAAAAAATAATTATTTTAACCTACAAATTAAAAAAAATTATCTTTAATTGAGTTCTTTAAGATTAAAAATTATATTTTTTTACTCCTTAAAATTTAAAATTGATTTTTTTAGTCAATATTGAAAAAATAGTTCCTAAACTTAAAAATGATTTTTAATTCCTAAAATTTGAAAAATATTTTTAGCCCTCTTTATTTAGAAATGTTTTATTTTGGTCTTCAAAATTTTAAATTTTTCATTAAATATATTTTTACTTTTAATAGATTAAAGATATTTTGGTGTGATGATGTGACATCATCCTTTGATTATGTAACAACATTGGCAATCTAATAAGTTATTTTGAAATTAAAATTAGAAAAAACAAATTTTAAATTTGTATACTAAAAGGACCAAAACAACATTTTTAAATTTTAGAGGATAAAAAATTTTGAATTTGAGGGTTTAGGGTTTAGGAGACAAAAAACAAATTTCTTAAATTTACGGGATCAAGAACACTTTAACCTTTATATTTAACAATGTAGACATGTGATACTATATTTATACCTAAATTATAAGACAGTGCTTATCACATGACGTCAAATAATTAACAGAGCAAGCATTGATATGCTGAACTCCGATCCTTCCCACAAATTCAGCTTGCATGTGTGACAACTAAGCTTTACTTTACTCATTGAATATCTTTATTATTATTTTTCACGTATTTATCACTTTATCTAGCAAATACCATATTCTTGGTAAAGTTAAATGATCAAATGATACATTTATTTAATTGCTAAGTGCATATGTCACAATTTAGTTTGTGAAAATCTATACTTTACCAAGTTCTATTTTATTGTGATTGTTTTCTTTTTTTCTTTTTATATATTTGATTAATAGCATATGTTAATTATATATATATATATATATATATATATATATATATATGTATGTATATGTATGTGTGGAAGATCTAATTACTCTAAGATTAAGTTTAAACGATTAATAATTATAATAAATAACTCTCATTATACTAATATTTACCATTAGATTTTAATAAAATAAATAACTAATATTCACCATTTCTTATTCTCATTCTCATATATATATATATATATATATATATATATATATATATATATATAATATGTGTGTAATAAGAGAGATCCACATCTTTAAACTTATTCTTTGAGTGAATGGTCATCAATTATCTCATACAAATAATCATAATCATATTATAAAACAAAACGTCCTTAAAGTCATTATAAAATACATTTTTTCTAGTACTTAAATGAATACTTTAGATCGTCAATATGATTACCTATCCCTAAAGTAGAAATGAAAAAAAGACTCGTACTTGCAAGAATTGTTCCAAAGCCATCCCCAATTTTGACTAATATTATAGGTATAGTACGAACATTACTTGATGTAGTTAATCGTAATTATAATAATTATATAAGTTTAAAGTTATATATTTAATTAAAAATTTTAATTTTTAAACTTTAATTTATAATTTTTTGTTATTTTATTATTCTTTATATACATTTTAAATAAAATATAATTAGTAACTAAATATATAATTTATTTAATAATGTATAAATTTAAATTGTAAAAAAATAATATAACAAGTTTATCACGAGTATACTTGAACCCAAAAACACTTAATAAAAATGTAAATGAGATTAAAATTTCATCTTCGCTTCATTTATACCGTGAACTTATCTTGCACTTTTCGAGTACGAAAACGGATAAGGTCAAACTCACACAGATCCCACCATGTTGGCATCCCTAACCCAAAGTAAAGTAATAAAAGTCCTAAGTGAGTTGTAGGTTATAACATATTTGGTGAAAAAACTGAAAAATGTTTATTGTGAGAATGAGAGAAATTCATAATAACTATAAAATCAAATTTAACAATGTTGATTGTATTGATTATTAAAAATAATAAAATAGCTACATTTAAAAACAATAGTAGAGTTAAATTTAACGGTGTTGATTGCATTCTTTATTAAAGTAAGAATATGTTTAATTCTTATTACTTTTAATAAACAATGTAACCAACACGATTAAATTTAATCTTATACTTTAAATCTAATTTTATTATTTTTAATAAGAGGTTACCTTATTTTCTCACCTAATCTCTCTCTGTATATACACATATTATATCTACTCTTGCTATAAAAAATTATGTCTTATATAAGTTTTTTGTCCTTAAAGTTTCACTAAAAATTACTTTTTTCCTTAAAATTCAAAAATATTTTTAGTCCTTGAAATTAATTTGTTTTTGTATTAACATTGTCTGTTTATAAGTTCTAGTGTATTTGATTGTACTAGATGTAAAATTGAAAATTGACAGAGTTAGAATTCAGAAAGAGAGTGATTTATGAGTACAAAAACATGTTTTCTATTACCAATTTTTTAAATGACATGACTAAAAGTGAATCAAGAACTAAAAGAAATATTTTTGAATTTTAAGGACTAAAAATGATTTTTTGTGAAACTTTAAGGACAAAAAACTTATTTAAGCCAAAAATTATATTTACTATTTATAGATATTATATTTTATCTATTTTATATATATTTAGGTTAAATTTTTAATATCCCTATCGTTTAATGCTAACCTTTAATATCCATCAAATTTTTCATCATATAAAACTTATCCTAGTTAGCCTATCTCCATAAACTCATGATTAATTAGGCATGTTTATTGACCTAACTAATAACATGTGTCCACTAATGATTGACTTATAATTATTTATGTGTTACACAATCATGAAACTTAATTAAGTTGTAATTATTATGACCTTAATTCTGTGTGACATGTGGATAACCATAGTCAATGTATAATGGACATATGTTATTAGTCATCCAAATAACATATCTAATCATTAGTTAGCAAAAGCAGTAGAGGATCTTCTTAAGAGTCGGATGAGTCATGACCCCCCAAAACTTTTTTCTTTCATTTTAATAAATATAATTTTTTTTTTAAAAATTGTAATTTTTTTGTAGCATATCTATTTTTTTGGCTCCCTCAAACATTTTTCTTCCCTTTTAACAAATAAGAATTTTTTACAATAAAATTATAATTTTCTTGAAATATATTTATTTTATTTTTTGGCTCCTCCAATATTTTTTGCCAAAATCCACCACTAAACGAAAGTTTGAGTTTTTTTTATAAGCTAAACAATATATTATAAATAATAAACATTAGAAAAGCATAAGAAATATCTTTTAGATGGTTGGTCTCTAAGGTAATTACACATTTTATTATAATCTATTTATTAGAGTATTTTCAACTATAATTGCTAACAAAATTGTTTATCCTAGCACCTAGATCTTGAGGAACCCACGGTTGAAGCAACCATATATGATACTAAAAGTTGCTTAAAAAATACAATTAAATATTATTAAATTGTCATTAAATATTTTATGTAAGTTTCATTGTTTTTAAATTTAAATATTATTAAATAATATGAATATTAATTTATTTACTTATTTTCAAAATTAAAAAAAATAGTTGATTCATAATAATTAATATTTTAATAAGTAATAAAACTAAAAAATAAATTTATAATTTTAAAATTAAAAAATTATAAAATTATGAGTTTCTTAAAATTATTTGAAACTTCTCTCATAATAGCACGTGTCATTATAATCTCGTCCGTCTACTCATACTTAACAAAAGTTTGTTAAGTATAACTACTATATTGATAAAAAAAAAAAATTAAATACTAATTTTAGACATCAAATAATAAAAACACTAAAAGTTTTAACCTACAATAATTTTGACACTAAAACTTATTGAATCCTAAATAACTGAGTGAAATTAGCAAACTTCTACTAAAATAATAAAATAACTATAATCATAAGACATAAAGGATAAAATATGTTCCCAGCACGTTTTCTAGACATTGGCATAGTTGTTTCCGGAATACCCTAAGAAAGTAGGGGATTTTAGACATACATTTCAATGTTGTATTTTATAAGAATTAAGTATTAATAAATTGATACTTCTCAACTTCTGGGGCCTTTTCAACGTTAATACATGAAACATTTTTTATCCAATTAATAGACTACTTTTGAAAAGCTTATTAATATTAATTAAGATTGGCGTATAAGACTTGAGTAATTTTATTCAACCCATTTGTAATTGTTTTAAAAAAAATGGTATATCCAAAATGAATCTCAATCATTTTAAAGCATAAGATGTAGTTTTAAAAAATTAAAGCATAGGTAATGATCAATAAGTTATCACTTTATGCATTTCAGCAACTGCATTTCATCTACTAAAAAACACATAATAACCAAAAAATTATTAACTTATTGATTATGCAATCTTTTATCATAAAAAAAATAAACTATTAAAATAGATATTATAAATCTATGTCAATGACTCAACGATATATATTGCTAGATTTGGGTAAGTTTTTTTTAAAAAGAAAAATGTTTATTTTGATGAAACAAGTAACTTTTTTTTTAATGTATTTGACTTATTTTTTATGTTTAAATTAAAAACAAAACTCCTTATTTCAATAAAGAAAATTTTATCTACAATAAAAAAATATTTATCTAATAATTTTTCAAAGTATCCACATAGATACATAATATATTAAGAGTTTAATACTTATATATTAATAATGTAAAACTTATTTTTAATCACAATCATTTATTATATATAATTTTTAAAATATTAATTGGTAAAATTAACAAACTTATCATATATGGATAATTGTAAATAAATATCAATGTAAAATTTTTTATTCATAAATAATATATTATTTCTATTCATAAAAATAAAGTTAAATACCAGTAAATTTAGGATAATTCATTTATTCTGCTAAACCAAAACCAATTATGAACAATATTTTCTTAATAACTATATTAAGGAATGAAAGAACAAAATGAATAGATTGATCTTTATTAAATAAAAAATATATTTTAAAGATAATCTTAATAACTAGCAAGATATTTTAGTTAATTTATGTATATATTGAAAGTGATAAAAAACTAAGCGGATAATTTGAATTGATGGGTTATTAAGAATTAATTGCGGCACAATCACTTTATATCATCTTGATGTACTAAAGAAATAAACAAGCAAGCAAAGAAATGAAAGAAGGAAGAGTGAGAAAAGGGCATGGATGATGAGGATCTTGACATTCAGTATTTCTGAAGCACCAAATATGATATATTTGGTAACAAGTTGAATAAAAAATTGAAACTAACCTGTGCAGTAGGATTCACTCGTTTGAGGGCAGAAAGAGGGAAAGAAAAGAAGAAAGGTCCACGTCATCACTTGTTAATCCAGTTGGAAAGCTGCGTGGGGTTCACAATTCCTTTTATGTGGGTCCCCTTTGTTTTCAAAAGTTTCGCCACCTCCTCGTAACTATCCTGCTCCTTCACCGCACTGGGTTTCGTCTCCACGCCTGAAACTGAAACTATGGCTTGCGAGTTCGGCTTGCTCCTCTTCGCCTCGGCTGAGCTCGACCCACAAATACGCGACTCAAGGTCAATCTTCCGACCCAACAGAGTCCCTTTCGTCAAGAACTCGTGGGCTAGATACCCGGCTAGAAGCCCATTCGAGGCTGCCGGTTCAGCGCCTTTAGGCCCAGCCGGCTTGTCCGCTTCCGACTTATTGCTATTCTTTGAGTTGCCACGTGGCAGCTTCCTACGCGGATGCTGACTCATCATCGTATCCTATGTATGCGCGGGGTACAATGGCCAAACCACAAATTCTTCAATATCCCTTTGTTCTTGTTAATCAGGGAATCAAAAACCGGGTCCACCACAACTAAAGGGTTGCAAGATAAAATAAGTGTATCAGATAATGAAAGTGACAACAATAAAATTAATAAGAATAATTAAAAATTGGGCGAAAAGATGCAGTTAGGGGTTTTTGAAAGAGAGGGAACCAGGAAGCCGCGTTGGATGGAAGAAGGAGCGGCGGATCTGTATAAGAAGCAGGACATCAACAGTGGCCACCGCTTACGGCGGACAGAGAAAGATGATGGACATGTCTCAGACTCAAAAGAAGAGAAATTGTGATTTGGGGGAGTGATAAGGGGAGAGGGAAAAACAACAATATTCTGTGATAGAAAAAGAAGCTCATATTGTATTTATTTCTTCAATTGTTTTACCCATTTGTCCCTCAATTTTCCAATATATAACTTCTAGTCTTCTACTAATAACACTAACTCTTCTTTTTTTTTTTTTTTCAAACAAAAAAAAAATTCATGTGTTTTTCTTTTACATTTATAAGTTATATTTTAAATAAATATGGAAAACATCTTCATAGGTCAAAAAATTTTAGACAATCCTTTACTCACAATTTTGTATATACAATAGGTTTATTATAATTTTATCAATCGCCTATGTATTAGTAAATTTTTTATATTTATTTCACCTGTATATTTTTTAAAATATTTTTTTTACTTCGACCCCGACCATAATATCTCTCAATATATATTCTTTGAAATACGTCTAAACGAAGTTTCAATAATTAAATAATAATATTTTTTTTTTATATCGATGGTGTGACTATTAAACTCTTTTAATTTTCAAAAAAAAAAAATTAAACTCTTTTAATATTTACAATTTTTTTCACCTATGTATTCTTTACATTCTTTCTTTTTTGCTTCACCCCATGGTGTCTCTCAAATGCGTATTCTTTGAAATACGTCTGAAAATCAGGTTGATTTTTCATGTTATTAACGTAATAGTTTATTTATCTGGTAATTGCTTAGTATTTATATTCCACAAGATAAATATTCATTTTCATATAATTTAACTATTTTATTTTTATAAAAATCTTATTTTTAATATAAGATACCAATTAAAAGTAATTTACGGTTCTTTTTATAATGTAGTTTATATTTTGAATTTAATTGGTATATATTATTAGTATAAAAGATTTTTACACTAATATTTAATGATGACTTTTCATTTATGTGACTTGTAAAGTAGTAATGAATAAAGTCAAAAAATTTACTATCAATGAAAAGTTGTAATTAAATATTAGTAGAAATCTTTACACTAATAATGTATATAAAATAAACTCTTACAATTTATATAAAACATTTATTTACTTTTATTTACCCCTGTTAAAACATTAGTATACGTGATTCACTATTGATAATGATGCATAATATTTTTAAGCTTTAATATCTTCAAATCACTTATAATAAATTAATGATAAATAATAAAGATAAAGTTAGTATGTTAATAATATATTTCAAAAAATTAATGAAACCAACTTTTTAAAATCTATATTTATTGATAAGCATAATTCTATTGCAAATATCTTATAATAATAGTTGTTCAGGCATGTATTATGTATAAAATATATATAATTAAAACCATTAGAATTAATGTTTCTATGAGTTTTGTTTTTCAAGCTTTATCTCCTAAAATTGCATCTAAATAAGAGAAATTATTTACCATCTTATATTCTTAACAAATAATAAAAGGAGTCTCATACAACATGTGCAAACAAATTCTTTGCATATGGCCTCTAATCATTGAGAACCTTTAATTTTAATTTATTTAATTTTTTTTTTGTTGATTCAATAAAAAATTGTATATTTATTCTAGGATAAAAATGATATATAAAAAGATATTTATGTTGAAATTAATTGTGGATTAGTATCACTCAATATCTAATTATCATTAACTGACAATATTAGATATGATCATAATATCAATATGGTTATTTATTTTTAACCGACAATATCTTAAAATATCAATATGGTTATTTTAACTGGGATTACAGTGAGATTGACTCTGAGATGGGTTAGGTCAATCAGATAAAAAGCCCAATTAAGAGAGGTCCCTGACTACCCTGGGGGGTTATAAATTTGTCATCTCATTAACCAAATTTACACATCAGAATTGTTCTCTACAATAACCCCTCAGAAGGTAGCCAGAAGAACCTCTAGAGTTCTGTTCAACAGTGCTCATGGATATGAATGTCAATTCAGGTACACATTCATTCTCATTCTATCAATTCAATAGTATGATTGACATACTATAATTTGTGTCTAGTACAGTATAGTTCAAAAAACTACTTTATACTTTCATCAATTGGTATCAGAGCTGACTAGATACATTTTATGGTTGTCAATTGAACAAACTCTATTTTAATATTAAACACGCATATTGAGAGAGGGAAAGAGACCGCATGAGAGACCTGAGCATATGCGCCAACCGCACAGCTGAGTCGCCCGCCGGGGCCAGCGGCTCTGCCAGTGGTCTGCCGCTGGTCCCGGCCCTGCCGTGCCGCCGCCTTCGGCACTGTTCCACCGGGATGAAGAGCGGAGATCGGAAATAGTGGTGGAGATCGCGTTTCGGCGCTCCACCGCCGCGCTTCGAACCTCGCCCTCTTCGCCGCGTTCTGCCCGCTCCAGTGGCTCTTCGCCACGCACCGACCGCCCAGATCGCGTCGTGACGGAGATCGTTTTGACCGCCGCTTTCCGATCTGAAGCAGAGAGGGGCGGAGATCGGAGATCGGCCCAGATCGCATCGCGGCGGAGATGGCGTTTCGGCCGCCTGATCCAGCAGCTCTTCGCCGCGTTTCGACCGCCCAGATCCCGTCGGATCTTGGGGCTTCAGCACTGATCAACCGGGTCGCCAGCTCCAGCGGCTCTTCGTCGCGGTTCCGCCGCCCGTTCCAGCGGTTCTCCACCGTGTTTTCGCCTCCAGGGCTGCCTGCTCCATCGCCGTCCCGCGCGCGCTTCCCCTCGCCAAGATCCCGTCGGCGCTGGTTCGCCGGCGCTCCAGAAGAGAAGGCGGAAACACCGCCGGCGCTGGTTCTGCGAAGGAACCGTTTCCGTTTCGAAACGCAAAACCGTCTCTCTCTCTCTCTCCGATAAAATATGCCTTTTTTCTTAAAATTATTAAATAAATAATTTTTTTTTGAAATTTCATAATTTTGAAATTTATTTAATTTTTGAGATGTAATTTCGAATTAATTTTAGCATATTACTCTCAAATTTTTTGAATATTGAATTATTACTTACAATATGATTTTTCTGTTAATTTGCATTGTGATGACCTATCTATCGTGGGCATGATGATGTGAATTTTGTTTGTCATATTTTAAGATAATTAAAATCATATGAAATAAAGCATGATTTATGCTATTAATTTACATAATTGTAATTTCACCTATCGTGGATGCATTTGTGTAAATTTATGAATAAATATTAATTCATTATATTAGTGATAATTATACCCTATCGGTGTGTTGTTATTAGTATAATTTGTTGTTGTACAATACATTTCTCTTTACTTATGTTAATGTTTTTGGTACCCTATCGGTGCTAGAATTTATTAATTTAAGTTATAATGTATTGTAATTTGCTTAGGGATTTGTTTTAAGCTGAACTTTTAAATCATTTTTTTTTCTTATTGTGATGTTTAGTTTTCTTCCCTAATTCCGTCAAAACTCTAAACGGAACAAATTATGAGGACTGGAAAGAATCATTAGATCTCTACCTGACCATTGGCAATCTGGATTTAGCATTGAGGACGACGAGGCCTGCGCCTCTTACAGATGAGTCTTCTGAAGCTCGCCGAATTTCTCATGAGAAATGGGAACACTCTAACAGAGTGTGCCTGAAGGTGATTAAATTCACCATGGAGAAATCTATTAGACAGAGCATTCCAGATCTTGATGATGCCAGTGCTTTTCTGAAAGCAGTCGGTGAAAAATTCACAACTTTTGATAAGGCACAGAAAAGCCAATATCTTTCCTTATTTGAAAAGACCAAATATGATGGTGTCAGCGGTGTACGTGAACACATTATGAAGTTAGTACATTTCTATAATAAGCTGAAGTCTCTCAAGGTTGAGGTTGGTGAAGACACTTTAATCTATCGCATCTTGGAATCTCTGCCTTCTCAGTTTGACATCATGAAGACTTCATATAACATTCAAAAGCATGACTATGGAGTGGATGAATTGATTGCAATAATCACCCAAGAGGAGGAGTCAATGAAGAAAAATAAGCCTAATAGCATTCAGTTCGTTGCTTCTAGTTCAGGTGTTAAAGGTGCTAACAGGTATAAAGGAAAGAAGAAAAAGGGTACAGAGAAAGCAGAACGACATTTAGAACCCAAGAAGAAATTCTTTAAAGGTTCTTGCAAGTATTGTAAGAAACGTGGTCACAAGGTGGAAGATTGCTTTATCCTGAAAAAGAAAGAGGATAAGCGAGGTAATCTGCTAGCACTAACTTGCTTTGAATCTAATATGGTTGATGTTCCTCCAAATTCCTGGTGGTTAGACTCAGGGGCTACTATTCATGTTGTGAATTCTTTACAGGGGTTCACAAGCCTGAGAAAACCAAGTGATGTTGAGACGAAGATTGTTATGGGAGATAGAGCTGGAGTACCCGTTGCTGACATTGGAGTCGTCTCTTTATGTTTATCCTCTGGGCATACTTTATTATTACATGATGCTGTTTATGTCCCTTCCATGAGAAGGAATTTGATATCAATTTCTGTTTTAGACAAATGTGGATACAACTTTCATTTTGGTGATGGAAAATTGGTGATTTATTATAATTCAACTGTTGTTGGTTCAGGAGTTTTGCATGACAAACTTTACATGTTAAACGTAACTGATATGTCAGTTAACTCCATTAGTGGAAGTAAACGTAACAGGATTGATGAATCTTCTTCTATGCTATGGCATAGACGTTTGGGGCATAATTCTAGGCCTCGAATTGAAAGACTCATAAAAGAAGGTATTCTGCATGATCTTGACTTCTCAGATTATGACACTTGTGTCGATTGCATCAAGGGGAAGTTCACTGCCAAAACCAGGAATAAAAGTTCAAACAGATGTGACGATGTGCTACAATTAATTCACACTGACATATGTGGACCTATTACACCTACTGCTATGGGTGGATATAGGTATTTTATTACCTTCATAGATGACTTCTCCAGGCATGGATGGGTATATCTTCTTCAGGATAAAACAAGCTCTCTTGAAGCCTTCAAAACCTTTAAAGCCTTTGTTGAGCTGAAAACAGAGAAGAAAATTAAGTGTGTAAGGTCTGATAGAGGAGGAGAATATTATGGTCGTTATGACGAGACAGGAAGAAATCTAGGTCCATTTGCTCGATTCCTTGATGAATACGGAATTGAAGCTCAATACACCATGCCTGGAACTCCTGAACAAAATGGCATTGCTGAGAGATGAAATCGAACACTCATGGACATGGTGAGATGTATGTTATCACATTCATCTCTGCCAGAATTTCTTTGGAGAGATGCCTTGCGAACTGCTATGTACATTCTTAATCAGGTACCTAGCAAATCTGTGCCCAAAACTCCTTTTGAGCTAATGACTGGTAGAAAGCCGAGTTTGAGACATTTCCATGTATGGGGTTGTAAGGCAGAAGTAAGACCTTATAATCCTAAACAAAATAAACTTGATCTCAAAACTATTAGCGGTTATTTCATTGGCTACTGTATCGGTTCTAGAGGATGTAGATTTTATTGTCCTTCTCACTCTACACGAGTTATTGAATCTGACCGAGTAGTTTTCTTTGAGGATGATTTGGACAGTGGGAGTTACACACCTCAAATGATGACCTTCAGAGAAGATCGAACCATGCTTCCATTACCATCTTATTCTCTTCCTACAGATATCTCAATCCCAGTGGTTCACACAGATGAACAAATTGTTGAGAGGCAAGATGAACAAATGACAGAGCCACAAGTTGATGAACCACAACTCAATGATCAACAACTTGATGATGTTGATGTGGCTCCATTAAGACGATCTCAGAGAATACGCTGACCTTCTATACCAAATGACTATGTTGTATACCTTCAGGAGCATGAATATGATCCACATGATGATGACGATCCCATCACATATCAGGAAGCACTTTCTAGTTCTCATGCTTCTGACTGGCTAAAAGCTATGCATGATGAATTGTCTTCCATGTCTCATAATAATGTTTGGGATCTTGTGGACTTACCAGCAGGTTGTAAGCCTGTTGGATCTAAATGGGTCTTTAAGACAAAACGTACTCCAGATGGAAAGGTTGATAGGTATAAGGCTCGATTGGTGGCTAAAGGTTATAGTCAACGGGAAGGCGTTGACTACAAAGAAACCTTTTCACCAGTTTCAACGAAGGACGCACTCCGAGTTGTCATGGCTTTAGTTGCTCATTTTGACCTAGAGCTACACCAGATGGATGTAAAGACAGCTTTTCTGAATGGAGATCTTGCTGAAGATGTCTACATGGTTCAACCTGATGGTTTTGTTGAAGCAGGCAATGAGCATTTGGTGTGTAAACTTAAAAGGTCCATTTATGGACTGAAACAAGCATCTAGGCAATGGTATTTAAAATTCGACCAGGTTATCACTACTTACAATTTCAAGGAAAATGTTGCAGACCAGTGCATTTACTTGAAGACTAGTGGGAGTAATTTCATCATTCTCGTATTATATGTCGATGACATTCTCCTTGCTAGCAGTTGTATGAACCTATTGGTTGAGACAAAATCAATGTTGTGCAGACATTTTGATATGAAAGAACTTGGTGAAGCTTCTGTTGTTCTAGGCATCCAAATTCTTCGTGATAGGTCACGTGGCATAGTTGGATTGTCTCAAAAGGGATATATCGAGAAGATTCTCAAGAAGTTCAACATGAATGCTTGCTCCCCATGTGCTGCACCTGTGCAACGTGGTGACAAATTATCTAACAAACAATGTCCTCATAATGATGAAGAAGTGGATGCTATGAAGAAAATTCCATACGCTTCCGCTGTTGGCAGTTTGATGTATGCTCAAGTCTGTACTCGTCCTGACATTGCTTTCATCGTCAATGCCTTAGGCAGATACTTGAGCGACCCAGGTTTGGGTCATTGGAAAGCCGTTAAAAGGGTCATGCGATATTTACAGGGAACCAAGGATCATATGTTGACTTTTATGAAGTCTGATCAACTTCAAGTCACTGGCTATTCTGATTCTGATTTTGCAGGTTGCCCTGATGATCGTAGATCTACTTCTGGCTTTATTTTTATGATGGCAGGAGGAGCTATCTCTTGGAAGAGCGTTAAACAGTCTCTTACAGCTACCTCTACCATGGAAGCAGAGTATGTTGCTTGTTTTGAGGCCACTCGCCAGGCCATGTGGCTTAAGAAATTGATATCTGACTTTCACATAGTTGAAAGCATTTCCAGGCTACTTGTGATTTACTGTGACAATACTGCTGCTGTGAGTTTCTCTCGAAACAACAAAAGCTCTACTCGTTCAAAGCATTTTGATATCAAGTATCAATTTGTTAGAGAGCAAATTCAAAGTTTTTACACTCGGATTGAAAACATTGATTCTGAGGAGATGTTAGCAGATCCACTGACTAAGGCCTTAACTGTTGAAATTTTTCTTATTCATGTAACTCACATGGGTTTAGTCAAGGCTTTTTTATGTATTAAGTTAGTGGGAGTCTGATTCTCTATTTTCTTTAAGACACATGCTCTAGTTGACGTCATTTTGTTCATGTTTCTTATTAGCATTTTATTTATGCTTGGACCATTGTAGTGTCATTTATGGGACTGCATTATGCCATACATCTATGAAAAATATTAGTTACATGCAATTGATTAATATCCCTATCGGATATTTATTTTGTTGCTCATATTTTTCATATTGTTAATTAATATATGATATATCGGCAATTGTCGTTTTAGCTTAATGATTTGCATGTTGATTATTGATTGACACTATCCAAGTGGGAGAATGTTGAAATTAATTGTGGATTAGTATCACTCATATCTAATTATCATTAACCGACAATATTAGATATGATCATAATATCAATATGGTTATTTATCTTTAACCGACAATATCTTAAAATATCAATATGGTTATTTTAACTGGGATTACAGTGAGATTGACTCTGTGATGGGTTAGGTCAATCAGATAAAAAGCCCAATTAAGAGAGGTCCCTGACTACCCTGGGGGGTTATAAATTTGCCATCCCATTAAGCAAATTTACACATCAGAATTGTTCTCTACAATAACCCCTCAGAAGGTAGCCAGAAGAACCTCTAGAGTTCTGCTCAATAGTGCTCATGGATATGAATGTCAATTCAGGTACACATTCATTCTCATTCTATCAATTGAATAGCATGATTGACATACTATAATTTGTGTCTAGTACAGTATAATTCAAAAAACTACTTTATACTTTCATCAATTTATGTATATATTTTTCATAAAAAAATTAAAAATATGTGATTTATGACTGATCTCTAATAAACATCTCAGTAGAAGAACTCAAATGAAGTTCTAATCATCTTGTCAAAGAAAAAAAAATTTATATTAAAGAATCTCATTATCTATACATAATCTAGGATTTGACTCCTCTTTTTCTTTTTTACATTTGACTTTCCTTAAAGAATCACAACTAATTTATCTCTCTCTTTATCTGCAAGTTTTTCTTTTCTTTTTTATCTTTCCATTTAGGGTTTAGGGTTTTAGGGTTTAGGATTTAGTCTACTTTTATAATACAAATCTTATTATAAAAAAATATTTAACATAAATAAAATATTTATTTTATATTATTGGTACTTTTATAATAAATAATTTCATTAATTATGAAATTTCATAAAAAAATAAGATTTGTATCAATAAATTTTGATAACTAATATTTTAATTTAATTTATTTCACAAAAATATTATCTTTTCTAACTTTTATTTATTTATATATATATATATATATATATAAAATTATGTTAGTATCAATATTAGATAAAACAGAAGTACTTCATGCCTATCAAATATTTTTAAAATGAAAATAAAAAAAAAGTAGTTAAAAATTAGTAACAATTATATATTAAAAGAAGGTAATTTTAAAATAGAAAATGTAAACATAAAAAAGTATTTTATTAATATTTATAAATAAATAAAGTAGTTTGAATTTTTCTGCTTTATTATGTAAATATGCAATCATATTATAATATTTTAAAAAATATTTAAATTATATTTTTATTTTTTAAAATTAAGACAAACAGGTACAATTTTAATTTTCAAAAATTTTAAAATAATATTAAACTTTTTTATATGTCAAATATTATTATTATTATTAATATTAATTTTTATTAGCAATGGTTACCTAACTCAATAAGCGATCACCTTATATACCTCCAATAACCTTAACTCTATAATTCATTATAAAATCTATTTCCCTTCTCTACTCTTCATTGCTGGCTCTCATTTCCTCCAAACTTTGAACTTTTTTTTCTTTGCCTTCCTCCTACAATGTCAATCACAATATCTAGAGTAAGGTCACAGTCGAAAGTATTTCTCACTTTTTTGACTACTTTCTGTCATAGTCCAAATTCAAGGTCATGATTGATGCATAGATTAACATCCTTAACCTGACAAGTCTAACAGTAATAGAACAAAACATGACAATTAATTTTTCAAATTAAACACACTTTTCAAATTCTGCAAAAATTTTGATAGTCTTTGTATTTTAGACATCCCAAAATTTAGAAAGAAACTTGTTACCAATGATTCAGCTAGTAGAGTTTTCAACAACATTAATAATACATATTCAAACATGAATCCCATAATTAGACTTTTTATAGCTGCAAAATCTATAAATATCCCCATAATAACATCAATTGTTTGTCAATACAAAAGAGGCTTACAAAAAAGAAATAACAGAAGACTGGAAAATAAAAAAATGTTATATTTAGCATATCCAAAAAATAATAGATTTGTCATATCTATTAAATAAGTAAATTTGAAATGAAATACATTAATGTAAAACATAAATAAAATGAAATGTAAATATAACGGGATCACTCATGATAGCCCTCTCCTCCAAGAGTGACCTCTTTCTTGGGGCAGCTCTATCTAACAGATAACTCTCTCCTCACGGAATCATATCACGTCTCAAAATCATATCCTCAAGGGCAGCTCCATCTCGTTGATAGTCCTCTCCACAAAGTGGTAGCTCCATCTAACTAATAGCCCTCTCTGCTTGAAATTATAGAACTATGTGCACCTAAGTCGTTATTATCTGCTAACGATAGACGAGGTTCTAACATGGATCACCATAACGTAAATATCAAAATTATTCTACTTCAAAGCTCATTCCAAAATAAATCTCCAAATTCATCAAACATAATCAATTTAATTTATAAAACTCTCAATCTTTGAAATAAATTTCATAGCGAATAAAATCAAATAAAGAGTATCTTTCCCAAACCTATTAAGTAAACAACATGAAAATATAATAAAAATGAATTAAAATAGTAAATTATAAAATAGGGCACAATGATCGTACCACTCACAACTATGGAGAGTCAACCAAATTGTTTATTCTTTAGGTTACTAGTTATGAGTTTACCTTAGAAAACCAGAACAAGCAACCTTTACAGTGTGGATACTCCTCTTCTTTCTCAGAGCACTATCCCTAACAACAAAAGTTACCAAAACTTAGCTCTGGAAAAAGAAAAAAAAGAATGAGTACAAATTTTAGGTTTCATTACCTTTCACTAGATAAAGAATTTGAGAATAAATAAAACCCCAAAGAACAAGAAAAGATGAAAAGAAAAGAAAATGAGATAGAATATGGAGAGGAATGATCAACACAAAAATAAACAATGAAAGATGGGTCGTGAAAAAGAGAGAAAGAATCAGAGTTTTAATTTAATTTTTTTAAAAAATTGAACTAGAGCGTTTCACTTTTTCCTTAAAAAAATTCAACAAAACTACCATCTCAATCAAATCTTAACTAGCGGGTGGCATAAGAGAAGGTAAGTTTTCTTTTTTTTTTCTTTTCTTTTTTTTTATTATTCTTTCAGTATCTTTTTATTGAATCAAATTTGTTAATGCTTTGTTCCTTTTGACCACTACATTGATGTTGTCCCTGACCATCATTGTAAGATGAGTTAATTCTTTTTTCATTCGTCTTTTCTTTTCACTTTCCTTCATTTTGTTTCTCCAATTTCTCATTTGTTTTCCTTTGCAATTTCTAACAGGTCGAGTGCATGTGATATTGTTTCAATGTACCACATTGAAAGACAGAAACCGGGAGTGATGGAAACCAAAGATGGAAACCAATATCAATGGGAAATTGGATTCTATTGTTACGCGAAGTTTCTTTATATAGATTAAATTTCTATTTCATGATTTTTAACAATTAGGCCTATGACTGCTAGCAAGTGCTTTTATGTCCCAAGTGATACGGAGCGGCTGGAAAGAGGAATAAAGCAAACGCTTTGTTTTGTGACACTTGCAGTTTTTCAGGATGGTTTGAGAAATCTTTAAATGTCAAATAGTAATAATGATGCCATTTTATACCCTTTCGTTCTTTTCAGTTAAGATACATGCATGTACTTCATACTTTTTTCACTGTTACTATGTTTTTTAAGCTTGATGGAAATCAGAATGAATATAGAGGAATCAACATGAAAATATAAATTATGGAATATTTTAAGAAGTTATTTTTTAATACTTATTTATTATACAAACTCCACTAAAAGAAAATATTTCATATACCATACTTCATACAAGAAAAGGAATATTTTGTATCTATTTTATTTTTTTCGTAAATATTAAGTTGTTCTACATCCCATGATATGATATTGTCTCGATTTTATTCCATTAGATTATATATGATTTTATCTTTATCGCATCAATATTTAGGTCATTGATGATGTGAGGAGTTGACTCAAATGTATTTTGTCTGACATTCTAATAAGTTTCCTTACTTTTTCAGTATATTTTTGCGTGGAAACCTTTTAATTCTCAATTCTTGGCTATTGTAACTTTAATAATATGACCTTGCACTTGATGAGACAATATTTTCTATTAAGTTTTACTAATGATTGTGACAAATTGAAGTGTGTGACATTTTTCTCACAGTTCATATAAATTATAGAAGGATACTTAATTTTTGCTGTTATTATTTGCTATTGTTTGTTGTTTGTTATGCTTTCTGTTTTGACTTTTCCATTATTTTTCCCACCCTTCCTTCCATCAATGAGAATCAGAATGGAGTCTTACCATTTCTTCTTTGCTCTTACTCATATTATTCTATTTAGCTTTGTTATGGTATCATAGCTCTTCCATTGAAGAGCTCTGTTGTGCTGCTCCTGCTTCTTTTTCATTTCATGTCTTTCATCTCTTCAAATATGAGTGAAGGAATGGAATTCTCTAGTTAGCACTCATAGTTATCTCGACTTACACCCCAGTGAAAACCCTACTACACCTCTAGCATCCCCTGTTCTCGAGCTAAATAATTACCATACATGGAGTAAATCCATGGATATGGTTCTCAGTGCCAAAAACAAGTTGGAATTCATAGACGAAAACACCCTAGAACCACCTCTTCATGATAAGTTTTATGGCGTCTAGAAAAGATGCAACAACATGGTAGCTTCATGGATCGTAAATTCTCTCTTCCCAGTAGACAGAGCATTGTATGGATGAATAAACTGAAGATATTTGGCGCGACTTGAAATCCCGATATGTGCAAGGCGATTTGCTCTATGTTTTAGAATTACAACGTGAAGCATCATCCATCAAGCAAAGAGATCCCTTTGTAACTAAGTATTTCACTAAGTTACGTATTATTTGGGATGAGCTTGATAACTACAGACCTAATTTGATGTGCAAATGCTAGACGAAATGCTCCTGTGACATTCATCCCAGCATTACTCAACGAAGGACAGAGGATCAGGATGCAATTTCTTCATGGCCTAAATGATCAATACAGTAATGTTCAGTTGCACATCCTTCTCATGGAACCACTTCCACAAATCACTAAGATCTTCTCTTACGTGGTTCAGCAAGAACACCAATTGCAAGGAAAGGTTTTTATTGGAAATGTTGTTGTTGAAGGACGAACCTCGTGCACCTTTTGTGGGAAGGTCGGGCATGGTGAAAATTCATATTTTAGGAAACATGGGTTTCCTGATTCTAAAGGAAGTAAGTCTACCTATGGGAAAGGAAGCAAGTCCTGCTCTCACTATGGTTGGATTGGCTATACTATTGACTTATGCTATAAGAAGCATGGCTTCCCGCCTGGGTTCAAATCACAAGCCTAGAATGGAAGCTCCAATATCAATAACACAGTGACTGGTGGAGGGAGAAAGGTTACTAATCAAAATGAGCAAGTTCAAAAAGTTGAGGAACAGGAGTTTTGCCTACAACTCAGCAATATCATTCCCTGATAACCTTAATGCAGCAATCTCATTCTGGAACCTTGAGTTCACCACAAGTTAACCAAATAAGTTCCTCTATGTCTACTTTTATTTAGCCTTTCAATGGTAATTTCTTTCTTCTTAACACTAACATATATCACACAAAGGCATTTTGGGTATTAGACTTGGGTGCTACGGATCATATAACTTTCTCACTTTCATATTTCTTTACATATACTCCCATTAAACCCATTGTTGTTAAGCTTCCAAATGGTCAACACGTGCATGTCACTCATTCGGGTGTGATTAAATTTGGTGATCACTTTGTTCTCTCTAATCTTTTGTACATAGCACTACCTTCAACCTAGTTTCCATTTCCAAACTTGTTTCATCTCTTCACTGCAAATTGATTTTTCTTCCTGATTCTTTCATTATAGAGGACTTGAACACATTAACGAAGATTGATATAGTTGAAATGAGCAATGGATTATATACGTTGAATGCTAGACCTGTCACCAATCAACCTTCATGCTTTACTGTTATTCACCCCAATTTTAGTGTTATACCTATAGACTTATGACACTTTCATTTAGGACATCCTTCACACAAACGGCTTGAGTCCATAATGAACCAACATCCATTCATCACTGTAAATAAAGATTACACTTGTGGTACATGCCATTTTTCAAAATAGAAAAGAATTCTTTTTCCTTTGAGCATTTCTAAAACATCGAAGGCTTTTGAATTGATTCATATTTATATATGGGGACCCTGTTCTGTGACTTCTATGCACATGAATCGATTTTTCTTAACCATAGTAAATGGTTTTACACGATACACTTGGATTTATCTTATGACTAATAAGGCTGAAACAAGAAAAAATATGGTTAATTTTATTTCTCATGTTGAAGGCAGTTTGATACCAAACTTAAAATTGTAAGAACTGATAATGGGGTTGAATTTTTTATGAATAATTTCTTTCCAGATAAAGGAATTATTCACCAAACTAACTGTGTTGAAACTCCAGAGTAAAACGGGATAGTGGAAAGGAAACATCAACACGTTCTAAATGTGACCCTAGCTATGCTGTTTCACAGTGGTTTACCTCCTTCATTTTGGTGCTTTGCCATTCAACATGCCATCACACTAACAAATTGCATTGCTACTCCTATTCTGCAAGAAGTTTCACCTTACACTAAGCTACACAATAGAAATTATTTTCCCCACTCAAGGTCTTTGGTTGCTTGTCGTTTGAAAGAACTTTGTTTGCTAACCGTAAAAAGTTGGATGCCTGTGTTGACCCATGTGTATTTATTGGTTTCAAAAATCACACAAAAGGCTACTTATTATACAATCTGAAAAATAACTCTATTGATGTTAGTAGAAATGTAATATTTTATGAAAACCACTTTCCTTATATTCGAAAAACCAGAAATGAGGATAGAGACATCCCTTTGTCTGATAGTCACTGCTTTCGGACTATGACCAAGTCCACTTTTCACAATTAGCTTACAAACTTTACCCCTGCAATAGAACAAACAAATTTACACAACATGCCTATACCATTTAGCCCTGTCAACTCCCCTGACTTTTTTCCTGCACATGCATAACCTTGTCCCAGTAACACTCAACCTGTTATGCATCATCCTTTCTCACTTGAGAAACATGACAATCATTCTTGCTCTAGTTAGCTTCTAGTGTCCCTACATCATCTCCTGACCTATCACCTATAATTGATCCTCCTCAACCCACTTACATCAGGTGTTCATCTAAAACCTGATCACTACCAAGTTATTTAAGAGATTTCTATTGCAATAACACTACAACTATACTAGCTTCTTCAAATGTTAGGTATCCTATCCAATCTTTTCTCTCTTATAATCACCTTGCACATTCTTTTTGGCATTTCATTTGTTCAACAACTCTGGTCACTGAATGATCCTCCTATGCTGAGGCTTCAAAATCTGAATGTTGGGTTAAGGCTATGAGTGAAGAACTTGCTGCTCTTAAGATGAACCAGACCTGGACCTTAACCAAATTACCTTCCAACAAGGCTGCTATTGGATGTAGATGTGTTTACAAAATTAAGTATAATGCTAATGGGACCATTGAAAGGTATAAGGCGTGTTTGGTTGCAAAAGGATACAGTCAACTTGAAGGGCTGGATTTTCTGGATACTTTTTCTCCCATTGCTAAGATAACTACAGTCCGGATGTTGCTAGCTTTAGCATCTATTTTTAACTAGAATCTTAAACATCTTGATGTGAATAATGCCTTCTTGCATGCTAAACTCCATGATGAGGTTTACATGTAGATTCGTGAAGGTCTACTAACCCAATATGACCAAGTGTGCCTTCTAAGACATTTTCTATACGGGCTCAAGCAAGCCAGTCGCCAGTGGTATGCTAAGTTGTATAGTTTCCTCCTCCTTCATGGTTACCATCATTCTCAAGGTGATCATTCCTTATTTTGGAAGTTCACGGGTACCTCCATCACGACCCTTCTTATTTACATGGATGATATTGTGCTTTCTAGAAATGATTTCTCTGAGATATCCCATATCACTCTCCTTTTTTATCAAAATTTTAAAATAAAGAATCTTGGCAACCTAAAGTACTTTCTTGGCCTCGAAGTAGCTTGCTCATCCAAAGAAATTCATCTGTCTCAGCAAAAATATGTCCTTGATATATTAGCAGATGTTGGCATGTTAGCCTGTGCTCTTGTCTCAACTCCAACAGATTACACAACGAAGCTCACCTCAGATACAGGCACTGTAGTTCCAAATCCTTCTCCTTATAGGAGGATAATTGGCAAACTCATTTATTTAACTTCCACTCGACCCGACATTGCCTATACTGTTCAAAATTTAAGCCAATTTGTATTTTCTCCTACTGACCTTCATTACAGGGTTGCTTTCCGTGTTTTAAGATATTTAAAACAATCTCTTGGAGCTGGTATTTTTCTTCCTTCCTCCAACTCTTTGCAGTTAAAAGAATTTAGTAACTCAGATTGGGAAGGTTGCAGAGAAACAAGACGACCAGTCACTGGTTTTTCTATTTATTTGGGTGATTCTTTAGTTTCTTAAAGATCAAAGAAACAAGCAACTGTTTCAAGAAGTTCATCGGAGGCTGAGTACCGTGCTCTTACATCAACCACTTGCGAAATTCAGTGGCTTACTTATCTTCTAGATGACTTCCACATCTCTTATGAGAATCCAACTTTGTTATTTTGTGACAATGATTCCACTATTCAAATAGCTTGCAATCAAGTTTTTTACGAGAGAACTAAGCATATCAAGATTGATTGCCACGTTGTTCGAGAAAAAGTTAATCTTGGTGTTCTCAAACTTCTTCCTATTTTCTCTTCTATGCAACTTGCAGATATTCTCACAAAAGCTCTCCATCCTCATATCTTCAAGGCTTCTTATGGCAAAGTAGGAATATAGAATATTCATTCCCCGCAGAAGGGGGCCTCTCACAGTTCATATAAATCAAAGAAGGATACTTAATTTTTAGTGTTATTATTTGATATTGTTTATTGTTTGTTATGCTTTCTGATTTAGCTTTTCTATTATTTTTCCCTCTTGTAACGGCTTTTTCTCTCTGTAACCTCCTCCTTTTCTCTTTTTTTTCATTGTATATATTAGTCCTTTCTTTCATCAATGAGAATCAGAATGGAATCTTGACATTTTTTTTTTCTGCTCCTTCTCATATTATTCTGTTTAGCTTTGTTAATTTTCTTAATTTTCATGAGATGTGGTTGATTATTTCTAGATTATGAAAGTTTTACTGCATGAAGACTGTCTTATTTTCATGAGGAAAAACTTCTAGCCTTCAAAAATTGAGACTCTGAATAAGTTAAAGGTTCATATGACTCTCATATATATATATACAAAACCCGCTTACATTATATATATATACCATATATGTTGTCGTGCCAGGCCAGTAAGTAGAAAGCAAAAATTAGATAGAGATTTTTTATATTGATTGATTCTGATTCTAATAGTCATCTCAAATTTGTTATCAAATATAATACATTGAAAAAGGAAACCGTGGTTCCAATATGAGACGCAAATGGTGGACGAACTGACAAAGGTACCACTAGATATTAGACTAAAGAGGGAACGACAAGATACATGGCTATTAAAACTGGACAAAATCAATGGTTACTCTGTTAGTAATGTGTGTAGTTACAACAGGAATATACCAGTACATGCAGAAGAGGCTTCTAATTAATTTTTCTTATATTATAACGTTAGCTGTTAGGCACTGAATGCTATAAAACGGATAATAAAATGGAAAAGACAAAAAGGAAGAATTGGAGGTAATTAATTTCTCTGCTTCGATTCACTACATCATAGAGTTAAATACAAAAAAACAACCTACAAGTACAAGGCCCAATGCCAAGGCCTATAGAAGCTTCTAGATAAAACAAGGAAATGACAGACCAAACAACCGTCATTAAAAGAAAAACCCTAACTAAGGTCTATACATAGTCCTTATTCATAAGGGTATTTGGATATTACGTCTGGGTCTCATCCCATTAGTTGGGCCAGAATTACTAATATTAGCATATATAATTAGGAGTATAGTTACTATATTATCTTTGGTTTACTATCATGATAAAAAATAATTTGTCTTTATGTTAAAAAAGAAACAATATATGTATTATATCGATTATGTTATTTTTTATCAATGTTGGTGGAATTTATGTGATTACAAGAAAACTGTTAGTTTTTGGGATGATATGATCAAATAATTATAAAACAATAATATGAGTTATGAATATCTATCTGAATTAATATTCATGTTTATGATGAATCTCTACTAAATGTTTTGTATACCTTCTAAGGAATTATTACATCTCTGTAAATTTTCCTATATTCTGATAATAAATTTATAACTTTCGAAATAAATAGAGACCCCTAATTGAATTTTTTATTGATAATTAACTTTTATCCATTATATTCAAATAATAATACATATAAGATAAGATAATAATATATATATATATATATATATTAAATTTTTAGATAATTATAAAAGATAATGATTATATTAATCCATAATAATATTTAACACATGATGGTATTAACCAAGAGAGTATAAATAGTACACAAGTTTATGAATTCTCCCCATGTACAATAATTAGGTAAAGGAATGATTAAGGGATTGAAGATGACATTAGTTGAGGAAAAGTGGAACTCTTGGAGGAAGAAGGTTTGGAAGGCACATCACACATCTAATACCTTAGGATTGTAGGGGTATCTAAGTCTTTATTTAATTATTATTCAAGTACTGTATTAATCTGTGCAAGATAACAAAAGGCTTCATCTAACTAATATTAATTCAGTTTCATTCATTGGGTTTTTTGTGTGTTCAATTAAAGTCATTGAAATTATTTTATCCTTACTGAAAGACAACTTAGGATGATATAAATAACTAACTAGAAGTCTAATTAAAAGTAAAAATAAAATTCTATAATTTTTATTTTAACATGTTTTATAGTAGTGTGATCATTATTATAGAAATGTCTAACCACCATTTTTCTTTTAGCATATTCCTTACATCTCTAAGTAAAATTTTATAATTTTTTCTTTCAGCATGTCTCTTGCATTTCTATGAAAATAACCACGTCATTAGGGCATGAGATATGAGTAAAAATGCATACGTTAACTATTCTCTGATTAACATGCGCAAAGAAAACAATTAAAAAATACTAGTGGTGCAGAAAATTATTTTAAAAAATAAGTTAAACATATAAATTATTTGAGAGGGATGAAAAAAAAAAAGAGTAGTGGGGCCCATCTATACCTTTCCACCATAAAATATAAATTAGACATATCATAACCACTTTTTCATAAAATGATGCATAACAAATAATATCTCTCATAATTTTTCACCAAATGTTATCCTAAATTTTTCTTTATATGCTTATAAAGGACTTTTTTATTAGTTGATATTTAACAAACATTTTTATCGTGTTTAAATATTATTTTTTATGATAAATTAAAAATATTTTAATTCTGAAGTTTTTTATTTTATAAAAAATATTAATCAACGACTTCGTGCATAGCACATGTCGCAACACTGACAATGTCATAAATGTTTTTGTGTGAACTAGGTTCTTTACATGCATTCTACTCTCTCTGGTCTATGGTTAATTTGAAAAAATGTTAACTTTCTTTTCTTGAACACCTTCTTCAATTATTTTTTGAAAAATGACTTATATATTTTTGAAAAAAAGTTTTACACTAATCAATCACAACTTTTAATATATAATAAATTTATTAATTTTATTGATTAATAGTTTAAAAATAAAATAAATAAAAACTTGTAATTGAATATTTATATAAAACTAAAACTCTTTTACATTATTATATATCTTCTTCCAATTATGATAATAAAATAATTTTGTACTTTTATCAATAAACATTCAAAAAAAGTAAACGTCTTCTTAAATTATGGTAATAAAAATATTTTTTACTTTTATCAATAAACATTAAAAAAAAGTAAATGCCTTCTTAAAGAAATTTTTAAATCTATTATATGAAATTTTTTTAATTTTGGTTCCTCTATTTTTTTTTTAAAAAAAAATTATTGCTTCACATCCTTCTGATTTTATAAATTGTATTTACAGAAGATTGCAATTTTCAAAATAGAAAAACTTGAATGTTAAAAATAAATGAAAAAAATTAAAAATAAATAAATAAAAATCACAAATTTTAAAACTGGATGGATCAAAATTTCAATTTAACCTAAATTTTTTTAATTATTTAAATTATATTTGTATTTAATTATGACTTTAAATTAATATTAGTAGGGTTAAGTATATAATTAAAAATATTAGGCTTCTTATATTAAATAAAAAAGAGTTATGATTTCAATTAAATAAAAAATATTTTAGAACAACATTAAATAGAAATCATATTTTGATTGGTGTGAGGATTCCAACCTTAAACTAGAAGAGGTTCTGTTTACCTTGGACAGGCAACCCTAAAAAGAGAGACTGAGGTAATGGAGACTTGAAGAAGTAAAAATCAAATAAATAAGAATGGTCATTTGTAGATGTGTACAAAGCTATTGATCCAATCCATCCAAGATGAGTAACCTAAGTTCTTCTTACTATGGTTGACACAAGAATCCCTTTAAATAGTTATATTAATTTATATTTAACTTTATTACACAATATTTTTACTTTTATATATATATATATATATATATATATATATGAGTACACAAGAAATAATGTAATATTTTGGTCTCTGAAAATATCTATTTTTTTATTTTAGTCAGTTAAATTTTTTATTTTAGTCTCCAAAAAAGATATTTTTGTTTAAAAATAGTATCTATTATTAATTGCTTATTGTTAAGTTATGATGTAACTTTTTTTTATATCATGTGTTCCCATGTATCCAAAAATAATAATATAATATAACACATGATTTTTTAAAAAGTAAAAATATATTATTATTAATAGCTTTAATCCATTTTTGGTTCCAAAAATACCTATTTTTTATTTTAATTATTTTATTTTAGTCCCAAAATACATTTATATTTTAAAATAGTTTCTATCATTAGAACCACAATGTTCAGTGATGATATAACTAGCATTTATTATGTCAATCATTAAATCTTAATTGTGATAAAGAAAAAAGTTATAATACATTTTATTCAATTACTATTTCAAATAATGAAATAGTTAATTAATATGTTAAATGTTTTATCTTATAATATTAGGGGCATTAGAAGGAGGGAGAAATGAAGGTCTTTACGAAATTTAGTTTCAAAACCTAAATTGAATTTCATCTGCATTCAAGAAACAAAGGTCCAAAAGGTAGATAAAAATATATGTTGTGTTGTTTGGGGTGACTCCATTATAGAGTAGAGAAAAATGTCAGCAACCAAGCTAGCAAGAGGGTTAGTATGTATTTGGAATGCTGAAAATTTTATTGTTAGTGAAACTTTTCTAGGGGTGTGGTTTGTTGGAGTGAAAGGAAAGTACAATTCTGAGATTTGTGATAGGATAATTGTTAATGTGTATTCGTCATGCTCCATGCCGAGGAAAAGAGAAATGTGGAATGTTTTTCTAGAATTTAGATAATGATTTCATAATTGTAAATGGTGTGTTGTTGGAGATTTTAATGCAGTCAGATCTCTTGAAGAAAGAATTTGAGAAAATAGTGAGTTGAAACGTCTCAATTAGGAATAAAGGAATTCTCAAATTTTTATCCTTAATATGGAATTAGAGGGGTTCTCTTCGTGGGTCATCGGTATACTTGGTTCAACACTATAAGTGGTGGTTGTAATGTTTTAGACCAATTTTTAGTCTCCCAAGAGTAGTTGGACTCTACTCCTAATAGTTTCCAGTTGAATCTTGATAAAGATTATTCAGATCATTGTCTTATAATCCTGAAGTAGTCAAGTTCGAATTGGGGGGTGAAACCATTCAAGTTCATCAATGGCTAGATAGATTGTGTTTGTTTCACAAAATTTTTGAAACAAAGTTTCAGCAAAATAGAAGTGGAGGGATAAAGGGTCTGTGTGGTAAAAGAAAAATTGGAAGCTCTCAAACTTGATATAAAGAGATGGTGTAAAGAGAATGTTAGCAAGGTGGAAGACAAGATTCTAGAGTTAAAAAATGACATTTCTACTCTGGACAAAAAAAATAGAGAAAAGGGGTCTAGGGGAAGATGACTTAAGAAAAAGGATGGAGGTAATAGGTGACTTGAAAGAATGGAGTTCATATCAAGAATCACTATTGGCGCAAAGAGAAAAAGTTAAGTGGTTATAAGAGGGAGACTCGAATACCCGATTCTTCCATGCAGCAATTAATTGGGGGAAGAAGGCAAATGTATCAAGGGATTGGAAATTAACGGGAAGTGGAAGGAAAACCCTAATAACTGCCTAAATTACATAATTTTACACAAGTAAAATAGAGGATTTATCCTTATTCCAACTAATTTAAAACCTTGTTTTTCTCCCTTTTTATACAAACATTTAACATTTAGAAAAAATTATTACAGGTATACATTTTGGGAAAATTTTACTTCTATTATCTTGTTTTATATTATTTGAGTCAGGTTTTGGATGAATGGTAAAAGAAGAAGAAAAAAATATTGAGGTTTAGAGCCAACACCCAGTGGCCAAGGAGTGGCCACCCAGTGCTGGCCGACACTGAGCGATGAATATTTGAGAGCCCAATGCCCGACAACCCAAGAAGGGCTTTTTTCCCTGTTCGGCACCCAACGACCACAAAATGACTGTCCAACACCAGTGTGTTGACATGACAATATACATAGAAAATTTTATAACATGGATGAGTACGTAGAGGGAAATACGTTGTGGTAGAACCTAGTTCTTTGTCATTCACCATTTTCTACTCCATTTCTTCACCATTTCACTCCATTTTGTAGCCCGAATCCATTGATCATGTTCTCCACCTCCGTGGAAGGCTAGGTTCTTAGTTTGGGTTGCGTTTGTAACTATGCCTAAACTCTAATGTATATTTGATTTAATCAATATAATGTTTATGGCATATTGTTAGAGTTCTTCTTTACCTTATGCTTTGATTTCATATTTATTGTGAATTTTACTTGTTGAATGAGCTCGACAAAATTTTAACTTGTAAAGAAGAACTCTCAATGTGGTTTATTTCTCGAGAGAGAGTAAATACCATTGATCATCTTAAGTTCCTTTACTTAAAACGAGTTATTTGACTTTAGATTATGCATGAGAATGATAGTCTAATACTCAAATAGCTCAACTCCTTACTTGCAAGAGATCAAGGTTAAAGATATTTTTATGTGTGATACGAACGTGAGTAATGAACATTATTTTGTTAGTCATATGTATGCATTAAAGGGATGACATAGTGAGAATGGAACCCTACCAGTCTTCTCATCGTATTAATTTTAGTCTACTTTTATGCATTTATTTTTCGCAACATTAGAATGGTTTCAATTAATTTCCCTATTATTTGCAAGTAATTATTATTAGGATTCTGAGTATTAATCTTATCCTTGTGGGATCGACTCGATACATATCGGATACTACAATATGACCGATGCACTTGTCAGGAGTAGAGTAGAAAATTTGTGCTCTATCAGACCCAGAACAAGTTAAACAGGAAGTCAAAAAGTTCTTCCAAGAAAGATTTCAAGCTCAGGAAGATTCAGGTGTGCGATTAGATGGTGTGGAGTTTAAATGCCTATCTAATGACCAAAGAAGTTTTCTAGAGAAAGAGTTCTCTAAAGGGAAGATTAGATCTGCAATCTAGGAGTGTGACAACTCAAAAGCGCACGGACCATATGGGAACAACATGAAATTTGTTAACCATTTGTGGGACATATTAAAAGATGATATAAGGAAAGTCATGGTAGAGTTCCACCAGTATGGGAAATTGCCAAGGGGTTCAAATGCTTCCTTTCTCACCTTGATTCCAAAAAAGGATGTCCCAGGGAGTCTTGGAGATTATAGACCAATCTCTTTGATTGGTGTTATTTATAAAGTTATTGCAAAGGTGCTACCCCATAGGATTCAACTCGTAATGCCCAGTATTATTGAAGCGACACAAACCGCATTCATTAAAGATGGGCAGTTACTAGATAATGTTGTAATTATGAATGAGTATCCATGAAGCTAAGAAATTTAAAAAACCATTATCGGTTTTTAAAATTAATTTTGAAAGGCTTGTGATGTAGTTAGTTGGTCTTTTTTGTTTTATATGCTTAACCAATTTGGGTTTGGTGATAAATAGATTCAAGTCGCTTACAATCATCGTTTGTCTTAGTGCTAGTATATGGGAGTGCAACACAAAAGTTCTTTATGCAAAGGGGTTTACGGCAAAGGGACCCGCTAGCCCCATTTCCATTCTTAATTTTTGCTGAAGGTCTTGGAGGCCTTGTCAAGAAGGTCATGGCTTCAAATATGCTATCTAGAGGTAAAATAGGGAGATAGAAATTGCAGGTTATGTTTCAATAGTACGCTGATGACACTATAATAATGGTGACTCCAAAAGTTTAGAATTTTTATACTCTGAAAAGTGCTCTAAGGTGTTATGAGTTGGTTCTAGGCCTGAAGATTAATTTTCACAAAAGCAATATAGGAGTGTAGGATGAATGATGAGGTGTTGCAGTCCTTTGCTAGGATCCTTAACTGTGGGATAATGCAATTGCCAATTTCATACCTGCGGTTACCAATAAGGGGTAATATGAGATATGTGAAAATGTGGAGTCTTTTAATTCAAAAAATGAGGTAAAATTGTCGAACTAGACGCATAAAAATTTATCATTGGGAGGGCAGATTTGCTTGATCAAATCTACCCTTTCATCCATTCCTCTTTTTTTCTATCTCTCTACAAGGTTCTGAAAAAGGTAGCTCAAACCATTCAACATTTACAAATGCATTTTCTGTAGGGTGGATCAGAGGATTTCAAGAAGTTGGCATAGATTAAATGGGAGACAATTTGTGAAAAGAAAAACCATGGTTGCTTGAGAGTCAAGGATGTGGAGGCTTTTAATACAGCCTTTCTCAACAAATGGTGATGAAGGATACTTTAAGGGGGAGATGCCATGTGGATAAAAAATCTGAAGGCAAGGTATGAGAGAATATTAGATGCAGCTTGGTCTTACGACAGGAGAAGGGGACTCTTAGTCGTGGAAGGACATCTTAAAAGTGACATCAGCAAAGGGAGAGGGAAGTTGGTTTGTTCAAAATATTAAACCTGTGGTAGGTAATTGTTGTCTATTCAAATTTTGGGAAGGAGAATGAGGGGAGTTTGGAAGGTTGAAATCAGTATTTCCTAGACTTTACGTGTTTTCTACTCAGAAAGATGCTTTAATCTATTAGGTTAGGGAGTGGTGTGACTGTAAATGGAAATGGCGGTTTTAGTGGAGAAAAGACTTATTTAGCTGGGAAGAAGGGTGGGTGAGGAAGTTGGCAAAGGTGCAACTATAGCAAGAAGATTCACGTGTGCGATTAGATGGTGTGGAGTTTAAATTCCTATCTGATGACCAAAGAAGTTTTCTACAGAAGGAGTTCTTTGAAGGGGAGATCAAATCGACAGTCTAGGATTATGACACCTCAAGAGCGCATGGACCAAATGGGTACAACATGAAATTTGTTAAACATTTATGGGACATATTAAAAGATGATATAAGAAAAGTCATGGTAGAGTTCCATCAGCATGGGAAACTACCAAGGGGTTCGAATGCTTCCTTTCTTTACCTTGATTCCAGAAAAGGATGTCTCAGGGAGTCTTGGAGATTACAGACCAATCTTTCTTATTGGTGTTATCTATAAAGTTATTGCAAAGGTGTTAGCCCATAGGATTTAGCTCATAATGTCCAATATTATTAAAGAGGCACAAACTGCATTTATTAAAGATAGTCAGTTACTAGATAATGTTGTAATTGTGAATGAGTCTATCTATGAGGCAAAACAATTTAAAAAACCATTATTGGTGTTTAAAATAAATTTTGAAAGGCTTATGATGTAGTTGTTGGTCTTTTTGTTTTATATGCTTAACCAATTTGGGTTTGGTGATAAATGGATTCAAGTTGCTTATAATCCTAGTCTGTCTTAGTACTAGTAAATAGGAGTGCAACACAGGAATTCTTTATGCAAAGGGGTATAAGGCAGGGGGACCCCCCAGCCCTATTTCTATTCTTAATTGTTGCTAAAGGTCTTGGAGGTCTTGTCAACAAGGTCATGGCTTCAAATATGCTATCTGGAGTTAAAATAGGTAGATAGAAATTGTAGGTTATGTTACAGTAGTATGTCGATGACACTATAATAATGGTGACTCGAGAAGTTCAGAATTTTTATACTCTGAAAAGTGCTCTAAGACGTTATGAGTTGGTTCTAGGCTTGAAGATTAATTTTCACAAAAGCAGTTTAGGAGGTGTAGGGATGAATGATGAGGTGTTGTGGTCCTTTACTAGGATCCTTAATTGCGGGATAATGCGATTACCATTTTCATACCTGGGGTTACTAATAAGGGGTAATATGAGAGATGTGAAAATGTGGAGTCCTTTAATTTAAAAAAAAAATGAAGGTAAAATTGTCGAACTAGAAGCATAAAAATTTATCATTGGGATGACGGATTTGCTTGATCAAATCGACCTTTTCACCCATTCCTCTTTTTTTCCTTTATTTCTACAAGGTTCCAAAAAAGGTAGCTCAAACCATTCGACATTTGCAGAGACATTTTCTGTGGGGTGGATCAGAGGATTGCAAGAAGTTGGCATGGATTAAATGGGAGACAAATTGTAAAAAGAAAAACCATGGTGGCTTGAGAGTCAAGGATGTGAAGGCTTTTAATAAAGCCTTTCTCAACAAATGGTGATGAAGGATACTTCAAGGGGAGATGCTCTGTGGATAAAAAATCTGAAGGCAAGGTATGGGGAAAATATTAGATGCAACTTGGTCTTGCGACAGGAGAGAGGGGCTCTAAGTGGTGGAAGGACATGTCAAAAGGTGACATCAGCAGAAAGAGAGGGAGGTTGGTTTGTTCAAAATATCAAACCTATGGTAGGTAATTGTTGTCTATTCAAAGTTTGGGAAATCGGAGGAGTTTGGATGGTTGAAATCAGTATTTTTTAGACTTTACGTGCTTTCTACTTAGAAAAATTTCCTTAATCTATTAGGTTAGGGTAGTGGTGTGACTATAAATGGAAATGGCAGTTTTAGTGGAGAAGAGAGTTATTTAATTGGGAAGAAGGGTGAGTGAGAGAGTTGGTAAGGGTTCTAGAGAGTGAGCAACTATAGCAAATAGTTTATTAACAACGAAAAAACTTCCAAAATTGAAGAAACCAAATAGTTTTTTTAAAATATAGAAAGTTATAAATTAAACATAAAAAACTATAATTGTACTTTAATTTTTTTTAAAAGGAGATGAAAAAAGAAAAAAATAGAAAAATAAATTTAAATTTTGTTTTGGGTTATCAAATTATTTTGGCATAGATTAATTATTTGTTTTAGTTTCTAATAAATTTCCATTTGCTTTTTATCAGTAATAAAAATTTTTAGAAGAATTTTGTTGAAAACTAAATACAAAAAATAATTACTAAGAACCAAAAAAAAAATTCAATAATACATTGATTCACTTCCTCTTTCATACCATCTTTCATATCTTTATAGTCATAACATGTGACACGTGTCATATTATTTTTATTTAAAAAATTCACTAATTTTCAAAATTGAATAAACTAATTAGTTTTTATTTTAAAATATAAAAATTATAAATAAAACATAAAAACTATAATTGTATTTTAAAATTTTGTAAAAGGAGATAAAAAAAGAAAAAATAGAGAAAATAAAATATAAATTTTATTTTTTGTTATAAATAATTTTGGTATAGATTTGTGAATTTCACTTTTAGTTGCTAATAAATTCTTTTTTTTCGATTTTTAGAGGAATTTTGTTAGCAACTAAATACAAAAAAAAGTTAAGAACTAAAAACAAAATTCAATAATTCCCTGACTTACTTTTTCTTTCAAATCATCTTTCACATATTTGTAGTAATAGTTACACGGCTGTGACACCCATAAAATTATTTCTATTTAAAAAACTCATTGATTTTTAAAATTGAAGAAACTAAATAGTTTTTTATTTTAAATATAAAAAATTATAAATAAAACATAAAAAACTATAATTGTATTTTAAGACTTTTTAAAAGGACATAAAAAAATAGAGAAAATAAAACATGAATTTTATTTTGGTTATAGATTATTTAGGTATAAATTAATGAAATTTGTTTTTAGTTTCTAATAAATTTTTCTTTACTTTTGATCATTGATAAAGCTTTTAAAGAATTTTGTTAGAAACTAAATATAGAGGAAAAATATTTTTAAGAACCAAAAGCAAAATTCAATAATTTATTAGAGAACAAAAATATATTTAAGTCTTTTATTTTTTATATTAAAATGACATAACAAATGTTACATTTTAAATTATTAAAAAAATTCCGATAAAAAATTATAAATTATAATATTATAAATAATCAAATTTTATTTTTATTTCATATTTTATATACAAGTATTTAATAAATATATCTTTTTAAAAAAATCTAATAAACAAAAATCTATTTTGGGGTTTATTTCATCTATTCCATGACTCGAACCGGGGAGGAATACACGTTATACCACAAACACGAATCAGAAGAGATATTTCAAGAAATGATAGATGTATTCACTCTATCAATGAATAAGTCAGATCTGGTATATCATGAAGGGTTTGCTTTTTTCTATTGATTCCTCCAAATTGGATGAAAATATTTTAGAATGAGTTATTCAACTTAAGGGATGATATTATAATTGTAAAATAATTTTTAAAAACTCAGAAAATTTATATTAGTTTAAAGGTTTATGCAATGTTACTAGATTAATTGTTACAAGACTAGCAGATCGTGGTCTATAATAATGTCTTCAAACAAAAATGGAAATTTCACTATACGTTCCAAGAATATTAATGTCTCCCTCACAATTTCCATGACATTTCAAACTTAATAGAAGATCATTTATAATTATTATCTCATATGTCATGACAACTAACAAGTCACAGGATCAATCATTATCCAGTGTTGAATTGTTTTGCCTAAATCAGTCTTTAGCCACAGTAAGTTATATATAGCAATTTCAAAATTACAAAGCCAACATGGTTTAAAGATTTTAATTCATGATAAGGACAAAAAAAACTCAAAACAACTACAAATGTAACTTTCCAAAAAGTATTCTAAAATCTACTGTATAAAATAAAACTAATTTCTTTAATATATTATAAATTTTTATATTTATTAGACTTAAATAATCTAATGTTACAAATTTTCAAATTTAAACTTTAACTTCAAATAGTCTTTAAAATCTGTTAAATATGATATTATTATTTTTTCTTATTTATACTTATAAATTTTGTTTCAAATATTTTGTTATTAACTTTTATTCATTTGACTTTGTTAATATGTGAATAAATTGAAAGGAATCGTTTTTCATATTTTAAAGTATCAAATTTTACTATTTATTTTGGATCTTATTCATTTTATATTTTGTTTTTTTAGATTATCTAATAATTATTTTATTTTATAGTTTTATGTAATATTTTATTCATATATTCTATAAATTATTAAAATATTATATTATATTATAATATTAAATATATGTGATCGACCGTGCGTATACTTGTACTAAACTAGTTTGCTTAAAAGGTCAATACTATGTGTATAGAAGTTAAAATTTTTATAGCCTTCCCAAATTGCAAAATCTATGATATTTTTTCCTCCGCGGTAAACTTTAAAAAGCAAGAGTAATTCTGTACATAAATTTTTATTTTTAATGAGGAAAACAGGTCTCTGATCTTTGCTTTTACGTTGGTATATATATCAAAACAAAATAACGTTTACTCTGAATAGCCAATTCTTGAATGATTCAACCCTTGCGACAACATGGTCATATTTGGAGGGTTAAAAACGAATTGTAAACTGCACAACTCATCGGTGGCTACCAATTGGATGTTAGTTGAGATAGGCATTTAATTTTTGCTTTTTATATCTATAAATGTCTATAGGAAGAAAAAGACATCTATACTTAGGCGGATGTTCACACAAGCGTTGGAGAGTACAAAAATAATATATATATATATTTTGTGAAAATTATAATTTTTTTAAAAATATTGTATTTATTAAAAAAAGTTTGGGAGAAAAAAAATAATAAAATAAGTATATTATAATAATTTTAAAAAACGATCCTCCCTGTGTACTACGTACTGAGGAATTGATGGATCCATAGGATCAACGAAATTTCTGTCCGAACTTCCGATAGTATATGGTAAAGTTTTCATATGGTTTGAAGATTATTATATGTATACTCCAAAGAACGTTAAGGGATGATGCACAAAAATATTGAAGCATACTTTGTCAGATTCTGCTTTATAAAATATCTAAACTTTGCACATGTTAGTGTCAGAATAATAATTAATGTTAGGTTAATTAAATATAGAACATTCAAAGATGTGTTCAACAGTTTTTTTTTTTTTTTACCTATAACTATCCAACTCAAATATAAAAAATAATTAAAATAATTTCAGAAAATGATGACAATCTACTCTAATTCTTGTTTTGGATTAATTTTTTCGATTACTTAAACTCATTTTTCTATTTTCGTTTTTAGATAAAATATATATTTGGTTATAATTTATAAAACATTTCCTTAAAATGTACATTTTTAAAAAACAACTAAAACAAAAACTAAAAAAAAATATTTTCAGTGTTGTAAAAATTAAAACTATGTAAAATTATAATAATAATATTTTGATTTTATAAAAAATTATATATGAATGTATTTTAAATTATATATAAATATTTTATAACATTTTACTAAAATTGATTAAATTTAACAATATTGTTTTTTAAAAATAGAAAATATGAAGTGAAAATAAACCTATTTTATATTAAAATTTTAAAAATAATTTTTCTTGAAAAATAAAAAACAAAAAAACATTTTTTAACACCAAACATTATTATTTTTCACTCTTCTGAATAAAAACAATCGTGGATGTTGCTATATGTTTTGTCATTGAATAGGTCATTAGGGAAAATAATTAATTTTTCACATACGAGACAACATATCTAATGTTTACTTCTAACTAGGATCAACTCCATATAGAGGATTGTTTAACCATGTATATTTAGAAACCGTTAATATAAGTACCTAAACATGAATAATAAACATTTCAACAATTATTCCCCAAAAAATTCAACAAATTGAAGCTCGGATTAATTATTTTAATATTTGAAATCAAGTCATTAGAGAAAACACTTTTGCTAGATAAAATTAATTCCCCAGTTATAATCCAATGGAATCTGGACAATTCAACTACTTTAGACAGGATTAAATAAGGGATGAGTATATATATGGACGTTAGTTTGGTGCATATATACAAATCTCCGTTGTATAACAATTAACAATAATATGGCTCTATCACTATCAGATCAATCCAAGTGTAGAAATGAAATGATATAAAGGGAGAAAGAAGCATTAAAATACATATGAATGTCCTTGTATATTAATATGGTGAACATGATAAGGCTGGGCAAATTTGTCCAGGAATAATTATAATGAAGTAAAACAAATAAAAATGAAGTAATAGTAATGTGGATGCCAGCCAGGAGAACAAAACAAAATTGCTCCGCCGGACAATAAATTTTTCATCTGCCAAGCACATGCAATGGTTCACCAATGCACAATTCATGAATCCTTCTAATACTTAATTTTTTAGTGTGACTTGTGTACCCTTGAAATTGAAATTAATCTTGTCGATCTGACATATTTTTCAATTGTCAAAACCAGAATTGCACGTATTGCTCACTGCCACAGATGACACATGCATTCACACGAAAAATAATAAGATCCAACTAACCAGCTAATTTATAATGCTCATCCTCAAACCTATATTAATTGTTGGAACACTCCTTTCAAAAGTTAATATTTGACACATGGTATCACAGATTATTTGAGTGATGACAAGATTAATATTATGCAGTATGTTTTCAAAAATCTAATCTAAAAGTTGTAGATCGAGATTGGAGACACAACCCTGCAGCGCCTTTTGGTTTACAGTTGGATATAACAATTAAGGCACGCATGGTGAGTGGGAAAAGAAATTGCAGAGATTGAAGTTGCCGAGTTCAACAGACAGCAGTTGTGGAATGCAAGCTTGTCCAATGAGAGAAGGAGTATGGTATTGATGATAATTAAGTAGTAGGAATTGAGCTATGGGCATGTGTGAATTGCAAATTGGCGGTAGTTTCATTGTGTCAGTCAAGTAGTACAAATTTGTTCAGGTTAAACTTTACTTGTTTGGTGCGAAAGGCAGGTGCACCGAATGCGCGATGAATAATTGTGTGAAACGAGTGTACATTAAATGCCGTGAACAGGTAGTGGTTGAAGCCAATTAAAGTGATAGAGAGGGGCCCGTTCCTGATTGTGATTTGCGATGTCGATCCTCTGCGTTATAAAAACTTCGTTGAGCTTTAGCAAAGCAAATTACACCAACGAGTGTGAGTGAGTTATATAGCAATTAAAAATGTTGCTGAGGGAGAAAAGAGTAGCTTTGTTATTGTTATTGGTGTGTGTTCATGTCTTTGTGGGCGATGTGGTTGCAAGGAATGTGGCAACTGTGAAAAATGATGAAGAAAAGAATGTAGGGTTTGGGAAGGGAGGTGGGTTCGGAGGAGGAATAGGTGGGGGGGGAGGAAGCGGTGGTGGGTTCGGAGGTGGATTTGGTGGAGGAGGAGGAGCCGGTGGTGGGTTTGGAGGAGGATTTGGAGGTGGTGGTGGCGGAGGGCACGGAGTTGGAGGAGGGTTTGGAGGTGGAGCTGGTGGTGGGCATGGAGTTGGTGCTGGTGGAGGGTTTGGGGGAGGACATGGGATTGGTGGTGGGATAGGTAAAGGAGGGGGAATTGGTGGTGGTGCTGGTGGAGGGTTTGGAAAGGGTGGTGGGATTGGTAAAGGAGGAGGGCTAGGAGGTGGTGCAGGTGGAGGGTTTGGAAAGGGTGGTGGAGTTGGAGGTGGAATTGGCAAAGGTGGAGGGCTAGGAGGTGGTGCTGGTGGTGGTGTTGGAGGAGGTGCAGGTGGAGGATTTGGAAAGGGTGGTGGAGTTGGAGGTGGAATTGGCAAAGGTGGAGGCTTAGGAGGTGGTGCTGGTGGTGGTGTTGGAGGAGGTGCAGGTGGAGGATTTGGAAAGGGTGGTGGAGTTGGAGGTGGAATTGGCAAAGGTGGAGGCTTAGGAGGTGGTGCTGGTGGTGGTGTTGGAGGAGGTGCAGGTGGAGGGTTTGGAAAGGGTGGTGGAGTTGGAGGTGGAATTGGCAAAGGTGGAGGCTTAGGAGGTGGTGCTGGTGGTGGTGTTGGAGGAGGGTTTGGAAAGGGTGGTGGAGTTGGCAAAGGTGGAGGCTTAGGTGCTGGTGGCGGCTTCGGAAAGGGTGGTGGCGTTGGAGGAGGAATAGGCAAAGGTGGAGGTTTCGGCGGGGGAATAGGCAAAGGTGGAGGTTTTGGTGGGGGAATAGGTAAAGGTGGAGGTTTTGGCGGTGGTGCTGGTGGTGGATTTGGTGGTGGTGCAGGTGGAGGTGGTGGTGGCGGTGGAGGAGGAGGAGGTGCCGGTGGAGGATTTGGTGCAGGAGCAGGAGGTGGATTTGGGGCAGGTGGTGGCTTTGGTGGCGGAGGAGGAGGTGGGGGTGGTGGTGGAATTGGACACCACTGAGTTGCCCACGTTGCATGCATGACAACTTTATACTTTAGAGGCCTTGCATTAGCCATGATAATTGGTTTATTTAAAATATTGTCCCAGTAAGAAGGAATTAATTGCTCCTCTTATTAATTATATTAATGTTGGTTTCATAATACTATTATAATTATAATTATATAATGTACTCGTTCCCAGTAATAATTAGCGTTGAATGAAAGCATCAGAGAGATATCTATACTCTTTTTTATTCAATAAAGACGAAATGACAGAAAAATCTTTCCAGCTTTGCAACTGACACTAATTAATCTTCTGGATTTTTATGTTAGCATAACAAAGCTTGATAACTACTGATTTGAATGCTTAAGGTCAACATGGATAATTACTACATCCAAATTGCTCATTTGATGAATTAAGGTCAACATGGATAATTACTCAATAAGATGCAACATTTTCAATAATTTTTTAACTCTATTTTTTACGGTATCGTAATTATTTATTTTACCTAACAAACTTTGTTTAGTTTTTTTAATTTAATAAATGAGTTTAATTGGTATATACAATTAGTGTAAATAATTTTTACACTAACTTTCAATCATGACTTTTCATCCATGTGACTTTTAAAGTAATAATAAGTAAAGTTAATAAAAATGAAAGGTTATGATTAAATGTCAGTGTAAAAATCTTTACCATAACAATTTTTACACTGACTTTTAAAGTAATAATAAGTAAAGTCAACAAAGATGAAAGATTATTTTACACTAATATAAAAAAATGAGTTAATTTATATTAATTGGTAAATTCTTAATAAATACACATCGATTATATACAAAAGTTGAATAATAATTTAATCATAATTCTTAATTTATATTAATTTAAAATGTGAATTTAATAAGTTAATTTTTTGAATAATAATTTAATCATAATTCTTAATTTATATTAATTTAAAATGTGAATTTAATAAGTTAATTTTTTAAAACAGTGTATGATGCAGTTTTCTTTGTTTTTTTATTCGAATTTAAAAACAGTTTCACACGCCATCCAATTATAATCAATCTTTTGACTTTTAGAATAACATTTAAAGTAATATTAATTTCTTTTATAAATACATTATTATATATCACTAACAATATATGATCTTTTTTACTGACAAATTTTTTAATGCAGATTTTACTATGAAATTTATTTAAAATAAAAAAATTAATAATATCCTTAGTTATTGTAATTTGACCTAACACAGTAATACTTGACTAGAAACATGACGCTTAACTAGAAAAACAATGAGTACATTATATTTTCAATTATTAAATATATTTACCTTTTATGTATATTTGTAAAAATATTCATATGATTATTAATCAGTAAAAATATTTATATCATTACCTCGTTAGGGCTTCACATTATGGTAAGAAATTCCATATGAATTGTGGAGAAAAAGTGACGGAGTAAATTTTTATTTTGGTCATGATAAATATAGAAATTAATTTATCTAAAACTGGCAATTTAGTCCTAATAATATATATTTTAAATCATTTGAGTGAGATAATATGACACAAAATTAAGATAAAAAAAATACAGTTTATATTTTTCATATTTTTAATTTATAATAAATTTTCTCTTATATTTTTTAATTTAGTTCGCGTGACAGGCCATTCTATAATGAATTATTCAAGATAGATGCATATAAAAAAAAAAATTGTTCCAACTTCCAACACCTTCAAAGGCTTTTAATCTATAAAAAATAATTAAATATTTATACGTTAAAATAATATTATAGCTTACTTAATTTTAATTTTTACAAAGTTTCCAATTTTATAATTGGAAAAACTTTCATCAACATTTAGTTCAGATTTTTAAAATATTGGAATATAAAAATTTTAAATTATAAGTGAAATGAACAATAAAAAATAGTTCTAAAAAGGATTTAACAATTGAAAATAATAAAATATTATCAATAAAAACTGATATTATATATTTTATATTACTTTTAAATAAAATTTACAAATTCATATTGTTGAGTTCGATCAAATTGATGAATAAGAAAAGAACAAACAAGAAACAAGCACAGAACAAATTAATTAAGATATCCACAAAGAACAAACTAAATTAGAAGAATCGAAACACACAAGAAAGATAAAAGAGATGTGAAAGAAAAAGAACAATATACCTAGTTTACACAGTGTAGCTTACATCCACAAGAAATAGCAACTTCTACTATGAAGAACAAGATGAAAGCTAAGCATTATGAACACTTCCCTTGATATCTTACTCTCATATTTTCTTGATTTTTTTTTATGCAGGAAAACTACAAGTATAAGGAGTCGTCATTAAGTAACTATAAAATCATTCTTCCACATCTTGTGTTTGGCAAAAGGACAACTACTTGTTCATTATAATTAAAATATGTCCATAAAAAAATTATAATTAAAATAAGAAATACTAAATTTAAAAAGAAATAGATCAAAATAGGATTTAAGTTAAAGAGTTAAATATTAGAACCTAAATAAAAAAACAAATTTAAAAAATAAAAATAAAAATAAAATCTTTATTAAACTAAAATATTCTAAAACAAAGATAAAATATTTGCTAAGATAAAATATTGCTTTTTTATTTTTTTAATTTAAAATAAAGGAAATATCAGGTAAATAAAGAAAAGATATTTCAAGATATTTAAATTTAAAAAACTTTTAAAATTGAAAATTTTACACATATTCAATTTTATTACCTTTATGTTCTTTCTAGGTGGATTGAATTTCAATATTTCTTAAATACCACGTGTTGATGATCAAAAGTTTTACACCATAACTACCTTTTATTTATTACTAATTATTCAATAAAAAATATATTAATTATTTAATAAAAAATATATCTTGTCATTAAAATATGCAAACACCATATATAGAGAGTTTGTCAAAAATAAAACTAATATTTTGAGAAGTATTTCAGCCTAGCCCTAACCAGTTACGGGTCAAAATTTCTAAGTGAGAATTGAAAGTGTAAAAAGTAGATCTATGTCTATCATATGCAATTAGACTCCTCTAAAGTGCAGAGTACGTATACATAACTTTTCTTTCTTTTTTGATGTCGCAATGTAAGAAGGATCTTAAAAAAAGTATTTATTAAGAATCATATTGGCGCAATTCAAAATTAAATTCAATTTAATAAAATATTTTATTCTTATATCTTGTTAGAAGACAACATTTATTATTGGGCTTTATACAGCAGCTAAATAATTTGAAAAGTCATATTCACATTCTAATTTTATATCTATCTATATATAAAGGAGATAAGCAAGTGTACCCGTTATAACTAGAACAGCTGTAAATAAGGAGGACCCGTTTACGGATCCATCATTTCAAGTATGTCAATTTCATGACATCTAAGATAATAGATATGAATAAGGAAAGCCCCGTGAGACAACCATATATATAGGTTTGGCAGTTCCCACTTCGCTAATCAATGAAATTTATTTTACCTGAGAAGAGCACACACACAAACAGGTAGACAAAAACATTTTCAAAAAACAAAGTCAAGAGTCCTAATTAATACAGCACCCTGAGTAACTTGAGTTCGGGTTCATTCCCATTACAACCCTATTGACATATTAAAGCCTTAATCAGCTTACTCTAACAGAACTGAATATACACTTGATCATTTAATTCATCAACCTGTCCAATCATCTGAACTCATCCACACTACTGCAATAATATATTATTCTTATCCCAGCAAAGCTTCTGTCCTCCCATTTCATGAGATGCAAAGCCTCCAACAAATTAAAAAATCGGGAAAAAAAAAACAAACTCAATAGCCGCTAATCATCCTATATGCACCATTCCTTTTGGTATCACGAATCAAAGCATAATTTACAATTGTCTTTCTATAAAAAAAACCATCACTTTAAAATTATTATTATTATTATTATTTTTTATTTTTTTTTGTACTAGACTCATGTTATCTAGGAATCGAGATTAACGTGAAGGATTAACATAACTCAATAATCAACCAACTTAAATATCATTAACACATCATTGAACTTTGATAATCAGGTCCATCGATCCTCAGTCCATGCCCATGCCTATAGATATCATGGTAGGTCCACAAGTAAAGGTTGTTGATGTTGCATTTATTACATCTATATTTGCTCCAACTTAACCTCTTTCTAATACTGACTTGAACGTTAGAATGACTTTTATAGATCCTCCTCCCGACGTACCTTTGCTTAAGGAGTAACAAATACACCTCGAATACACATATTTCGTATCGAACCTCAAACTTATATTGTTCTTAGAGAAGGAATATTGGTGCTCACTGTACAACCCAGTAGAACTTTTTCCTAGACCACATGTTAACCACCAGGAGATGTATCATTGAAGAAGTCAATCCTAATCAAATTGAGCACACCACCTCCCCTAAAGAGGAGAAGTCTAAAGACACCAAACCAGTGCCCTGATCACCCAACTCTGAGATGAGATGGAGCGAATGAGACAGCATAATGAAAAAGAGTTGGAAGCATTAAGGAAAGAGAATGAAGGCATCAAGAGTCGGCTTCACCAGTCTGAAGATGCCAACAATGGCACATACTGGCCCTCCCGAGAAACTCGGTACACCACCAGGCAACCTTCCTAAGCTCAACCCAGTACTCGATTGATGGTAACCTCTCAGACTCGTGCTGAGAATGCTTTGGCATTGCCACCTCGGCGCCCATTTGTAGACGATATTATGGATGTTCCCCTAATGAGCAGTTGGAAGTCACTTACAATAGATCATTACGGTGGAAATATTGACCCTAACGAACATCTCGATGTCTACGTCGCTTAAGTTAGTTTGTACACCATGGGCGGTGACACTGAGTATTCCTGAGTTCGCTAAAAGGAGGAGCTTTGATTTGGTTTACTAGACTCCCACCTTATTCCATTAACTATTTTCAGACTCTGATTACCAAGTTTGGGGTTTAACTCACTACCAGTCGACCTCATCATCTCACGTCCATCGCGCTTGTTGGTGTGAGGCAGGATAAGAAGGAGCCTTTGACAGCTTTTATGGACCGATTCGATAAGGTTTCCATGAGTGTGAGAAACCTCGATCCTGAGGTTGCTCTCCATCACATGTGACTGCATTCTGACCTGGAAAATTAACAGATAGTCTTTGCAAGAAACCGGCTACAAGCATAAATGAGTTGAGAAAGAGAGCAATCAAGTACATGCAGTTGAAGGAATTATCCGAATTCTGAAATCAAACCTGAGCCGAGAAGTTTGAGAAGGAGAAAAATGGGACAAAAAGGGAAAGAGAAAGTGAGATCGCTCTCGAGAACATTAAGGTCCCAAATTTACTCATTACACTCTGCTAGTTACCAATAAGGTCAGGATATTAGATGAAGTCTTTGCCTTCGAACTCATTTTGACCCCAAAAAGGCTCTCTACACCTCAAAATACTTATCAGACTAAGCATTGTCGCTATCATCGAAATTATGGACATACCACTGACGAGTGTATCACCTTAAAAGATAAAATTGAGGAGTTAATTTAAGCAAGATATTTGCAAGGGTTTGTTAATCAAGATAACTGACAAGTGGAAGAACAAAGAGAAGAGCGCTAAGAAACTAGACAAGACAGACCCTGGGAAGAAAGGAGACATTAGGATAGAGAACGAAGAAATGATCGTAGAGCACTCTAACCTGACCCTCCTTTGAGAGGGGTCATAAACACTATAGGAAGGGGATTAACAGGAGGAGGAATGAGCAACTCGGTCAGGAAAAGGCATTTATGTGCAATACAAAATGTAAATAGTGTATCTCTGAGCTCATCTCAGCGTCAACTTCACTATCCAGCTATGACCTTCACTGATGAAGATTTTCAAGGCATAGATCCACAGCAGGATAACCCAACGGTGATAACCATAAAAGTTGCCAATTTTGCAGTCCGAAAGACACAAGTGGATCAAGGTAGCTCAGTCGATGTCCTGTACTGGTCGACCTTCAAGCAGCTTGGCATTTCGGAGAGTTCGGTCCAACCATTTCATGACCAGTTAGAAGGTTTCTCGGGGGAGCAAGTTGGCACCCGAGGTTATATAGATTTGTATACCAAGTTTGACATTGGTAACTGAGACTACAAGACTATTATGGTTCGCTATATTATAGTTAATGCTACCACCTCTTACAATGTCCTATTGGAAGATTATCCCTTAACAAGTTGGGAGTAATAGTGTCAACACCACATCTCGCCATGAAGTTCTCCTTAACAAATAGAAGTGTTGTGACCATCCATGCCAACCAGAAAATGGCCCAAGAATGTTATATGACCATTTTGAAAGTGCTCCTTGTGACTGAGACCCTAGACTTGCCACAGAGACCTTGGTTTGATATGGTAGAAATGATAGACATAGACCTCAAAGCTAATGATATCGCTAGGGTTGAACTTGTTGAAAGCAACCATACTTACTGAAGGGGGATGACATAACCACTAACATAGGGGAAAAACTGAGCGAGGAAGGAAGGACTATGATCCAGGATATCCTAAGAAAGAATGTTAACCTCTTCGCATGGACGACTACTGAGATACCAAGGGTTGACCCAAAGGTTTTATGCCAGAAGCTATTTGTATGCCCACAGGCCAAGCTCGTCTTGCAGATGTAGAAGAAAATGGATAAGGCAAAGAGGAAAACAACCATGGTTGAAGCTTATAAGCTTTTGAAAGTCGAGTTCATTCGAGAAATCCTATACACAACTTGGCTCACAAACATTGTAATGGTTGTTAAGCCATATGGAAAATGGCACATGTGCACCGATTACACTGATCTGAATAAGGCTTTTCCAAAAGATTGTTACCCCTTGTCGAGCATAGATTGACTAGTAGATAAGGTCGTTAGGCACCAAATTTTGAGTTTTCTTGATGCATACTCTGAGTATAACCAAATCTAGATATTCCCTCTAGACAAAGTTAAGACAGTTTTTATCACAGACAATGTGAACTATTGTTATCACGTTATGCCCTTTGGGTTGAAGAACGTTGGAGTGACGTACTAGCGATTAATGGACAAGGTGTTTTGAGATCAGATCGAACATAACATTGAGGTGTACATGGATGATATGGTGATCAACTTCAAAAGCTACCTCAAACATAAAGCCAAACTTGAAGAAATTTTTACCTCACTTCATAAGTACAATATGTGGCTCAACCCCGACAAGTATATTTTCAAGGTCCCTGGTGGGAAGTCCCTAGGCTTTATGCTTTCGCATAGAGGAATTGAAGCAAATCCCGATAAGTACCAAGTTGTAATCGACATGAGAAGTCCCCGGGATTAAATGGAGCTGCAAAGACTTGTAAAGAGATTAGTATCTTTATGAAGATTTTTGCTAAATCTAGCTGAGAAGACAAGACCTACAACCAAGTTACTTCATAAAGGTGGCAAGTTTGAATAGACTAAAGAGTGTGAAGCTAGATTCTAAGATCTTAAGGCGTACTTAGCCATGCCCTCAATATTTTGAAAGTCTGAGGTAGGAAAAGACCTTCTCCTATACCTTTGAGTCTCAGATAAAGCCATTAGTGTTGTACTTGTCCAAGAACACTCTTATAACCAAGAGCCAATGTATTATATCAGCCAAACTTTGCACAGTCCTGAAGTTCAATATTAGATGATTGAAAAGCTTGTCTTGGCACTACTCACTTCCTCAAGGAGACTTCACCCATACTTCCAAAGCTACTAAGTAGTGGTCAAGACTAATTATCCCATGGCAAAGCTCCTTCGCAAGCCTGAACTCACCAAAAGGCTCATATCTTGGTCGGTGGAACTGTTAGAGTTTGAACTTTGCTTCGAACCTAGAAGAATCATAAAAGCTTAATGTATCACAGACTTTATGAATGAACTACCCTTTATGACCGAGGTCAGATCTTTTGGACGTTGTATGTTAACAGATCATCAAACAAACAAGGTAGTGGAGTTGGCATCGTCCAAGAAGAAGCCGACAACCTTATGTTGGAACAATCCCTAAGGTTAAACTTTAAGGCATTTAATAACCAAGATGAGTATGAAGCCTTAATTGCCGAGCTCACCTTAACAAGGGAGATGGGAGCTTGAAGAGGTCAGAGGCTGAAGTGACTCCCAACTTATAGTGTCTTAGCTAAATGGGGAATACCAAGTTAAGGAGCCACTTCTCCCACAGTACTATCATAAACTCCTAAACTTGAATAAATCTTCCGTCGAGGTTGTCCTTGAGCATATCCCAATAGAAGACAATGAATGAGTTGACCTCCTAGACAAACTTACAAGTACCAAAAAACGAGGTCATCACAGGTCGGTCATACAACAAACATTGGATGCCTCAAGCATTACAGTCACGTCTGCAACCATCGTCAAACTGGAATCGAGCTAGATAACAGCCACCAAAGCTTATATAGAAGAGGGAGAGTAGCCAGCCAATGAGAAGAAAGCAAAAGCTCTAAGAGAAAGGTCAACAAGATTTCTAGTAATAAGAGACGAATTATTTACAAGGGGCTACTCAACACCACTTTTGAAATGTTTGACTTCGGCACAAGGAGCCTATGTCTTAGAAGAACTGCACGACAGGATCTATGGGTTCCATTCTAGAGCTCGAACTTTGGCAAACAAAGTAATGAGGGCAGGACATTATTGGCCGACATTGAACAAGGATGCCAAGATCTATGTCAAAAGGTACAAGAAATGTCAAAAACACGGAAACCTAATCAAAACACCGCCCGAAGAGCTTCAAAGTATGATATCTCTTTGGCCTTTTGCCATTTGGGGCATGGGCATACTAGGGCCATTTCCTCCATCCAAAGGGCAATGCAAGTTTTTGCTTGTTGAAATTGACTACTTTAAAAGATGGATTAAGGCAGAACCATTGGTGAAGATCTTGGGGGCAAATGTAAGAAAGTTCCTTTGGAAGATCATATGTAGATTTGGCATCCCTTACATGGTTATGACTGACAATGGCAAGCAATTCATTGACAAGGGCTTGGAGTAATTCATGAAAAACTTATCAATACGTCATGCAACCACCTTGGTGGAACATCCCTAGACTAATGGCCAAGCTAAGGCCGCGGACAAGGTTATGCTCACTGAGCTGAAGAAAAGGTTGGGAGCAACCAAGGGGAAATGGGCTGAAGATTTCGTCAAGGTGTTATGAGCTTATAGATGTACTCCGCAAAAACCCACCCAATAGACCATGTATAGCCTAACTAATGGAACAAATGCCATGGAATCAAAAGGAGATGCTGGTCGAGCTTGACCTTGCTCAGGAATTTAGGGAAAGGCCTAAATCCGAGAATAAGCTTCCAATAGAAGAGCAACAAGAAGATTCAACTGCAAAGCCAAACAAGGAGTTTCAAAGAAGGAAACCTCATGTGGAGGATGCATGTTGAAGCTTAGAAGGAGCAAGCGGGAGGAAAATTAGCATCCAAATGGGAAAACCCATTTCAAGTTAGCAAAGACTTAAACAACGGGGCATACAAACTCGAGCACTTCTCTAGAGAACTCATCCCAAGGCCAAAAAATCCTCAAGTGAACCTGGGGGGTATGTGTACTAGACCGAGGTCATCTCAAGATGACCACCTTAGAAACTCAATATCTATGCTACTCTAGCGTAACGGATTAACGTGGCGGATTATCTTAGCTCAATAATTAATCGACTTAAATATCATTAACATGTAATTGGGCTTTGATAATCAGGCCTATGGACCCTTAGTTCATGCTCACGCCTATAAATACCATGGTAAGTTCATAGGAAAAAGGTTATTGATGTTGCATTTATTACACCTGTACTTGCTTCGACTTGACCTCTTTCTAATACTGACTTGAGCATTGGACTGACTTCTTCAAGTCCTCCCCCAAACGTAGCTTTGCTTAAGGAGAGACAAATACATCTCAAACACACATATTTCATATTGGACCTCATCTCAAACTTATATTGTTCTTGGAGAAGGAACATTATTATTATTATTATTATTTTTATTATTATTATTATTATTATTATTATTATTATCATCATCATCATCATCATCATCATCATCATCATCATCATCATCATTATTCCATCACAAATCATATATGATAAATTTATTGACTTTCACAAAAATTATATTAGAAATTATATAAATGATAATATGTGATTAGATAATTGTATAAAAGTCTTTTCCAATAAGTGTGTGACCATCAAAATATATTAAAAATAAAATTTACTAGTTATGTATTAACAATATAAAATAATTTTACACTCTCTTTTGATTACAAATCATGATTTGTATGATTTTAATTATAAGAAAATAAAATTTAACATATTAGCTAGGCAAAAAGCTAAAGGACATTCAGTTGACTGAAGGGTCTCAAGATGGATGAAGTTGGAAAGCAGAAGGAACGGGGTTATGTTCTATATGATCAATGTACAAGATTCTGAATTTGGTAGCAAAAAGACGACTTTTTCAAGTTAATATGGACGAAAAAGGTTTCTCCAAAGGTACAATGTTTAGCCTAGAAACTTGAAGTTGATAGGAGGCCGACAAGGAACAATATTCACAAAAGAAGAATATTACGAGAAAATGATGAACGGTGTGCTTTTTGTGATGAGACTCTGGAAATAGGTCAACATGTGTTAACTGTCAATTGTCAACTCAAGTTTGGGCGAAATTTGTGCTTGGTGAGAAATATCCACCACCCTCCATAATAGGATTCATAATCATTTTTGTCAATTTATGGGCTTAATAAGTGGAACAACAAATTCGAGACAATCATGATCTTTTATTTGGTTCATAGGAATTGACACATTTGGAAGGCTAGAAATGATTAACTATTCAGAGATAAAATCAAAGAGATTAGTTATATAGTTCAAGCAGTACAATTAAAACATGGGAATTATATCATGCAATGAAGTTGTCCTCACATTCATACGCAGAATGGGTTTTGAATCTCATGTTCTGCGTTTCTTAGTAAGCACTGTATGTATGCTTTTTTTTTTTTTTTAGAAATCTTTTAATTTGTTATATTAGGCAGAAACTTCTTATACTTCTGTTTAACTATTATATTTTAATAATACTCATTATTTTATGAAAAAAATATTGATGTGATAGAAATAGAAACTTATTTATCATAAGTAATTCAATAATATATATAATATGTTTTATTTTTTTATTTGTATGTAATTAAATAACCAATTATTAATATCTTAAACCATTTTAAGATATATGTAAAATTTTAATTTTATATATTTTTTAATTAAAATATAAATAGATAATGCAAAATTTAAAAAGTGTAAACTAAAGTGGTTATTTGTGTTGGAAAACAATTCAAACTATTTTAATTTTAAAACTCTATATTGTTTAAGAAAATATATTATTTTATTTTTAGATTTTATTTAAATTTTAAAGATATTATCTATGGATTAGAAATTTGTTTTCCTCATTTAACATTAGATTAGGATGCTTGATCTATAGATACAAAAGTATGAGATGAGAAGAATAGCCTAACCTGAAAAGGACTCACCATCCTAAGTGAGAGGGATAATTATGATGTGTAAGTTACAATTTTAATAGTTTCAAAAACTTGTTGTGGATGTAATCATGGGTGGAAACTACATGACCAAAATAACATTATTATCTTCTTTTGTTTTATTTATGGTGTATTTTCTTATGAATATTAATAAAGGAGATTTAAATTGTTATATATTTTTCAACAACAATTTGTTCTAGACCTAATTCTATATATATTTGGGTACTACTATTGGCACCTCCCTCAATTGTTCTTGGCGCCCTTCACCCTACGAAATGACACCTTAGTTCCTTACCCCAACATATATTAACTTTAACCACCTTCATTTCTAGAACCATCATTCACCTCTCATTTCTTTCCCAATTTGCTCCTTCTAAAGTTTTCTTCTCGTAACCTATCCCTCTTTAAAATCTCTTCTAAGCTTTCTTTCTTCACCAATTATCATCATTCCTGAATTTGTTCTTTCCCTCCTTCGATGTAGTTAAAAGTTCTTTTTTTATTTTTTTTATTGGAAGATTCAACGAAACAAATTTGAATTGTATACTAGAAAGTAGATACACTATTAAAATTTGTTTCTGCTATATAATTTTGTTGTTATTTAGTTCAATTTTGATGAAAACAATATTATTTATAGAATATGTTGTGCACGCATTATTGAGATTTTATCTAGAAACTCACTAAAATAACTCAAAAATTAAGAAATGCACACTATGAGGATGAAAGAGAAAACAAGAGTCAAAATGAGAAAGCAAATAACATATTGGTTACTTTGGAAAAACGCACAAACACCTCATCACTATTTAATAAATGTATATATAAGCTACAAACAATCCACGTGGTGTAACTAAGGTGTGTGGCTTATACAAGAACATATGATATATCTAGAAACAACAAGAGAATGATACTTTAGTTTGGCCTCAGCAAATGCAGCAGACCCTCCGAGTCAATACCAACAATCTCCACCTTGACTCTAAATAAAAATCTTCATACTTCCTCGGCTATCCAATGGATCTTTCCTATGATTGACATTAACAACCTCTTATATGAACTCTATTTTTATTTTTAGCTTGTCAATCACCTGTTTGTCTTTATGTACAAGCTCAGCTTTGAATTTCGCTACCACCTAAGGAGTTTTGTCTTTCTTCTTAAAGACTCACTTGCCTCTAACTACCCTTTCACTCTTGGGTAAGCCTGCAAGTCTCCATGTGCAGTTCTTCTTAATAGATTCAAGCTAGTCCTCCATGGCATATTGTTATTGTTTATTTCTCCTTATTTTCATGAGCCTCCCTAATGTTTCTCCAATTTTAAGCACTTCAACATTATACAATCCACATTAGAATAATATTTTTTATATTAAGCAACTCATATAAGAACCTCTTATTAGAGATGCTCTAAGCAATAACCCTCTTCCATTTGAAGCACCCAACATTGTAGACTCATATTAAAATAATACTTTTAATGTCAAGTAAACTCATCTAAGAACCTCCCATTAGATATGCTCTTATTTTTCATCTATGTCATTCATTTCCTTGAAATCTAAATGTTAAGATTAGTTACTTATTCCAAGAGTGAATATAAGAGACTTATTTTTCATTTCATTATTCATTTTTTCAAATATAATAGTTAAGGATATTTACTTATTACAATAATTAGCTTCCGAAATAATAAATGATAAAGAAGAAGAGTAAATATCTTATACTCTCTTGGTCTATTTATCTATCTATACATATACATATTTATATAATACAAAAAGAGATCAATATGATATTTTAAAATTTTAATAGACCCCATAAGTTATTTTTTTCAACTCTTCTCATTAAGGGTTTGATTGGTTTGGTTTCGGTTTTTAGTTTTTGAAAAGAGTTTTTAAAAATAGTTTTCAAAAACTGTTTTCTAGAAGAAGAGAAAAAAAAACTTGTTTGGTAAGTATTATTTGAAAATTATTTTGAAAATGTAAAAATGAAAAAAACTTGTTCATATTTATAGAAATTTTATTAGTGAAAAGCAAAAAACAACATAATCTCATTATATTTTGAGTTTTCAAAAGAAAAATACAAAACTAAAAAACAAAACTACTTACAGTTGTTTCTGTTAAAAACTAAAAAACCATATATGTTTTAAAAAATTGTCTTACAAAAACAGTAACCAAACAAGTTTTTTATTTTTAAATACTAAAATATTGAAAACAAAAAAGATAAATCTCTTCATTTTAAGTGAGTTATTGAAACGCTCTGTTTCATTTTATATAAAAAATAATTTTTTAAATTAAAACCCTCATTCTTTCTTTCTTGCTCATAACCCTCACTTCTCCCTCATTCTTTCTTTCTCTCTCGTTCACTCCTCTCCCCATTCTATCTCATTTTCTTTTCTTCTCATCTCATCTTGTCATTTTGTATTCCATATACTCTCAAATCTCTTACCAAGTGAAATGTAATGAAACTCATAACTCGTAATCTAAGAATATGCTATTTGTAGGTGTTAGCTTCCATTAAAATTATTTTTAAAGCGTGGAGCACTAGCTTTAGGGATTTATATAATTGCCCATAAATACGTAAAGCTTCAAACAAATTTCTAATTATTGAAAATATTTATTGGTGTTCAAACCTGTTTATTTCTACCTCGCACAGTACTCCTGAAGTTGTTGGGAAGCAGTTTAGTTGATCTTCGTAGTAGTGAATGGCTTAACAATCATTGTGACCTATTTTAATATTTTTATAATTATCATTTTGATTCATCTTATTATATTTTAATATTGTTTACTTAATATGCTTGGGAAACATACTTTTTTTTTATTTTATTCTGTATGAAATTTATTTCAAAGGTTGAGAGCTTTATAAATTTAAATTGATTATATTTGATGAAATTGGATATTTATTTTGGAATGAACTTTGAAGTAGAACAAATTTGTCGTTAGCGAATGATAACATTCAAGGTGTACCTAGTTGCATGATTCCGGGTGGAGAGGGTTATCCGTTAGATAGAGTTGTCACTTTGTGGATAGGATTATCAACGAGATGGAGTTGCTTCTAAGTTCTATCATGAGTGATCCATTGTATTTACAATTCATTTTATTTATTTTTTAAGTTAATGTATTTCTTTTCAAATTTACTTATTTAATATATATATATGGTAAATTTGTTATTGTTTTGGATATTGAGTATAAGTTACCGATGGTTATGAGATTTATTGAACTAATTGATTTAGTAAGTTTATATTGAGAAGTGTTTTTATCGAACAATTCGTGCATTAGTATGTTTCTTTTATAATTTATGGTGTTTGTTAGACCCTCACTAAATCTTTATGACTTACTATTCTTGTTATTCTTTTTCATCTAGATTCTCAAGCAATTGAGTAACAAACTGTTAACATCTTCATTTATTTCATCTCTTCTATTGTTTTTTTTTGTTATATCTTTTTTTTGTTGACGGACATTTAATGCTATTTTGAGACTATTTGTACTTTTTGTAGTTATAGGAAGTCTAATTATGAGATTTATATTATGTTTAAACATTGTATATTTCATATTGTTGAAAACTCTAGCTAATAAATTATATTGTTAATAAGTTTCTTTGTAAATTTTAGAATGTCTAAGTTATAAAGGAGATTTTGTCAAAAATTCTGTAAAATCTTAAAAATATATTTATTTTGAAAAATTATTTCTCATATACTTTTGTTTTTATTAAGTTTGTTAGGTTAAAAATGTTAATATCTGTGAGTCACAACTTTAGATTTGAGTCGTGACCGTTATCTCTTCTCTTCTAAACAATATATAATTTCGTTCTCTTTTTTACTTCTCTAATCACATATTTCTTTTGTCTAGAAATCTAAAAAACGAACAAGGACGCCATAAAGTTCACTGCTCAAAAGTTAGATATGCATAATTTATTACACTGTCATGAGTTACTAACTATTTGAAGTTGGAGCAGAACCATCAGTCAACTCAAACTCATACGGCAACATTGGAAATTACCAAAACAGACAAAAAGGTTGTTTAAACCATCTGCAGCTTTGGATTCTTGCTTGACAAGAGAAAATCATTTCATGGGGCACTTTCTTAATGGGATAATTCAACAGGAGAAAATCATTTTCTTTTGTCTTGTGGGCTAAGTCTATAATCTTTTGTGTGATGGAAAAGCTACTTTTTTCTCCGTCTTTCTACCTCTTTCACGTTGTTTTCCTATCATTTGTTCTTCTTTCTATGATACCAATAAGGGGTTTCCTCACATTCAACTTTAGGTAAACAAATCAAATCTCTCTCTTTCCTATTACAACACTTCGCCATTGCATTCAGTTGTGATATATGGCCGTAGGTAGTTTGATTGTTTCTGTTTTTTAATTTTTAATTTTCAAAAACAACTTGGTTTGCTTCTTAATTTTGTTTATCAGCAATTCGGGTATGTAAATGTTGAATTTTTATCAATTATTCATTTCTTTGATTTGGGTTGGTTGACTTGGTTCTTGTTTCTGAAAAAACCATGATTTTTAAATCAGAAACTGTGGTGTGCACTTCAAAGCAAGTGCACAAACTTTGATGTTAAAAGCTGACGTAGTAGGACTTAGAAATTCCCATGATTTTTTTTTCAGGTCTTTTGCATACGTTGTTATATTATATAGTATGCCTAGTACATGAGTACAGCAAATATAATCTGTTCTCATGTTGTTCTATATTACATGTTGATGATGTTTCAGGAAAGTATCGAGTGGAATGTTTCAATATGAAATCTAAGAGTTTGATAAGCAAGAGACAAATTAGCATAAGATTGAGAAAAATGATAAAGTGTATATGTTCGGGGGAGCAGTTAATGGTAGATGAATTAAATTACTCATCAGAATCCCTAGCAACCAGGGACTATTCAGCAAGTGGTGGCTATTCATCTCGACCTGGTGAAATCGACACAAAGGTTGATAATAGCAACATCGAAGAAGCAGAGTCGTCTCTCCGTGAAAGTGGTTACTTAAACTATGAGGTTAGATAAATTTTTCATTTGCCTTTTAATTACCCATTTACCATCAACTTAAGATTCTTCAAGTGAACATTCCTATCCATGACGCTGATAGGTGTTTTATCTGGTTTGGTGCCTTTTAGCAGAACTTTAAAAAAAATAACGATTATTTCGCAACAATAATTCATCTTAGACGTGCACATACCATCCGACAAATGCTCTTATTTTTTTATTACAATAGAGAACTATCCATATAATTTTGTTCTATGATATTCAAATCTTAAACAGTGACATCCAACAAGAAAAATTTAATTTAGTTATTTCAATTTATACTATTTTGGAACGATTAAAACATTACATAAAATGAAATTGTTCATTGTGAACAGTAAAATCAAGTCCATAAGAAAAAATTGCTCCCATCCTGGGAGCTTAAGCTTTTGGTCCAGTGGACAAGTACTAACTTATCATACAGCCGAGTTCCCTGCTCTATGCACAGTTTTTTTTATTTTTTTGTGTGTGTGTAATAATCACACTAACGTTAGAATTTATGATATAATGCATACTATCCAAAGTCCTTATCACTAACTTGATTCTAATGGTTCGGTCTATGCACTGAATAATAGAAAGGTTGAGTGACTTTTCGGAACAGAGTTCTGGTGTATGAAATGTTTTAGGTGACGCATAAATGGTACTTATAAAAGAAAAAAGTGATACATAAATGATATCTGCATTTATTGAACAAAAGGCCATTTATAGATTGCAATATATAAGCAGCAGAATTCCGGGCCATTCATATTCCTTCTGAACAAAAATAGAGCTTTTTGAATTTCTATACCAAGACCTACCAGTCTATCACATTAATAGGATGGAAGCACCCAATTTGAAGTTTTATATATCATATTGAAGAAACTTTTTTTCGTTGTGGTATATCTGAAGATAGTTTCTTACGGCTGAAAAGTTTTTTTCGCATCACATAATAGCAATGACTAATGAGGGTGTTCCAAAGAGATTATATGTCTCTTAATATTATGCTTTTCTTCTATAAATCAAAAACCTTTTTCCCACATCACTCGATTGTTAGTCATGTAGAGATTGACTAGTTGGCTAAGATTCATGCGATTTTGTCCATCATGGGATTTCAAGCTCACATATATATCTGCAATTAGACTTATATATATGGTGCAACAATTGACCTCTACATGATCTTTATTTACTTTTCTATAGACTCTTTATGTTTCCGTCCTAAGCTATAATATGTGGTTTTCTTCGTAAGAAATTAGGACCTTACCCCAATATTTGATTTTATTAATACTTGAGAAGCATCTTCATTATAAAATAAAACTAAATGACCATTTCACAATAGGAAGCTAGAGCCTTACTTGGAAGACTTGAGTATCAGAAAGGCAATATCGAAGCTGCACTTCATGTATTTGAAGGAATAGATATTGCTGCTGTCATTCCTAAGATGAAAGTTTCTATATCTAGAAGATGTGAACCCAATAGACGCCGTTCGCAAAGTGATGCAATGCCTCCAATGTCAATGCATGCTGTTAGTTTACTCCTTGAAGCTGTTTTTCTCAAGGCTAAAGCGTTCCAGGCTCTTGGAAGGTTTCAAGGTGCTTCTTTCACCTTGTTTTTAGTTCTCATTATACATGCATTATCTTGCACTTTATCTCAAAGTCCATGGAGATCCTTTAATCTTTTGAACGATAAAAATATCAATCAATTAGTTCACAGTTTATGATTTTGTTTGTAACTTTTATTTATTTATTTTGCAGATGCTGCTCACTCATGCAAAACTATTTTAGACACTGTTGAATCTGCTATGCCAGAAGGGTGGCCTGAAAACTTTGTTTCAGACTGTAAACTACAAGAGACCGTGGCTAATGCTGTAGAACTGCTTCCAGAGTTGTGGAAGCTTGCAGGCTCTCCTCAGGATGTTATTTCATCGTTTAGGAGGGCCATGCTTTATCGTTGGAATCTTGATATTGAAGCCACTGCAAGAATACAAAAGGAATTTGCTTTTTTTCTTCTGTATAGTGGTTGTGAAGCTAGCCCTCCTGCTCTCCGATCTCAATTGGATGGTTCCTTTGTACCAAGGAACAACATAGAAGAGGCTATTCTTCTGCTTCTGATTCTAATAAGAAAATCTGTTCTTGGAAACATTCTATGGGACCCTTCATTAATTGATCACCTTTCCTTTGCTCTAAGCATTTCTGGGGAATTCATGACTCTAGCTCAACAGATAGAGGAATTTCTTCCTGAAAACATGGAGAGAAAAGAAAGATATTATACTCTAGCTCTTTGTTACTATGGGGAAGGCGAATATATGAATGCTTTGGATCTTCTGAGGAACTCTTTGAATCATAGAGAGAACTCAGACTGCACAAGGGAATTGCTTATAGCTTCAAAAATTTGTGCAGACAACAAAATTTGCATTGAAGATGGAATTAAATATTCTTGCAAAGCTATTTCTCAGGTGTATAAAAGTTGCATGCATATGGTAGCTATTGCAAATTGCTTACTAGGTGTTCTACTGTCATCAAAATCCAGGTCAGCTGCTTCTGAATCAGAGAGAGTTTTTTTGCAGTGTGAAGCACTCGGTGCTCTAAAAGACGCTGAGAGAATGATGAGGGAAAGTGATCCTTACATTGTCCTTCATCTTTGTCTCGAGTATGCTGAGCAGAGGAAGTTAAACATTGCTTTTGATTATGCAAAAAAACTCATACAGCTTGAGGGTGGATCTAGTGTCAGTGGATATATTCTACTTGCACGGATTTTATCAGCTCAACAAAAGTTTGTAGATGCAGAGCTTGTTATAGATGCTGCTCTAGATCAAAGTGGGAAGTGGGATCAAGGAGAATTATTGAGAACTAAAGCTAAACTACGGATAGCACAGGGAAAATTAAAAAATTCAGTGGAGACATATACTTTTCTTCTTGCTGTTCTTCAGGTCCAACATAAAAGTTTAGGCACAACAAGTAAGGTTGTGAAAGTAAGTATCAATAATATATTTTGATTTTTTAATAAATCAAATTATCAATGGGAATAGAAGATTAGAAGTTTCATTTAAAACCTATCTTTTTAATATATGTAGAATAATATATTACTTTTCCGACTTCTTTTGTACAGGGTAAGGGAAACCGTGACAGAAGACTGGAAATGGAAATATGGCATGATTTAGCCAATGTGTACACGGCCTTATCACAGTGGCAGGATGCAGAAGTTTGTCTTGCGAAATCTGAGGCTATTAATGCATATTCTGCTTCTAGATGGCACACAAAAGGTGTATTTCTTATCTTCTTTTGCTCCCAGGATAGGTTATATATGTTTATCCAGTTTCTTTCTTGGTGTCGATGTTTGAAGATATATATTCTCAGTTACTGAAAAGTAGCCAACACTGCACATGTCCGATGCTGTAGATTGAAACATGTGATATTTCCTTATACTAATATATGGAACAAGTATTTTTCTTATAGGATTTTATGTTGACCATAGCAAAGATGCATTACTGTAGCATGTACTTTCTTGAGAATACTCTACTTCTCTAGCCACTTGGTAATCTCTCAAGTTGGTGCCAAAAGCAAGTATCTCTGATAGAATCCAAAATCTACACTATTTTCTTTGAAAGAATAGATTATTAGGGAAAAGTGGTTGACACTATAACACAAATCTGACTGTGTATATTGAAGAAGTGAGTTCTATAGCATGTATTGGGGATACTTTATTTTCTTAAGCCAAGTGGTAATATTTCAAATTGGTGCTAAAAGCAAGTATCTATAAGTAGAATCTACATTTTAGAAAGAATATAATTGTCCACTATTAACTTTATTAAAGCTTCCTTTAAGTCCTTCAGTAACATTTGTTAAGATGGTTACTTACATTATTCATGCAGCAAAATTCATAAGTTGAGATTTTACAGGTTTACTTTTTGAAGCCAAAGGTCTTCATGAAGAAGCTCTGAAATCATTTAGGAAAGCATTAGATATTGAGCCCAACCATGTGCCAAGTTTGATATCAACAGCCTGTGTACTGAAACACCTAGGTGGTCAATCATCTTCAATTGTTAGAAGCCTTCTCACTGATGCATTACGCATTGACAGAACAAACTCATCAGCTTGGTATAATCTTGGACTGCTCTACAAAGCAGATTTGGGGACATCAGCGGTGGAAGCTGTGGAATGCTTTGAAGCAGCGGCTTTCCTTGAAGAATCTTCACCAATTGAACCCTTTAGATAACACTTTCAACTTTATTTTTGTTGACATATAACATAATGCTACATGTATGGTGGTAAAGTTCGGCATTTTACATCTAATTGATAGGCGAAATGAGTAGGAGGAGAAATAACACAGGTAAAATGTTTCTCTTATAAGTCATCATGTAATTTTTTTTTTATAAGCCGAAAACTTTTTATTGTTATTGTAATTAAAAGCAAGCATAAGAAGTATCACCTCGCAAATTATAAAAGGATACCAATAAAAATAAAATAAGAAGTAACAAACAATAAAAGATAAAACAATGACATTAAACACAGAAGATTGAGTTCATTACTCAATGGAATTGTCATTGAAAATCTTCGTGTTTCTACCCTTCCAAAAATATCAAACACCAGCAAACCATACGGCTAATCTTAGCCAACTCAACTGAGCCCTTTAATAGACTCTACCATTGATAAAAATGATTGCAACATTGATTATGCAATACTGTCACAATCCCCCACCATGAACACAACTTGTACCACACCTGCGCAGATATATAACAATTAAAGAATAGATGGGAACTTGTTTCCTTTGCCACATCACACAAGACACACCCACTAAAGACCCCTCCAATTATATGACGTTTCAACAAATTATCACTTGTGGACAATTGATCTATTCCCAACAAAAATCAGCATTAGCATTAGAAGAAGAGGTACCCTGAACAACTGATAATACCTTATAGGAAGAGGACACCACATAATGCCCTTATCTGTTTGCACACCACACCCACTTATCTTTAACCTCCTCCCTTAAGGACACATCTTTTAAAATAAATACTAACTTAGCTAACAATTCTTCCTCCCACTCAAATAGCCTCCTCCAATTTCACTTCATCGCCCTCCCCTTTATCTCCTTTATCATGATATTTTTGTTTGATGTTAGGTTAAACAAACATACAAAAGAATCACACAAACATTGATCACTAATCCACTTGTCCAGCCAAAACATCACCTCATCTCCCTTCCCTACCATCCTTTTAACATTGTTAGACCACTACCCATGGTTAGTATCATCATCTATAGAGTGAATGTCCATCCCCCATCTTGATTATTTATTCCCTTACAACACCTAATTGTCCTTCGATAACTCATATTTAGACCTCAATACCCATAACTTTGAATTTTCTTCCCTTAGTCTCCATTTCAACTTGTCCAACAGAACAAGATTAAATTCATGAATTTTTTGCACCCCCAACCCTCATTCCTTCTTAGCCTTACACACAATTTCCTAGACTCAGTTAAACTTTTTGCATCTATCTTTACCCCTTCCCCCAAAGAAATTGCTTGTACATACTTTCAAGAACAACCGAAATAATACCTTAGGATGCTTTAAAGAATGACAAGTAATATAAAGATATTTCCAACAATACTAATTTGAGAAGCATCACTCTTCCTGTGATACCACAACGATAGTCTTCTCTGCACTATCTGTACCACTGGCTTCCACAAAGCTTTCCTTCCAGGTCTCCCTCCTATCGACAATTATAGATATTTAATAGAAGTGATAATGTAATTAACAATATCCAGCAAGGTGAGTACAATTTGTACCTCATTTCTATCCATATCCAGTAGAGCTATCAAAATGGGCCCAGACCCGTGGTTGGCCCGACCCACCACGGTCTGAGCCGAGCTGGGTTGAAAAAAAAATGTGAGTTTATTGTATTACATATAAGGGTTGGCTCACTTACAACCTGGCTCACTCGGGTTGAACCTGTGGTGAGCTAGGTTGACCCACCAACCCACCTAAATTTTATTTTTGTTATTATATTAATATGATTATTTTATTTTATTTTTAAGTTTTAAATTAGTATGTTATTTATTTGACCTATATTCCATTAAAATATATTTTTTAGTTTATTTGTATCATTTAATTAATATTTTATATTTTAAAACTAATATTTAACACATTGTAAATGTAAATTTTTAGTAGAGAATATCATTTAAGTATTTTTTTTATTTTTAAACTCATTAAATTTAAAATTAATGCTATTATAAAATATCTAAATTTTAATATTTTTAAAAATGGTTAAAAAAAATTTCTAAAAAATATGTTTTTTTAATTTTAGGTGGGTTGGTGGGCTGGCATGTTTAACCCACCAACCTGTGGTGAGCTGGGCCGAATTCACTTTTTTAACCATAAAAGATTGGTTAGTCAAGTTAAGTTAACTCATTTATTAGGTGAATTAAGGTAGATCGGGTTAAACAGACCAGACTAACCTATTTTGACAGTTCTAATATTCAACAAGCTAGATAATTTACAATATCCATAAGCCAAGCACCATTTATACTTAATTAGTCCTCCACTTAATTTATTTAGTTTGTATAGAGTTATTAGCGTGTATGCGAGAAACCTCACGAAACCACTATCCCAACAACACGTCAACACCTTTTATTTTATCAAAAATATTATTTTTTAATTTACTAATCACTCAAACTTGTAAAAAATATTCTTTGTTGCCACAAGATATTATTAATGATTGACTTTTTTATTACAAGGGTTAAATAAATTTTTGGTGCCTACTGAATTTCAAATGTAGTCTCTAAATCTCTTTTGGCTATTTAATTCATTCCGTTGCTTATTTCTATTATGCATAATCAACCTGAGAGGAACTAAATAAAAAAAAAAAAAGAAAGACAAATTAATTATAAAAATAAAAATTAAAAATAGACAATTTAGAGAAATTAAAACTCAAATATGACACGACCAAATACTTATTAACCTGTTATAATTACTCGTTTTTGTGCTCAAGTGTTTAGTTTGTTTGTTATGCGAAGTGGCAACAACTCTAAACTACAAGTGTGGAGTCTCCAGATGAAATTTTAATATTTAATTTCATAGGAATTTCGAGTTTGGATATTCTTGCAAGAAGTCTGCTATATTATTTTTGTATTTTCAATTTATTCATGAATCACTAAATAATTTACATTTTAAGTAATTAATTGTAATTAAATTTAAGCAATGTATTAAAAATTGCGGAATTTAAGTATAATAGAGAAATTTCACGTTAAATATGAATGGACACATTGAAAAGTATATAAGTGAGGTGAACAGGGAGATCAACCATATACACCTCAATCAGGGTAGGAAACCCTAACAGAAATAATATATAACAAAAAATCAAAAATAAAAGTTTAAGAATGAAATATTTAGTTAAATATATAATTTTACATTTAATGTTTCAAAATGCTTCTTGGAGTATTACGAAGTAATTAAAATAATAATTTAAAATGTTCGCTCAAAAATTATATTATTTCAATAATCAATTATAATCATAATTTATTTTAATTTGATATATTAAGATTTAAAAATAATTAATTTGACACAATTGATATTGTCTGAATAAAAAATAAAATACTTTAATAAAATAAAAATATAAGAACAACTAACAAAATAAACTATTAAAAATTATTATAAATTAATAATTATCAGCTTCTTAAAAATAACATATATTTCCAAAAAAACACTTGTAAATTTAAACTGAATCTAAAACAACCCATTTTTTTAAACAACTTAATAACTTAGAATAAACATAATACTATTTCATGCTTGAATTTTCAGTAACACATCCAAAAGTACTGTTGAAGCAAAAAGAAAATATTCCTTATTCAATATGTACAAAATTATTTTTTCAACAATCTGCTTGTATACGTAGTACAATCTAATAGAGGGTAGGTCTATTACCACACAATGAACAATGTCATTTGGCAAACTATTTGTGAGCTTTTGTTTCAAATTTTATTAAATTTTAATAAACAATATTTTAACTTTCTATTTTTTTTTTATTTCATAGTAAAGGAATAAAAAAATCATATTCTCATTAAAAATATTGAAAATTGTTTGTAATGTATATGTAATTTCTATTTTTTTATATTAATTTAAAATATAAAAACATTCTAAAAAATATAAAAATTAACACCCTAATATTTATAATTTGATTTTTATTTCCTAAAAGTATACCCCCTTTTTACTTGATGATTGACTAAAGTGATTTAAAAAAGCATGACAATTGTAAAGTAGAAAACTTTACTAGATGCTTAAAAACAAACCAGAATTGTTTGTACTTATGTAGTTGAGAGAAAGCAGATATGAAATGGAAGCCATCAAAACAAAATATGGAAATTTTATGTCGGAGAGAGAATTGCGAAAGAGAGTACAAGATTCTGTTTAAAATAAAAATAATAACAAGGAGTTCATCGACCCAGCCATACAAGTTCAACTACAGACAGCTTCAGTTACCAACCCATTGACTCCAAAGGCAAGCCTAAAATGGTGCATGTATCGAAATACTTCCATAGTATATGTACATCACATCCCTCTCCCTATTAATGATCCAGTCCTTCACTGCATGTTTTCTCTGCGCCGAACATACCTTGTTCTATCATTGTATCTTGGTCTGTCTTGATGCCTTTGTGGCTGTGGTTCCACCCTTCTCTGCCTTTCAGGTGATCTCTGGACTATCTCTCCATTCACAAATAATTCAGCTGCATCATCGGGTAAACAAAATTTTGTAAACGAGTGAAATAACAAACTGGAGGGAAATTCTATGAATATCCCCCGTTAGCATTCAAAGCCAAACATTACTCATTTAGTTAATTAGCTTTGCCAAGATGAAATGTTATTATAAACAAAAAAAAAATCACCCAAATTTATTAAATACCAAAAGAAAACCAACACTACTGCCATGGAAGAAGGAGGCATAGCAGGTGGATTTATGTATCAACTCCAATGATTCTGAAACTCCATCAATTTGTGGAACAACAGAACAGGATAGAAGAGAATTTTTATGTGAGTCCATTAGCATTCAAAGCTAGCCATTACCCATTCAGAGTTTTTAGCTTTGCCAAGATGAACTGCCAATAAAGGTAGAAAAGTAGAGTACCCCAACAAACTCTATTGTACATTAATAAATACTTCAATCACCCTTTTCTAAGGGTGCAAGCTTCAGATACTCAATAAACTATTTCAACAAATTTTAGAAGATGCAAATATATAATTGGGGATAGTGTTTGGATGGACAATTACAAAATTGATTTTGGATGAAACTTATTTTAAAGTGGTGTGATTTATTTTTTGTTATTTAACCAGACTGAACAGCATCGTGCAATCCACATAGCCTAATTAACTTGGTGGGATGTGGTTTGATTATTGTTGATGTGATTGATTTTTTGGGTATTTTATTACAAAAATCAAGTTAGTTACTAAATTGCTTTAACACAAAGGCTCCTTCAATTATGAACTCATAATCAATTCCTCAACATGAAACTAAAAAAGCAAAAGTTTACCTAAAATCACATTAACTGGTATTTTAAAACCATTCTGGAAAAACCAACATAAAACAAAACCCATAGAACAAATTCCCAAACTATACACATACCAGTGGCAAAGCCAAAAAGAATGTAGTGTGTTTGGACACACATTTTCAACATGGAAAAACACATCCAAATGGTTAAAAACATGACAATAATAGATAACTTCACAACACATGAAAATTCACACAAAAAACACATCCAAACATGCTGGAAGCAGATGCAGACAACTTTTTTGCTTGAAATTTATTACAAAGAAAAGGAAACCAGCACACTGGACTGGAAAAAGAGGGATCTGAAGTGGATTTATGTATCAACTACAATGATTCTGAAACTCCATAATTTTGTGAAGCAACAGAACAGGATAGAAGAGAATTTTTATGAGTCCATTAGCATTCAAAGCTAGCCATTACCCATCAAGAGTTTTTAGCTTTGCCAAGATGGACTGCCAAACTATATTTAAAATTAATAAATAAAAGTTTTTTCAATCATCCTCTCCTAAACCTGCAGCTCCGGATGCTCAATAATCTATTTCAACAAGTTATGAAACAGGATGCAAACACTTCATTAGGAGCAAAACACATTTCCAGAAGACAAACAATGATGTGGCCTGGAAAAATAGGTATGTCAGGTGGATTTAGGTATGTCAGGTGGATTTATGTATCAATTCCAATGATTCTGAAACTCCATAATTTTGTGAAGCAGCAGAACAGGATAGAAGGGAATTTTTATGAGTCCATTAGCATTCAAAGCTAGCCATTACCCATTGAGAGTTCTTAACTTTGCCAAGATGGACTGCCAATAAAGAGAAGAAAACACGCATGGATGTATAAACTATTTCAACAAGTTTTTTAAAAAGGATGCAAATACATTATTGGGAACAGAACACATTTCCAGATAACAGACATCAATGTGGCAAAGCCAAAAGAAAGACGATGATGAAAATAACTTTTATTTTACTTCAAATCAGTCACATTCATCTCCACGAAGTACAACTAAGCATTATGATAAGCTAAAAATAGACATATTAAAATTAACCAGATGATGACAAAAGATATGTTCCATCTCCATTACAAAGCATATAAAGCACAGAACAGTTATAGAAACATTTGTTGTAAGTCCATACATCAAAAGTTAAAGCTTTTATGCAATATAATCTAGCTTCTCCAACATGGATTGACAATCTAGATAATCAAAAAATAAGAATAATAAAAAACCAGATATCAAAGTCAGCTTCACATTCTTAAAGACAATCATGACATACTCACTTGATGCATAACATGAAAACATTATAATTCGGAGCACAGAATAATTAGATTTAGATGTATACATCGTTGACGAAATTGGCAAGCACCAAAGTGTCACTAAAAAGCATCTTCATGATACAAACAAAAACTGTTAAAAGAATCACATAAACACCTTAATTAGCGCAGCTTTTATATTTCAGATCCTAGATGGATAAGGTGATGTTTATCATTCAATTAGCGCAAACAAACTTAAAAAACCTCCACTAGCAGTTAAAAAAGGCAAACAAAGGGTTAAATCATCACCGCCATAGTCCTTGTTCTCGGGATCAACATAGGAATCTGGCAGCACAAACAGAACTCCAGGCAACCCTACACAGATAAGATAAAATTTAAAAAAAAAAAGTGAGTCCAAAAAAGGTAACAGAAAATAGAACAAAAAAGTTGGAATAGAGAAAAAAAAAACCTTCTAGCTTGTTAGAAGTCTCCTCATCAATCTCGCAGCCAAATCCAAAGTACCTCTCGCAGGAAACATTGTAAATCTTCTTCTTAGCTTCGTCTTCGGTGCCGAGAACTTTGGCGAGGGTTTGGATGTAGCAATCAATCATCTGTTGCTTGGTGGCGCCCTCGCCGCCGGGCTTGTCCATGACGATGAGCCAGTGGTTGTAGTCACAGCCGGGGAAGAGAGGCGCCATCTCGGTGGGAGGGCGGTCGCTGAAGGAGGAGGAGCCGGAGTTGAGGGGGGAGTAGGCGGAGTCGCCGGAGCGGTTGACGCGACAGCGGATGCCGGCAACGCGAATGGAGGGAGGGACGATGGCATGGGAGAGAGGGAAGAGGAAGCGACGAGATGAGAGGGAGAGTGAAGAGGGTTTGGGTAATGCGACGGCGAAGGAGGTGGTGGAGAGGAGGCGCATGGTGAGGCGTGCGCAGGAAGAGGAAATGGCTCTTGCCATATCACGCTAACAGAACAGAGCCGCTGGATTAGGGTTTTCGAGTGCTAGGGTTTTTGCCTTTGCACAACCTAATCTTGTTCCCACTTCCCACCCTTTTTATCCACCAATATCACCATTTTTTAAATTAAAATAAATAAACTTATCCATCATCCAATGTCCACCCGGACCAAGCCCAACCTAATATTAACCAAAACAAATCGTCAACATTCATGAATTTAGAGGAGCTAGGTAGTTACTGCATGTGGAGTGAACTTTTTTTAAGCCTCTTACCATGTTCAAAACATAATATATACCGCTGGGAGAGAGGCACTTGGTATTAAATAAAATAATAAAAAAATAAAATATGAAAATCGAAAAGAGAAAAAAAAAAGAAATTATAAAATAAAAAAAGTTACATGAAAAAAGAGAAGTTACATGTGATTAGTTAAGGATAAAAATATTCAAGTAAATATAGACATCCCCTTATAATAATTATAGATTATAGATTTTTGAAGTGAAAGTTTTTAATTGTAGTGTTATGTAACAATGTTTGTAGATATTGTTGACAATAATGAATAAGTAGTTAGCTGATCTTTAGAGAATTTTTTTTTTTTTATTTTAGGTGGCAGTTATATTAGTTATTTTTATTTTTAGAAAAAATAAAAAATAATAGTAAAAATATTTTTAGTTATAATTTTTTTTTGTTAAAAACATTTAAAAGAAAAACTAAAAATAGAAAACAGACAAAAATTGTTTTCAGTATTTTCAAAAATTAACACTATATAAAAATTTAATAATATTATAATTATATGAAAATATATAAATTTATTTTAAATTATATATAAATAATTTATAATATTTTTGCTAAAAAAATTCATTTTCAAAGTTTTAACATTCAGAAAATATATTTATTTTTACTTTTATTTTTTATTTTTAAAAAATTATATTGTTGAATTTAATCAATTTTAGAAAATATATTATAAAATATTTATATATAATTTAAAATACATTTATATATAATTATTGTTATAATTAAAATATTTTTATTAAATTTTTTACATCATTTTAATTTTTGAAAACAAATTTTTTCTATTTTCAATTTTTTTAATATTTCCCGAGAAAATATTTTCTAAATTATAACCAAACATATTTTTACTACTATTTTCTATTTTTGTGAAAATAAAAATAGAAAACACTCAAAACAAATGTCACATTCATCCTATTCATTAATTTTCTTAAAATCTAATAACCATTAGATTTTAAGAAAATGAATGAATAGGGTGAATGTGACATTTGTTATGATTTTTTCTATTTTTGTTTAGATGTTAAGAAAATAAATGAAAATGATGATAAGTAAGTTTCTTAAACTCTTGAAGTAAATGGATTATCCATTAGATTTCAAGAAAATGAATGGATATGATGAAAAGCAAGTCTTCTATAGTTACTCTTGGAATAAGTAGATTTTGTCTTAAAATTTTGTGAATTCAAGGTAGTTTCAAATTTTTAGTTTTGAAATGTGTTCGAAACATATATGTGTTTGGCAAAAAATGATTCGTTTTTAGTTTTTTAGTTATTTTTAAAAATATTTTAAATCAATTTCAAAAATAATAAAATTTGGTTTTGAGATTTCTATTTATATTTTACACAAATTCAAACTCATAACTTGGGGGTGGATATAGGAATCATACAACCTATTTACACTCAACTCCCGATGCTCGCATTTTAAATGAATTGAATAAGTTCAAATCATCAAAATAAATAGATTTTAGTCAAGAGTCTGTAATTGATCGTAGGCCCACACACATAATGTATACTTTTTAAAAAAATAACTTGAATTTTTAAACTAATTAAACTTAATTATATCGTATTAAAATTATATCATCCTATATAATTATTTAAAACACTAAATATTTTCAATACTAAAAGTCTAAAATATCACAATTCATAATAAACAAGTCATAATATTAAAACAAAATAATATTCAAATAACAAATTTGGGCAAGTTCTTTTAACACCTCCACATTTGCTATTCGCACCCCACTATGTTTAAAATAATTTGAAAACACCAACATACCTTCACCTTATTTTAACCTACTAGATCAACTTATCTGAAATGTATATTTTAAGATGTTTCATATTAGTTGATCCAGAATGCTTGAAAATAAATCTTTCGAATCAGTCGATCCAAAATGCATTATGTTAGTTTGGATCAGGTGATCAATAATGCATATGGCCAATTGTATTCCTGATTAACCAATCCGGAACACAAAATAATTAGTGTTCGAATAAGTTGATCAGGAACATAAATATGATATTACACTTCCAGATGAGTCAATCCAAAATACAATTGGACATGTCCTATTATTGTATTTTGGATCACTTGATCTGGAATTAACATAATGTATTATGAATCAACCGATCAAGAACACCTTAAAATTTATATTATAGATTAGTTTATCTAGAATACATATGACAGTATGTTGGCGGGGTTTTGGGTTATTTTAAACATTGTCAGATTGCAAATAACAAATAAGGGGGTGCTAAAAGAAATTGCCCAAATTTACTCTTTAATTGAGTTATAGGCCTAGTCTGTTAGCACACATACTTTGTCCACAAAGCCTACAAACTTCACATATCAAACTCAATTTGTCTTTACAATTTTGCTTCTTTGAAAAAAGAAATCCAAAATTTGCATGAGCTTGGAAAGTCTAGGGATCTTAGTCCATATACCCACTCCTACTCACTACCATCTCCAATCATCGATCATCGATAGTTATCTTTGATTGTCAATCACTAGCAACAAAATTAACTAATTTTTATTCAATGTTTAAAGACTATATTGGCAATGGTTGAATTGTGATTAAAATGGTAACAATTAAATTTACACCTTTATATTATACAATATTCCAGTATTTTATTTAAACAATAATATTTCAGTATTAAAATAATAAAAAAATTATAAATTATTATCAATGATTAAATTATATATTATAATATAAAAGTGAAAATAATTAAACAAATAAGTTATATTAAATAAAATACTTAAATTTATATTTTATATATCTTTATAAATATTTTTTACTAAGATAATAAAATATTTCAAATACCGGTTTATATAAAATTTTGGATAATACCACTTCGAATTTAATTATTGCTTTTGATGATCCCAATCAATGTGATGTAAAAAAATTAAGATTTAATTAAGTTTTTTGTCCCAAAAGTTTCACTAAAAATTACTTTTGGTCATTTAAATTCAAAAAATATTTTTTAGTCCCAAAATATGAATTACAATAGTTAAAATATAATTTAGTTACAATAGAAGTATGAATTTACTCAATTCAACTTGTTGTACCATGCATAATGTTAGACTTTAGTCTGTGAATTTAAATTCTAAACAAGGCCGTACAAAAAATGTGCACATAAGTTGTTACGTCAACTATTGCAAATTTGCAATGTGAAAAAATTCGCTTCATAACATTTTTTATAAACTTAAATGCAATCTATTCTCCCAAGTTTTAACAATTTGAGACATTGTGTTCCCATATTACAAAATTGTGACATTTTGTCCTATTATTTTAAAAATGTGTCATTGATGTCCCATTTGTGATTTTATAACATTGATTGTTAGGTTTAACCACATTGAATGCCACATGTACAAATTCTGGTGATTTGACTTTTAATTACATAACTAATTGTGAGGTTTAGGGATAAACTTAAGTGGAAAGATAGTAAAGCCAAAATGTTTGTATCCTTTAGGGCTCAATTGCAAAATATAAGCTGCATTCTTCATTCTTCCTTTTGCTATCTCTTTATTTTGAAATGTCAAAATCCTAGTCTTGAATCATTACTGTGAAACTCTGAGTCTAAAAGGACTTTAGGGTATCAATGTTTAAATTATATCATACTTAGGTGTTGCTACTGGTTTCCTAATGTCTTATAAAAGGTGTTGTTGATTTTGTTTAAAAACTTGGACTATAATAATTTGTGCAAATGTCACACTCAGGTGGAGCTGAAGAACTCTATTGCATATCTCAAATTGTAAATTAAAAGAAAACAAAAAAGACTAGTGCTAATAGTATTACTTTGGTTGCATCGTTTCATATTTTTCAACCTTAAATGTTATTCAAACTGGATTCTTAATTAATAATCAATATATTAACAGGGAAAGTATCAAATATAATGACAGCTTAAAATACACATGATCGTGTAGATATAATATCATTAAATTAGTGACAAAACAATTTATGTTCCTTTTTCTTGTTTACAGGTTCATATCTATTGAATAAGGATTTAGAAACATATAAAAGATTTCTAAGTCTTTTGGTTCTTATCACACGTTGCTCATAAAATTGATTTCCAGCTAGAATGTCATATTTAAGAGTGCAATGTTGTTTTCCCATCTTTAGTTGTGCTTAACATATTTAAGAGTTCTCCAACTCCACCTATCTCAATTATCTTTCTTCCTTAAAATAATTATTGTCATCTTTTCCTGGAATATAAAATTTGGACTCAAAATCAACCACACTTACAACACCACAACAAGCAAAACACTCACAAAATTAGCTTGCATAGCATACCTTAAACCAGCCACATTGAATCACCTTGCACATTGTCATATAGTGAAACCTGCCCAAAAATAGTAGACTCAAAACAACCACACTAACAACACCACAACAAGCAATACACTAAAACCACCTTAAACTTACCCACTGAATCACTGTAAGCAATACACTCACAAAATCAGCCTGCACACCTAAAACTAGCCACACTAAATCACCTTGCACATTGTCATACAGTTAAACATGCTAAAAAACACCAGACTCAAAATAGTCACACTCACAACACCCCAACAAGCAATACACTCACGATCAATCTGCACATCAGCCTTAAACAACCACACTTAATCACCCTACACAACGCCAAACTAAAAAAACCATGATAAAAAACATATAGTGAAATATACATATAACAACCATATTAATAAACCTTCATCACTAGAAGCATAACTTCCTTTACATAACTGAAATATACATTATACAGTGACATAAGAAACATAACTTTATTTACATAACTAAAATATTGTTGGTGTAAATCTACCATACAAAATTACATAACCAGAAGGAAATTACATAGAGATTTTCATAAAAAAAATAAACATCAGTACTTGCTGCAAAACATAAAAGTTTACTGCTTTCCCAAACTTATGCTTCTTTTGAGTTCATTATTAGCTTTGTTCCTATTCTTGTTTGGCTTCCTGGGTGCTCTTCTTAGTGTAGGTGTGAGAATGGGCTCATTGGTATCACATGACCAAATGTTAGGTCCATTACATGGTTTCATAATGTAAGAATATGTTGTCAAGAATGTATTCTTCCTGCAAGCATACATAACCAAATGTACTTAGCAATGCTGACTAAATCACATTAATCACTAAATTTGTTGGTCCTAGGGTGAATCTAGAAGGGGGATTGAATAGATTCACCAAAATATTTTTCAAACTTTTCTATTCAAATCAATATCAGAGTTTTTCAAAAGTTTCCCCTTAAAGAAATTTCAAAATCTACCTTGTTTTACAAAAATGAGTTTTTCAAGAATTCAACCCTTTTGACAAAGCACCAATCAACTCAATTCCTCAAATAATGGTTTCAAGTGTAATTGAAGAAAAACTCAGCAAGAATGTCTGTACAAATTAAACAAGTTCAAAAAGAAAAGGGTAGAAAGAGTGAAAAACCAAACTCACAAATCTTGGGTCAAAACCCAAATTTAATATCAAGTAAATGAGGAGAAATAATTAAATCTGTTGCAAGAAAACTTGATAGATTAGTTACAGCTGCAAAAACTTAGTTAGAACTGCTCTAAGAATTCAATAAAACTAAAATTTAAAGAGTGTAAGGAAGAGAGAGTTTGCAGTGTGATTTAAACTAGTTCGATCAACCTGACATACATCCAGTTTACAAACTCAATCTTTCGCTTATCTGTTTTCTACTAAAATCTCAATACACGCATACCACACATACAAATTTTAATCCTAGAAAGATTCAAAATCACAAAAAAAGGAGACTCCCCTTATACACTACAAGAGTTTGCTACACCGTGACACCCCGTCACTCACAATGTCTCACTTGCAACACCTTGTTGCAAGATTTTCCAACAATCTCAAGATCACTTCAAGTGAAGAATACCCAAAATAAAAAAGCACCAGAAGTGAAGAATACCCAAAATAAAAAAAACACCTAAAGTGAAGAATACCCAACAATCTCAATGGAGTCTCGTCCTTAATTCTTGAAATTGAAGCACCTTCAAATCATAAAAAATGGGTATGAATATTCGAGAGAATTGAGTAAATCATAAAAGAGAAGCAAGCACTTGATAGACCTTTCAAAAGTTGTTAAAATCAATTTTCAAAATGCTTTTATATTAGTTTTGATGCACGATAATTGATTACCTGATATATTGCTCAAAATTGATCCAAAGTGAGTGCTATCTAGAATAATCAATTACTGTTTTCAGGTAATCGATTATCACAAAGAGCAACAATTCTTGAACCCAAAATTCTCGAAGGGTAATTAATTACCATTTGTAAGTAATCAATTACCTTGTCCAAAATTTCACTTTTGAAGTTTTTCTAACACAACCCAACCTATGTAATCTATCCAAAATCATCACAAACACATTCTCAAGCCTATCTAAACACACAATATAAGTACCACACCTATAAACGTGTTTGGTACCATAAAATTGATTTAAGAGCAAAAACAAAGAAAGAAAAAGTAAAACCAAAACTTCAAAGTGCTTTATACTTATGCTTCAATGCCTTTGGTTCCAAAAAAATTAGAAAAATAAAATGTCTTACTTGTAGTAGTTAGCAATATAATCTCATGCCTTATAGTTGATAGACGACAAACAAGATATGATGTGGCAACATAGGATTCCACCGAGATCCCACTTTATAGAAGAACATGTTTCCTGGTTCAAATTGACAACATACTTTGACCAGTTTCTTGAAACCTCAAACAATGTCATCAAATCATCCTCAACTCAGTTTCGAGTCCAATATTGTGAGTCTTTCTTGTTTTTTCTCTAAAATTTGTTGATTTTGGGATAGATTGCACCAGGATATCTTAACATACAGTATTTTGACTTCACAATTTTCCTAGTTATATAGAACTTGATTCCCTCAAGCAATGTAAAAATAGGATTGTCCCTATATTCTAAGATACACCTATTAAAAGTTTCACACGTGTTATTTACTTGTAGGTCACACTTCGTGTCTGTGTCAAAGGCATACCTAGACCAAATAAGATGGTCAACATTCTAGAAATTGAGTCACACATCATGATTCTTCTTTTTTAGATTTTTCATACTCCTTTTAAATCACTCATAGTTATATAACTCTTACAGCCCGCGAGAACAAGTCTTTAGTACCAGGAAATTTTTTCCTCCAATTTCCATATAAATGCTTAACACACACCCTGTGGTTGACTTTGCTTCCAAGTAACCCCCTTAATGCTTGATGTAATTCTTATTAAAAAGATAACTCAGTCAACAAGTATACACACCAATAAAACATTAAGCAAGTGAACCAGAAACATAAAGTAATTCTTTGTATACCTTTTGTTGGTCTAATATATATGCCCAATTGATTTTTTGAATACCATCAAGGTTAGCGAGTAAGAGCTCCAAGAACCATTGTCATAAATCTGCAAATTCAAATTCTACAACAACATATTCAATTAGCAACATTTAATGATTATCATCTTTACCTATAGCAGTGAGCAAGTGTCTTCCGTATTCCACCTTAAGAAAACATTCATCCAGTCCAATCCATAGTCTACACGTGGTAGCAAATGCAACCTTACATGCCTCTAGGCAAATGTAAATTCTTTCAAATACAACCTCTATTTGTTAAGTCACTCTTGCTTTTAAGCAGTTCTTCTGCATAACTCCTAAAATATTTATATTGCTCTCTTGAAGCTCTGTGCAGCTTTCTCAATGCCTACATTTAGCCCGTAAGTTTGATACGATTTCATTTTTACCCCTTATTTCTCAAAAGCATAAGAAATAATTGACTTTATCTTTATATTTGAAGTATTTCTCAACAAGTGCACAAACCTTGTAACCAACCCTCCAGTTTTAGCTTCCTTATTACGAGGAGTTCTAGAACAAGTATGATTGTTGACAAATGTGACAACTTGCCAATAAAGATTTTGCTCATATTTAGTCACCCTTAAGCAAAACAAGCATTTCTTTATATATGCCATAACTACCCTTTTAGAACATGATTTTTTAAAAGACAAGCTTTTTAGTTGTCATAGCAAATGTCCTAGCAACTTGGCTGACATATTTCTTATTGTTGAATAACATACTTAACTCAAAATGAACATCATTGCCATCTTCAATTTTCTTAAACTTTGGAAACTTTTTTCTTCTTCTGCACAATTTCCTCATCATTACACGGAGGAGTTTCAAGCTCATTAGAGTCTCCATCCTCATCTTCAAGTTCTAACAATATGTCTGTCTTTACAATTTTAAAAAGATTGTCATTACCATCCTCATTATTACTGATATTGACAAATGATTCCTTAGGTAAGACATTACTCCAATCCCAACCTTTCTCATATTCACTATCATTGAAACCAGATTCTGATTCACTTTGTTTTCAACCTCCCTTAAACCTTTGTCATCTCTTTCATCTTCACCAATTTCAGCCCCCCCTAAACCTTTAGCACTTTCATTCCTATTTTCGTCACTCATTTGCATTCCAACCTCATCAACGTTAATGACTTTCACATTCTGGAAGCCATTGAATTGCTTTTCTCTCCTTTTTCTTTCCCTCAAATAGTACAAACATATCAACGATATGTTCCACATACAAACCAATTTGTCTCAAATTCCTTAGCATCTTTGACTAACTTAAGTACATCAGCATCATATTTTAATGGGATCAATCCACATGCAATGATCAATTCTAGATGTCTATACCACAAACTACGAAAATCATCATAACCAAAACTTTTAATCAATTTAGAGATGCCAATAAATGTCATTTCATCAACGTTCCAACCTCATTCTTCCTGGTGAGCTCACTCATTGGTATATTTTAAAATCCAACCATGGTTTTATTTTAAAATGAATTTTATGAAATTTTGTTTGCCTAAAAGTGAAATAAACAGATTCACATGCAACCATTACATGGGGTAAAAATGATAAGTTTTCTTAAAAAAACTACTTTCTTAAAGAAGTTATAATAACCCTAGATGGCATGACTACATAGAGGTTATGGTTGGAAATAAAAAATATTTCCACACAACTTTTACTCATTTAAAAATGCAATGAAATAAGCATGGAGAACCACTTCAACAAAACCTTGAACACATTACAATAAAGATGCCAGGAAAAGGAAGCTTACTTGAGTACATATGTTGGACCCTTTTTTGCTAGTGCATAAGCTCCACCTTGACCCATACCAAATGTCCCTTCCATTGTAGTCATTATCAACCTTGACACCGTTAACAAGCAATAACGTTTTCTTCACACTCACAGTTTGGGGGTAATGATTCAAGACTAAAGTTTGATAATTTGAGAATGAAGAATAGAGAATGGAGATTACAAAAGGAAGAACAAAGAACATTGCTTACATTTTGCAATTGAGCCTTAAAGATACAAAGGTTTTGACTTTACTATTTTCCCACTAAAGTTTTATCCCACCTCACAAGTAGTTGTGTAATTAAACGCCACGTCGCCATAATTTGTGCATATAACAATCAACGCCCTTAAACCTAACAAGCAATGCTATAAAATCACAAAAGGGACACCAATTGATACATTTCTAAAATGTTGGGATAAAATACCACAATTTTATGACCTGAGAACACAATGTTTCAAATTAATGGGCATAAATTGCATTTAAGCTTTTTTATTTATATGGGAGGCTTCATAAGAAGTTTTTTTCCCCTTAAGTTGCAAAATTCTATATCGTGGGTTTATACAATTTAAAGTTAGGTAAAATGTATTTTGATAAAATAAAATTAACATATGTTAATTAAATTTCCTTAAATATTAGATATAACTTTTTTTAAAAATATCCTTTTTTTATTATATTTTGAAGCTTATTTTTCACTTCCATCAATCATTTACTTTTATTTTGATTTTTTTCTAGTTATTTTTTAGTTTTTTTTTCTCAAACTAAATTTGTTTTTCTTTTCATTTATTTTAACAAGACTACATGTTTCATTAACGATGTGCATTTTAACAAAAATGATAAAATATTTTATGTCGTTTCTTTTTCCGTTTTTGTTTTTTCTTTTTCTGTGTTTGATCATACAAGCATGTAATAGGTCAATATTAGATAAAAAAATTCCAAAAAAGTATTTTATCTAATAGTGTAAATGAACATTTTAAAAAGTACTTTTCAAATTTTTATTTTTTCAAACTTAGTAAGATGTTAAAGACAATGATTTTTTTTTTTTAATTTTTGATAAGTGTTTGAGAAAAGGGGTCATAACTCGTAAACATTTGAGATGTGTGTTTCGTTAAATATGGGATGCGGCAGAAAGATGAAATTTGTGGTGAATGAAAATGAGTTCCATAACAAAGAAGGGACTTTGTAAAGGTGAAAGAAAGGAGTGTGTGGTGAAGGAGGGTACAGGGTAGGGTTCTTAATTGAAGAAATATGGTACTTAATGCAAAGCAATAAATGGAGCTGCGGAGTAGGTGTATTGTTTAGGATGAAGAAAAACATTGTAAACGGGAAAGGAAGTGCATTATCCTAGAAAAAAAACTTACAAAAAATAATTAAAATATTTTAAAAATATATAATATAAAAATAGATAATTATATATATATATATATATATATATATATTTTAGTGTGTATATATATAATATTAAAGAGATGTGCTATTCATATGAGCCAAGAAAATAATTTTGAATTGTTGAAGATACCTGAAATGTATTCCTATGGGCTTACATTTGAGGCCTGCAATCCTTACATGAAACATGTTGGTCCAAACATGGTTAACATGAGTATGTTAACGGGCTTCCGAGATTCAATGAAGTGTAGATGGTTATGGAATTACGACACGCCAAATTTATTTGGTTTTAGCATTTTAGTTTGTATATTACATAGAATAAATATATATTTATAAATAGATGTTATAGATAAATTATTTTATAATAAAAAATTATAATAAATAAATATTTTAATTATATTTTATATTAATAATAAATAATTTATATTGTGAGAGAATATTATTTATATTTTCTTTAAAAGTAATATTAAAATTTAAAAATACAACATAAATCTTAAAATAATAGATAAAAGAAATAAAAAAAATTAAGAAATGGCTTAAAAATATTCTTATTAAAAAACAAATTCGTTCAACGTAAGTATTCTAATCTGTATAGAGAAATTTTCGAACAAGCAATGAAGAATTGCAGAAATCAGTATAAAAGTATATTTCTTTATTGAGCGAGAGTATAAAAGTATATAAGAGGCACATTGCCTATGTACAGATAAGAAAATGACAGTATAAAAGCAGTAAGCTATTGAGAAAGAAGAGATAAGATAAACACTAGTTTTAATTCCTATATATCACCTCTTACAGTAATTGATCTGCGAAGCTTCTCAAGACCTTCCTCCTCCAGCTAGTATTCTCTGGAATCCATTTGGTCCAAGTGGTATTGAAGTTAACATCAATTTTGTTTTTTCTTAGAAAGTATGAGTTTGAAAATGAAAATAAGCAGGGTAGAGTGTACACAACATTTTTAGTGTCACTTGATGGATGAGCATGCCGAATTATTGTTCTCTCAAAAGTCCAAAAGCACATGAATAAGATGTAGCAAAAATTAATATGGCTTAATCCTTAACCTTTCTGAAAGGGAACTAAGTGGGGAGGGAAAAAATCAGTAGAGAAAGCAGATTCTTGTTCTTTTAGGTATAGATCCAATTACAGGTGTTAATGTGAACCAACTGTGAAAGACGGCCAAGGATTTGCGGTGCTAATAATAAGTCAAGTTCTTCACGGGATTATTCTCTCATCACTCAAAATAACCTACCTTTATTCATAATTCCTTTTTCCTTCCATATAACTTCCACTTTTGCTACTTCCTATTTTATATATTCTCAATTATCATTCTCTATAGCTACCTAACCAACTTGTTTCTCTACAAATTCAGGTCTTAACTAGAAATGAAATATCTAAAATATCTAGCCACACCAAATCAGTTAAAGTGTAAACTAAACTGTAATGTTGGTTTAAATGTGTCACAATCATTCACACTTGCGACTACCAGAATCCTAAACTGTAATGTTGGTACATTACCATTTAAATTCTTGGGGGTACCAGTGAGAGTAAATTCTAAGAGGGAACAAGTTTGGAAGCCAGTTATTGATCAGTTCAAAAGGCGATTGTTAGGTTGGAAGGCAAGGAATATGACTTTTGCTGGGAGGTTGGTATTACTGAACTCTGTGCTACCTTCTCTTCCATTGTATTTTTTCTCCTTTTATAAGGCTCCTAAGTCAGTGTTGAAGTCTCTCAAGAGGTTGCAACGAACTTTCTTATGGGGAGGTAATGACAGCCAGTCAAAAATTGCATGGGTGAGATGGGAAAAAGTATGTAGGCCAAAAGAAGAGGGAGGCCTAGGTGTGAAGTGTTTGGAGAAATTTAATTGGAGCTTGCTGGCAAAGTGGAGGTGGAGAATATTATTAGATGATACGGCTATATGGGGACCGCTGCTGAGGAGTAGGTATAGGGAGGCAGATAGATATATGGATAGGCCCACGTCTTTTGCCCACACCTCTCAATGGTGGAAAGACATATGGGCCATTGATGGACCAAATGCGGCCTTGCCTGGGTGGTTTAAACTTAGAGTGAATAGGATCGTAAGGTCTAGAGTGGAGACTCTATTTTGGGAACAGAGGTGGATGAGAGATACAGCTCTTAGTGTATTGTTTCCCAGATTGTATGCTTTGACAGAGGATAAGTTTATCACTATTAAGGATAAATGTGATACAGGAGGTCACTTATCATCATGGAAATGGGCTTGGCAGAGGGAGTTGTTCGTTTGGGAGGAGCAGCTGCTTATTGCTTTAAAGGAGACGTTAAGTGATGTCGTATTGGCAGAGCGGGATTCAGATGAGTGGGGATGGAATTCAGGTGTTGGGGGGGGATATTCGGTGGCGGAAGGGTATAAGGTGTTGAATGAAAGAGTATCTGATTTAGGAATGAACTTTGTGGAATCCCAGGATTTACGTAGGTTGTGGAAGGAAAAGCTGGCATCTAAGGTATTGGTGTTCTCTTGGAGATTGCTAAGGGACAAATTACCCACTGTTGAAAATTTGCTAACGAGAGGAATTCGGGATCCAGTGCTCAATCCTGGTTGTGTGTTTTGTAATAATGGGATAGAGACCAAGAATCACTTATTTTTACAATGCCCAGCCATACAAACGCTGTGGTATAAACTTATTAGATGGGTAGGGGTAGAGACACCACTCTCGGGAGATCTGAACCAGCTGTTCCTGTTATCCTCTGAGTGGGTGGTGGGAAAGCGGAAGAAACGGTGCAGATATGTGTTTTGGATTGCTGTATGTTGGTGCATTTGGTTGTCAAGGAATGTTGTTGTTTTTCAAAGGGTCGAGGTGGAATCCCTTGATATGTTAATGTCCATTAAATGGTTATCGTGGCAATGGTTGTTGTACTTTTTTTGTTTTAAGGCAGGTTGTGTATTCTCTGATTGGTGCTCCCACCCTAAATTGTGTCTGATGAATATGAGATAGATCTATAGGTTAGGTGGAGCATAGTCAACGTCTTACTATACTACTGTATATTAGTCTGAAATGTTGTGTTTCAATTGTTTTCTTTTCCTATAATAGAATATATGTTTGCTGTTAAAAAAAAAAGTGTAAACTGAACTAAGTTACATAATTATTGTATTATCATTTTTTGTCTAATTTATTATTTTGATTTCTTTCATAGTGGTATTTTAGACGAGATAAAATAAAATGGAGAAAAATCAATATAAGTAAAGATGTATTTTTTTAGTTGAAAATAAAACAAAAAATACAAAGGTATGATTAATTCACTTTCTTTTTTTTATTATTATTTTGAACACTAGTTTCTAAAACAATTTTATGGTATTTCAATTAATTTCTCATTTAAAGTCTAAAAATTTTAAAATCTGTTTTCAAAAGTGTTTTAAAAAAGTAAAATACAGAAACAACTCAGATTTTTTTTTAATTTTTTGTTTGAAGTTTGTATAATGAAAGATAATAGCTCTTCAAAAAAATAAAATAATGAAAGATAATAACAAAACAGAGGTTAGAGAAGCATAGTTCACACAAACATAATAAGTAAGTGTGAGAGAGCAAGTAGAAGAGCCCTGTGCTGCCAACAAGGTGGAGAGGAAGTAGATTTTGGATTTCTTGAAGAAAGTTATGTATGGTCAGCGTTAACAATTCTCTTTCTAGTGTTGCGTACATTGTCATCACCAGATGTGGAAGCATAGAGGATGACCAGTCATTGAATTTATTTTTACTAATCATATTAATTTTTTAACAAATCAAACATACTCTGTTTTTTTCTTCATTTTTTTTATTAGTAAATTATTTTTTTCTTCTTCTCTTCATTTTCTTTCCTTAACTATCAATAATTAAGCAACAATGCAGCATGATGGCATTACGGTAACATTTAGGAATGAAAAATAAATTGGTATTTATAAGTAATTCTTGAAACTATTCTAAAGTTGATCCAAGAATTTTTTATTTAACTAGATATGAATACATACGAGAAATACTTGATTTGTTAATTCTTGAATCACCATTATCTCATATTTATCTTAATTGTTTCAAATGTCCAGTTAGCACAAAAATAACATGTGGCAGGTAGCAGGTCTGCTACGCACATGGCTCGAGAAACGCCGTTAGGCTGTGCAGATAATAGGCTGACACCGCTGCACGCTGAAGAAATGACCGTTGAAGCCGGGTCGCGACTTCTGTTGGGCCGGGCCGAAGATCTGGACTCCGGGGCTGGGCCGCGTGGTATTCCGGACTCGCTAGACACGGCATGCGGAACAAGGTCGTGCTGCCTTTTGGGCTGGCAGGTAGAGGCCCACAGCAATGGACCGTGTGGGGCTAGAACGGGTGCTACAGTGGGCCTGCTTGCTGCAACAGATTGTGCCCCGAAAAAACGTGGAAGACAGCAGGAAATGGGCCTGATTACAAGCAACCATGATGGGTCGGGAAGTTGGAAAGATATGAGTCACGTTGGGGAACTTTCCGAAAATGCTATAGGTTACGGAGGGAAGGGGTTTATTACGGTGAATAGCGATTACGGAAAAAATGAGTCTATCTCTACACTACCATATGACCACAAGAAATGGGTACTAGTAGGTAGAGAAGTAGTATCCGGAGGAGAACAAGGGCAAAGGAGCGAGGTATCTATATGGAAGCAACTAAGGAGAAATAGTTTTGATGGGAATGAATTAATGAGGCGAGGGCAACTGGACGAGGCAAAGGAAGACGAGAAAGGAAAAGGCAATGAGGAGGAAGAAGCGGAAAAAATATGGAAGGCTATGAAGGAAGTCGGGATATCCGGCATTCAGTAAATGAAATCTATATACAGGTACTGAAGAAGATGGAGAGGCGGGATAAGGAGGAGAAGGACAAAAGGGAGGCGAGGAGTGAAAGGAATAACTAAATGAAGATTTTTTCTCTGAATGTGAGGGGGTTCCGAGACCGGACCAAGCGAAGAAGGATTAGAAGACTAATAAATGATAATGACATTGATATTTGCTTACTTCAGGAGACAAAATGCAGGACGATAAGTGACTGGGAAGTTAAGGAGATTTGGGGGCTGACACGGTGTGATTGGAGAATTCTCCCATCAACAGGACTTAGCGGAGGTTGTCTGACAATTTGGAAGAAGCATATGTTGGAGGTTGTTTGGGTTATACAAGGGCAGGGTTTCCTTGGAATTGACTTTAGAGGAAAGACTTCAATGACAGTTAATTGTGTGGTTAATGTATATGCCCCATGTTCGCTACAAGGGAAAAGGAAAGTATGGGATGATCTGATGATGACAAGACGAGGATTCCCGGAGGTTAATTGGGTACTTGGAGGAGACTTTAATGCGGTGCTGGATAGGAATGAGTTTAAGGGGAGGTCCAATTCTCATACTATAATGGAGATGTCTGACTTCAAATTCTTTATCTAATCAATGGGTTTATTGGATATCTCAGTCATCAGAAAAGGAGCAACATGGATAGCACCGAATGGAGGGTCATCCAGTAGGCTGGATCGGTTTTTATTCTCCCCGGAGTTGATGGAGGAGTGGGGAGTTATAGCCCAAAGAGTGGGTACTAGAAAATTCTCAGACCACAGCTGGATCCTAACAGAGGTGAACAATCAGAACTAGGGTCCTAAACTGTTCAAGTTTTTTTATCATTGGCTGTAGGAGCAAGGTTTTATGGATTTAGTGAAAGAGTTCTGGACATCAGATCAGGGTCAAGGCTGGAGGATGTACCAGCTGGCAAGTAAATTAAAAGGTCTCAAGTCGAAGATTAAAGAGTGGAAAGAAGAAAACTGGAGTAAAGATGAGAAATTCCTGACAGAGAAGGTATTACAACTAGAGTTGGTGGATCATCAGTTAGGTCAAGGGGTCAACGGGAGTGGCCAACAGAGGCAAGGCATTTTATCAGAGTATTGGGGGAAGGCGAGGAGAATGGAACAATCCTTGTTACAGAAATCTCGGGTAAAATGGGCTCTAAATGGAGATAGCAATACAAACTACTTCCACAAATGTTTTAGGGAAAGATGTTATGCAAATTCTCTACTGGCAGTTAAAACAGATGTCGGTTGGGTGGAGGGAGTTCATAATATCCGAAATCATGTGCTCAATCATTTCACAGGGCTATTTAAGGAGGACCATCAGATGAGACCAAAGATGGATGGGGTATCTTTTAATCAGTTGAATGATCAGCAGAGAGAACAGCTTGAGGAGCCTTTTTCAGCGGAAGAAATAAAGAAGGCTGTCTGGGCTTGTGAGGGAGGGAAAAGCCCGGGCCCTGATGGATTTCGTTTTAACTTCTATAAATCATGTTGGGGAATCATAGGGGACGACGTGGTAAAAGCAGTTCAAGAATTCCATCAATCAGGAGTGTTACCAAGAGGTGTGACATCATCCTTTCTTACACTCATACCTAAGGTGGCAAGGTCAGACAGGTTAGCACAATATAGACCAATTTCTTTAATCTCCAGTATTCAAAAGATTGTTTCTAAACTGTTATAATTGAGAATGAAGAAAGTCATGGGGCATTTAATCTCTAAGTGCCAATCAGCATTCTTGCCAGGTAGATCAATCCTGGATGAGGTTCTTGTAACAAATGAGATAGTTGATTGGGCTAAACACAAAAGGAAATCATGCTTCTTGTTTAAGGTGGATTTCCAGAAGGCGTACGATTCAGTCAATTGGGATTTTCTGGATTACATGCTGGTTAGGCTGGGGTTTGGGAATATATGGAGGAAGTGGGTGAGTTGTATTGTCAGGAATAGCTACATGTCAATTCTTGTCAATGGGAGTTCAACGGAGGAATTTAGGCCGGGGAGAGGCTTGAAGCAGGGAGATCTACTTTCTCCTTTCTTGTTTTTAGTGGTAGCTGAAGCCTTAACGGGATTGTTCAGATCAGCTGTACAGAAAGGGGTGTTTAAAGAACTCAATATTGCTGATAAAAGGCAAAGTTTTCAATACTGCAGTATGCAGATGATGTGATTATGATGGGAGAGGCCGACCTAAAATCAGTTTGGTATTTGAAAGTTATTCTTCGTGGCTTTGAGTTGACCTCAGGGCTAAAGGTGAATTACAGCAAAAGTAAATTCTTTGGGTTAAATGTAGATGATTCTTTTTTTAGCGCTGTTAATAATCTCTTGAATTGTGCCGTGTCATCACTGCCATTTAAATTCCTAGGGATTCTGGTGGGAGCGATCCTAGGAAGGTAGATATGTGGTCACCAGTCATCGAACAATTTCAGAGGAAATTGGCAGTGTGAAGGGCAAAACATATGTCCTTCGCAGGAAGGTTAGTTATGATAAATTCTGTATTGTCTAGTCTTCCGCTATATTTATTCTCGTTTTACAAGGTGCCCAAGAAAGTCCTAAAAGTCATTACTGGATTACAGCGTTCCTTTTTGTGGGGAGGGAAAGACCAAGAGACCAAAATTGCGTGGGTTAGCTGGGAAAATGTGTGTCGACCAAAGGAAGAAGGGGGTCTGGGGGTAAAGTGCTTATGGAATTTCAACTTGAGTTTACTGACAAAGTGGAGGTGGAGGTTGCTAACAGAGCAAAATGCAATATGGGCGAGTTTGTTGGACGGTAGATATGGCAAGACGTACAAATTCAATGAAAGATCGGAGAATTTATCCACAGGTTCTCAGTGGTGGAGGGATATATGGGCTATTGATGGACCGAAAGCGGGGATACCAGACTGGTTCCGGAATAATGTCTTGAGAAAAGTTGGGAACGGAAAGGATACCTTCTTCTAGGAGCAAAATTGGATAGGAGATGGTCCCCTTAGCCTAATGTTCCCCATGTTATATGGGTTAGCAGTTAACAAAGGCACCACTATTAATGACAAAACGGTAGTAACAGGGGGGTGAACTTGGGTTTGGAGAAGGGAGCTATTCGTATGGGAAGAAGATCAGCTTCGTTTGTTACTAAGCGTGCTGCAACCAGTGGTTTTGGTGGACTACAGGTCCGACAGATGGAATTGGTTGTCTAGTAGGGAAGGCGGCTTCTCAGTTGCGGAGGCTTATTCGATTCTGCGTTCACAACATTCCTCATCAGGACTAATTGAGGTGGAACCCAGACACTTGAGACGAATGTGGAAAGATAGTTTGCCATCCAAGATAATTGCTTTTTCATGGAAATTATTGTTAGACAGATTACCAACCACTGATAATCTCTTGAAGAGAGGGGTTGTTATCCCAGGTGAGGATGTTCTTTGTGTCTTTTGTAAAAGTGCTGTCGAAGATAGGAATCATTTGTTCTTAACGTGTGCCAAAGCTCAATCAGTGTGAAACAACATAATTAGATGGCTGGGAATCCAAGGACCCATTCTAGGGGATCTGTATCAACTCTTCCTTTCGACACCAACATGGGTGGTTGGAAAGCGGAAGTAGAAGTGTAGGTATGTCTTCTGGCTGGCTAGGTGTTGAGGTATCTAGATTACGAGAAATCAGATTGTCTTTGACAACGTATCGGTGGATTCAGTCAACATTCTGATGTATATAAAGGTAATCTCGTGGAAATGACTATCATATTCCGTTGGATTTAACAGGGGTTGTGTTTTTTCGGATTGGTATGCTAATCCTAGATTGTGTTTATTAAATATGAAATAGGTGGAAAAGTCTTGTTATGCTCTAATAGGATTCAGAGGAGTATGTAAGTAATATGTATTCTTAGAAACAGTTTGTTTCTTTTAATGAATATATCTTTAGCTTTCTAAAAAAAAAAAAAAGCACAAAAATAAGTGTAAGCATCTATTTTTATATCTAAGTTTTTAATGATAAATCAATAGAATCTTTGGATATTACACACTTTATCCAAGTAATTTTGTAGAAATGATTATTGTATAATTTTAACTTTAATAAGAGTTATTTTTTTATTATTGGTGTAAAAACCCACGTTTAAAGTAAGGAATTTTAAAAAGTGCATTTTTAAAAGGAGGTACAATAGTAGAAGGTGATATATTATAACTTGAGTTGATATGATTTTTTTTTTTTAACATATCTAAAGATATAACACAGTTCGTTTCATCCTTTACTCATATGTAATACATAGATTTGCCTTTTTTTTTTTTAAAAAAAAGTACTTTGAGATAGTAAACGTGATTAATTCCGTTATGTTCAGCCACACGCTAGACTCTCTATAATTCATTATTGAAGGAGCTATCTGGATTGAAGCGGAAAAAAGTAAAATGCGTAGTCCAAAACCCAATTTTAAGACGTAACACAGATTAAGAGTAATATTTTGTACAAATTGGTTCAAGACCCATCGTCAGAGAGAAAACATTAATTATATTATTTGTCCTGTAGCTAAAATTCATTAGTCCTACAACCTTCCATGTTTCCCTCCTAGGAACAGTAGAATCATTATTTATTTACTTAAATTGTTTCCTTCCATGTTTGTTTTAAATATTTTTACATTGATTTTGTCTCTGCATTGAATTCCTAACTTATGTTGAAAAATATTTAAAATAAATCAAATAGTTTTAAAATTAATTTTAACTAAAATTAATATATTAAAATCAATTTTACTAACATTATGTATTTATCCACAAGATTATATGCTTAAATATTTTTTTGATAAGTACAAATTTTTATTGATACACTTAAAGTTTAATTAATGACCCAAGAAGATAGTTTTCTTTCTCCCTTCAGATAAAACTAATAATTTAATCTAACTCGGTACCTAATAATGTAGTCACCATTCACTGGCAGAACCCAGTACAGATAGTTTTGATAAATTACAGCCTTAGCAAGCTACTCAATCACATGAAAAGGGTAGAAGTCAAGAACCCTATTTCTTCAATGCAATTTGAAATAATTTTTTTTTCGCCTATAGAAACAATTTGGGTTAATATCTTTTTTAGGAATTTGCATGTTTAGATAAACAACTTAATTATACACTTATTAAATAATTTTTACAGTACGTGTTGTGTAAGAACTTATGGATAATTTGTTCCTATAATTGAAAAACAAATACGATTAAACCACTTTTATATAAGTTTTAAGCTGCTTATGAACCATTAAGAAAAAAGTGTAGATACTTTTAAGTTAAATAATAAATGAAACTTTATTATAAATTAATTTTAGTTTTTAAAAACAAATTTATTTGGGTAGTATTTTTTTAAAACAGCTCTAGTTTTTTAGTTTTTGAAAACTAAAAAATTAGAAAATAGTTTTGTTTTTCAGTTTTCTGTTTTTATTTTAAAAACTCAAAATACAATGAGAATATATTATTTTTGCTTTTTATTAATGAAATTCTAATAAATATGAATAAATTTTTTTATTTTTACATTTTCAAAACAATTTTTAAATATCACTTGCCAAACAATTTTTTTTTTCTAAAAATAATTTTTAAAAACTACTTTTAAAAACTTTTTTTAAAAATTAAAAAATAAAATTAAATCAATCAAACCCTAAATCTTAATGGATTTCTCTATCATTATTTCACTATAGCCGAGTAATTTGCTTTATTCATTGCGACACTCTGGACAAAATTTTCTTGCTAACCTCCTTTTTTATGTTACTCGTCGTCTTAAATAGGTGTTAAATTGTTTTCAATATATTTACACATATAAAAAAAACTAATAAAATAATTTTACAAATTAATTTGAATATTACTATTACATTGAAAAATTAAAGTGTCATTTATTAAGGATATTAATAGGAAAAAAGTATATTACATTAAAAAATCAAAACACTTTGTTGAGATAACTTTTTTTGCAACACTTGAAATGCATTAATCGAGAGTGCAGGAAAAACACCACTGGTCACTGATAATTAAAGTTTAATAAAATACAATTCTCTTGCTTTTGTTATATAAGTTCACTTATCCATTATTAACTTAATTGCTTCCCCTTTTGTTCCAACAACCCATCTCATTGGAGTTGAATAGTCTTTGTTATGAAATTCACATTTTACTTTAAACACTTGAGTCTCGGGATGACAAAAATACTCATAGGTATCTATCTGAATCCGTTTTGATTTTGACGGGTATTACCCAGTTTTACCGAGTATGAATATGAGTACAAGTATTATCCGGTGTATTAAACCAGGTACGACTACGGGTATGAGTATGTGACAACCCATCCCATACTTGAACCTCTACTTACCTCGTTATAATTTTAATGATTGTATAATAAGTTTAAATTTATATATTTAATTAAAAATTTTAATTCTTAAACTTTAATTTATAATTTTTTGTTATTAATTATTCTTTTTATACTTTTAAATTAAAATATAATAATAAATTAATATATATAATTTATTTAATAATAAATAAATAAATTTAAATTGCAAAAAATAATATGACGGGTACCCGTGATGATACCTGAACTCGAAAATATCCGACGGAAATAGAGATAAGGATTAAAATTTCATACCTACTCTTTTTATACTTGAACCCGAATCCGCCTCACATTTTACAGGGACGGGGATGGGGAGGGTCAAACCCACACCCGCCCCGTTGCTATCCCTAAGTCTAACATCATGGTACATTAATTGGTTGTTTGAATTATATGGTATACTTGTTGAAGGGCATTAGGGCAAGTGTGAAGGTTTTGAATTGAATGCTATATAGTTATACAAGTGAGGATAACCATGAACTCATTGTATTAAGATTTTGGATTGAAGGGAGGGTGTAATTTACAAAATTAGTTGAAAAGTTAGTTAAAAACTAGTCATAAGCATTTGATAAAATTAACTAGTTAAAAGTTGTAAAATGATAATAAGAACATCATTAATCATTAGATCAACAATGATGTATTTAGAATAACTATAATATATTTTAATAATATAAATTAATTACATATTTAAATTATAAATTATTATAATTATATATTTAAATTATAAATATCTATAATTACATATTTAAATTATAAATTTTTATAATCATATATTTAAATGATAAATTATTATAATTACATTAATGAAAAAGAGAGAAATGAAGGAGAAAGAGATTGCATCCTATGAGGAGAAATAACTAGTGGAGGACAATACATAATTAATGAAGGGTAAAGTTGTAAAAAAAATTAGCTAGTAACTAAAAATAAGAGATCTTTCGAAAAAGCTGCTTGCGGTAACTTCTTTGAAAAAACTAGTAGCTCCTAATAAAGTTCTTAGCTTTTTGCTATCAAAACAGAATTGAAATAATTTCAGCTACCATTTTAGCTAACTTTTCAGCTTTCAATTAGCTGAAATGACAAACTAAACACATTCGTAATGTTAAATCTCTTATAACACGTGTGCTCAAAGTTTATTGGTAATATCTGTCAAGTATTTAAGCATCTCAAATAATCAACAATGATATCAAAGTTTATGATTCAATGATTTAAGCAAGTATGGAGCAATTATAAACCTTCCTAATATGGAGACTAATTAGCGTTTCAAGTAGTTGTGAAATGTGGAGTGTGGTGAATTAAGGTACTAAAGCATGTTAAGCTCTAAATACATGTGGATTAAAAATAACTTGTATTTGAGACATAATTACCATATAGAAACAACTCACACTTAAGAGAAAAATTGTTAAAATGTAAATCTCATAATAAGTAAAAACAGACAAGTGAACATTATATAAATAAGCAAACCCACAAATTAGTTGTCTCAAAAATTTGAATTGAAAGTGATCCATTATTAAATATTTCTCTATTATTTAACCTGAAATTCCAACAATACTTGTAATCTATTTCAGCATTTTAAGAAAAAAAAATGCAATTATATATTAGTGTGTTTTCTTTCTCAAATTTCTACTTGAATATGTTGTTGAGATTTGAGAATGACCACTCACTCCCCTTTTCTTAGGTTAGGTCGTAAAACTCAATTAATTTGAAAAGTCTGAATTTTAGTATTTTTCATTTAAATTTGATCACGTTAATCACATACTTATTTAAATGTTTTTTGGGTAAATCCTAACTACATATTAATTCCATGAAGAAGCATAAGGTATAACATGAATCAGTCTCTACTGTGATCTTTAAAGTAGGATGTGATGCTTGAAAAACAATTTAGAAGAATTTTACTTGCAAAAAGAAAAACTGGATTCTGGATTCTATGGTTTCTTGGAGGGATTAAGGGAATCTATAAGCTAGCTTGTATATCTAGTGTCATTGAGATGGAATTGTGTAAGCCTTTATGGATTTGTTGACTGAGGTGCAAGGACCATATATTTTGCATCTTCTCTACTGTACCCATGTAATATGCCAGAAAAAAACTGCCTTTTGTTTCGTGGGTTTCTATTGATTTTCAAACAGATTGATTTGATTTGCACAACTTTTGGAAAATTCTACCCATCAATTTCTTAGTTAAGATTATCACAACTCCCCATTAAATATTAATATTAAAAAAATGCTCAACCTGACATATAATTTTTTCTTTTAATTATTTTAAATAATTTTGCACATATCTTTATAATAATCAGAAACTAAAAGAAAAAAAAATACTGCCTCCATTCTAATTATGTGTCACATTATGTATGAGTCTTGCTTTGTTTTAAATTTTCTGTTGATTGAAAATTAAGAAATTTTATTTATTTAAAAATATATTTGATTTAATTAATGCCTTATTTGGTTTAAATAATTCAAATTATACTCAATTCTTTTAATAAGGATATGTTTGTAAAAATAGTTATTTATATGAAATAATATTTTTAAATACACATATTACCTTGAATATATTATTAATCTTTTAATAATAATTAAAATTATAATTTTTATATAATTAAAGTCTCAATATTTAATTTTTAATATGTAATTACATTCAATATTCATAAAAAATTCTATTTATTGTAATTCTACTCAATTTCAACAAAATAGATTCAGATAAATCATATTATCTCAAAATTAATTTTAATTAAAATTAATTATATTTAAAATCAGTTAATTTTAATAGCTATATGACATTGAGTATAAATAAAATTATTTTACACAGAAAATATAATATAAAATTTAAACTTCTAAAATAAAACATATGCTTAAATTTTCAAACGAGTTTCAACCATACGGTTGGTTGGACTCAACTCCCATTGCCACACCTCGTGGAACATGAGACAAGGATTCGGTTGGATGATATTCCAAGATTCCCCACTATCTACCTTTATTGTATGTTTAAGTTCTTTTATTTCAAGAATGAAATGATTTTAATCTATTATTATTACTATGTTTAAGAACTATGCATGCTATTTTAATTTTTCAACATTTATTTTTTAAATTTAACTATGCATTCTTTTCCTTACAAATTTAAGCATCTTATCGAAATTATGCATATTTTTCCTATAACTTTGAACACTTTTTTAGTTATTATTTATACTTGTTAAGGGCTACATATATTTTTAAAATATTCACATAATATATGAATGCTTATTAATATATTATAATTAATGCTTTTGTGGACTTGTAATACCAATACTTTCAATTTTGTTTTACAGATTTTGTGGACTAGTAATTCCAAAATTTTCCATTTTGAATCGCAGATTCTCTTGGATGAAATTTAAACCATCTAAAGTGTTTAATTTGCATCATAGGTTCGAAGAAAAATAGGGAAACAATGAATAAAGTCAATTAGTCAACAGAGGAAAAAAAAAAAAAAAGAATCTGCACGCTCAAAGTCTAAAGCTTCATGAACTTTTTATAAAAGTAATACTTTGAATAAAAAGATATAACAAAATCTTTCTAGATTTTTTTTTGAGAAAATGTAAAAAGTTAGTGTAATTTTTTTTTTACGTATTGTTAATCGCCAAAAAAACTTTAAAATTATTATTACAAAATTTAATAAATTTATTATATATGATAACTCCGTGAGATGGAGAATGAGAGTTTGAATCTCTTTCCTTACAATTAATATTTTTGCATAAAAAATTATATATATAATAATTTATAAATAATTAATAAAAAAATTTTATTAACATATGTCGATGAAGCGTTGACAAAAAATTTAATAGGTCATCCGGTTAACTGTTAGGCACTTAAATATTTTCCACGTGTTTATCATATGATTTTAATTTTCATATTTTTACTTTTTAAAACATATAAAATAAAATATTCATGAAATGTTTGAAGAAATATATATTAATTTTTTTTCAAGAATTATAAAAACATTTTTAATTAAAAATATCTACAAATTCAAATAATTTAATAAAACATTTGAAAAAATAAACTCATAAAGTAATTTTATTATGTGCATAAATTCTTTTCTATTTTTATATTATATTATTTTGAATATAATATTCATTATTGACTATAGAACACGTTGATCAAATTGTACAAAATTATTCTAATTTAAACACTTTTTAGATATACAACTATATTAGGCCTTTCTGGTTTTTTGTTTTGAAATGTATTTTAAAAACAGAAACTTGTTTGGCAAAAATTGTTCTGTTTTGACTTTTTACTCATTTTTGAAATAATTTTCACTCAATTCTAAAAACAATAAAATTTGGTTTTTAGATATCTGTTTCTGTTTTTATTTAAATTCATTACTTGAACATTACTCCGACGGTCATCGGTCATAAGCCCCCACTTCCGACTGGCAGTGACCGATCGTCACCTCCGATTGACCGTCACTGATTGTCACTTCCAACCGGCTGTTACCGACGGCCACCTCTAACTGGCGGTCACTAACCGCCACCTCCGATCTCTGACCGGCGATCACCAGCCGCCACCTTTGACCAATGATTACCGGCCGCCACCTCTGACCAACGGTCATCGGCCGCCACCTTCGACTAACAGTCACCGCTTGCCACCTCCGACCGGCAATCACCTGCTGCCACCTTCGACCGGTAGTCACCGGCTGCCACTTCCAACAAACAGTCACCGGCTACCACCTCCGACAAACGGTCACCGGCCACCACCTCCGATCGGTACTCACCATCCGCCACCTCCGATTGGCGGTCACCGGTCACCACCTCCTCTTTGTTAATTATGCACTAAAATTTATTAAAAATTATAAATTTATATTACACTTTTTAAATTTAATAAATTTTAACGAATAAAAATGTATTGGATTGCTAACGGTAGCCGTTGTACAATAATTTCACATTAATCCGCAATTTGAAAGTTTTGAATATACATGGGTTAGCAAATGAGGTCCCTAACCCTGAAGATTCACTTTAATTTAGTCGTCAAGATCAATTAATCGCTACATAGATGATAGACCACAAAAGCAGTATAATAGTATGAGTGCAACTTTTGGATGCTGCCAACCTGTTACGCCTCGATTATACCTGCCTCCTTTAACTGAATCATTGTTCCTGCTTTTTGTTTTACAATGCTGATACACTCTTTAAGTAAAAAATATACTATAATTGATTTCTCTATCGTATCGTTAATATTATAATCTCGCATTCTTTAGGCGTTACTTTTTCTTAAAAATTCTTACATATGATAGGTTTAGGGTTTAGTGGTTTTCTATTCTTGATGCATGCATGATTGTTTGTAAAGACTCAAGTCTTGAAAGTGGATTAGCTATGAACCCTCAGGTATTTAAGTAATTATAAAAAGATAAATTGTCATTTAATATAGTAGCTTTTTTTTAGAGGTTAATTTTAAACAGATTTTCTATGGTCGATAACCTGACGAAGAGAGATGTGGATATCAATTTTTCTATGGTCGATAACCTGACGAAGAGAGATGTGGATATCAATTTAGATGATTCTGTCTGCGTGCTGTGCAAGGGACACCTAGAGGATTGTAAGCATATATTCTTATCTTGATCATTCTCTCATATCTTATGGTATATGATCTCTCATATCTTATGGTATAAGGTTTTGAATTGGATTGGAATCGAATTGCCACTTCCTTGTTATTTATCCCAATTGTCTCTACTGTCTAGTTCTTGGGTCATGGGTAAACATAAGTATAAATGTAGGTTTTTGTTTTGGGATGTAGTTTGTTGCTGTATTTGGATATCCAGAAACTCCATTGTTCTTAATGGTTCAATAATAGAGATTTTGGATATTCTGATGTCTATCAAAGTCATGTCATAAAAATGGTCATGTCATAAAAATGATTATTATATTCTTTTGACTTTAATAAGGGTTGCATTTTTCCTGACTGGTGTAGCAACCCATAGTTGTGTATGCTAGATATAAAGTAGGGGTGCTGAGGTGGTGGATTTTTTTTGGGAAGGTGGTGTTGTCATATGAGTTGAGCAAGAGTATAGATGATATTTCTTTGTTCTTCCTTTTTTTTGGGATGATGTACAGGTTCATGAAACAATTTGTTTTAGATTTCCTATATATAATACATACTTATTTACCTTTAAAAAAAATATATATATATGATAGGTTTTCAAGAATATTTATATTGAAAATTATAACTTTTTTTTTAAAATTTTGTAATTTCCAATGTGAATCTCGTATGCATAGGTATAATATAGTTTAGTTTGATTTAATTTTGACTTTAAAACGAATTAAACAAAAAAAATTAAACACAGTCTATTTTAGTTTAGTTTAAAAATATTATAAAACTCAAGTGATATGGTTTGGTTTAGTTTTTGACATTTTACAAAAATGTTATTAAGTAGGCTTAAATATAATTTATGTCCTCAATTTTTTTAAATTTTAGACATTGTGTCCAAAGTTTAAAATCGTAATACTATGCCCTTAAATTTTAAAAACATGTGAATTAAAAACTCTTCATGAGTTGTTAACGTTAGTTAATTTTGAGTGTGTTAACGGCACATGTAAGAAATTATGTGACATGGTAAAGAATCATTTTTATTAATAAAAGGGTTAAGTTAATGTTTTGAGTTTACTTAATCCTTTTATTAAACAATAATTCTCTTTTATAAAGCCCTAAATTGTTAACTTAACCATTTTATTAAGCAATAATTCTCTGGCATTACATTCAAAGTTAACAATCAATGTCAACAACTCGCAGAAGGATTATCAATTCAATCATTTTTAAAAGAGTTTAATTAGTATGCAATGACAGTGTAAAGAGATTTTACACCAACGTTCAATTATGATTTTTCATTTATATGACTTTTAAAATATTAATTAGTAAAGTTAACAAAATTACCATGAGTAAATAATTTATGATTGAATGTCAGTGTAAAATTTATTGCACTGGCAGTGTATACTAGTTAAAGTCTTCTTAAAATTTGAGGGCATAATCTCATGATTTTAAACTCTAGAGGTACAATGTTTAAAATTGAAAAAAAATAAATTAGGACATTAATTATCTTTAAGTCTATTAAGTATATTTATGATTTTTAATACTTTTAACAATAAGAATACTATTATTGTCTATAATTTAAATAGTTTGTTTTACATTAAGAATATTTAAATATTTATTAGTGATTTATAGAAAATCAGCCTCCTTATTACTATCCCACAAGTAGAAATAATAGTATTGTTACCGCTCATTATTTTATTTCTAGGTGAATATGTTTATAACATGAGCTATGTCATGTCTTCATAACTAGACATTATTTGAGTAGTTTAATAAATCAAACAGACCCAACCTACTTTATTTTCTTATAGATTTTTTATTTTCTGAGTCGGTTTTCAATTTTTAGTTTGAGTTGATTCACTTTTAACACCTTAGCTATTTCTTAATTGTTCACATAGTGTTCATATTTGGTATCCTAAAAGCATTTTTAAAAACAGCTTTTTTTATTAATTACAAAAAGAATTGTTCTAAAAAAAATATAGTAGCTATACTGGAAAAGAGCCAAACCTACTTAAAGCTGGACTGACCTAAAAACAGACTTTCCTAAAAGTCATGCTACCTTTAAATGACCAGAACATTGGAACAACTCAGTAAGAAAATTCTAGACATACTAGCTCAGTTGAGTCTATCACCCTTAAGTAATTTTTGCATAGTTGTAGTTGGACTTTATTATTCATCCAAACATTCTAAATTTCTTCTTGGGTTCATGTTTTCTAGTTGAAAAGTTAAAAAATTGAAGACATATAATTTGATATACAATAAATTGGATTATTTCAATAACCTTTTTTATTATGTTGAAAAATTGCTTGTTGAGAAACCAATGTGATTTATTTTATTCATAAAAAAAGCCTATAAGAAATGGGTTGTTAGGCAACCCATTTCTTATAAGCATTTCTTTTTAAGATTTTTTTAGTCGATTTTTAAAATTTATTTTTTATGTATGTATATTGTTTTTTATAATGAATTTTAAAATAATTTTTTTCCGTTCTTTTAACTTTTTTAAAAGCTTTGTAATTTATTTTTTAATTTATATTTTTATGTTTAATTTTTCAATGCTTTTGACCAAAATAATTTGAAATATTATCTTTAAAAACATTAATTTAAGAACATTAAATTGAAAAGTAAATTACAACGTATTTTAAAAAAATTTAAAATAATAGAAAAGATACACAACATAAAAATAAAATACATAGAAAAACAAAATGAAATGTAAAGTGAAATACAAAGTATTTCAAACAGAAAAGATACACATTTTAAAATTTTTTAAAGTTTATTTTATTTTTTATGTGTTTTATTTTTATTTTGTGTATCTTTTTTGTTATTTTAATTTTTTTAAATGCTTTATAATTTATTTTTTAATTTAAAGTATTAAAATTAATATTTTCAAACATAACATTTTAAATTACTTTTAGATTATTTTGGTAAAAAACATTTAAAAATTTTAACAAAAAAATATAAACTAAAAAATAAATTATAAAGTGTTTTAAAAAAATTAAAATAATGAAAAAAGATACAACACGTAAGATAAAACACATAATGACATAAAATAAAGAAAGATGTACGGTCTAATGAGGCTACTACGAAATATTTACTCATGGGTGGGGGCAAACTCTTCTATTCTGGTTTATGATTTCTGTTGGCTATATGGTTCATCTGAGGGAGAGATCGAGCTTCAAGAAATAGTAAATGGTCTTATCAATACATAAATGTATAACTCCCGAGGAATTTTAATAGAACTTATATTCATCGCTGTAGGAATGTGGTTCAAGTTTTCCTCAGCCCCTTCTCATCAATGGACTCCTTATGTATACGAAGGAGTGTTGGTTGTTTATTGGATAAATTCCTATCTCTTTATCTATTTATGAGATGTTTGAATTTTTCAAAACTCCATGGACAAATTAACTAAAATTTTTTAAAATTTCAATTTTAAAATTAATGAACTAAAATGATATACATACTTAAAAAATAAATTTAAGAAAATTCAAAAAATTGACTAAATTTTTCTCAGATCTGTTTTTTTAAATTTGTTTTAATTTCCTTTTAATTTTATTTTTTATGTATGTATGTATTTCTAAAATATGATTTTTAAAAAAAATTAAGTTAATTTATATTTCATTTTTTTATGCATTTTATTTTTATGTCGTGTATCTTTTCTGTTATTTTAATTTTTTTTAAATACTTTATACTTTATTTTTGTGTTTAAAGTTTTTAAATTAAGAATTTTAACTTAATATTTCAAATTATTTTTGAGTTATTGTCGCAAAAATATTTGAAAAAATTTAACTTAAAAATTATAAACAGAAAAACAAATTACAAACCGTTTTAAAAACCTTAAAACAATTAAATAAGATACACAATGTAAAAATAAAACACTAAAAAAATACACACTTAAACTATTTTAAATTTAATTTGTATTTTATTTAGTTTTTTAATTTGTTTTATTTCTACGTATCTTTTTTGTTATTTAAGTTTTTTAAAATGTTTTGTAATTTACTTTTCAGTGTAAGATTTTTAAATTAAGATTTTTAAACCTAATATTTCAAATTATTTTTTTAACTATTTTGATTAAAAACATTTAAAAAATTTAACTTAAAAAATATAAACTGAAAAATAAGTACAAAACATTTTTAAAAAAATAAAATAAAGAAAAAGGATACACAACGAAAAAATAAAATATATAATAAAATAAAATAAATATAAATTAACTAAAAAAATTTAATTTTAAAATTCATGATTTAAAACTATATACATAGATAAAAATAAATTTGAAAACTTCAAAAAATTGACTAAATGTTTTTCAGATGTGTTTTATTTTTTAAATTTCTTTATTTTTTTTATATACGTATTTTTTCTAAAGCCTGATTTTAATTTTTTTTTCATGTAATTTGTATTTAATTTTATTTTCTTATGTGTCTTATTTTTATGTTTATATCTTTTTGTTATTTTAAATTTTTTTAAATGCTTTATAATTTATTTTTCAGTTTAAAGTTTTTAAATTAAGATTTGTAAACCTAACATTTCAAATTATTTTACTAAAATACGTTTAAAAAATTTAACTTAAAAAATATAAACTGAAAAATAAATTATAAAACGCTTTAAAAAAATTAAAACAACAAAAAAAGATACAAAATATAAAAATAAAATATATAATAAAATAAGCATAAATTAGATAAAAAAATTTAAAAATTTAAATTTTTATATTATTGATTTAAAAAAATATACCTAAATAAAGATAAATTTAAAAAAAAAACTCAAAAAATTAACTAAACATTTTGTAAATTTGTTTTTCAAATTTGGTTTAATTTTTTATGTATGTATTTTTTCTAAAGTATGATGTTAAAATTTGTTCAGATAATTTGTAGTTCATTTTTTTATATATTTTATTTTTATGTTGTGTATCTTTTCTATTATTTTAAATGTTTTGTGATTTATTTTCACTTAAAATTTTTTAAATTAAGATTTTTAAACCTAATATTTCAAATTATTTTGATAAAAAATGTTTAAAAAATTTAACTTAAAAAATATAAATATAACAATAAATTATAAAGCATTTAAAAAAAATTAAAACAACAACAAAAAAAGATACACAAAGGAAAAATAAAACTATAATAAAATAAAAAAAATAATTTTAAATGCATGATTTAAAATTCCCTATAAGAAATTGGTTGTCCAACAGCCAGTTTCTTCTAAGTTTTTTATATAAAAAAAATCATATTGAGAAATCGATTCTTCCCCAACCATTTTCTCAGCATGAAGGGTAAAAAAAATTATTTAGATAAATACTGTTGAAGGTGAGTCATTTTAATAATTATATATATATATATATATATATATATATATATATATATATATATATATATATATATATATATATATATATAACTATGAAGAAACTTATGTTTAAGATTATGTTTGATTTGTCATTTCAACTAGCTAAAAGATGAAATGATTTCAACTCTGTTTGGATTGTAAAATACTCCAAGAGCTCCTAATTTTTTCGAAAAAGTTACTCCCAAAGTAATTTTTTCTCAAAAATCTCCTATTTTCAGCTATTGACTAATTTTGTTTTATAATTTTATCTTTCACTAATTAACATATTGTTCCACACTAATCTCTCTTCTCACAAGATATAACTTCTCACTTATTTATTAATGTAATTATAATAATTTATATATCATTATAAAAAGTTATAATTTAACTATATAATTTAAAAATTATATATTTAATTATAGAAAATTATAATTTAAAATATGATTATAGTAATTTATAATTTAAATATGTAATCACATAAATTTATAATTTAAAGATATAATTATAGAAATTTATAATTTAAATATATAATTATAACAGATTAAAATTTAAATATGTAATAATTTATATTATTAAAATATGTTATATTATTTTAAATACATCATTGTTAATCTAATGATGCCTTTATTTGTCATTGTACAGCTTTCAACTACTTGATAAACTACTTTTATCAAACATTTGCAATTAGTTTTTCAGTTTTTTAGCTAATTTTGTCAAACACACATAATAAGTCTCACAAATTAATAATATTAATTGTCAACTTTTTAATGAAACTATGATTAAAAGTAATTATATCAATTGATAAAAGTTGACAAAAATAATTTTTAATAAGATTAATTTTGAAATGATGTAATTTATATTTAAATATTTTTTACATCAAAACAAAATTACAAATAAAATTCAGTACCAAATTGTTTATAAGCTACTTTCAATTTATAATTCTTTTTATAAGGAATGAAATTTTATTATGATGAAAACACTAGGTGTGTCTTCTAGAATGTGCCAATATCATACAACAGATAAAAATGGCATAATGACAACAAGGAAAGCAATAGTGTATGAAGAATATGGAACCCTATTTAGTATGATATTAACTTGATTGTGTAACTCCATTCCATGTACTAAGTTGCACTTCTTGAATAATCTCTTGCACATTTGATCGGTTTGCCTCAAACAAGGCTGCAATGTGGGCCCTCCATGTCCACCAAATCCTAGCAAACCAAACAACAGAGTAAAGACCAAACTTTCCTCGTGGTAGTACCAAAGAACAACCTTGTAAATTGATAAAATTAGCCATTAACCATATTTAACAAGGTTGTGGATAATCCCCACTAGCTAAATAGTTTATGCCAAATTCCGTAAGAGATTGGGCACTATAGGAAAATATGCTCTACTATTTACACCATCTCTCCACATAGCTCATAACCCTCCTCACTAAGACTAATCGTCTTCCTTTTCAACATACTCGTCCTTGTAGGCAGTCTGCCTGCCTCTAGCTTCCATGTTAAAATTTGAACTTTTGCAAGTAGCTTTTCGCCCATATTCTGTTGAAAAAATCACTGGTGCCATTACCATTGTTTGAAGTTAAGACCCTGTATGCAAATGCAACATAATACATTCATTGAACTATCTTGTGATTACACTTACCTATCTAGTACTGCGTCAATTAGAACTACCGAACCTAGCCTCTGATATACCTCCACTAATAACTCCTCTTCCCATAAAAATAGCCCTTGTCTCCACATCCACTTCTAGCTGGATACATCTTCCAACTTTCTTGCAACTGTTATGTGTTTGTCTACCGCCAACCTGTATAAACAGAGGTATTCCTCTTTAAAGCTATGGTCTCCAACCCAATTGTTGTACCAAAATGCAACTTGACTACCATTTCTTACATGTCGCCTAACATTGGTTGATCACCAATGTTGCGATCCCTTTCTACCTGACTCAATGGAATTTAGATCAGACAACCACGTAGAACATTACTTTCCCCTAACTCCCAACCCCCATCGACACCTTTATACATGGATTTTAAAACTTTAATTGACAATGGATCCGTTTCCACTCGCAATCACCATTTCCTCTTACCTAACGTAGCTAAGTTAAACTTGGCCATATCCTGCAACCATAAATCCCCCCTTCTCCTTTGTCTTACACACTTTTTTCCAAACCAACTAATGTACACTTATACAAGTCTCATTTCCACTCCATAAAGAAATTCATAAATAAAGAATAGAGTTTAGACACATAACCTTTTAAAGCTTTGAAGAAAGAAAGAAAGTAGATTGGTAAATCAGACAATACATCTTTCATGAGAAAATACGATCGACTAATGAGATGTATTTGTTCTCCCAAATTGACAATCTCCTTCACACCACATGCATCATTGGGTGCCACATGGCCAACCTTGTTGGGCTAGTGTTAACAGACAGATCAAAATATTTAAAAGGCAAGGTTTTCACTTTACAATTTAGAAATTTTGCAGGCTTGTCCAACAAACACGAATGGACGTTCACTCCAAGCAACTAACTTTTATGAAAATTCACCTTGAGCTCATAGGTTATCTCAAACAATTACAGGATAACTTTAACAGCCTCCATGGACTGCTAATCTTTTTTTGCTAGTAACAAGGTATCGTTTGCAAACTCCAAGTGAGAGACACACAAATTATTTTTTGCTTACCTTAAACTTGAGTCCCATACCCACACCAAATTTCTATGTATAGATACCATTCACCAGCATTGAGATTCTTGTTAATGCTACACATTCTTGTACCCATTTTATCTATCTCATCTCAAAACCCATTTGTTCCAAGACATAACACAACAATTGTTGGCTCATCGAGTCATAGGCTTTTTCAATATCCACCTTGAAGCATACCAAGTCTTTTTTTTCGTTTCTTCTCTGCCTCATTCATGATTAACACTCTGTCTAGGATCTATCTACCTACTATAAAAGCTATCTGGGCTTCCAAAATAAGTTGTTGCATCACTTGTTTTAGCCTATTAGCCAATAACTTGTACATGCAATCAATGAGTGAGATTGGATGGTAATCACCAATCATTTAGGGATTGTCTTTCTTTAGTAGCAGAGCAGTAAACAAACTATTGGAACCTTTAGGCAGGTTGCTATTTGAATAGTATTAAGATTTTCAATAGGGGTGTTCATAAGTTTTGGTCAATTTGACAAAACCAGTAAACTGAACTGAACCAATTAATTTGGTTTGGTTTTTTCACTTGATTGAATCTGAACCCAAACCAAGCCAAATAAAACTGTTCATATTTGGTTCAATTAGGGTTTTAGTACTTCAAAATTCTGACTCAACTCGAATCAAAGCAAAAGTATATATATATACATAAATATATTACTGTATTTTTATTTTATATTTTTCTTGTATTGAGTTGCTTTAAATATATATTTGTTATTTGTATTGTATTGTGTTGCTTTAATAGTTTAATTTGACTAATTTGGTATAGATGAAACATTTTATATTTTGTTATAAAATTATAAATTTAGTAGATTAATGGATTTGACTAGTTTGAGGTATAAATTATTTTTTATGATTTAATAAAAAAAATTGATTTTGTATTTTTTTCATCGGTTTTCTTCGAATCCTAAATGGACCAACTTGATTATCATTAGTTTGATTTGGTTTGCGTCAAAAAGAAAAATTTGAGCAACCTGAGCAACCCAAACCAATTAAAATTAATTGATTTAGTTTCTTTTTTCCCCTAAAACCGAACCAACTCGAACTGTGAATGATGCGTAAAATATGACCGCCTAAGGGTAAACGTACCTTATGAAGTAGTAAGGGTGGATCTAAATCCAGATATCATACGGAAAGGAGCAGATTTAGTTCTAAAATAATTCAATTAAGAAGATAACATAGTAAAAATAAGAGAGTAAAGATAGGAGAGTAAAGACAAAGATAAGTAATGTAAGTTGATGATTCAATAGTAGATTTTAGGCTAAATTACCACGGGTGCCCCTCTATTTAGGGGTAGCTCACTTTGTGCAATATTGTAATTAAGAGTTAATTAAAGTTTAATTAATTATTTATAAATGTTAATTTTAAAAATATAAAAAACATGTACTATGACAAGCATCAAACCCAGGTCCTAGGAAAGAAAAGCTAAAGCCAATCCACTAGACCAAATGTGAGAGCCTATTTTATTTTACAATTCCAATGTATTTAAACTAATCAATAGCAATGTTAATTTTAAAAATATAGAAAAGTTGAGCAAGGCTAGAATTGAATCCAAGTCTAGAAGTTTAATAGCTAAAGTCATACCACTAGACTAAAAAGCAATATTAGTTTTTTTGTGAGATTCAAATTTAATTAAACTAATCATGTGACAACATTAATTTTATATTAAAATTGGACAAAGTAAGATTTGAACCTAGGACTTGTGAGAGTTGTAAGACGATACCACTAGATAGTAAGACAATTTTGGTTTTGTTGTCTCTTTTTGTTTTGTTTTACTAATCTTGGTCATTTATGTTGTAAATTTTTTAAATAAAGAAAATTTTCTAAATTCTAAAAACTACTTACCTTGATTTTATGTTAAATCTATTTGAATAAGTTTATTTTTTTTAATTTTTAATTTTATATTTAAGTTTTAGTTGTTACTTTAATTTATAGTTTTTAACTTTTAATTTAAATTTTAATTTCTATCTTTTATTTTTAATTATATTTTATATTTTATTTGTATATTTTAATTTTAAATCTATTGTAGGTCATTTTATGTTTTTGATATTTTTAAAATTAACATTTTTAAATAATTATCTTAATTACAATATAACATTTTCAAATAATTATCTTAATTACAATATAATCATGTCACGTCACTTACTTATGTAAGTCAACGTTCATTTTTAACCGTCAATACCCTAAATTTGATGGAAGGGCAAAAATTAAACTTTTGAAGAAGTTGGAGGGCAAAAGGTGTGCAAAAAAAAATTGAGAGGCACAAAGTGAGCTACCCCCTAAATAGAGGGGCACCGGTGGTAATTTAGCCTAGATTTTAAATAGGAGGAAAGTAATAAGTTTGAAATTCAATGAATTAAGACCCAGGGTTGTGATTTCAGTACAATGTTGTTACCCCTTTTTTACTAAACAATTTCCTTCTTTGTTATTCATTGATCACCAATACCATAATTGTTGTGGTGCATTTCGTCATTTAGGACAGATTATAACCCTAACTTGATATCCAGTTTGACCATGCAAGATTCCAAATTAATATCAGATTCCTTATTAATCAATTAAAGGTTTTCCCAATAAATTTGATCAATTTTATCAAATATTGGTTTCACAGATCAATTATTCAAATATCAATGGTCATGACTATTCAAACAATTAAGATGTTTACAAATAAAATAGTAAAACAAATTAATCATTGAATAATGGTAAATGACACTACATAATATAAGGGGGGGTAACAAAGATTTTACATCACAACCCTAGAAAAAAAAGAATTAACCAAATATAGGTAATGCAAAGCCAAACATCCTGTAAATTACATAATACATTAATGATAAAAGAAACAATTACTGATACAAAACTGTGAATTGACTAAACCCAAAGCTTCCTTCCCATTCCTTGCCTCTAAGTAAAAAATCTATGTCTTTGTCCAAACCAAAGTCTGTCCATTTTGTCTCTCATATTCTAGTATTTATAGAAACTATTTGAGCTTTTTAGCATATGTATGCTTCTTCAATAATTGCTGCTCTAAAAAAAGCCCAATTTGGCCTATTTTCTTTTGGTTTCTTAAGTACGTATCTAAAATGAGAATAAACACTAAGACGTGAATTTTACCATTAAAGATGTAGTTCTTTTCCTTAAAACATGTATTAAACATGATAAAAGTAGGGTCAAAATTAAGTTTTTGGTGAACAACCGTGATTTTCAATTTATTTGAGTTTGTAATCATTGTATTTAGTTGTTGCTTAAAAATAAGTTTTTTTGTTCTTAGAGTTTAAAAAAATCACTTTTGGTCATTGAAATTTAAAAATATTTTTAGTCCCTAAAATTAATTTATTTTTTGTATTAACGTTATCTGTTTATAACTTTCAGTGTATTTGATTGTGCTGGATGTGAAATTGAAGATTGAAGAATTATGATTGAGCATGAGAGTGATTCAGAGTACAAAAACATGTTTTTTATCACAAATTTTTTAAGAACGTGAACTAGAAAAGAAAGATTAAAAGTGATTTAGGGACAAAAAGATATTTTTTAATTTTAAAAACTAAAATTAATTTTTGGTAAAGTTTTAGAGACAAAAAACTTATTTAAGCCTATTAATAATTAAGATAACCATAACCATGTTGCTTTTAAGATAGATTAATATCTAATGACAACTTTTTAAGATATAATCCATCCAACGTAAATCATCTCTGAAAAACTCCTAGTGGATGTCCTAATTGAATTTTTTGTCATTAATTAATTATGTGTCATAAATGGGAAAATCAAGTAAGCTGCTGAGTTTAGTGCTCGATTGTATACTCCACTTGATAAAGCAATCGTTTGATAAGTAATTTTCTTTGACACTTCCATAGTGTTTGGTCATCTCAAACTTTGTTAAGTTTTTTGTTTTTTTTTCCACATTCTTGGGTATTTCAATTTAAGCTTAAATAATAAACTTCTTTTTACTTCAAAACACATCCCAAGATCTACACCAGAAAAAACATATCCAAAGATATAAACAACTAAAATACATAATTATAATAAAATATATAAAAACTAATAATACAATACAATTTATATAATTTTTCGAATCCTAAATATACGAAAATATGCTAGGCATCATAGAGAATGGAGGAGGGAGAGTGAGAATTGGGAAGAATCATGCCTCCAAACGTTTTCGTTGCATTTGAATACGTTGATTTGAAATACGGCCCCTGCAATAAATTTTCTTTTCCACTCTTACATATGAAGATGTGCAGTGATTTGATTTTTTTTGTCATGATTAAAAACTAGTGTGAAGGGTTTATAACAATCTTCGAACAGCTTGTTAGACCTCTTTATGCAATAATTTGGTTTTGATAGTTAAATATCATTTTAACTCTTTATTAATATAATAATGTTATTTTATTTAATATAATTTACTGTTATGATAAATTATATTATGACTATTATTATTTAGAAAATAAAAAAAGTTCAAATGGATATTTGAGCATCAAAACCATCTGACATTTTTTTTTTGTTTTCTAAACAATAATAATAATAATATAATTTATGATAATATTGAATAAAAGAATAACTTTATTATATTAAATAAAAGTTATAAATGATATTTTTATTTTAATCTATATATGAATTTTAATTTAAGTTTTAATTTATTGTTTTGGTTGAATTGAATAAAACAATTGTAATTTATATTAATTTATTGTATTTTCTTTTCTTACGTTCGTTCCTTTCTCTGAAATTTATCGGAGAAAGGCATATAGTAGTGTGAAATAAGGAAGGAGTACGGGTAAACTGTAAAAAAAAAACAAAAAGAAAGAAAGAGTGGTAGGGAAATTGAAAAAAGTATTTATTATAATGTTATAAAAAGAAAGAAAAAGAAGATAATGACATAATGGTGATGATGAGGGGTCCATGTAGTGTGGTAGAAGTGTATGGAGAGAGCACAGAGCAGAGCGTGAAGTCTATAAATTGTGTATAGTTTTATGGAAGGAGATCATAGCAGTTGGGAAAAACTCTTCTTCGTACCCACGAAAGAGTGAGTAAACAAAACATGACTATGGAGGAGGGAAGGGTCGCCGACCAAGACTACACACAGGATGGAACAGTTAACATTAAAGGGAAACCTATTCTTAGATCCAAAAGTGGCGGTTGGAAAGCTTGCTCCTTTGTTGTTGGTAACCTTTCTCTCTTTTCCTCATTTTTGTTGTTAACTCTAACTCTAACTCTAACTCTAACTCTAACTCTAACTCCAACCTTCAATCTTCATAACAAACCACACTTTGGATTTAGGAGTTACCACCCTCCACCCTCCACCTTTCACTTTCTTCTTCTTCTCCACCTTTTAAATGCCCCTTTTGCTTCCAATTATTCACCCATATTCTCTATTCAAACCCATTTTATAAGCAAACTTTCAACTCTCAGAAACATTGACACACCCTCCTCCCAATTCAAAACTTCCAACTTCAACTATTCCATATTCTGTCCTTCTTTGATCTGCTTCATGTTGCTGAGAAGAAGAGACTAAATATCTTCCATTTTTCACCTTCTTCCTGCACTGTTAATTACTTAACCGAGGACAACAATTTCTTATTTTCATGCTGACCAGCCAGCTGATGTTGTACCTGCACACTTTCCTTCCTTCCATAAATATCATTTGTTTTCTTCCTATGACATAATCAGTAAAACACTTGGTCACACTTTCTCTTTTTAATCTCATTTCTCTCTTATACCAGCATTATTTTTAACAAATAATCTTAATCACCAGATAAACCCTCTTTCTTTAGCAATGCATTTTTTTTTTTATTTTCGTTTTTATATTTTTTGTCCACGTGATGTTATCCATACACGATTATTGTATATATCTTTTGCACTTTCAATTAAATGAATCAAGGTAATAAAATATTCACCCATCCTTAAACTTTTTCGAAATAAATTTATGGGATCCGTATCATATTTAATAGAGTTAATATATAATTTGTTCGTTAAAAAGTAATAACTTATTTTGCTTGTCATCGATCCCTACCATATATTTTTTTGTACTGATCCTAAAAGAAGTACATGTTATGCAAATTAGTTCTCCAAAAAGTAATAATTTATCAGCAAATTTATCCTATAAAACTATCAATTTATAAATAAAGTATTATTTATGTACACTGTTAATATATATATTTTTTTACATTATCCATCAATAAAAAAAGTATTAGTATAACTTTTAAAATAATTTAAATTTTCACATACTTTTTATATATTAAATCAACTATCAGAAAATTGTTTTTTAACTTAATTAGTAATCTTGAATTTAAATTTTAAATATACAAATTCATTAAGTACTAGGAAGTTAAATATTAGGAAGGAAAATTTGGCTAGTGGATGCGTGTGCTGGTCCTTATAGCTAGTGAAAAGATTAATTTGTGCATATGGAAAGTTTTAGAAGGAACGAATATTTTGGCAAGGTGTCCTTGTCCCTATTGTCTTGTTGTTCACGGGGGAGCTTTCTTTGTTATTTTCCGCATCACAATTGGTCTTAGAAATGCATGGAAGCTGGAGTTATCCCACTCGAACTGGTTCTCCAAGTTAGTGGTTGGTGGGCTCGTGATGTGAGAGAATCACAACTTTTTCTGCAGAAAAAATTGTTAACTAGGAACACATGATCTATTGCCATGTTTAATCTATCCTACCAAACACACCCATGCTTCCCATCATCAACCATTCTTTTGAAAACAATCTGTTTCTTTTTGTAAATAATATTTTTTAAATCAAGACTATTTCAAAGTTTTTTATGGTCATCTTAAATAAAAATAGCATTTTAAACTTATACTTAAAAGTTACTTTTCTTTTTCTTTTTTTAAAAACAGAATCGAGAGCAAAAGTTTTGTTACTTTTAACTTTCAAGATTCCTAATATTGTATGTTAGCTCCAGCTCGGCTACATAACGTGTGATATTTTAATAAAATAAATACAAAATGAGTTTACAGTAACTTTCAAGAGATCACTTATTTCTAATTTAACAGGGCTTTGCAACTCTATGATATTAATTAAGTTCAGTATTCATTTCCGGTAGTGGTACTGTTACAGTGTTACTGCTACTTGCTTTTTTTCGTGTAAAAGCAAAATAACAAATTGTACTTGCATTTCGGGCGCGTTTCAATGCAAAATTTTATAAGTAATTTAAGATATCTTTTGCGTACCAGTTCAAGTTTGAAATTCAAAATTTAGCTTTTCAATGAAAAAAAAAATAAATTAAAAGAAACAATGTTGTAGTTTTGGTTTGAAAATTGGTTGGAATTGATAAACACTTAATCGTTTTACAGATCCAGTGATAAACAATTGTGATGAAAAATTGTCTAAAATAAAATTATTATTGATTTAATTGAATATAAGTATTTTTTCAGCGAGTTATCAAGGCTGTGTCGATCTCGCTTTTCCCTAGCTTTTTAATGGAATTTAAAATGTTCACGTCATATCTTGTTTTACAATAATTAAATTATCGTACGACAATTTCTTGGGTATCGGTACTAAAACTAAAACTGTGGACAAGATTCTGACTTAAAAATTGTATAAATAAAAAAAGTGTAGAAGCAATATTCTTCTGACCACTCCAAATAAATGCCTAATAGCAACAACTTAGGAGTGTTTGAGAAAGTATTTGTAAAATTGAATTTTAATAAAATTAATTTTAAAATGAAGTGACTAACAATTGAATGTTTTTGCCTGGAAACTAAAGGCTTTGAAAACAAACCGTCGACGAGCTTAACACGGTTCAGCGATACTAATTAGTTGGATGTATTTCATTAGGTGACGTGTCTCATCCTTTTGTATGATTTACCAAGATAAAGTCATTTTAAACCTAGTGTAGACGAAGAGTAGAATTAAAGCTTAATGAGCTTAGAATGAATATGTTATATGTTGATGCAGTATACGAGGTGTTCGAAAGGATGGCTTATTATGGGATATCATCAAACTTGATACTATATCTTACAACAAAGCTTCACCAAGGCACAGTAACCTCTGCAAACAATGTCACCAATTGGGTTGGCACCATTTGGATGACACCCATATTAGGCGCCTACGTTGCTGACGCATTCCTCGGTCGCTATTGGACGTTTGTCATTGCCTCCACTATTTATCTTTCCGTAAGTCTCTATTCTCCTATTTCTTTTATATATCAACTTCCCCCAAAGACTTTTACTTTCAATCCATTCATTTAGTATATTCTCTTTTCAATAATAATCTAATCACACGTTGCTACCACATCGTTCAACTTGTTTGACTCCTCCTATTAATTATTGTTAGCGTATTCCAGCCTTTCAACTCTTGTCACACAATTAAGACATGTGAACACTCTAATAGGTAGGCCTTAGTCTTCACAATTTAATCTTAATTAATTTGTCACTATTCATCCCTTCTAATCTCATATGGGGAAAGGTTGAAAATTGCATACTACTAGTTTGAAGTTCATTTCTTCTATTAAGATCCGTCAACCTAACATTTATATTATATTAATTTAATTATTAATAGTTAAGGAAACAATTCATTATTTTAAGAGTTCATTATAAAATCTTGGTAAGTTGACCGATAAGCATATAAAAAAGAAAGTGAGTGAGAAGCAAGATGAGGTGAGTGTAAGTTTTTTTTTTTTTTTGGACTAATTTTAAAACTATTGATTTAAGTCAAAACACAGTCTGTCTAACTTTGGAGAATCTTTGGAGAATCCGATGGGCACCGATAGCGTTATTATCACTACATTTCAACACTCCACTCCCAAATGTTAGAAACTTGGACCAGTCTCGTCCAAGATCCTTGATGCATGTAGTTGTTCTGAATATAAAAATGATCGTGAAGATTAAAGATATACATTACATCTCCATATTTTAAGCCCACATATTTGACCATATGTATGATTCTATAAATTTGACCGCCATAAAATATATAACAATTGTTATCACTTAAACTTCAATAATGCATTATTGGTCCTAATTTTTTATATAGTCATTTAATCTTATATTACTATCTTATTTAATAAATCTAATTCAATTATATTTAATAATAATATCATATTTCAAATTTATTAAATAATATATATATAATGATGTATTGTAGATACAAGGCTTTTCTTATGCTAACATATGATTCCAAATTCTTATACAGATTTTATTGTGAAATTTTTGTACAAGATTAATTAAAATGATTCAGTATTTTGATACCATGTTACTAGTTGATTACTGTACACAAAAATCTGTCAAGAACTAACCAACCAACTGAAGCTACCATATGGGATCACGCTTCCAAACTTTTGGATCAAAGACTTTTTGGCTTTTTTTATTGCAATATTTCTAGTATGATAAGTGGACAGTAGCTATCGCTGGACCAATAATACACTACTTCCCGCGGTTGATTAGTGATACGAGACAAAAAAGAATCTTGCAGCTAAACCAGTGATTCGGAACTTGACTTTTGAGGGTGAATGATCACTGAGATGGTATACTATTTTTATGACTATTATATTTAATGTGATTTGTAAATTATTTATAGATTGCTATTTTGATATTAAATATTTAAATTATATTAATTATAATTAATGGACAACAAAAATTCTTAACTTTTTATGCAAGAAAAGTTAGTCATGTTCATCAATAATTCTTTACATATATATGGAGCATGCATGAATTCTATTTTTATTTATCATCAGCTTAAAATTTTTATATTATTATTTTATCATTGTGTTTAATATAACAAGTACCTGTTATTTACTGTGGGTTAAAAAAAAGTAGGTGTTACTGTAATTAAACAACAAGGAAAGATTAAAATAGAACTTGTTACAGACTGAGACTTTATGATTATTAATTTCGCAAAGTGAATCTCTAATAGGATTTTGGGTAGGACATGTTATAATAGCGGCAAAATATTATAATTTGACCTCATGACAGTGTTGTCTAAGAAAAAGACATGAAAGGTAGTAGGCAAGTGTCCTGGTCGTTGTCTACTGTCTAGTTTGGTTCAAAGCATGTGGCATTCTTTTCCTATTTGTGACGCTAGTGGACCGCGCTTTTCATGGTTGTTTGTTCATCTTTCAAAAGTAAGGTTTTTAAGGTCCACAATATGGGTTATCATGTTTTTGTACCTGCATGAAGTAAAACTATAGCCATAGCCAAGTAAACAATATTAAGTGCAAAACTATATATCAAACTCAAGTCAGGTACTGGACAAGGTGCGCTTGTGAGGCTAGCGAGTGAGCCAAAAATAAAGACAACAAACAAGTTGTTCAAGATAATTATATGACATAAACAAAATTGTCTAATTAGTATTTTTGTTGAAAAGATGATCTCATACCTATATATAAACAAAAATACTTTTTAATTCATACATGTTAAGAAAATTAAGTATTATTATTTAATTTTAGTAATATAAATATAAAATAAAATTACTTCTAAAACATTTTTATAAGAACTGGATATCATAAATAAAAAAAAATAAATAGTATTTTAAGAATAATGGCATTAAATAAAAATAAATAAATTTGCTTGTAATAAGTCTATTACACAATAACCCACATTTTTTTCTTATATATGAGTTTCCATGGAATAACATATATAAAATGAGCATCGTGCACGTGTTTTTATAACAACTTCTGTGTATTTTTAATTAATAATGACATATTCAGATAAACTGTTTGTTTTCATATAAAAACCTATACAACAATTCAACCAATTCATTTTTGTAAGATTTTCTTTGGAATCCATGAGATGGGAGCTCCTATTCTTTACTTGCATATAGATTGTAATGCCCTTTCTCAAGCTGTAGATTTGGATTTAGTTTTGCTCCCTAATTCTTGTATTTTTTACTTATACCCAACTTTACTTCTGTATATGCATAAAGAAAAAGGCGTTGTAAAATCACCTCATAATATAATTATGTAGATTGAGACATTAAAGCCAGAGTTAGACCCATAAAGTTGGTTTTGTTACTTCTTGAATTTTTTAATTTATAGGATAAATTTTTGGACAAGAAAAGAAACTGATAGTTATACATGCCGTTAAAACTGACAAATTAATTCGTTGGGGTTGTTTGATTGTTTCATGTGTGTTGGTATTGGTTATGGCAGGGTATGTCTCTGCTTACACTGGCAGTGTCTCTTCCTAGCCTAAAGCCACCTGAATGCTTTGAAAAGGATGTGACAAAATGCGCGAAAGCATCCACACTACAGCTAGCAGTGTTCTATGGAGCACTTTACACTCTAGCAGTGGGAACTGGAGGAACCAAGCCCAACATCTCCACTATAGGAGCTGACCAGTTTGATGATTTTCACCCTAAAGAGAAGTTACACAAGCTCTCCTTCTTCAATTGGTGGATGTTCAGCATCTTCTTTGGGACCCTCTTTGCAAACAGTGTTCTAGTGTATATCCAAGATAATGTAGGGTGGACTCTTGGGTATGCTCTTCCAACTCTTGGCCTCTTAGTATCAATCATGATATTCCTGGCAGGCACACCCTTCTATAGGCACAAAGTGCCTGCAGGGAGCACCTTCACTAGAATGGCTAGGGTCGTAGTGGCTGCTTTGAGGAAAGCGAAAGTGCCTGTTCCTAGTAACTCTAAAGAACTGTATGAGCTTGACAAGGAAGAGTATTCAAAGAAAGGGAGCTACAGAATTGATCACACTCCAACATTGAAGTATAAAATTCTATCCTACACTCTCTTCCACTTCCACTTGATAAAGAATTAATTATTACACCATTTGATTTCCACGTGACATATAATTGCATTTTTCAATTTACTATATGTCACATGCTATTCTCCACGTGATCTTTGACCATATAATAGTTTACTAAAAGAGTGTAGTTTTACAATGGAATTGTCGTGTTAATAAGAAACATACATATACGTGCAGGTTCCTTGATAAGGCCTGTGTCAAAACAGATTCAACCACTAGTCCATGGATGCTGTGCACTGTTACTCAAGTAGAGGAGACAAAACAAATGCTAAGGATGATTCCAATCTTAATTGCCACATTTGTTCCAAGTACAATGATGGCTCAGATAAATACCCTTTTCGTGAAGCAAGGCACTACTCTTGACAGACACATTGGGAGCTTCAAAATTCCCCCAGCAAGTTTGGCAGCATTTGTTACCGTGTCCTTGCTTGTATGTGTCGTGCTCTATGACCGTTTCTTTGTGAAGATCATGCAAAGGTTTACCAAGAACCCCAGAGGCATCACCCTTCTTCAGAGGATGGGAATTGGCCTTGTAATCCACACATTGATCATGATCATTGCATCTGGGACAGAAAGCTACAGACTCAAGGTTGCAAGAGAACATGGGGTAGTTGAAAATGGAGGGCAGGTTCCTTTGAGCATTTTCATTTTGCTTCCTCAGTTTATACTAATGGGAACTGCTGATGCCTTCTTGGAGGTTGCCAAAATTGAGTTTTTCTATGATCAAGCGCCGGAACATATGAAGAGCATTGGAACTTCATATTCCACAACTACCTTAGGCATTGGTAACTTCATCAGTTCCTTTCTTCTCTCAACTGTGTCACATGTCACCCAGAAAAGTGGCCACAAGGGATGGATTTTGAACAACCTGAATGAGTCTCATCTTGACTACTACTATGCATTTTTCGCAGTATTAAACTTCCTCAACCTCATCTTCTTTGCGTTTGTTACTAAGTTCTATGTATATAGGGTTGAAGTTTCAGATTCCATAGACGTGCTTGCTAAAGAGCTGAAGGAAAAGACCGTGTCCAACGTTGTGAACCCCAAAGACTAGTTGATTGGGTATCTAACGGAAAAAGATTGAGACCTGAAAGTTTGAAAATTGCTGTGTACAAATATGGATGGCCAAAGAACTAAATGTCTGTCTGTGAGGGTGTGTGCGTGTTAACTTTGGAAACGTTTTAGTCTTTGGAAGCCACTTCAGAAGAGAATCTCATCAAGTTATGGTTATTGAGGGTCGTTTTAGCATGTGATCATTTTTCGTTATCCTTTGTAAAGAAATGTCACATGCATCTGGAAAACACAAGATTGGAGAAAATGAATGTAATATGTTTGAAGTTTTTCTTTTTAATCAGATCTTTTCTGGCCATTTTAAGCTTTTCTTTAGTTAGTCAAGAAGTTGTAAAATAAAAGGTTGGAGACAAAATCTATCAGGTTAGATTTTCATTTTCGTTCCTATAATAAAATTGCTTTTTATTATAAAGCTATTTCTTTGTCGGCAGCTAAATTACAAAAAATGATTTTCTTTTTAATTTTCATCAAAATTTTAAACAGAAAAAAATTATATTTTCATTGTTATCTTTAAAAACGGGTCGAAACAGAAAATATATGATAATTTTTTAATTAAAATTAAAAATAGAAAAATTAATATTTTATCAAATCAAATTATTTCTAAAATATATCTACCTTCTCCAATTTAATACAATCACTTACAAATATTGAAATGTCAAAGTACTAATTTAATTACCTATATTCTAGTTTTCAAATTCAGGCATATCATATGTATGAGATTTTTTAAAAATATTTTTTCTAATAATTTTCTTAGTAATTAGAAAAAATTATTTAAAAAATTAATCCAAACATTTTTTTTATATCAGAAATGAGGCAGTGAAATTTTATATAATTGTCAATTATTTCTTGAATGAAAATAATAATTAAGTGAAATTTCAGAACACACATTTTTTAATTTAAAAAATTAAATTAAAATTATTCAAACAAATGTTTGTTATTTTTTGTTTTTGAAAAAGTAAATCAATTTCCAAAAGTTTATTCAGATTCTGGGAACAATATAGAGCCCAATAAACCCACATTTTGCAACTAACGCCAGTTTCAAACTGTCCCAACCTAACTGCTTTTAACCACGTTATCCATATTCCATTCTTTTCTTCTCTCCGTCTCTTTTCTTTTTTATGGCTCCAGCACCCGCACATTCACTAACTAGTAACTAGTGCTTTACCACTTGTCTCATCATGTCTTACTTGTCACGTTTTTTTTTATTTCCAATTTCAACTTTCTAAGTATCAGGTCATTCATTTTTTCACAAGCCTTTCCTTTCCATTTTCGTAATACACACATATGATATGGATTTAGATATCATCTATGGGTTTGGTAACTTGATTAAAACATGACATGGGTTTGTTTGGGTAATTTTTTTCAAAAATATATTAGGAGAAAAAAAAATGAAAAATAACTTTTTTACAAGCGTATGAGTAAGTTAAAATCAACTTTGGAGAATCTAACATGAGAGGAGAGTTTCTCTTCTAAATATTTATAAAGAAGTTTATCCAATTTATTATAAAATACATATATAAATGGGACAATAACCGTTTTCATGTCGCTACTTGATTATGTAAATAAATATGTACTGCAATTCACTTGATTTTAAGTTAGGGCATACTATTTTTGTGAAATTTGGTTTCAATATTTTTTTTTTTGAAACAGACACAGTTCTACAACAATTCTCAATGCATAACATGATCACGTGCTTTTGTTAATAAGTTTACATTTTAATAACGTAGTATTCACGTATCATGCTATGTTGCATTCTAGACGTAACGGCGGCACGTATGACGTACAATTTGATGACATTAAAATGTTCATTTTCTGCTGTGGTTTGAACTTTGAAGTTATTATTCTTCTTTGACATGAAATTCTATCTCTAGTTCATATGTTTGCAAAATATTCAATAAGTTAAGACATTAATGAGCTTTTGTGGTACTTAATTTAATAGTAGTTCTTATTGTTTGAAGACCTAAGAAATTATGGTAAAGGGAATGCAAAAATTTCTTACTCGGTGTTTCTGGCATCCATATTTAGTGTTTTATAGGTTAACAAAGCCTTATTAATAGAGGCGCACCGTAAAATTCCCCTTATTAATTTGTCTAAGTAATTACTTTGTAGTTGCTGCATAGTGCCAGCGTGCTTTGAATTTTGAATCTGACACGGGACTATGCAAGCAAAATGTGTTATAAAAATTAATTAAAAAAAAATTAAATAATATAATCATCAAATGTCACATGTAAACAATAATATACAACAACAAATATCTAAACAGAACAATAAATAATAATTATTGAGCACAAATATTAAATAACAAAGTAGTTAAGTTAAAAAACAAATCCTTATTTTTAGAGGGTAAACACCCTTATTATGTAAATATTCTTAAATTTTATACGCGTTTTTTTCTCAAAATTTTGAACTAATTAATACCGCTTCAAAATTTAAAAATGAAAGGTTTTTTACAGGAAAAAAATAATTATTTTTGATGTTGTATCTTGGACCCATATATTTATAGAAATAATAAATAGCCTAAAAGATTCAACGTAGTGGCACGTTAGACTTGATCTTTGCCCATAATAAAAACTGTAGCATATTGAATTTAATTAAATTTACTCTACCAATAATGATAATATAATAATATATAAATTAAATTTTTAAATTAAAAACCCATAATTTCTAACAAAATGTTATACCAGGAATACAACTTACAGTACTCAAAAATATTTTCTATGAAACGGATTTCCTGTTCGATGTATAGCCCACGTTAATTTGAATAGTAGACATAAGTATTTCCATTTTAATAATGAGAAAGAACGAAAGAATATAATATACTATGAACTTCTGGGAGTTCTTTGTTACTGCAATATTAATGCCCGTTCTTAAGGTGCTCTTGTTTACAGCACTTGGGACAATTCTTGCATGGGACTGCCTTTGATGTTTTAAGAGACAAAGAAAGGAAGAACTTGAATACTGTATGTTTAAATTTCTCTTTTAATAGTATGTTACAATACTAAATGATTTAGCCTAATCTGTGTTTTGTTGTGAGCTCTGTTTTTATTCTAAAAGAAGAATTAAAGTAGTCATGTGATGATGCGTATATATTAGGAATTCTTGATGCATAATCTGTCCTGCAATTAAAAGTCATGAAACATTTGCCCGATAACAACATATGTGAAACTCTTCTAGAGTCAAAAACAGTTCTAAAATTGGATTTTGTGGAAAGGCTGCGCTTAATTAGTAAGGGAACTTACAACTTACAAGAGAATATGGAAACAAGAGACACAGAGATTTTAATTTAGGATCCAAAATAACATTTAGATTAAATTTGTTTTTCTTAATTTACTTGCTTAGCTTCTAACAATATAGACTATTCATTATTATCATTTGTTCTCACAACTCTTCCCCTGAGGTGATTTGCAACTAACCTTACGACCCTCATTCTCAATAAATTGTATATTTTGTCTTCAGTCGAGCTCTTATTTCTAGCAACTTAGACAACAGCAAAAAATTTTGATGCATGTTTATACTGTATGTTTGATTCTCCCCAATATCTGCATTTTCCCATTTTGATACTTATTTTCCTTTCTTCTCTTCGAACGATTAGTTTAGCAATAATTTTCATTAGTTATATAGGTTGTTCATGCCATGAAATATTCTTCTCACATTTGTCAATGCGACAGTACTTGGATGGTTGCTAGCTCCTCTTGATAAGCAAGACACTATGTTGGGGTGCTATTCTGTAGGAAAGACATGTTTACTTATTCTTATGAACTTTAAAATTGTCTCTTATCGGTTAAAAGCATATTTAGTTTAGAATTAAAGTAGGAATTTAGTTTTTCAGAATAATGTACTTGTTTTTGGCATAATTCTCATACAAGAACATATGGGATGATGGGAAGAGCAATGAGGAGTGCAAATGATACAAATAAATTGAACCTGGACTGTCCAAGAAAGCCATACAAGGAAGAAGTCCCTCACAAATTTTGCCTACTTTAGTGAGTCTTGCACGTGGACACAGTCTAGAGCCACTATACTTGCTTAAGCACGCTATTAGATTGTTTAAGTGTAAGGTTATTCTAAAAGCACTTAAAGCAAGCAAAATTAGAGATTAAGCAAGACCCCAAAACATGCATGCCATGTCCTCTAGTGTATAAATAGGATTTTATTTTTAGAAGATAGGGCATGCCACTTTTGGTTTGCATTATAACATTTTGAGTCGATTAAGAGACGTTAAGAGGTTAGGTTAGGTATTAATCCTCCTATTACTGGGGTTTAATGTAACCACAACCATTACATGTAATAAAAAAATTCTTTTTGTTTTATTCTGTATTTCTATTGTTCTTTTTTATTTTCATTATTTGTTTTGAAATTAATTAATTTAACGGTGGATTAAAGGATGCCATTACATTTAGAGTTATTAGAAATAACTAATTAGTTGCATGTCTAGGAACACGGTATAATCTATTAACCACTTTTAAGTTTGTAGTTGTGAGCAATGTAATTTCCTAATTTTATGAGTCAATGATTTGAGAGTAAAATTGAAAGGATTAACCCTTCTGTTCTAGGGATAGACTAAAGGATACACATTATTTTCGTGGTAAAAATTAATCAAATTATTAGTTTAAGATTTATGGAACATGGTATTAGAAATTAGTAAAATCAACTAGTAGCGATCTCAGCTATTTGTTAATTTATACTTTTTAAGCCAACTATTTGATGAATTATTTTTTTAATTATCATTTAATTCTGCATATTTTAGTTCAAAATCTGTAGTCTAAGAAATTCACAGAAGTTAATATAATTATTGCATAGTTCTTTGTGCAGACAATTTGATTGTATTCAATCGATGATATATATTATTTTTATTGCAATTTTTTCTTCAACAAAATCATGATGTTCCAATAATTAGAATAATTTTAGTGTAATTTGTTAAAATTAAAAGATCTCTTTTAATTTTATTTTTATTATCACTTTATTTTCTTTTCAATTCTGCTTGGTAGTGTCGTACAGATATATTAGAAATTCTTGGCATTAGAAACAGAAGAACTACTGAAAATGCAATACCTCCGTTACTTGAATAGGAGGAACAAATGGCTGAGAAAACTCCAATTATGAGTGTATGGAGGAGGCCCTAGAGGATTCACACTTTTAAGGTTTAATTTTTAGTACTTTCTTTTCTTTAGTTTTAATTAACTTTTTGTAGTTCCTTTTAATTCAATAAATTGCAACATGGCCTTCTTTGCATGCAAAAAAAAAAAAAAAAAAGGAAAAATTGAATTTTATGTTGTTACACTCAATAATTAAAATGAAAAACTATGACATCTCTTCTATGATAATTATGTGTTTGGTGAGTTGTGCATGATAAATTTACTGTTGTGTGAATGAACCACCATTAATTAATGCATATAGTCTTGTGTGAATCTCTTTGAACTATTGAGTTACTTGTTTGGATGAAAATGATCAACGTCATATTTGTCAAAAGAAAACCTCTAGCAATAAGCTTGCTTTTAAAGTAATAAACCCTCGACCTCTTTTGACCCTTAAAAATGTACACATTTCTTGATGTATGCACCCTTGAGCCTTGAAAAGAAAAATAATTTGCATTATCTTAAGATGAGAGAGAAATTTGAGGAATAGAGTCTAGCATTAAGTTTGTGGTGTCCTAATGGACACCTAATAAGAATAAAAAAAGTACCCCAAAGATAAAAAGATGGTCCTCTTTTTATTGAAAAGTAAAACATATAGCACCATTGTCTCATAGTTATGTATATAGTCAGAAATGAAAAGTAAAAAAAAAGTGAAAAAAAATAAAAGAAGTGGAATAAAATTGAGACTTGGTGTGAAAGAAAAAACCAAAAAAAAAAAAAGTAACCTGTTGTGAATAAATAGGATTTAGGGTAAATTGGTAGCACTTTTATATTTATATTTAAGTAATTTAGTTGATTCCTTATATTGCTCTCACATATTAAAACCTTTGAATTAAAAAAAAAAACCAATATTTTTTTATAGCCCAACAACATTACAAGCTAATAAAGTCCTAAGTGATTCACCTTCGTATGTTAATAAAGTTGGTCTTTTGAGATGAAAATCAAGGTCAATATGATTGATATGCATGTGCAGTTAGTGATACATTCGAAAGAACGTTTTCTCTCGGAGTAGAACCATAGTTGTCATAGCATTAATGCTATATTGTGTTTTCTGAAAGTTGAGTCAAAAAATTATGTTGTTGTAGACACCTCTTGAATAAATGATAGATTTTACATTTTTCTTCTAAAAACTATACATACTAGATTTGTATTCTGTCTTAATTATTTTTGTTGCTTGAGGACAAACAAGGTTCTAAGTTTGGGGTGGTGATAATTGCTAAATAATTGTGAGTAAATATTTGTATTATTTTTGCTTCTTATGCTTATCAACCTTGAATATTGTGCTTGTTTTTAGAAGAATTCTCATACAGGAACAAGTTGGATGATGGGAAGAGCAATGAGGAGTGCAAAGGATATCGAGAAATTGAACATGGACATTTCGGAAAAGCCATGAAAGGAAGAAGCTTGTCAAATGCCTCGCTTGATTGCCATCAAGTTCGCTTAAGCAAATGCTACATATGGACAGGGTCTAGAACCACTATGCTCACTTAATCAAGGTTATCCTAGAAGTGCTTAAGAGAGCAAAATTAGCGCCTAAGCGAGCCCTCGAAACATGCAATGTCATCCAATGTACAAATAGGATGTTATTTTAGAAAATTGGGTATCATACTTTTGGTTTTGCATTGTAACATCTTGAGCTGATTGAGAGGCTAAGAGGCTATATTAGATGCTTTGGGAATGACGCATCCTATATGAGTTAAGGTGTTCCTCCATGCCTTCTATGAGGAGTTAACTCTCTTATTGTTGGGGTTTGATGTAACCACGACTATTCCATATAATAAAAAATTCTTTATGTTTTATTCTATATTTTTTATGGTTGCTTTTTATTTTCATTATTTGTTTTAAGATTCATCACTTTATTACATGAGTTTGTTAATTTAATGGGGGATAGGAAGGAAGACACCTTTAAATTTAGAACTATTAAGAATAACTAATGGGTTGTATGCCTATGAATAAGGTTACATTTATTAGTCACTTTTGAGTATATGATGCGTAAAATATGATCGATTTAGGCAAACGTATCTTACATAGTAGTAATAATAAACCTAATTTCGGATGTCGTACTTAAAGAACTAGATCTAGTTCCCAAATAATTCAATTTTGAGAATAAAAGAACAGAAAAGAAAACAATGGCGTAGTATGTGTGTGTTCTCAATTGTTCAAATTGCAAGTAGAATGCAAACGTGAAGAAAGTAACGAGTTTGGAATTCAAGGATTAAAACCTAGGGTTGTGATATTCACTACAATGTTTTTACTTTGTATTTACTAAACAAGCTTATTCTTTGTTATTCATTGATGACCAATATTTTACCAAAATTGTTGTTGTGTGTTTGTTTATTCAAACAAACACTATAACTCTAACTTGTTTTCCAGTTTGGACATACAAGAATTCAAATTAGAATCAATTTCTTTTTAGCCAATTGGAGGTTCGCTCGATAAATTTGGTAGATCAATTCTACCAGAGCAATAAGCTACTTGCTTCACATATCGATTATTCAAATATCAATGGTCATAACTATTCAAACAATTAAGATGTTAATAAATAAAACAGTGAAACAAATTAATCATTGAATAACATTGAATGATAATACAAAGTGCAAGGGGGAATTACAGAGAGTTTACATCATAACCCTAGAAAAAATGGATTAGCTAGACATGAGTAATGTATAGCCAAACATCTTAAGGATTACACACTACATCAAATAGAGAAAAAAAAATACTATATGGAGCACTGTGAATTGGATCAATTCAAAACTTGCTTGTCATTCTTTGCCTCTAGGTCACAAATCTAATTTTTCGTTTGAGCCAAAACAAGTCATCCTTTGTCTCTTATCTTTTGGTATTTATAGAAAGAGTTTGGACTTTTTTAGCACGAGTGTGCTGAAATAAGCACATTGTGTTGTTTTGGAAACCTTTATGAACTTCAAGTAGCATGACCGTGCTACCAGTAAGCACAATTGTGCTCATATTTGAAGTAGAGATGCTAGAATCATGGCACAACCATGCTAAATTAAGCACGATTGTACTTCTTCTAGGCTGAGTTGACTTAGCACAATTGTGTTGTAATGGAGCACGATCGTACTATTCTGGATCTTCAATAATTGCTTTATAAAGGCCCAATTTTGCCTATTTTCTTCTCGTTTCTTAAGTACCTGTTTAAAGTAAAAATAAACACTAAAAAGTGAGTTTTGTTAATAAATATACATTCCTTTCTTTACAAACAAATATTAAACATGATAAAAATGCGAGTCAAAAGTCAGTATGTAGTTATGAGCAATGTGATTCTCCCAATTTTATGAGTCATAGAATTGAGCGCAAAATTTGGAGGATTTGCCTTTTTATTCTAGGGATAGACTTAAAGACTACAAATTATTCTTATGATAGAAATTAATCAGATTATTATTTTAAGATTCCTGAAAAATGGTACTAAGGATTGGTAAAATTAAACCCCGACAACACTTTCAACTATTTGTTAATTTATGTTTTCATGCCAATTGTTTGATGATCTTTTTCAATTATCATTTAATTTTTTGCATACTTTTATACCAATCTGTAGTTTAGGAAATTCACTAAAGTTAATATGATTATTACATAATTTTTTGTAAAGACGACTTGATTATACTTAATCGATAATATAAATTGTTTTATTACAATTTTTCCTTCAACAATAATCTAGTTTTATTGATGAATTCAATGCTCGAAAATTCTTGAGTTATGAGATATGCTATCAAGATCTTAATGAGTTCTAGAATTTAATTAAGTGAACCCTTTAAATTTTAAATACTTGTAAATATTAGCTTTTATTAAATGTGAGTGAAAAAGAGTAATTCAAATTCATAATTTTTTTCTTTTCCATTTTTGCTTTCACCCTTAAACTGCTTTTCCTACAACCAAACCAATCTTATACCTATTTCAATTGTTAATGAAATTGAGGGGAGATGGAGATATGATATGTTATACACAAGTAGAAAAAAAAGGTGAGATTGAGAATGTTTTTTTATTAAGGTATATTTTTATTTTCTTATAAATTTTATAGGATACAAGAATAATTTTTCATAAATTAAAATTAAATTATGGATAAATTAATTTAAATTTAATCACTAAAAAATTTAATTTTAAAAATTATTGTATTAGTTTATTGAAATTTTATTTGCAATATATATATGAGTTTAATTAGTATACACTATCAGTAAAGTTAACAATACACTGATAGTCAATTATAACTTTTCATTTATGTGACTTTTAAATTACTAATTAATAAAATTAACAAACTTACCATGAATGAAGAGTTGTAATTTAACGTTAGTGTAAAAATCTTTACATTAACCGTGTATACCAATTAAACTCTCTCTCTATATATATATAGATATATGAGGTATCCGCTTATTCTAAGAGTAAGTTTAAGGAACTTACTTTTCATCCTAACCATTCATTTTTTTTAAATCTAATGGTTAAGATTACTTATTACAACTATTAGATTTTAAGAAAATAGTTGGTGAATAATCCTTCCTCATATATATACATACATACATAGAGAGATAAATAGATAAAGACTTATGAACTATAAGTGTAGAAAGTTGTATAACGACGTTCAATTATAACCTTTAATTTATGGTAAGTTTGTTGACTTTATTAATCAATACTTTAAAAATCATATAAATGAAGAGTTGTGATTGACCGTCAGTATAACACTTTTTACATAATACTCTCTCTATATATATATAATTAATGAGAGAGAAGAAATACATTTATTCTAAGAATAAGTTTTAATAAATTCACACTCTTTATTGTATATAATTATATATTTTTAAATAAATTTATCCAAACAATTCTTTAATAAATTTTTTGGACATATTTTTTTTATAAGTAAAATGTTAGTCGTTAATGTGCTAGTTTTTATAGGGATCGGAGAAATTCAAACTCACCATCTCCCCCTTGCCATCTCTCCACTTTACCATCAAACCCAACTTATCTCTCTTTTTGGACATGATATTGACAAGGAATATGGGAAATATGGTTTTGATGATTGTTCTTGCTGACGGTAAAGAAAGCAATAATCCATTCGAAGATGCTGATGTTTGTTAAAAGAAATGGGCTAGTTTATGCATATCTCTAAATGGCAGCAGGAAACTTTGATTTATTTTGGAAGTTTGTACATTAGTGAATGTACTTAGACAGTGGTATGTTCATTACGTACATATAAGAATTAGAGTAGTTGTGAATCATGTTTTATGTGTACAACATTGTCCGCATATATTCATGCAGGATTTCTGATGTAATGTGAGTGTCAATAAAGCTGAAGGGAAGGGGGTGTCCAGTGTCTGCACGAGAAATGAATCCTAAAATCCTTTCGAAATGTTCCAAGGACCACTTGTCACTGCGTCAATCAACATGATATTGAATGGACGCCTGAAGGGAGAGCAAAGTTTGTTCTGACTTCTATGCTTTTGGATAATTAGTGATGCTGCTTCTTTCTCTTATTTTCTGTGTATTCTTAATCCCGTGAGGTTCTTTGGTCAGTTGATCTGAATCGATTCAATATTATTATCAAAATTATGTCATTCTAAAGATTCAGATTGTTGTTACTAAGATATATGAAATTAAAAGTTTTTAAAAAATGAAACCAGGAGTGTCGGTGTTTGGTTGGCTATAAAAAATAGGTAGTACTATGTAATGGGGTACGATAACAGGGGATGCAAAGTTATAGTGGCAGAGGGTTCACTCACTTTTACGTGCAAAATTGTGAGTAATACATAGTGCAACATAATGAAAGAGGGTTTGCAACTTATTCCTCAAAAGTTGCATAGTGGGAGAGGAATAGAAGCTTTATCCGTGCAAAGTGGCAGTGCCAGAGTGTCAATTCGCACACTTTTTCGTTCAAAAGTTTTATTGTAATGTTGATCATAGTAGATTTGACCTCTTTTTGTTTGTGGAGGTTGGCATGCATGTTGGGATCAGCCACGTTAAACTTCTTGTGACATTTCTTCCCAGAAAATTATTCATATTTATCATGCACGTATAAAAGCGATATGGTAATTCTCCCACTAAAAATATATATATAAGTCCATGGATTCATATCCTTCTTTTAAATGTGACTTCAGTGTTACTGACCAACATGTTTGTATCAGAACAAGTGATGCTTGTTTTTTAATTATTTTCTGAAATATATATATTAAATTTTATTACTAATTATTGTTTGGGCGGAATAAATAATGATTATTGGAGGAAAGCGGTCTCAGGAATAATATGATGATGCTACAATAAGAGATGGGACAGAGTATTTCTTTTATTGAAGTTGTTTTTAAAATAAACAAATAAAACACCAGTTACAGATTGAGAGTTCTATTACTCTTTAAGAGATAACAACAATTATTCGTAAGAAACAAATGATAGCATTATCAGACAAGCTTAAACTTAACGCACTATTGGTACCATCAACCGTCCGATCGTTGTCTTTCACCATCTGATAATTGATCGCATCGATTAAAATAAAATGTAACACAAATTATATAAATGGATGACAAGTTTATAAAAATCATTTTCACTTGGTTAAAAATAGTGCCAAGATAGCTAGTGTAATCTCTAAATTCTTTGTTTTATCAAACAAAAGCAAAACGTCTTTTTTCTCATGGAAATTAACGTCTTTTTTCTCATGGAAATTTTGTATCTTGAATTCGTATGTTATTCTCTGTCTCAAACTATTATTTAATGAATTTTTATTTATAATTTTTTTATATTTAAATAACATAAGGTTGGTTATTGGAATAAGAAATTTTCATTTCTATTTTCAATCAAATTAATAACACTAAAGCTTTAAAAGATTTATAATATTCTTTTTAAATTTTAAGAAATTAAGATAAACACAGTAGTATTTGAGAGTTTAGAACAGTAAAAGAAAGTTTTACTTCACAATGCTATATTTATATTTGTATTTTAAATAAAATTTATTTTTGTTATATTATTTTATGGAATCAAATAATAAATTTACTTAATACTCTTAATCTCACAGAATTTAAATAATATAAATAAATAAAATATAGTTTTTTAAAGGATAAAAAAGTATAGTTGGTGTTTTTTTTTTTGAATTTGCACGTAATAGTATATTTTTATTTTTTTATCAAATTAATTTATCTCTGTTGGAATATATGTCAAAGATTTTTTAAGAAATTAACAAGTGCTATATTTTTTTAGAGAAGTAGTAATATACTCTCTCAAACACGCTCGTTAGAACATATTTTTTGCACTGAAATTTATAAAAAAAATATTTTATATGAGTCACACTTGCGGTTAAATGATGATTATTTTTCTTAGTTTTATAATTTTAAATAAATTTCAATTAATGATAGAGTATCAACAGAAGGAGTGTATTGCTAACACTATTTTTTACATGAAAATGAAAAAAAATTAATTAGTTGAACTATAGTGTTGAAATAATAAAATAATATTATAACCATGCAATAAATAATGGTTAAAATAAATGTGATAATATAAAATATCTAAAATACTAAAAATTAAATAAATATGTGATATATATTTATGAATATATTGAAATATATTACTAAAATAATTAAATAAATAGTGTAAATTAAACAATGTTTGATAAAAAAAATGTTCAAAATGTAATAGGAAAAAAATCTTGCTATATTTATAAAGGATAATAAGAAAATTTAATAAATATTTTAAGGATAAGAGAGAAATAAAATATAAAAAGCTAGAAATTAAAATTTTAAAAAATAGTACTTGAAGTAATATATATATATATATATATATATATATATATATAATAATAATAATAATGTTTGTTTACCAAGTTTTTAATAACATAAATTACAATTTATCATATTACAGCTAACTTCAAGCCTCATATATAGCTTTCAACTAGTTTATAATTTGATAGGAAAGTTTTTAATGTACTATAATTGTTTATAATTTTGTAGAACTAAACAAAATGGTAAAAGGATTGAATGCAATGACAACGATAAAATTGAGATATTAAAAATGACATTAAGCATAAGAAAAAAAAGATTGATGATTAAGATTAGTAATTATGAAAAAAGGTTAAGAAGAAATTTAAATGGAGAATATAAATATGTGAAATCTACTTATATGAGCAATGGATAAAAATTAAATAGAGAAAAACACTTATATAATAAGTTTACATTTGTTTCGTGTTTTGACCGAAGTCTATTATGTGATTTTCGGTGTCAAAACTGAAATTTTCAGCTATAATCGAAGTTTATCTTTAGGTTTATCCTCGGCAAATTCTTGGGCCGAGCTGGATTTGAACATATTTATAACTTTGTTATAATATTTTAAAAATTATATATATAAAAAAATTGTCATTAAACGCCAACCTAGATCTCTTAGAATGCATAGGTGTTAAGCTGAATTGAAAAAAGGTTATGCGAGATCTCAATTGTCAAGAATTGGCATGAGGTATGTATGAGTAGTGAGTAGATAAGGTCGGAAAGAGAAAGGGTAACATGCAATAATGGTGGGGACCTGTTCTCCACAATCTAAAAAGAGAATATAATATTGATGGTGGGGAGCTTGATCGATGGAGTAATATTTATACAACTATGATGAAGGATCAAATACCCACTCATTGTGGTTATCTAGTTCTAGTTCAGAATAAATATAGTGCACAGGTTTCCCCATCAAATTTTCTTTTGTTACAAACCTTAAAGCTATGGTGCTATTATTTCCTAACTTCTTGAGAAGAATAATTCCTCGTTTACGGTTTTCCACGCAGGTCGTTGGTTTAATAATTGGAGCTGTCCCTCAACTACGAAGGGCATTGATTGGTGATAGTGCTCCTCTTCATGTGGTTCAAGATTCTGCATCATCCCATGCTATTGCTATAGCCTTTGACATATCTTTGATGCTGATGGCTAAATCTATTCCTCTTGTATCCATTACTACACTAAAATACCATCACAGTGGCTTTCACAATGATATTATTATGATTGCCATTTATTGAGATACATAATACTTTTCTTTTACAGCTTTGCATCAATTTCATGTCAATCATCTTCGCTGCTGGGGCAAATTTCTTATTAAAGGAACCCGCTCATTTGAATTTTCTATTTGTTTACTTGAGGTTATACTATAGCGTACTCACAGGAAGAGCCAGAAATATAGAAGATACATCGGGGCCGGAAATTATAAATCAATTTCAACATACATATTAACAATTACTTTACATGACAACAATATATATCATGTATTTTTCAGTTCAAAATGACAAAAAAGCACATGTTACCATCAAAGTAAGAATATTTTTTTTTGTCAATTCTATTTTTTGTTGGGATTCAACCGTGAAGAACTCTCCAAATAAATGCAGAGAACTTTAAAGATAATTTTACTAAATGACATACATTGATATTACATCCCAAACTCGGGCCTAATGTTGAATTTCCAATATTCCTAGATAGCACTTTTTACGTTGTAGCTTCCGCCAAAACAGTATTTCTGTTATAAAAAAAATATAGATGTCATCACTTTTGCTGTACAAAATCAAGTGCTAATTGAGAACACATACAGCAAAATTATGGATTCCGAAAATGCTTTTTTAGGTACCTAGTACTACATAAAATTAAAGAGTTTTTGTAAGTTTTTATTCTAATGGTAAAATTTATTTTTAGTTTTAATTTATTTTGTAATGGACCAACATTTTAATGTGAATAATTCGTTCTTACTTAAGAAAATTTAGTTCCACTGTGGACCGTGGTGGTCATTTTGTGAAAAATGTGTTGAATGTTTTTTAGGATGCTTCTTGTGTATTAGGATGTTTATTAATTATAAGAATCGTTTTTTCTAGGAATGACTATTATGGAAAGACATCAATTTTTCATAATGGGACTTTACTGCTTGGAGAGCCAGTTTTTTATTTAAAATGCGAACCGATTATAAAAAACTAAAAAAAAAATTAAGCTTTGAGTTTCACAGTAAAAATTTATTTATAGAAGTTCTTCAAATCTATATGTTACTAAAGGACTTAAAAGAATTATTTTAAAATTTCATAAATGAGTTTGCGGGAATCATATAATAATTACCACTAAAAATATTCTAATTAATGTGTTGAGCTGTTGTGGCATGCGACGCTGTGAAATGTATGGAAATCTAGAAATACAAATATTTTTCAAGGGCTGCTAATAACATACTCTAGGAAGTATAACAAAAAACATAGGAATGGTCAAGTATAGCAAATCTGACAACTCATTTACTTGCGAAATAAATTATGAATATAATGTTATAAACTTTATAATGAATGTCAGGTTTGTTTTTTTTTTTTTTACTGTTTTTAACTTTGGTGACCGTTAAAGCGGAAATTTCTTACACTTTAGCTTAACATTTTTATCTTGAAATAATTGTTTTTGGCTTATAAAAAAAAAAAGAAGTGTTGAGATGCTACGCACTTTTAAAATTGCATTGAGAATAAGTAATTAAGTTTGCAAATATTGTTGTATGTAATAATCCAATTTTATCTTTTTTTAATTTTTTTAAACTTTCTCATGAGAAATTCTGTCCTTAAATGTAAGTCATAATTTTAAATTTTTTTTGTTATTGTTTACGAGACTCTTTTCAAGGAATTTTGTGCATTAATTATTTTTTAAACAAAATATCTCTAATTACTTTACAATAAAGGTATTATCTATCTTATGAAGATTAAATTATATGATTAAAGTATATTTTTTTTTGAAAGAATGATTAAAATATATTAATTATATATAAAACAATTAAGTGCAAAGAGACTATGTATCTCAATAAAATTAAGAGTAATTTTGAAATTTAACCATAAATTTAATGTTTTAAATTAAACTAACCAACTTTCTTAAGAAATGCGTATTAGGTAAATTTATCTTACATAAAATAGAAAAATATATGAATTAATTTAATTTCCTGATTTATTATTTCCTGTTAAATATGTTAAATATAAAAAAAGGAAAAATTAGTTTGGGTTTGATTTTCCCAAATCTCAAAAGTCAAATTGCTAAATCCTACACAAAAAAGACAATTTTTAAGTACACCTTCTAAATTTCTCCAGTATCTTATTTGAGAGGTGTATTTTTTCTTCGTAACATTCCAAAGGTTATAAAATGGAATGTTGGGAGAAAATATGGAGTTACAAGAAGAAGTTCTCCACAGAAAAATTAAAGAAAATTACCTGCACATTATGAACAACAATAATAGTAATACTTTTTTGCTTTTGTAATATAAAAAATATTAGAAAATTGATACAAGTGCAAAATTCGCTTTTTCTTCTTGGATTCGATACTTTTTCCCCTACGTACCTCTATTTTTTAAAATTCAAATTTTTTTCGTTCATATTTTTCGTGATGCATTGCATCTGCTATGACAATTATTTAAAACAAGTCTGTTGGATGAAGAAATGGACAATCCAAAAGTGTTTAAATGACGTTTTGGGATATACTGTACAAATTAATAATATATTTTTTGGTATGCTCTGAATTATACTATCTTGACTAGAATCATAATCACGGACTTTTTTTGTCACATTATTAATTGTCAAGTTTAGTTACTATTACATACATAGTTGACTAATATATTAAAGTGTAATATTTCAACAAGCAAAGTTGTCTATACATGGGCTCACAGAATACTAACAAACTTTCTACTCAATTAAATTTGATAAAAATAGGATTCAAAATAGTAAACCAAAGGCAAATGCAGAACAATAATAAAGTGGTAACTAAAAATGCAAAATAAGAAAATTACAAAAAACAACGATAACCAAACATATCGATAGTTTAGTTAACTTCATAACACATCAATCTCAATGAGGATAACTGTTCAAGATTACTCACATTCCCTTATCCCACATATTTTCTTAATTATAATCTTTTATTGAAAAATGTAAACTATCAAATCACTCACCAAGAATTAGTGCAATGCTTATATAGTTTGTGAATAAGCACATGGATTTATGCGGTGTTATCTTTAGTCCTAAAGCTCAAAAGCATTTTCAAATACAATCAAGCACGAAAAAACAAGTTGAAGATAAAATAGTATGAGAATAATTGGTGGATAGAAGATAAAATAGTTATTGGATTATTTTTCACTACACCAAACGTTGTCATTCCTTATGCAAAGCCTATTAATTGTATGCGCAAGGGGACATATTGATGGATTTTTAATGCATATATCAAACTCAAGTTCATCTAAGTGAGATTTCTCCTATTTGTTATCTTTATCAAGTCTTATTTATAACTTTAAATTAATGTAAACATCTATCGAAGAATTATTCTATACAATGTAAAACTGTTTTTTTATTTTTTTAATATAAGAAAGCCTTTTAACACAATACGAAATCTTCGATTAAGGTGGGATTAGCTCTTCATTAACATGGGAAAAACAAAACAGAAGAAAAATACAAGAAAATGAAGAAACAGTGAAAAACGATGAAGAGTAGCTCGTCACCATTTTCTTTGTTCATGTTCTTTCCTAATTAAACAAAATACTCATTTCTCACACAAATTTCACTTTTATCCCCTTTTCTAAGTGCATCTAGCTTAGCGACCTGGCTAATTAAAGATAATGCTTGCTTTGAGTGAAAACTCTCTACTAGAATATGAATTTGTTTTAATTTCGTTCACTAATCTTTAACTCATTGAGTTAGATGTGTTTAGGGAGAGTTCCGATCTTATTACTCTCCTTCTGTGGTGTACTCCAACGCTAAAAAAATGTACTTGCATATTTACAATATATCTAGACTAATAATGTACTAATATTATATATATATATATATATATATATATATATATATATATATATATATATATATATATATATATATATATATATATGGAAATAGTTAAGAAGAAGAATACTTGAACATTTACAATTAAAGTAATTAAACAATACCAAAAGAGTGGAAAAAGAGATAATTATTAAATTTTAATTAATTAGCTCATTCAAATAATCAAAATACAACAATTCTCACTTCCTATCTTGGTTAATTTACTATTATTTTTTTTTTAATTTGATTGTTGAAGTTATGAACCACCGTGGGTCTTTGAGCCAAAGTGTTCATACTTGAAGTTATATCTTTTCAGTGATTGAACTTAGACAAGTAGTAATTAATATCAGAATTTGTCAGAAAAAGTTTGTGCCAATTGCATGTTTGTTCTTATACATATGTATTATGTATAATTACTTAGCTTTTGCAAATGTATTTATGTCATGCTCTTGTTAAATTATCATCATAACCTTCTATATTGATTGATTTGATAGAGGGATAAATGAGACATGCTAATTAATTAATGAGTTTAATTAGTATATACTGTTCACACACGGATGTTTAATCACAACCTTTTATTTATGGTAAATTTGTTGACTTTACTCATTACTATTTTAAAGTCACATAAATAAAAAATCACTGTATACCAATTACACTCTTAATTAATTACATTTATGATTTCGGAATAGATGATAAATCTCAAATTAGTTGTTTTATCGTAGGTTAAAAAGCCTTTGCATTTAAGTTGTGTAAAAAAAAAAAAAAGAAAGAAATAATTTCCATGCTTATAGAAATTGAAGCGGAACATAGTTGTGCTAAAAATTATGTATGACCGTCAGACTCTGTATAAAGGAAAAGTTAGGTTTTTTATGGGAACTTTTCTTAGGTTGCCTAATAAATTAGATTGATTGGTTTATCCCAAATTATCTAGACTTCTTCAAAAGTTCAGTCTAGTCGTCAAGGTTGGTTGAAACTAAATAACAATATTTTGAAAATTGCACTGAAACAGCTAGTTCAGCCGGTCCCGTGTTTGATCTAAATCACCCTTAAAACTGATTATCCATTGAACTGACTTAAAATCATTTAAACCAACAAAATTGGACAAAACCAATTTCATCAATTCATAAATTTGTTTTTTTTTATTAAAAAAGGCTAATTTTTTTAAAGTTTTTGGATTTTGCTAAATGTAATTCTATTTTACCAAGTCCAATCTCTTTAATACTAAAATTATAGAGAAAAAAGTCCGATTAACTAAGTGTAGGTCATGAGTGTTCGGCCCTCAGCAAGTGCATTGTTCTAGGGTGTTCGGCCCGCAATAAGAATGTTCAGCGTTCGACCTTAACAAGATTAACTAGCCAAATTCTGATTATTACACGTAAGATGAGTTTAGGGTTGTATACCTAATTTTTGACTGATTAGGCAAGATCCAACTGGTAAAAACTAAATCCACCATTATAAATAATTGTCAAACAACCTTGTGTAAGATCTTTCCCATCTCCCTCCAAGGAACAATGCTAAACTAGTTCATACAGCTACCCCCACACTCAGTAGACAACTTCCAAACATTGACAGTCAAGTTTGGCAACCAGTTTGCAACGTCTCGGCCACACAAGTTCACCTCACAATCATTGATGACTGTTAAGAAAGAGATGGGAGGGCCCTTCAGATGTTTCATAGGTTGTTTTGGCAAGGTGACCCTGAGCAATAAAGAGTTATGTCAGGATGTGACCCTTCACACCTTTCTAACTAACCTCTTGCCCAGGGACTTTGCCAAGAGCATGATCCATGTCCCTTCAAAGGACATGGAGGAAATGAGGAGTAGGGTTGTGTTATTCATAGAAATTGAGGAGTTGCAAGCCTTCCAATGGAAAACACAAGTGGTCCCAAGGCAATATTTGAAGGATAAGGAAAAAGGAGGTTAGGGAAAAAAGAAGGATCAATATGGAGAACAACCATCTCGAGGGCTGATGTACAACCATTATGCGCCTTTAAACACTACTCGCTCAAAGGTGTTGGAACAAGCGTTGGCATTCAAACTCTTGTCATGTTGAAGAAGACAAATACACCACTTGGCGCTGATACCAGCAAACACTACAAGTATCACAAAACAAGGGGCATTCCATCGAAAAGTGTATGACATTCAAAGACAAATAGAAGACTTAATCAAGCAAGACCACCTTAAAGATTATGTGTACAAATAAAAGAGTGATCACCACCAGTCCATTCACAGTGAAGATTACAACCGAAATAACCATTGTTACCGAAGAAAATATGACTGATCTAGGAACAACAAAAGATGGAGTAGAAGTAGAAGCAAAACCAGATCTAGAGAAAGGAGAAATGCTCACCAGGGAGACCACTCGAAAAGTGATAAATACAATTGCAAGATGATTTGCAAGGGGAGGATTTACCTATTCCTCCCATAAAAGAGACCTTCGAATGAAGCGATCAATAGTGAACTCTGAAATGCCACATCTCAAGCCGAAAATGCCAGCCATCACTTTCCAATGATCGTTAATGTAGAAATATCAAAATGTATTGTGAGAAAGACCTTGGTAGATTAGGGGAGTTCGACAGATGTATTATATTGGAAAACTTTCCAAGAACTTGGCATCCCTAAAAGACAGCTAATGCCTTATGACGAGCCGTTGATTAGATTTGTAGGAGAAAGAGTGGTCACTCATGGCTACATTGATTTGTATACCAAATTCGGGGAGTAATGAAGGTCCAAGTCTTGCTATAAAAGTAAGATACATCATGGTACAGACAAACACATCCTATAACATCTTGTTTGGAAGGCCCTTTCTCAACAAGTTGGGGACAATAGTAGTCTACCCCACATTTTTCCAATTAAGTTCCCATTAGAGGAATGGAGAACCATCATATTCCATGCTAATCAACATGTTGCCAGAGGATGTTATCTGGCCAGTTTGAAGGTTCAACCATATGTTGATAAGTAGGAAACTCGTGCCATCAATATGCTGGCACATCTGAACATCTCAAACTTGGAGTTAGACCCAAGGCTTGAAGAAATAGAGAAAGTGGAACTAACAGAAGATGCCCAACCTTTCATATTAGGAAAAGAACAAACACAAGTTACATATCTTGGATCCTCCTATAACAGAAAGAAATCATGGCCATAGTTTGCGAAAATTTAGACCTTTTCACCTAGACAACAATAGATATGCTTGGAATAAACACCAACTTCCTATCATAGAAGTTAATTGTGTGCACTTCAGCCAAGCCCTTGGCTCAAAAGAAGAGAAAAATGGGAGCCAAGAGACTTGAAGCAACTCGAGAAGAAGTTAGAAAACTAATGGCAACCAAATTTATAAGACAAATCAAGTACACCACCTGACTTGTGAATGTGGTTGTGGTAAAAAAACATAATGGGAAATGGAGGATATGCACTGACTACACAAACCTAACAAGGCGTGTCCTAAAGACGCCTACCCCTGCCCAACATAGATAAGTTGGTGGATAGAGAGTAAGCCATAGAGCTTTGAGCTTCCTAGATGCATATTTAAGCTACAACCAAATTCGGATACACCTCCTTAATGAAGAAAAAAGGGAATTCATCACCGAAAACACCACATATTGTTGTCTAGTCATGGCTTTCAGGTTGAAGAATGCAAGAGCCACATAGTAGAGACTCATGGACAAAGTTTTTTATAAGCAAGTTGGGCGAAATATGGAAGTGTATGTAGACGACATGGTTGTTAAATCTAAAGAAGTCATAGATCATGTAGGAGATTTTAAGGAGGTGTTTGACACCATAAGGAGGCACTCGATGAGGCTAAACCCTAAGAAGTGTGTCTTCGGAGTGTAGAAAGAAAAGTTTCTGAGATTTATGATCACCAAGAGAGAGATTGAGGTGAATCCTAGCAAGTGTTCGACGGTGTTGCAAATGAGGATCCGTCAAACCAAAAAGAAGTTCAACGTTTAATGGGATGCCTAGCATCATTATCTAGATTCCTACCATGTGTAGCCAAAAAAGTCGAACCCATCATAACTCTCCTTAAGAAGGAACAACCTTTCAAGTGGACCAAACAATGTGAAGAAGCTTTCATGACCTTGAAGAAGGCCTTAGCCATACCACCATACTGCCTAGAGCAACCATGAGTGACCTTGTCGTATACTTATCAGTGTCATGTTCGACAATAAGCGTGGTTATAGTGCAAGACACTCCAAATGAGCAACAGTCAGTATATTTCATAAGTCACATCCTCTAGATGCTGAAGTTAGGTACTAGACAGTAGAAAAGGCAGCCCTAGCCTTGGCCAATGCACTAGACGTCTAAGACCCCATTTTCAGAGTAACAAGATTATTGTTCGGACATATTGCCCATTGCAAAGGTACTGGGAAAACCCAAGCTAGTTGGGAAAATGGTAGCCTCGTCCATCAAATTATTCAGATTTGATATCCATTACGAAGCAAAGGGGTTCATCAAGTCCCAATTGTTAGCTAATTTCCTCAACGAATTTCACCCTTCAGCCGCAATGGTCGCTAGTCAACTGTCACAGTGGATCGTGCATGTCGATGGATCCTCCAACAGTAGACGTAGTGGGGCTGGTATCATCATCGAAGGGCCAAATGGGCTCGCTATCGAGTTGTCTTTGCGCTTTGGTTTCAAAGTCTCGAACAACCAGGCCGAGTATGAGGCTTTGCTCGTCGAGCTATAGCTGGTTGAGGAAGTAGGAGCAAGAAGAATTAAATGTCTCACAGATTCAAAAGTAGTGGCCAAATAGGTTAATGGTTCTTTCCAAGTCAATGAGCCTAAACTATTGAAGTATTATCACACTTTTCGAGAGGCCAAAACTAAGTTTGATGAAGTAGAAGTGGTCCACATACCCCAAGAACAGAATAAAAGGGCATATCAACTTGTTAAATTAGCAAGTAGCAGGAAACTAGGCCAACTCTGAACATTCATTCAACAAGAATTGCCCATGCCAAGCATAGATATATGTGCCATCTCAGCAACACTCGACGATTAGAAAAGTGACATTCTAGCTTACATACAATGCGACCAACTACCTGTAGACTGACCCAGGCCAATACATTGTGAATGAAAGTAGCTAAATTCACAGTGATAGCAAGAGAACTATAAAAAAAAGGTTTTCAGCACCCCTACTAAAATGCCTACCACAGGAAGAAGCCGATTATATCCTCCATTAGATTTATGAGGGAGTCTGTGGTTGGGAAGGTATTAAGAGCAGATTACTATTAGCCCACTCTCCAAGAAGACTGTCCAGCTTTTACCAATAAATGTTTACAATGTCAGAAATATGGTAACCTGGTGCACTAACCAGTTGATGACCTCAAGATAATCATCACACCTTGGCCATTCTGCGTGTGGGGAATGAATATTGTTGACCCTTTCCCCGTAGCCAAAGGATAGTACAAATTCTTGCTAATAGTTGTAAACTACTTTACCAAATAGATAGAGACAGAACCTCTAGCCATGATCTTGACACAGAACGTAAAGAAGTTCATTTAGAAGAATGTTATCACGAGGTTTGGCATTTCGCACACCATCATCATTGAGAATGACCTCAAGTTTACAGATAAAAAACTCAATTCCTTCGTGAAAGGGCTTAACATTAAGCATATGGTAACCTCAGTTGAACATCCACAATGAAATGGTCAAGTAGAAGCATTAAACAAAGTCATCTTGGGTGAGTTAAAGAAGAGAACGATAGGAGCTAAGGGAGGATGAGTTGAACATATACAAAAATATTGTGGGCCTATAGGTGCACTACCCAGTCATAAAAAAAGGAAAACCTATTTCGTCTTGCATACAGAACAAATGCCATGATTCCAATGGAGGTAGGAGAACCCTCGCACCGAAGAGTACAGTTTGATGAAGAATCAAACCAAATAGCCATGTTAGATTGCATAGACGGAGACAGTGATAAAGCGGCAATTTCCATGGAAACATGCAAACAAAGGATGGCCAAACGATTCAACCCAAAAGTCTAAGCATGATAATTTTAGAAGGTGACATGATCTGGAGAGCTACAAGAGAAGTGAGAAAGAACCGCATAGAAGGAAAACTAGCTTCAAATTGGGAATGACTGTTTCAAATTAACTAGGATCTTGGCAATGAGGGTTACAAACTCGAAGAGTTATTAGGAAAGCTCATCCTAAGGACATGAAATTCATCACACTTGAAACATTGTTACAGCCATATGTAAAACAAGTAATCTTTTCCTTATTCGACTTTTTATTCCCAATGAGGGTTTTTGTTGAAAATGTTTTTATGAGACTTGCTCATCAAAGCATTCAATGATCAATATCATTTGCATATTTCACATTTTTATTGGATTTATACTTCATAGTTAGCAAAATGTCATCCCACCATTGGGTAAAACAAAAAGTGCCCTCTTAACTCGCAAAAAAGAGTTTAGCTAAGGCAACACTTAAAGCGTTAAGTTTTAGTAAGGTGCCTTCCCAACTCGCAAAAGAGTTTGGCCCAGGCAGCACTTAAAGTTCCAAGTTTCAATAAAATGTTCTCTTAGCTTACAAAAATTTAAGCCAACATAAACATGCAGACTAAATTGAAATTACCAAATAGAAATTATCAAACAGAACCGAACATTAATAAAACAAAGGTAAAATATTTGCTGCCAAAATATACTTCGGTCCATATACAAAATGTTATAGGCCAATATTTCCCATATACAAAAAAGATCAAACTCTCCTACTTTGGACTGATAACAAAAGATAATATCACAAAAAGATTAGAAACACTTTGCAAAGCTAAGTGGTTGCTTTTTCATCATCTCCCCTACCAACATTTTCTTTAGCATCCCTGTTAGACTCGTCTTCGATATTGACAATATCTTCAACATATGCAGTCTTGTCAGAATGGGGCATCATCTTGGAGGCATGTTCATCTGGACTTAAATCATCAAGCACGTTATTAAGATGCTTAAAATCCTAGCCGAAGAAGCCCCAGTTGGAATCAAACTTAAAATCAGGGGGAAATCAGCCAAAATGGAAGGTTTGACGCGCAACTTGAAGAAAACCAACCTCATGTTCATCGTAATTTCCTTGTTCGACTTGTTTCTTATACTTCTTGAAGTCCTCTTTACTCTTATCAAGGTTAAGACACAGAGATTCATGGTTTTTTTTGTTTTGCTTATGGACAACGTCAATCCCCCTCAACCTTTCGGTCAACTTTGTGACCTTGTCTTCTTGTTCCTTCAGCAATGTTGTATGATTTTCGGCCAAATAATGCTTTTCTCTTTTTCCTTCAACTCTTCCACCTTGGTCTGTAGAGTGTCGATGGTCTTCATTACAGCTTCAGAGGCTTCATCCAAACGCTTCAGCTTCTTACACAACTTGCCCATCTCAGTTGCAAAAAGGTGGCACCTCATTGCTTGTAGCCAAGCCAAAAGTTCGCAATAGTTCAACTAGTGCAAGGTAGGGTGTATCCTAGACAACTTTTTGGCCCCACTCAGAGAGGCTTTTTCCCACCTTGCCGACCATGGCAAGCGAATCAAAATCCTCCTTGAAGAAGGAGGAATTCATGATCGAAGGGGCCACGACCATGGCAGAAAGGGGTACTTCAATTTTTTGTTTCTTTGATTGGCTCAAAGACGATTTTTCCCCTCTTTGCTTCTTATTTTCCCTTTATCTTTTTCTTTTTCCTTCTCTTTATATTTCCCTTTATTCTTCTGCTTCAACTTGTTCTTTTCGTACTCAATCAGAGGAAGTTTAACATTGCGAGAAAGGTTCTTCGGAGAAGGATCCCTTTCGAACACCTATTGAGGAATCGACTCTTCCTCATACTAAAGCCAAGCACGCCTAGCCTTGTGAAACTTCACTATGTTTCCCCTATCATCCATAATCACACCTGCATGAAAACGAGGCATTAGTTCAACTTCAACCACAACCATCAGTAAAACTATGATCAATTACTCACTTTCTAAGTCCTCAAATGGCGTAGGAGACTAAAACAAATATATTAGCTTTTCCACAAGAAAGCATCGAGGAAGTGGTTATGACTAGAGAAAGTGGACACTTGGGGTTATCATTGAGTGAAACTCACTTACACTTCTCGTTAGGCCGAGTATTGAAGTGATGTAGGAACAATCCAGGAGTAGCTTTAACATGGGTAAATAAGCACAAAGCTTGAAATGCCTGAAGATAAGCCCAGGAGTTCGAATGAATTTGAGTAGGGGCAACATTCAGAATTCAAAGAAACCCTATGGTAAAGTCATCAAATGGGAGACAAATGTGGAGATCTCAAAACATACTGTCGTGAATGTAAAAAAAGTCACGATTATCTTTCTCTCCCTTCTTGAGATATACTAAATTAGGGTTAGGAAAGGTGTCTTCATGACAACACTAGTGAAAAAGGGAAACACTTCGGCATTTTTAAAAGGACATAACTCTACACTTTTAACAAAATTGGTAAGCACTTTCCTATTGTTGTAATGCGAGAAGTATGTAGCAACCTCCCCATCTACCCAATCATACCTAGGATCTAAATTTGGAGGATAGTCATTTTTTGGATTGCTAATACGTTTTGGCTTGACGGACGCAGCGTCCTGTGGCTTTGATGATGAAACAACCTCAGCTGTATGAATGACGACTGCAGAAGAAGACCAAACAAGGGGAAGGATGGCTAAGCATGCATTGCTCCCTTTCCTAGAAGGGGTGACTTTGGTTGAGTTCGAGGGGTCACCTTAAGACATAGGAGATCCCGAAGGAGTTTCAACAGAAGAGGAAGAAGGAGAAAACATTTAAGCAGACGTACCTGAGAAAGAGAGGAAACGTTGAAAGTTGGAAAGATGAATACTTCGGCTCATAACACACATAATTTAGCAAAGTTCAACTGAAGACATGACCTCTTATTTATAGTCAATGGGCCTAAATCAACCACTGTCGTAGATCTGTCACAAACCAACGATACATATTAAGGCACCTTTTCCATTCCCATAATACTGTTCACCCAAGTGCAAGATGACACTAGTTTGTTGTTCGGTACCCTAAGGCTACGCAACTTCCCATAACCTCAAAACTTGCCATGTCTCTTTCAGGTTTGGGGGCAAGTGTACTGATCATGAGTATTCGACCCTCAACAAGTGCATTACCCCAGGGTGTTCGACCAGCAATAGGAATGTTCAATCTTCGACCCTAACAGGATTAATTAGTCTAATCCTGATTATTATACGTAAGGTTAGTTTAAGGTTGTATTACTTATTTTTTAACTGATTAGGAAGGCTCAGCAGGTAAAAACTCAATCCACCACTATAAATAGGTAACAAATATCTAGGTAAAGTGAATATAATATAAATATTGTTCATTGCTCTGGGTCGAATATTGCCTAACTTAAGCATCAAAGTGCATTTTGCATGTACTTCACCTCCTGAGAAAGACATTAAAGGCTCAGTTACACAAGGATCTGAAGACATAAGTATTATCTAGTGAGAAAATACTAAGTACACTTAGTAAAATGGAAATGTACTTAATAAGATTCCTTTTTTTCATTTAATAGATTACCTTGAGAATCCATATGTAATTATTTTGTTATATGACTTATAACTTATAAAATATATATGATATATGAAATTTAAGTTTTAATAGTATAAATATATTTTTTTAATATTGTTTAATATTATTTAATATAACTATTATATAAATATAGAACAAGACTCGAATAAACCAAAAAATATAGAACACTAAAAATAAAAAATATTATTTATTAAAGCTGGTACAACCACCTGCTGAGTCACGATTATGAAACCAATGCTTTGGTCTTAAAACATTGCTAAATAGTTATTTTTCCATTGCCATAGAACATCGCAGATTTCCATGTCTGTTTTGATGGATAAGGAAAGTAAATAATTGGGGTCCTAAGACACTATATTTTAGCTGTTTGGGGAACTAGACACACGTGATGTATTATACACTATATTGAGATGTCTAACAATAATGGTTTTATTGGGGAATTACGAAGTAGTGTGGAGAGATGTAATATAAGTTGTCAAACACAGAAATTGCACCTATGTGGCTTATAAGCTTGAAGGATAAACATGCTGCTGTCCCTGAATTATTAATTGTCCTGAAATTGAGTTTTACATTGGTTGCTTCTCAGAGCCCTTATAATCACTTAACTAAGAACTGCAACTCAATTACCGCAATAAGCATATGAAATAGGAAACGCGCCTTGGATGACATTTCAGAATATGCTACTGAATGCTAGAAAGATGAATCTGATCATGGACTTAGTTTGCAGGTAAAAAAAATTTCAGATTTTTTGCCAAGATATTTGAAATTAATACAGTCCATTAGAGATGATCACAATGAAGGAACTTTTTTTATTAAGATTGCATATAAATATGATAAATTCCCTGGATAATATGAAAAATTCACATAAATGATCATTATGGACCAAACTTCCTTTGCGGTATAATACAAAATTTGTATCAAGTTTTAATGTAATGATAAAGATAAGATGGTGGCATATATAACTATTTATAGTTTTTTTTTAAATGATTCTGGAAAACGTCCTGAGAGGAGGATATTCTATTTCGGGTGGCAACCAGACCGGCAGTCATACAGTCATACTTATATTTGTATATGACATTGACAAGGTAGAGAGAAATGTACTCGGAGCATTATCCAATTTCACAAGGATTTCAAAAAATTGTTTATTTGTACAATAAATAAATTTTTGAAAACCTTACGAAATCAGGTAATAATATAATAGAAGTTGAATTATTTGTTGATTTTATATCTAAAAATGTTAACTTTATCCTTTTCAATATACAAATTGTAGTCATACTAACTAACTATTATGTAAGTACAAAGAACTAATTATTCTATTATTAATTTATCTTTTCATATATATATATATATATATAAAAAAGTTTAATTAGTATATACTGACAATGTAAAACAATATTACACGGACATTTAATCATATTTTTTTCATTTATATGAATTTTAAAATATTAATTAGTAAAGTTAACAAACTAATCATATATAAATTAAGGTTATGATTGAATTTCAGTATAAAAAGTTTTACACTGACAGTGTAAACTAATTAAACTCTATATATAGTGAGAAAAAAAGAGGAGAGGATGTGTACCATTTAATTTCAACCATTAATAGAGGAGAAAAAAAATCCAAAAAATCTCAGTCATTAAAAGAGGAAAGAAAAAAAGAGTAACAGAATGCTAGAAGAGAAAGAATGAGTGGATATATACTATTTAATCTTAACCATTAATTTTTATTTCAATGGCTGAGATTTACTCATTTCACTCTCACATAATATATTTTACTCTCATATGATATACCATATATATGGGGGTGTATCCAGTAAGAAAAAGGTTTATTATGACAGATGAGAGGAATAAATAATAAGCGTAAGATTAAATATATCGACTTAGATTACAATAATCCACTTAAATATATCATGTACCTCATTCACCGTAAATCACCCCCACCATCATTATCAACATCATCCTCACCTCCACCTCCCCTGAACATCACCCCTACTGCCACCATTGTCACCATCAACACCACCACCATCACCGCTGATAGTCACCATCATCACCATTATACGTCACCACCACTATGGGCGGTCACCATGGCCACCACCAGCATATAAGCAGTCACCACCGCTACCCCATTGCCACCGCCGCCACCACCGCCACCACCAACACCATCGACGGTGGTGGTGGTGACTATATATATAGTGAGAAAGCCAAATCTTAGCCAAATATATATAAGAGTGAGGAGAACAAATCTCAACCATTAATAGAGGAGAGAGAAGAATATCCAAAAAATCTCAACAATTGAGAAAAGAGAGAGAAAAAAGAGTGAGAAATAATAAAGGCTAGAAGAGAGAGAATGAATGGATGCATATGATTTGATCTCAACCATTAACTTTTATTTCAATGGCTGAGATATGCTCCTCCAACTCTCATATAAGATACCTTACTCTCATATGATATCTCTCTCTCTCTCTCTCTCTCTATATATATATATATATATATATATATATATATAGCCACCACCACCACCTTCGTTGAAGGTGGTAGGGGCGATAGGGTGATGGTAGAGGTGGTGACAATAGATATGATAGTGGTGGCGATGGTGACCGCCCATGGCATAATGCCCATCTTTTAATAACCAGGTTATTATACAATAGCAGTGATTATGCATGTCAAAAACTTAAATAAAATACATTAATTTTAATATATATAATTATTACTAAAATCTGAAAATTCTCTTGTCTCTAAAAATTCGCTTAGCAAAATCAAATTTGCTTAGCGGATTCATCCTAGAAACAAAATGAAGATTTTTAAGAAGACATTCACTTAGCGAAGGATTTTCACTAAGCGACCAACCCAGATTTCTCTTAGTGAAACTTTGTCGCTAAGTAATGTGAGACAAAAGTAACTAAAGTACATTAATTATCGCTAAGTGAAATTTCATCGCTCAACGAATGACCCAGATTTCGCTTAGCGAAGCAATTTCGCTATGCAATGTGAGACAAAAGTAACTAAAATACATTGACAGTCGCTTAACGAACAAAATTCATTCAGTGACAAGTGCATATTTTGGCTATAAATAAGAGAGTTCATATGTGAAAATGAGAAGGCAAGGGGGTGATGCATTTCTCCCTAGCAAGGGTCCTAGCACAAGGGTCATGGCTAGGAGGATTGAAGAGGACATGGCAAGAGAGGAGGGAAGAAGATCTCACCTTTTCATGGAGATCAAGATATTAGAAATTAGGCCATAGTCTTTTTTTTAGTCCTTATTGTACACGTTTTTTCATTAAGGACTTAGAGGTGTTTTTATTTTCTTTTTTGGCCTTATATTTTGGTCTTTATGTCTATTTTAATTTAGGAGGTGTAATTAGTCTCTTTTGTGGAGTTTGTTGATTAGTTTGGGTATTTTTGGAAAAGCTTAGAAGTGTAGTTTTTTTCAACCACACCCCCTAAGTCAGTTCCATACCCCTCCAACTCACACATGAGACATGAGAGATATGTGAGTCTCCTTGGTCTCCTTCATTGTTCATGCCACTTTCTCTCTCCTCCAAGGTGGCTTCCACATGTCATTCATGTTGCTTTCATTTTTGAATTTGAATTTTGAGTTGCCATGTAGCTTCCTTCCAAAATTCAAATTCAAAATGAGAGGGGACCAAGATCTTAAAATTAGGGGCATGTTTAGATCTTCCTAAAAATTAATAAGTGTTAATTGACTCTAGCTCAATTAACACTTGATTAATCCCTCTTAATCCCCCCTAATAGTGGATGTCCACCTTCTACCCCTCCTAAGCCCATTTTTTGCTTATAAATAGACATTTCCCCCTTATTGTACATTTTACAAACACACTTTGTGGTCAATTTTGAGTGTCTTCTTTCTTCCATGGCTTATCTAACCATGAGTGGCGCCACCACCACCTCTTCTTCCCCTTCCATCATTCACTTCTTCAAAGGAAGCAAGCTAGAAGGTGATCTTGGGAGAAGCATCTTCAAGAATGCATCAGGGGGAGAATTTATAAGCGTGGAGATTAAGATCTAAAAATTTTTCACCACTCTTCATCAAGTTCTTATTAAGGTAAATGGGGAGTGAGATTTATAAACCTTTATAGTGTTAATCTTGATAAACTTATATGTGTTTACTATCATTTTTTATCTTTTGGTAATTATTATTATTATTTCCAGATATTTCTTCTAGTAAATTTTTATTATTTTCAAATATTTCTTTTGGTCATTTCTTTATTGTTTCCAAATATTCCTTCTGGTTATCTCTTTATTTTCATATATTACTTCTGGTCATTTCTTAATTATTTCCAGATATTATCTTCTGGTCCTTTGTTATTTTATTGTTATCCAAATATCATAGTCTGATCCTCCGTTATTATTCACTACTTATTTTATCATTTGACTAATTTTTCAAAAATTACATTTGTGTAATATATGTTATTCAAAAGGTCAATAATTATATGTTGAATATTCATGATAGAATATATTCATATCTTATGGAATTTTCAAGGAATTATGTGTCAAGTTTAATTTTGTAAAATTCATAATAAACATGATATTTCTCAAAATCATATTTTAATAAACATGAGAAATTAATCTATATATCCATTGTTATCTTTAATTCTTTGAGGATGATTATAAATAATCCCATGAATAATGATTGATATATGAAAATACTACATAATTGTCAAATCTGGTGATGTTTAAGATTATGTTGAATTGAATTTAGTAAAGGGTTAGGTTCCCCTATAAAGATATCATACAGGTACATGAGTGTTTGTCTTTTGAGAAGTTACAATTTGATATACTACGAGATGAAAGGCAAGTTAGGGTTGGAACCTAAGATGGTTTTAAATATATGAATATTCAGAATTATCTCATGATGGTACTCGGACTGCGAATATTCATCAAGTAGGTGAATATTCAAGATAGTCCATATCGGTACTTGGATTGAGGATATTCATTAGGTAGGTGAATATTCAGGGTAATCCATGTTGGCAATTTGGTTGAGGATGTTTATTAGGTAGGCGAATATTCAGGGTAGTCCATTCTGGCTCTTTGGATGGAATATTCATAGATCTAAAACTTTCCATAAGATCCAATATGATTGGGATGAATCATTATTGGTTATGGATCTGTATATAGGATCAAGAGAGATTGAATTGAATAAGAATAAGTTTATATATTGAGTTAAGTGAGATTGAACTATAGGCTAAACCTTAGGCCTTAATTGTTTGTTAAGTTTATTAAGATTAACATTGATAGTTTATAAAAATCTCGCTCCTTTCACATGTTTTCTTTCAAGTATTTTTATTCTTATATATTTGTAGTACATATAGAAGATGGATTTGATTAGCAGGAAATGATGCAGAATTGAGAGGATTTACTCTCAATACGTTGAACTCTTAAGTAAATTACTCTTTTAATGCTGAAATAATGTTAGAATTATAAGGAGTCCACTGCTCTAAGTTAGAACTATAAAAAGGATAGCTATAACAATTAATATATTATGTTTTGAAATGAAACTCGTATGAATTATAGTTTGGCTTGAAATGTAATAACAAGATTATGGTTCTTTGTGTAAGATTAGATTTAAAAAATCTCCCGCATTTTCATGAATACTTTTATTAAGGATTTTGGTTTTACACACAGTGGTGGTGCCGTAGTAGTGGTGGTGATGGGATTGTCGGTGGTGGTATTGCTGACGACGGAGGAGGCAGCGGCGACAACAACAGTGGTGACGATAAGGGTGATGTTGAGGGTGAGGTAGGGGTGAGGGTGATGTTGATAGTAAGGGTAGAGGTGAGCTAGGTGAATGAGGTATATAATATCTTTAAGTGAGTTATTTTAATCCAAATTGTTATTTTTAATCTTACACTTATTATTTATTTCTCTCATATCTCATAATAAACATTTTTCTCACTAGATACAACCCTATGTATAGTGATTATAACTATTATTTATTTATGTATAAATAAGTAAAATATGTTTTTTTTTTATCATTTGAATATTGAATGCATTTATATATATTTTTAAGACTTGAAATTGAGATAGTTAATTAAAGCATTAAGTAGAAATAATCTCATGTCAATTTATCCACACATTCGTTAGTAGACGAGGTATGTTTCTATTCTTCTAAAATACACAATCTCTTATAAAGTGCTATCAACTACTTGAAGGACTATGAAAAACTAATGTATTTTAAAACAAAAAAATTAACAAAATTTCAAGAACTAAAATATCATACTTCAAAAAATTGTAAAGGATTAACTCCACATTTTACCTTATAAATATTTAATATTTTGGTTGAAATTATGGTGGAGTAAAATATATTAACCTCGGTCTTATTTATAAAACTAAATTACCAAATTCATCAAGATTAAAAATTATTAATTTTTTCTTTCTCTTTTATATTATGTCATTGTAAATTTTAATTTAATTATAGGAATATTTAAGCTTAAAAAAAATTAATGTAAAAAACAATATGCATGGAGTCTTATAATAAAAAGAACTAAACACTACGTTTATCTTTGATCTCATAAAAAAATGTTAATTCTTAAAAATCTATATTAAGTGCATGTTGAAAATTTATAATAATAATAATAATAATAATAATAATAATAACAATAATAATAATAATAATAATAATAATAATAATAATAATTTACGTATTCATGTGTATATGAATTTTAATATATACGAAATTGGGATCAGATTTAGTTCAAAATTTTTATTTCATTAAAAATATACACACGCCCAGATAACGCGGGATAGAAAAAGATTGTATACGTATATTAATTACAGTAGGGTATGACTAGTACTGTGGTTTATAATTATAACAATATGTTTGCTCAAAACTTCAAATTGACAAGTGCCTGGCATCATCACAGTACACTGTACAGTATGTAGTCTTTTCTGATTTGCAAATCACCAGCCACAACAACAATCACCATTTAATCTAATTTATTATGGAAAAATTATTAGATTGTATTAGTAATTATTTAATTAATTTATCTTGTAAATTGTACTAGTAAAATAATTAGAGTTATTCTAAGTAGCAAAAACATAGCTGTCTTTCCGCATGTATATTCGTATTTCTATTTATGAGTAAAATATATATTATAATATATAATGAGAATAGGACATTTTGGTATTCACATTTTATGACTGTTTTACCCTTCTAAGTATTTTATGACTTCTCTCATAATATTAAATACACATCTTCACACGTTCTAAATTACCACAAATCTATATTCTTTAAGCATCATTAATATATATTTACATTCGATCATAAATAAAAATACGAATACACAGGTGGATCAGCAGTTGTGTTTTCGCTAGTTAGAATAACTATAATTATTTTACTAGTACAATTTACAAGATAAGTTAATCAAATAATTATAGGTTACATAGTGACCTATTAAAAACATATATATTATAGATCATAAATCATTAATAGTAGAACAATTATGGATGTTGGATATAAAAGTTTAAAGTAATTTTATTAATAAGGTTGTAAGGTTGGTCTAGTAGCAAAGTTGATGATCAGGGAGTCAAAGATTGTGGATTCAATTCTCCCTTTTGACAAAGTAGTTTATTTTTTCATTATCAAATATGTATAAAGATAGAATATGTATTAATAAAAGTGCATGAAAAGGGGGTATTGCCTTTATATATATACAAGCGAAAACACAGGAGTTCTCGCGCTTGTATATTTGCATTTCTATTTATGATTGAAGGTAAACATATATTAATGATATTTGAAAAATTTTGATTTGTGGTAAGGTGGAACATGTGAAGATGCGTATTTATTATTGTGAGAAAAGTAATAAAATATTTAGATAGGTAAAACAGTCATAAAAATGTGAACATTAAAATGTCATATTCTCATTAATTATATATTACTAGTGAAAACACGGGCACGACAACCAAAATGTCTTATTCCCATTATATATTACTAGCGAAAACATAGGCGTTATCACGCCTGTATATTCACATTTCTATTTGTAATCGAAGGTAAACATATATTAATCATGTTTAAAGAAGTTGGATTTGTGGTAAGGTAGAACATGTGAAGATGTTGTTATTATGAGAAAAGTCATAAAATGTTTAGAAGGTAAAAAAGTCATAAAATATGGACACCAAAATATATTATTCCCATTATATTACTGGTGAAAACACAGGCTCGCGTATGTGTATTCACATTTTTATTTATGATCGAATGCAAACATATATTAATGATGTTTGAAGAAGTTTAATTTGTGGTAAGGTTAAACATGTGAGTATGTGCATTTATTATTGTGAGAGAAGTCATAAAATATTTAAAAGGGTAAAACAGCCATAAAATGTGGATACCAAAATGTCTTATTTTCATTATATATTATACAAATGAAAACATAAATGATGTCGCGCCTGTGTATTCACATTTCTATTAATGATCGAAGGTAAACATATATTAATGATGTTTAAAGAAGTTTTATTTGTGGTAAGGTAGAAATGTGAAGATGTGCATTTATTACTGTGAGAGAAGTCATAAAATGTGAAAACCAAAATGTTCTATTTCCATATTATATATATATATATATATATATATATAGATAGATAGATAGATAGATATATTATAGATGATAGATTATTGAAAGTAGAATAATGATGGATGTTGGATATAAAAGTTTTAAAGTAATTTTATTATTAAAGTTATAAGGTTGATCTAGTAGCAAAATTGATGTTTAGGGAGCTAGAGGTTGTGGGTTCAAATCCCCCCTTTGACAAATTAGTTTATTTTCCGTTTTCAAATAGGTAAAATGGTAGAATATGTATTAATAAAAATGCAAATGAAAATGAGGTATCGTCTTTATATATAGTATAGATAATATATATATATATATTATAGATCTTAGATTATTAATAGTGAAACAATTATGAATGTTGGATATAAAGGTTTTTAAGTAATTTTATTATTAAGGTTATAAGGTTGGGCTAGTAGCAAAGTTGAAGTTTAGAGAGCCAAATGATGTAGGTTCAAATCGCTACTTTGACAAAGTAATTTATTTTTTAATTAGGTATAAGAGTAACATAGATATTAATACAAGTACACATGAAAAGAGGGTATTGTCTTTATATATAGTATAGATAATATATATATATATATAGCAATATTACTACACAATTCTTGAAAAGAAAATATAGCAATCATAAATTTGAAGAAATTAATTTCTTTATACCATATTTTTTAATGTTAGTTATGGATTGTATTTCTTTCAAAAGCTATATGCTTTAATTTGTGATATATAGATAAACTTATGTTCATTATAGTTTGTGATAAGAGTTATAGATCATTTATTATTATATCTTTAATACTTGTTAAGTATTGATTTTGTATTCTTCCGCTATATGTAACCAAGTCATCTTACTGTTTAAATGTTGTAAATATTTATTATAGCATTTGAGTTTATTTTTGAGTAAATACTTGAGAAGTTGTAGATGATTCCATATTTTACTTCATAATATCAAGGATTCATTTCTCACTCCTTTTTGTCACTCATTGTTACTTTATTTATGTGATAGATCTAAGGGTCGATATTCTCAAATTATTAACATATGGTTAAGTATGAAATTCTTTTGCAATTGTTTATACTTCAAATGAATTATTAGGTTTCATATTTTTGTTTTCTAACCACTTCATTATTAATCCTTAATTATTCCATTTTCTATAATAATGAATTCAATAAGTAAAAAATAGTGAATTTTAATTTATTTTTATTATTATCTCATAGAACCATGATCTCACTAATTTTTTAGGCATGTTTTTTAACACTCACAATTACTTTTAGCACCCTATAGGTTACCATATTTTTTAAAATTTCAAAACATCTCAATTACATTTTAATCTAATATTCCAAAAGTTTTACCCATCTCTCAATCATAGCTCATTTCCTTCTTTCTTATTCACCCTATTCCTAATGTGCTTACTTTCACCATACAACCTCCATAAAAACCTCGCTATATGACAACACAACCTCTTGATGATGTCCCAACCACCATGTATAATCTTTCTTCTATGGCACACAACAAGTACTCCTCGAATCCATATTTTTTTCTCTTTGTTTGTTATTCCAAATCAATTGATCCAAATTTTAATCTTTGTGCAACTTTTGAATTAGTTGATCCAGAATTAAATTTCAACTTTATGTTTTCCAGATTACATTATTTAGAATTTATTTTGATATATGTTCCTAATCTATTGATCTGAAACTCAATATTGATTATGTTTTCTAGATTAACTAATTTAGGAAGCATAAACAATATTCAATTCTAGATCAATTGATCAAGAATTTATCTTTTTATGTGTTTTAGATCAATTGATCCTAAAAATATGGGTATTTTAGGTGTCATTTGTTTTTATAGATGTGAATGACAATTGTGGGGTATTAAAAGAAATTTCTAATTTTTTCATACTAGTAGACTGTAACAAGAATCTTAATCTTATTTGGTATATTAAAGATCAATGGAACTATATAATCTTGTGTTATATTTCAAGATTCATCATGTATTATCATAGATTCTTATGCACATTTAATCACAAGACATACTTTATAGGACTTTATTATTTATTCTTGTCCTATTATGTTCAAATACATAAAATTCCTAATAACTTAATAGACATATTCAGTGGATGCATGTCGAGGTCATTTTGTTCGGTATATTATACATTAATCTTTTAAGTATGCAATTATATTGTGAATCTATTTTGCCCAAAAATTAATGTTTTGTTTGGTCAAAATATTGTAAGGTATATTGCAGATACAAGACTCTTATTAAGTATGATTGCCTACTTTGTAAAAGTAATTATCATGATAGTACTCTTATCAAATATAATTTTGTGTTATTGAAATATTTATGAATTTTGTATTTAGACCAAATATCTAAGTTCATTATTGACATTTTTGTGGTTACATTAATATTTGAGTATAATTATATTCTATGTGTTACAAGTAGGGAGTTAGTGAAGTTCTTAATTGTCTCTAGATTTAGATAGTCACTCACTTTCTCGGACTCAGATTAGTGAATGTCAAATATTGTAGATTATTTATTGATATAGTCTATATGTAATTAAATTTGTTGTGGGATTCGATAAGTATTTAGATGTATATGAATTTTGTTTTTAATATTTACAATTTTTCAAATTCAAGTGAACACAATGTTAAGAAAACATATTTTAGGTTCACTATCAAAGATTTAACTATTGGTGTTTGTTGAAATATTATAACTCATATAGTTTATTAAGTTTTGATATCTTAGATTATATATCTTTTATCAATTTTTTGGATGGTTGGACCATTGTAGTGTCTTTTTATTAGACTATATTATTCTATATATTTTATGAGAAATATTAGTTAATTCACTTTATATATATTCTTATCATATGTGATTTTTTGGCTCATATTATTGTTTAATCTATGATTTATCTATAATTGTCATTCTAATTTAATAATTTCTATTTTGATTAATAATAAATATCATTCAATGAAAGAAGGTTGAATATAAATATGAATTAGTATAGTATTAATAAATTACCTTTTATCATTATCTGCCAATTTAATATATGATTATTGGTATATCTTATGACACACACATCAAGAGATTTAAGATATGATTATGGTTATATTTTACCACACACACATTGATTTTATCATAGGTTATGTCAATCAGTTATTAAAAGATAATATTTGAGAAATCTCTACCTATCAGGTTATAAATTTGTCATCAAATATATATAATTCTCTATAATAATCTACTAAAATGAGAACAGAAGAATTTTGGTATAAATTTATCACAAGATAAAGATTATGAAAATGAATGTAAATTGAAATATACATTCATTACTCATTATAATATAAAATATTATATACCATAATTTATGCTATAATTAGGCTATCATGCTAATTACGCAATTTGAGATTTAGTTACATATAACCCATCATTTTTTTTGAAAGATGTGTTATAAGAAATTGATCATAATTCATTCTCTACAAATTTAATGTGTTACCAACTCATTGGTTGCATGTCCTTCTGAAACTATAATTTTCTACACTTGGATAAGTACATGCTGCTTAATTTTCAACGTGCATATTTACGCTTTTACCACGTATGGTTAATAAAGTGGTAAAACTAATCATCTTTTAAACTTATCCGGTGTGCATTATAAAATTTTGATATAGTAATTTTACATCATGCTTCACACTTCAATATTTGGAGATAGACCCAAAACTTGTTGAGAAATCTATTTAGATATATGTCGTGTAAAATCACAGAAGAAAACAAAAAATAGATTTCGAAATTAAGTGGCGATGTGTGTATGTATTATCGATTTTTTTTGGTATGGTAAAATACTAATTCTTAAATTCTGTAACCACCCTAGCAAGCAGGAAACGTTCTATTCGTCACTAAATTCCATATTTAATATTCAGTAGAGAAAAATAAGAAATTAAATCAATTCCTTAATTCTCATTTATTTAGGAATAATATATATATAACAGTTTTCAGCGGTCATTAATTGAAAATGTGAAAACCTCATATAGAACAATTTCAGTTTAATGCATTTAGTTTAAGCAAAGACAAATTTGCATTGAGATTGAGAAATTGTATGCTAATCATATCCTTTGATTACTTACACACGAATAATATGTAATGGATTATCATGGATGCTAATTGTTTTACTTGGACGACAATTAATCAATCACACTACAGTAATATTATTAATTACGGCAAAAAAAATGCATATATGTGTTTCCGCTGTGTGTGAATTAAAATACACGAAAAAAATATTTTTTTATGTTGAGTTAACTAAGTCTAAAATTCGCATTCTAATGATATATATATATAAAACTTTTTTTTTTGGGAGTTCTAATAATATAACTAGTTTTTTTAACAAATTAAAATTCATATACTTTAAATGTCAAATCCATTAATCACACCATCTCTCTGTAACGGAAACGGCGACAAATTCAACAAGAAAAAAACGGTTTGAATTTTTTAAGTAAGGAGATGATTTTATTTGCAAGATGAAAAGAACGAAAGAAAATATTAAAGAAATTTTGTGCAGTGCATAGATTATTAAATTATTCAATCTGTATATAGTACAAATTTAAGAAGTAGAATATACTGTATGTTAAAGAAACAAAAGTAGATGGGATATCAAAGTTATTGGGTGCATTTGGGTAAATTTATTTAAAAAATACTTATTTTAATTAAATAAGTATTTTTATATTTCATAATTACTTATTTTGGAAACGCCTTTCAATATTTTTTTACATATAGATAAAATTGATGAGTGTCAAAAGTAAAGCAGGCACGGATAGATTTAGACACTCGTTTGAAGTTTGATATAGAATTTAAACGCTATCCTTAATCCTTGTTAGCTTGAATAGTAGCAAAGATCTTGCCTGATTGATATATATATATATATATATATATATATATATATATATATATATAATTAAATTTTATTTTCAATTGTCCATTTTTTTTAAGACAAGGAGAATTTATAAAATACAAAGGGGTGAGGAAAACAAAGAGTTTCTGACATCCTTATTTAATGAGATCTAAAAAGAATAAAATTACAAGAATACCTAAAGACAATACAATGTACCGGTTTTATTTTCAGAGAAAATTACATATTCAATAAACACAACTGGAGATTTCTATACCAATAAGAAAAAACACTTTCTTTTAAACTCAAACTTATACGCTAGTTATTTTTAAGAGGTGATCTAAATGAAGTAAAAGATTTTTGTTGACTCCTTTAAAGAAATATTAAAAATAATACAATTTCTGAATAACCAAATTCCCAGTCTTCCATTAATTTGTCTTTGTAATATTTACCACCCGAATGATTTGGTAACAAGATAATGAAACCCACGTGAAACTGATCTGGTTTTGATTTACTGAGTTGTATTCATCAATTTAACCGTGCCCTATCTATTTCTTTTAGGTTTCCTTTTATCCGAAAATACAAATTCTGGTCTACCAACGGTGCATCCTATATAGCCAAAAGGAATTGCTATAAAAAATAGCTGAAAGGAATTATTAATAAGTATTTACCCCCATTCTTTTCAAGTTTATTTTTTACATAACAACACCAGTTCTTTTTATTTTGTGCTTTCGTAATTGGAAATTATAGATTAAGAATATACTCCCTGTCTCATAATAATAATAATAAATAATTTTATAAAATTAACCTTATTATCATTAATTCATTTATAATTTATTTTGCTAATAGTTAATGTTATAAGGAAAATGAGTGAAAAAGTAATATTACATTCAAATACAAAAAGACACTTATTTAATTTTTTTACACGATGATTTTATGAGACTAATGAAGTAATTTTCTTTTATTAAAAATTTATCTTAACTTACACGATAATTATGAGCATTATCATGTTTTCGTGACATTTACCTAATAATGTTCAAACAACAATTAATTTTCTAAAGTTAATAAAATTATTTTTGTCCCCCAATCACATAAGAGGAAATTTATAATAATCCACATATACTATTGAATCAATTGAACTAGATTTTAGTGGCAATTTAAATTTCATTTAAATTTTTCTGGCCAAAAATGTAATTTTCTTTTTGGTAATGATTTAATTATTTATTATCAACGTCAAAAGCATTTAATTCATATGAAAGAACAGGATAAATTATACCCTTAATTATGTGTGTAAAAATTAAAGAAAAAACTTGACATTGATGATTGTAGGGGTGTGTAGGATGGATTGTCATGCGTTTATGTGCTATATTTGACTCCCTATTGTATTTGTTAATTTTAGGCATTTCTTATTATATGTAACTTTCAAAATGGGCAAATTGGAATTCAAGATCTTGAGGTACTGCAATTTACCCTAATTTAAACCTAGTCGATGACAGTCGTAGGCTCGTAGCATGTGCTGATGTGCAGCACATGCTCAATAACAAAATTCGACACGAAAACTAATTATGAGATAATATCTTGTCTACGAATCAAAAATCAATCTTCTGATTAGCATGAATTAATCATATGATTTGAATGCATAGTAAACTAAAATCAAGAAAAAGGACATATCGTATAGCAAATCCAATTTAACATCATATACGTGAACTATATGGCTTTATAATGGTTGAAATTACCATAGAAAAGAAACGTAGAAAGGCAAGTCAAGTACAAGATCATAAATTGAATAGATGTAGCGCTGTTAATTGTATCTTAGAGTAAGAATCCGAAAATTAAACACACATGCGAGATACAAACAAAAGGAGAAAAACCTAGGTTATTACTGCTATAATTATATGTACACATATTCAACTGTCAAATGCTCGTGCAGCAGCGGAGGTTAAGCATTCAAGTTCACCTGTAAACTTATAGATATATATATATATAGAGAGAGAGAGAGAGTAAACTAGAACAATAAAAATTAAAATTTATATACCTCACTCTCAGTGTTAGTTCTGATACTTCTTCACACGGCATCCAGCCTGAAAATATATGCAGAATTTGTGATCAGCTTTCAAATTCTTCCGTATGTTATGCATATATCTTAATTAAGAGAAAAGAAAGTTGCCCTAATTTTTCATCTCAGAAACGTAATCTGGTATGTGCTTCAAGTTATATATTTCTCAATGAATTAGATAAAGACCTACCTGAAAAGATGTAAATATTACCTTAAACTGTAAAATGACCTATTCAGTATGGATCATGGCCAAGTCTAAGCTCCAAGTCCACTTCACTCTCTTTCTGATTTCCTCTTCGGACTTGATGAATATTATCATCAACATGACTTGGACCAATTTGGAGACTCAAATTAGCACCCCGAAGCTCTTGGTTGAAACTCAAAGGCCGAGACCTTGAGTTACAAAACTCATAATAAAAGGCATGCGCTGGTGCTGGTGGATGAAAGTGCATGTCACAGTTCCTCTGAGACTCCAAAATGGAATAATTAGGCCTAATGGGGGGGTGGTTTAAAATTTCTGAGACAAAAGGAAGGGCCATGGATTCATCACTGTTGAATTTGTTAATTGAAGGTGAAGCATCTAGTGTGAATTGTTTGGCCTTGGCCCTGTCTTTCCTATGAATATTCATATGACCCCCTAAAGCCTGAGCGTTTGTAAAGCCTCTTTTGCAGAATGTGCACTCATAAGACCGTTTGGTTCCACAAGTGTCATCCTGTGCTTCTTCATGATGATCATTTTCTTCACTTGAAACATCAGGGCTGACAGGCCTCTCTGAATCCATAGCTAGAAGGATTAATCAATCAAGAGTCAAGAGTCTCTCCCTCTCTATCGACCTCTCAGAAACAAATAAATTTGTGATCTTTTATGTTGAAAGAGAGTTGCAAGATGTGAGGCGTTTATATTGAGAAAAGGATATGTAAGAACGGTGTCAAATAGGGACAAGAAGAAAACGTTGGCTAAGTGTGTGTGGCATAGTAGCGGTTTTGTATGAAGAGAGAGTGTGATTTTGGCGTTTTCTCATGGGATTTTCCATTTAGCCGGCTCTATGATGGGTCTAAACCTTGAGAATATATATTTTTATCACTTCCACCTCTCTCTCTCTTCCATTTGATTTGGTTACAATTTCTTCTTATGTTGCTTTCATGACGTGGTGGTGGTTTTCTTTTGGCATCTCTTGTAATTTCCTTGCCGCGTCAATGTGACTGATTCTTGCGTACTCACTACACTACACTGTAATGTTAGCCACAATATTATCAAGAAATGGAGCATTTTTTAGTGTTTTCACACTTTATTCTCGTTTTTCATAGCTGTCAATTAACTTGCTATATTTGATTTAAAATGGCAAACAGAATGCGGAAGAGAATGTGATATACTTTTTCCTTGTTTAACAAATGCACGATGATTCACATCACCCCAAGTAAAAAAATATGAAGATTTTACTGTTTTGCATGATCCCATGCACATGCTTTACGGCGTAATTCTGCTAAATATAAATATTCGGCTCTTCCATGTGAAAGCAAATTTTAACAAATGAAGGAGGGTCCGAGGTTATGATGCGCAATGTGACATGTAAGCAGAAAAACGCGTTGAAGTATCCCCAGATGTCTTAATCATATTCCAAAAAGAAAATAATATTCTTGATATGCTGCATTTATGTTAGCGCTAGTAATTTTCTTGCATTTAACTGGCTTCCTAGCCCTTCTTCAAAAGGAAGAGACATGTGAACTATTAGCATCATCCATCTATAGCGCAGTAGGGTGTACCCTAATTTGATCCCAAGCCAACCTATATTTACATGCCAAGGTATATACTCAATTTATTATATGATACTAAGTTCCATTCATTCAAACTGAATTAATATCTCCAACTAAACATATGACTGTACCCTATATCAAATTAATGACCAAAAGGAGAGGAATGGAGCCAGTTCAAAAGGAATAATGCTGCCTATTGGTTATTTTGAAGACAAAAGAAATCTCTACACGACCAAATGTCTCCTTGCGCTGGTTCTCATCAACTTTACTGGCGGACAAAAATGAATTGTATGATCAATGTTGGCAATTTCTTATAATATTTTTGGTACAAAGAGTATGCGTCTTTGAAACAACCAGTGCTTATTTAGCTTCCTCGTGAAAAAAGCTAACTAAATCCTAAGTAATCAATTTTATTCCAAGTTCTAGCTGACGTTATTTAGATATGCATGATAAAGACTAAGTATTCAATCCTAATCCTAATCAGAATAATAATCATAATTCATATATAAAATGGGTGACGGGATGAAAACCCGGGTTAATTTGTCACTGACAATTACATGAGTGCTCAACTACAGCTTGCAATGTCCGTTTTATTTCTCTTCAATAACATATGTCCTTACAGCGTTTAGTTGAGGTTGTCATCGACATAATTATCATCAATTTTTCTTACGCCTGCTTTTACCAAGAAACCGTCATAACTTCAAAACAGATTATGTCCAGTCTGATTAATAAATTATTCGTTTTTTCAATTAATTAAGCCTGAACTTTTTCTGATCTGACAAGAATTAATCCGAACTTAGAGCAAGGAAAATACAAAAAAATATTAATGAGTGTAAATCATTTTTGTTTTTAAGAAAGTATAGATCACGCTTTACGTGTCAAAAAATAGTTTTAATATCTTTCCTTCCCTTTGTATCCCTTAGATCATGTTCGGTAACAGTAACTGATGTTTAGAGGGTCAGAAACTTACTCACTTTAAAAATAGAGTTTAATTAGTGAAAGAGTTTTACACATTTTAATTTTTTGTTTATATGATTATTAGAGTATTAATGGATGTGATGTTAATAAATTGATCATAAATAAATGATAAATTTAATTAATGTGCATGTCCAAATGTATTAATTATTAAAATTAGTAATCTTATTATAAATGAAGAATTGTAATTAAGTGTTAGTGTAAAATTTAATATCAGTATATATTAATTAAACTCATAAAGAATTGTGATGATTAAATGTAAGTGTTAATAAAATTCTAAAAAATATGTAAAATATATTTTTAGTCTTTTAATTTTACTTGAAGTTTGTCATTATGTTTATATTCAGTTTGAGGCTAATGTAAAATTTTTCTACGGTTAACGGTTAGCAGACGTAGTTGAGGAAAAAGTATGATTTAAAAGCATGTGAGAATAAGTGATAAATTTTGTGGTGGCTTGAGGGTTAGTCTAGGACGGGGATAAAGAAAAGAGTGAAGGGGGCGCTATCAGATTGGGGGGTACCGCGGAAAAGGAAAAAAGGGGGAAAGAAAGAAAAGAAGGAGGGAAAGGGGATCGAAGTCGGCAATAATTGTTGCCAACCAGTTGCACCGGACGCTGCTACCATCATCAGCTGCCAAGTGCCAAACACAAATCCAACCATTTTACTCTCCTACATTTTAAGATGACTTAATTATGTTGTTTAAAATGTTGGTCTTCAATTAGGGGTTCAAGTTGATTTGGTTCCCAATTAATTAATTTGATATGGTGATTGAGTTTTTTTTTTTTTTTTTAACCATTTGGTGATTGAGTTGGTTTGTCTAAAATTTAATTTAAAAAAATTACTTTCAAGATATAAAAATAAAAATTTATTTAAAAATAAAAATAATAAATTTATTCTAAAATTAACAAATAATTTGGTAATTAAATAAAATAATAACGTAAATATTAACATCTACCAAATTAATTTAATCAAACTAATTAACAATTTTATCCTAAAATATTGAAATTAAAATAAATATGTTTAATAAAGAAAAGTAAATTTTATTTTAATAAATAAAAAAAACAAAAGGTGCTTCTTAATTGATTTCATCCTTTGAAAAATCAAAAATTCAAATTTATTAATTAATAACTCAATTCTTACATTAAAATACTCTTTTATAATTATCCTCATTATTTTCAATATCTTCATTATTTTCAATTACAAAAAAAAAATTACATGTTGATTTTCTAAATTATGACATAATTTTATTTCCATAAACATAGATATAAGGTACAAAAGAAAAAGGTAATTACTTTTCTTTTTCTTTCTTATCCTATCTTTTTGTGTAAGTAAAAAAAGAAGAAGAAGAGAAGCATAAAAAAAGTTAAAGAATTATTTTGTTCCTCATAATTATTTATTTAAGATGGAGGTATATACTCTCCATCGGAATTATGGGGGAGTGTTTAACATATCCTATCTTAACAAACATATAATTACTTAAATGTTGAATTAAACAAAGTCTAATATGATACAAAATCACAGTACAATTTAGGATTAAATAAAACTAATTACACACAAGAATGATTCACAGTAGTAAATATAAAATTCAATTTTATGCATGCAAGACTTTTCTTTTTGTAAGTCTCTTTATTAAATTTAATTCAAAAAATTTAATATATATTTCTCAAATAGTTATCATAATTTATGTGAGACTTTGCTTATTGTAATACACAAATTTTCTAACAAATTAAATTTTGATCCCAATTTTTTTTTTTTATTTTAGTTATGTTTAAAATATTTTTTATTTTCAGTTTCTAATAATTTATTTTTTTATTAATACTCTTTGTCATTAACAAAAAATTATTATGTGATAACATCATAAATGGACTATCATGTTATTATGTCTATTTTTTTTAATAAACAAATGTTAGTTGTTAATATATTAATTTTTGTTAGTGAAAAGATATTATTATGTCTTCTTAATTAAATTAGTATTAACTCTAATGTTTATAAATTGTACGATGACATGATTTTTTAAATTTATTTCAAGTTTAATTAAATTTTTATTTTTTTTTTAGATTTTGTTTTGTTCCTTTTTTTTTCAATCCTAATATATCTTTTTTTTACAAATATTCATGTTAATAAAAAATGGTTAAGTGGTCCTAACAAACTTGTTGTCACATTAAATTAATGCTGATGTCTATTAGCTTTTCAAAAACATTCAAATATAAAACATATATTCAAATCAGTTCATCAAAATCAATTTCATTCCAAATTAATTTTCCTAGCTTCATATGAAACATCACGTTGCTTTTGACTTAACCCGAACTCTCCTGTGAAAGTTGAAACAAATATAAGGAGGAATTAAGCGTAATTTAAGCCTGTGGATCATTTATATGAGCTTTTATTATTTGATGGCTGGGATTAGAATGATGTATTGAGCACAATTAATTTATTAGCATTTTAGTGCGTAAGTTACAAAATGTTAAGTAGATAATTTAATTAGTTTCCACCGTTAACGTAATAAAATTTACATTAATATTCAATCATAATTTTTTATTTATAATAATTTGTTAACTTTATCTTATTAATATTTTAAAATTTATATAAAAAAAATTATTATTAAACATAAGTGTGTAAAAACTGTTTTACACTAATCTATTTACTAATTAAACTCTTTAAGGAAAACTGTAACACATTCTATTTAATTCTTTGTAACCAGGGACGGACTTGTATTTTGGTAAGGTTCTTTTTGAAATTGACTGGGTATTTTTATTTTACAGTTATACACTACAGGAGAATAAAAGTGATATTTCTTCTGTTTGTTATTGGTTTTCACATATCTAAACATGTTTTTTTGAGAGAAAAAAAGTATAGTTTAAATAGAACACTTGTCAAACAAAACGTACTGAGATATTACTAAACTATTATTGAAAGATATTAATAAAAAAACTAATTAATATTAATTTGAAAAATTAAACGTCATAGTTATTTTGAGATAATTAATTTTTCAAATGCAACAGTTAATTTTAGAATGGAAGTAGTAATACATATGTTATCTTTGCCAAAAAAAAGATAATTTAAGTATTAAAAAAAAGAGGGGTGCAGAGGAAGCGAATTGAAGGGTGCGGGACGTAAATCCGAATTATGTATTAGTTTGAACAATTCAGCAAGTTGGGCTAAGGTTGGAATTTTCTTAACTTTGGGGCTTGGGTGCTCTGTTTTGGGTGTCTACTCACACCCTTTTTGTTATTTTGAGTTTTGACATCAATTCTTGTGTGTCCTCTCAACCTCTCTGATTTTCTTCTTCACGAACCATTTCCCCTTCTCTGTGTCTACTTTTCTGGTCCCTCTCTTATTGTGTTTTTCTGTTTTGTTATATTTCTTCTGATCGATTTGACCCAGACTAGCTAGTTTTTGTCGTAATCACCATGTGGAAGCTACGGCAGCAAGGAGGTCATATTAACACTTGTCAAGGCGACAAAAGAGAAAAACCAACAGAAATGAATGATTATAATTGTCGGGAAACATAACATATATTTGTAAGATAAACGGGTACAACAGAAGTGTTTCTTAAATATAATATATATAGATTGTAGATGAAGTGGGTTGGGTGAAACAATTGCTATCCAATTGTTGGAACCTGATAAACAATTCCATGGTTGTTAACCCAAACCCAAACCCTGTCACAGCGGAAATCAGTGGTGACAGAGGATCCTTGAGGCACAATGATGGCATTAACGGAAGGATTTTCTCTCTCAATTGTAGCCTCCGCCACCGTTCCTATCACTCCCACCAACTCAGGCCATGACCCCTTACCTACAAAACAATCATCACATATCATATATAATATCTATTCAATATTCATTACTCCATCATCTGTTTTACCTTTGCACTTGGACATTTTCTTTTTCTGCCTTCTTAATCTAACTATTTCCTTTTTTCTTCTTTTCTTTGTCCTATCAATGCATGTGGCCTTATTTATACTTTCTATTGCTGGCCGGCATGATGCACCTTTTACTATGTCTAACACACCTCCAACTTAATCCATAATCACAATATCATGTTTCACAAAATTTACCCATTTGTCAAACTTTTAAATCTCACGCCGTCTCCATTATCCATCCCTTCAAATCTTTCCACGCATATACCTTCTAACTAAATTCTACTATATGTTCATCAACCAAGTTGATCATAAGATATTACTCCTAAAATTTTTTCATCTTGTGTATTAAGGGTATGATTGATTCAAGGTGATATCTTTTTTAGGGGGTAAATATAAAAAAACTTTCAGTTATTTTAAATTATATCAAACTTTTTATAAGTTAATTACAATTCATATTTCATAACTTGTTTGACTATTGAAATATTTATTATAAAAATTAATAAATTTATCATAAATAATAAATTATAAAATATTTTAAATTATCAATGAATTTCGTATTTTATTTTTTTCGTTGATTTTATACATTATGTATTATATTTGGATAAAATTCCGACCAAAAAAGGAATTTTATGTTTAACTAAATCATATTAATCATTAAAAATTATAATAAATTAATATGTAACCATAGATATATAATAAATAAAGGATAAAAATAGTTTTTTTTTTATTTATATCAAACACAAACATTTTTTTTTACTATCTTTCTAGTTTCTACGTCTCACTTCTTCATCTAAAGACCATGTTACCTTCCTTGTTTTAGTCATCTGTCCTATTTTAGGGGGAAAAACTTCTACCCCTCTTTTTTATTTTATTTTTTTCTAGTTACCCTCTTTTGTCCCACTCTCCCATTCCAAAACGTTTTCTTTTATCCTTTTTCTCCCCATCCCTTTCTCCTAACTTAAACTCCTTTTTAAAATATTACTCTCCTTTGTCACATACTCACACTCCCTTATCTTAAAATCTCAACCACCCTCCTCTAACCCACTTTTCCCCATTTAGTATTTTTAATTTAATAAAAAATTATTATATGATAAAAATACAGAAATTTAATTAATTACTTATACGGAATAGCTTTTCACCCACCAATTCATATTCAATAAACTCTTTAAAAACTATAAAATTAATAAAAGAATTTTTTAAAAAATTTTCTTCCTTAAAATGTTAATAGGTTGTGAAATAGGCCGGTGGTAAATGCAAAATATCGAATTTTCTCCCCGCAATGTGAGGCAATCAATTTGAATGTGTTTTGTTTCCTGATGAAATAAATGACTAAAAAGTAAAAGCCATGAGCAAAGCATTAAATTTAGAACCGGTGGAAGGAAAAGGAAATCTAAAATTGTAGAATAGATACAAAATCGCCTCGTGAAGTGTTAATTAATTAATTTACACAGATTTATTGTGAAGTGTTAATTAAAAAAGAAAACAATAAATTTCGCTATTATTTTATTATGAACAATAAAATTTATTACAGTTCTTAAATTTTACATAAAAATCTTAAAATACATATGTAAACAGAAAGGGAAGCAGTAATTGGAAGTAGAACTCCTTATTTAAATACTATATTGATGTGGTGGAAACATATATATGAAGTGTACGTTTTATCCGATTGTTGGAGGCTGATAAACAATTCCATCTTCAGTGACCCAAACCCTAACCCTATCACATCGGAAATCAGTGGTGACAAAGGATCCTTTAAGTACAGTGTTAGCCTTCACCAAAGGATTCTCCCTCTCAATTATAGGCACGGCCTCTGTTCCTTTCGCTCCAACCAATTCAGGCCATGAGCTCTTACCTGCAGTAGTACACAAATCAAACATCATATTATAAAATTCAGATACTCATTAATTGCAGCATACTTTATCACATATATGCATCCAAACATGTACCTTTGCACTCCGACATCTTTTCTTCGGCTTTTTAATTGATATGTAATTCTTGTCTTTGTGATTGATATATTGATACGTTGATATGTGGGGGTATTTATAGTTTCTTCAGGTACCAATCTTGTGTGTTGCTGAAGGGTGTGTCCAGCATAACATTTCGTATGCTGGAAGTTAATCATATCGTCAAACTTTATACAAATAAGATTTGTCAAACTTTACAATCTCACGCAAACAGTGTTCTATTTCGAAACTCTTTCTGTTGAGTGGTCCTTCAGATCTTTATGCACATAGCCTCCAACTTCTACGTTCTAATTCGCATATATATGTTCATCATTCATTCATCAACCTTGTTGACAAGCGCGCTGTTACTCGATCATAATATATATTGCTTAAAGTAGTATATACCATAACTCAAAGTATATATTACACGTGACCGCAAAATAGTATGAGTAGTATTTCGTACAGTCTATTATTAGCTCAATCTTAAATCATAAATTTAAACTAAAATCAAAAGTATTTTATAGAATTCGTACTTCCACAAATTGTAAAAATTAGCATTTTCCATTACACATCAATTTATATCAATATGTATATATGGCATTTATTTTCTTATAAAATATAAATCACTTACTTAGAAATAATATATGTATATATATAATATAATATAATATAATATAATATAATATAATAATTTCTCTAAGTATTTTTCTAATTATCGGAGAAATTAAAATTGCGAAAAAAATCAATCATAAATGATGCAATGACTTGTACGATTTAAATTATTGTGTGCTATACACGACTTTGAAAAAAATACCACGAATAAAATAAATTAATTTTTAATTTATCATTATAATATAAATATTGAAATTTAGGATAAATTTATATGGTTTCCACCTATTAGTGGGGCAAATCAGGATGTTTAGTCCACCTTACTATATGGCGGACCTATTTATGGGGGACCATTGGCAGGGCGTGGTGCTGATCCTTATTAATGGGAGTTAAAAGGGAATGGTAGGAGCCGGGCCGGCCGAATGGAAATGCCATCCTTGTAATTGACAAATACCTTGGAAAATACAAAGTGATAGAGAAAGGGTGGACAGAGGTAAACGGGAGGAGATGGAATCGTGGGAGTGATGGAATCAGTCAGGCGAAGAGGTTAACTGAAAAAGAGACGAACTGGCCAGACAGAGGAGGACTAGTCTCGTTCTTTTTCACACATTTCCCTGATGAATACAAGGCGGGGGAGATGTTGAAAATTTTTAGAAGGTACAGGGATGTTAAGGATGTTTACATTCCAAACAAAATGGACAGAAATGGAAGGAGGTTTGGTTTTGTGAGATTTAAAGGGGTGGAGGATGTGCACCTACTAGGGATAAAACTGGACAACATATTCATTGGGAATGAGAAGATATGGGTTAATCAGCCCAGGTTTGAAAAAAAAATGAATCAGACCATGACTGGGGAAAAGATGGCGTATACGGGAAGGATGAGTGCAGTTCCAAGGAAACCAAAACCTAATGACAAAATCATAGGAAAGCAGAATGTAAGCAATAGAATGTCCTATGCAAAGGTGGTAGACTCCTTTGTAGAGCGGCCGAATAAGGGGAAGGAGGGGATCAGGCAGGGTAAACAGCAGAACAGAGGGGGAAGCCAAACGGAAAAAACGAGTAGGCTTTTGGTGTTCAAATCTGACGAGGAGGAAGTGATGAGGCTGAAGACAGCATATGTGGGTGAGGTGCTAGGCCAAGGAACAGCGTTTAGGACACAACAGTTTCTGGCTGAACAGGGAATATATGATGTAAAAGCCACTCCGATGGGAGGGAGTAAGGTGCTTCTAGAAGAAGGCGACGCGCAGACGTTGAAACAGGCGGTAGAAAGTGGTCAAGAATGGATAAAAGCTTGGTTTCATCTGATACACAGGTGGGAACCAGGGAGTGTAGATACTGAGAGAAGGGTATGGGTGGGTTGTTATGGAGTCCCGCTTCACGTGTGGGGTGAAAAGTTCTTTCGGACCCTCATGGCTCCTTACGGTGAGTTGGTGCGAATCGATGCCGGGACGGCCAGGAAGGAGAGGTTCGATGTGGCGCGGCTGCTTATATCCCGGAAGGCTTTTGAGCCCATACAAGAGGTGGTGAAAGTTGCTGTAGATGACCATCTTTTTCATATAAAGGTGGCGGAGGAAGGTGATGAAGGGCACAAGGTGATGAGTAATGACTGCTACTCGGAGTCCGGTTCTGATATGAGTTCGTGTATGGGTGAAGGGGAGTTTGGCGAGTCTTTTGTGGCGGAGCAGCGGCTGGCGGAGTTGAAAGAGGAGATAGTTGGCCGGCAGTGGGGTTTGGTCCAAGAAGAGGGAATCGGAGGGCAAAACGAGGAATTTTTTTATGAACAATCACATAATGGTACCCGTGGTGCCGGTAGCCGCCGCGCCGGAGTAAGAGTAGGAGAAGACAGGCGCGACGAGGAAGGACACGCCTTGCCGGAAGGGGAAAGGAGGGACAGGAAGGAAGGGGGCGGACAGACGAATGACACACCGAAAAAGGAAAAATGTCGTGTAAATGGAGAAACCGGCGGGAAAACGGGTGATAAAGAGGACCTCGGAGAATGTGTACCTGACAACGACAAAAGTGACTGGCGATGTGACGGGTGGTCAGGCGGCGTGTCGCATCAGCGGGCAAACATCCCAGCCAATCACAGTGCGACATGTGGCCTCGAGGAAGGAAGTCAACGGCAATGGCTGATGCAGCACGCGAATCGAGGAACAGACGCTGACTCGGTGGGCCCCGCTGGTCGACATGCACCCAATCAGAACGCGACACATGGCCACAGGGACCGAGGTCAAGGGCAACGGCTATCTCAGCACGAGTTTCGAGGTACCGACACTGACATCGTGGGCCCCGCCGGTCGCTGCACACCCACTCACATCGTGCCATGTGGTTTCCGACAGAGCACACTGCCTGAGTGGTCCCATCAGCGCGAAACACGAGACTGCGCATCTGCGGCTGTGGGTCCCGCGCATCGCTGCACGTAGATAGCGCACGTGGACCGAGGCGCACGTCATGTTGCCGTGGACATGTGTCATGCGGGACCTCGCGATCTGGGCCGGTTCGGACGGCTGGTTTGGGCCGAAAATAACGTTGTTCACTGGCCCAGTCTCTCGGTGGAGGGGTGCAAAAAGAAACAGCGAGGTGAAAATGTTTCGAAATCGAATTCGGAAGGAAATACGACAGGTTTTGACGGTATAAAAATATATTTGGGCAATGGACTGGCCGGATATGATAGTCAGATAAGCAGTTCCAATGTTCAACAAACACGTCCTGCTCTGGAGATAAATAGTTTAGAGGCGAACAATGAAAGTATCCGGAAAAAAGATAGTGCCAAAGACGAGTCACAGTTCAATAACGGTGCAGTTGATAGTCACAAGGCAGACTCAAGTGCGACAAAGATTTACAACTGTAAGCAATGGGAGTGGGTGGGGGAGAAAGAAATGTCATGGGGAGGGAAGGGGAACAGGCAGATGGTTAGCACTTGGAGGCAGGTTCGAAGGCATAGTGTAGATGGGAGTGACCTTCAATTGTGTAATTGGGAGGGAGACGAGGAGCAATCAAGCCAAAAGAAAGAAGGAGAAGGGAGTGAGATGCAAAATATGTGGGCAGCAATGAAAGTAATAGGTATTACTGGGGACCAATCTGATGCGGTATATATAGCAGAATTACGAAAAATGGAAGACAGAGATAAGGTGGAAAAGGAAAAAGGGGGGAGGAGGGAACAACGGGTAGTCTAAATGAAGCTTCTATCATTGAATGTGAGGGGTTTTAGGGAGCGGGTGAAAAGGCGGAGAATCAAGAGGATGGTAGTAGGGAATCAAATTGACATATGTTTGTTTCAGGAAACAAAATGCTCTAATTTGATGGACTGGGAGATAAAGGAGGTTTGGGGAAGAGATGAATGTGATTGGAGAATCCTCCCATCAATGGGGCTGAGTGGGGGTTGTGTCACAATTTGGAGGAAAGAGCTGCTAGAGGTGGTGTGGCAAATCCAAGGGGAGGGTTTTTTAGGTGTAGCCTTTAAAGGGAAGACATCAGACGCGGTCAACTGTGTGGTCAACGTTTATGCTCCATGCACATTGGAAGGAAAGAGAAAGATATGGACTGACTTAATGATGACTACAAAAGGGGTCCCAAATGTACGATGGGTGGTAGGTGGCGATTTTAATGCGGTCACTGGAAGGAGTGAAGTGATAGGAAGATCGGCGTACCACTCGAGGAGGGAGATGGAGGAATTTCAATTCTTTATTCAACAGATGGGACTGGTAGACATTCCAGTCATTGGAAAAGGAGTCACATGGATTTCACCAGATGGGCAGTCAGCAAGCAGATTAGACAGATCCCTTTTCTCACCCGCACTGATGGATGAGTGGGGAATTTCTGCACAGAGGGTAGGCTCGAGGGAGTTTTCTGACCATTGCTGGATCAGCACCATCGATAATAAGCAGAATTGGGGACCTAAGCCATTCAAGTTTTTTGATTATTGGTTGGAACAGGCCTCTTTTGGAGAGTTGATAGCAGAAAGCTGGAATCTGATTCAGGTCTCAGGATGGCAGATGTATCAGTTGGCAAGGAAGTTAAAGGCCATTAAAGTAGACATAAAAAAGTGGTCTGACGACGTGTGGAAAAAAGATGTCAACTTTCTGGCCGAACGGGTTCGGGGGATGGAAGAGGTTGACCAACTGTTACTGGCAGGCGCACAGGTGGATGATAGAGCCAGGCAGGACCTCCTGACAGAATATTGGTCCAAAGCAAGGGTTATGGAACATGCATTGGCACAGAAATCAAGGGTCAAATGGGCTATCAATGGAGACAATAACTCCAGGTACTTCCATAATTGTTTTAAGTCGAGATGTCAGGCAAACTCCTTGTTGGCAGTCCAATCGGACTCGGGGTGGTTGGAGAGTGTGTCTGATATAAGAGCCAAAGTATTAGAACACTTTTCAGGGAATTTCCAGGAGAGATGAGAGGATCGACCAACCATAGACCGAGTGCCTATTGCTCAGATATCAGAACAGCAAAGGCAGGAGTTGGAGGAGCCTTTTCTAGAGGAGGAGATTAAGGCGGTTGTATGGGCATGTGAAGGAGGGAAAAGTCCTGGGCCCGATGGTTTTGGAATGAATTTTTATAGATCATGTTGGGAAGTAATTGGGGCAGATATGGTTAAGGCAGTACAGGAGTTTCATGGGTCTGGGATTTTACCGAGAAGGATAAGCTCTTCTTTTATTGCTCTCATTCCAAAGGTGGCTCGACCAGTAGGTTTAAGCCAGTACCGGCCTATCTCTCTAATATCGAGTGTGCAAAAGATTATCTCGAAGTTACTTTCTGAGAGGTTGAAAAAAGTGTTGGTGGGCCTAATATCGGCCTCTCAGACGGCTTTTCTGTCTGGCAGATCAATCTTGGATGGAGTAGTCGTGGCAAATGAGCTTCTGGATTGGGCAAAAAGGAGACGACACCCGTGCTTCTTGTTCAAGGTGGATTTTGAGAAGGCTTACGACTCGGTCAACTGGAATTTTCTGGATTATATGCTGGGTAGAATGGGGTTTGGAAGGAGATGGAGATTGTGGATGAGTGTTATAGTCCGGAATAGCTATGTGTCAATCCTAGTAAACGGATGTCCGACTCCAGAGTTTAAACCAGCGAGAGGGTTGAAGCAGGGAGATCCGCTATCGCCTTTCCTGTTTTTGATAGTGGCCGAAGCATTACCAGCACTGTATACAACAACAATCCAAAAAGGTCTGTACAAAGAACTAATGGTGCAAGAGGATGTCAAGTATTCAGTGCTACAGTATGCGGATGATGTCATAATGATGGGTGAAGCGGACTTCCAATCGGTATGGCATTTGAAGGTAATTCTAAGGGGGTTTGAAATGGTGTCAGGATTAAAGGTAAATTTTAGTAAGAGCAGTTTCTATGGTCTAAACGTGTCGGAATCCTTCACATTGGTGGCCACTGGAATGCTAAACTGTAATGGTGGATCACTACCGTTCAAATTCTTAGGGATACCGGTGGGAGTCAACCCTAAAAGGGAACAACTTTGGAAGCCGGTTATTGATCAGTTCAAGAGGCGGTTGTCAGGGTGGAAGGCAAGGAGTATGACTTTTGCTGGGAGGTTGGTATTATTGAACTCTGTCTTAACTTCGCTTCCTCTGTACTTGTTATCATTTTATAAGGCTCTGAAGTCAGTGCTGAAGACACTCAAGAGGATGCAACGTACTTTCTTATGGGGCGGTAATGATAGTCAGTCAAAAATTGCATGGGTGAAATGGGAAAAAGTTTGTAGACCAAAAGATGAGGAAGGGCTAGGAGTGAAGTGTCTGGAGAAATTCAATTTGAGCTTGTTGGCAAAATGGAGGTAGAGAATATTAACAGATGAGGCGGCTATTTGGGGACCCTTGTTGAGAAGTCGGTACAGGAAGGCAGAGGGTTTTGTGGTGAGGCCCACGTCTTTTGGCCAAACATCGCAGTGGTGGAAAGACATATGGGTCATTGATGGACCAAATGCGACCCTGCCTGGATGGTTCAACACGCGAATTAACAGGATAGTAAGGTCTGGAGAGGGGACGTTCTTTTGGGAGCAGAGGTGGCTGGGAGAGACAGCCTTTAGTGAACTTTTCCCTAGATTGTATACTCTGACAGAGGATAAGTTTATTACTATTAAGGACAAGCGCGATACAAAAGGCCATCTATCATCATGGAAATGGGTCTGGCGGAGGGAGTTATTCGTCTGGGAGAAGCAATTGCTTCGGGCTTTACAGGAGGCGGTAAGCGAAGTCGTATTGATCGACTGGGATTTAGATGTGTGGGGATGGAATTCAGGAGAGGGGGGGATACTCAGTGGCCGAAGGATATAAGGTGTTGAATGAAGGAGTATCTGATACAGGAATCAACGTTGTCGACTCCTAGGATCTACGTAGGCTGTGGAAGCAGAAGCTGCCGTCAAAGGTACTGTTGTTCTCCTGGAGATTGTTAAGGGACAGATTACCCACTATTGAAAATCTGCTGAGGAGAGGGATTCAGGAACCGGTGCTCAATTCTGTCTGTGTGTTTTGTAATAATGGGATAGAGACTAAGGATCATTTATTTTTACAATGCCCGATTATTCAAACGTTGTGGTATAAAGTTCTCACCTGGGTAGGGGTACCGACACCGTTGCCACAGGATCTGAATCAACTGTTCCTATTATCCTCTGCCTGGGTGGTGGGAACGAGGAAGGAAAAGTACAGGTATGTCTTCTGGACTTCAATATGTTGGATTATTTGGTTATCAAGGAATGAAGTTATTTTTCAAAGGACAAATACTGAATCCCTTGATATGTTAATGTCCATAAAAATGTTTTCTTGGCAATGGTTGTTGTACTCTTTTGGTTTCAAGGCAGGGTGGGTATTTTCTGACTGGTGCTTCCAACCGAGATTATCTATGTTGAATATTAAATAGATTTATAGGTTACGTGGGTATTGTAATACTATACTATTTGTACATCAGGTTGAAACGTTGTGTTTCAGCTTCCTATAATAGAATAAAATTTTGCTGTTCAAAAAAAAAAAATGGGAGTTAAAAGGAATTGTGCTTAGGCTTAGATGGTAGGGCTGGGCAATGGGTTTGGGTTCATTTCGCTCAACACCAACCGTAATTTTGAATTTTCACCTGTTTGACAATTTTTGAGTTGAGTAGATTACAAGTTACGTGAATTTTGATTTACCATAATTTTTTTATTTTTTATTTTTACAAAAATTATAAAATTGTAAAATAAACATTGGTTTATAAAAGAAAATTATGTCATAATCTTAAAAATATTTTAGACTGAAAAAATATAATTATATATATTTCAATTAAAAAATATGAATGTTAAAAAATTAATGTTTTTACAATTGGTTAAAAAAATTACAAAAATAATTTATCAAATATATGTTTTTCTATGAGTATAATTAATATATATTATATTAATTATTTAAGAAGATAAAAATAAAAAAAAATTACTATTAGTTATAAAAAGAATTATATATATATATATATAAATATATAAAATAGGCAATTCAGATTGGATATGATTGGATGTGTTTCATTTTAACATATCCTATTGAGAGATTTAAGATAAAGGGATAAGAGTGTTGCACTAGGACAAATATTTGAAGTGGCGACCGGCGCGGTGATGGTTATTCTACCATTGGAAATTGGAAATTGTCTTGTGTGCAAATTCTGACCAAGTACCACAATTGAAGGACAGATAGATTTTAATTACGACATTGCTTTCATTTTTCAAAACTTATCCCACCATTTGTGGAAAAACTCATGACTCATGTTTGAACGGAGCCAAACCAGTTATTTCAATGTCAGCATAATCCGTGAATGCCATGCTAGTAGGTGTATGTTCAGTGTTGTGGCAGATTTGTTCAGAGGTGGGCTAGCTGGTTTTTAATATTTCACAAATAACATGGATGATGGATCAATTTATTAGAAAATACAATGTGAAGCTGTTGGTTATCAATATGTTAATCCATGTTTTGCTTCAATACAGTGTTGGTTATCACGAGGTGGAAAGGAACTTTTGCAGCTGATTCTGTTCTTCAATATTAATCTACTTCATCATGCTTCTTCTCATTTATATTAAGGTTGGTGGGTGGCATCGGCAATCTTGCCAAAATTGTTCCATATCTATTATGTCGTCAAAATGCTACCTTATTATATAAAGTTTTGTGTATAATGTGATTTGCACACTGTAATTGGTGAGAAACCAAAACTTGATTATGACAGTTTAAATTTTTATAGTCTGTGCTCTTTTTGATAAAAAACGTTTTTTTTTTCAATTCCAGCTGTATATATGTTCGAGAAATAGCTTAAATTTGTAAATTTTTTTCTGAAAAAATAAGTTATTTTTTAATAATTGCAGTTTATAATTGTTTTTTAACAATTTTCATTTTCAATTGTTTTTATATTTTTTTACCATGCATAAGTTTATTTTTATTATATTCAAACAAAATTAACTAACTTAAAACTAATTTTCAACAAATTAATTCATCAAAACAAAAATTGATTATTGTAATTAATTATTTAAATAATTTAATTTCTCAGCCATACTAAACATATAGTAAATTAATGATGGGCTCATCAAGGACGGTTTTCCTTTTGGTATCTTTGAAATTTCTTCCTTCATCCCATTTTAGGGTGCACTTTTACTCTGAATTAACCATTCGAAGGTTCTAGAATGGAGTGCAGAAAGAAATTATGAAGATTAAAAAATTGAATATCAAGGAACTCATAAAACGCACACAATCAAGCAGCTTTCCCATTGTAGACCATCGAATAGTTTTTTACTTTAGGCAGTTTCTTTAGCCATCCTCGTTTACTATTCACATTCTTCACGTTTACAATATTTTTAAAAAAAATTAACATACTTTCACTTTTATTAGATTTTTAAATCTTGAAATTTATGTTTTTTTATTGTGTTGTTATATTTGTGCATCATCTTATTTAATTATTTTTTATATGTGTCAAATATCAACTATAACATTACACTTTATTGTATATTCTTAATCATTATACATTTCTGCCAGTTTTTAGGATATTGTTAATTGATTTATATGCTATTTATAAAGGAGAAACACAATTTCCTTAAGAGCATTTCTTGTTGATTAGGATTGGTTTACAATGTTCTTGGTACGTCATTTCTTAGTATTCAACATTTGTTTGTAATGTTCCACATCAACCAATTTGGAACATAAAAAAAATTAATATTCTAGATCAGTTGATCTGGAATATAAATTGTGCACAGTTCCAATGAACCAATCTGGAATACAATCTTGTTACAATTTTAGATCACCTAAATTGTAATGTACATAATGTATTCCAGATCAACTGATTCAGAACAAAAAAAATATAAATGTTCTAGATCAGTCAATCTGAAATATAAATTTGTTACAATTTTGGATCACATGATCCATAATGTATTCCAGAATCAGTTGATCCAGAATATATTGTGTACATTTTGGATCAACTTGTCTAGACTAGAATTGTCAAGTCCACTTTTGCACTCTGGATCATCTGAACCAAAATTATATATGCGAATTTAAAAATTTTATGTCTTTTTTTTTCTTCAGGTAAAGAGACATGGCAGAGGAAGTTCCTATAATGAAGGTGAAAAAATATATATGTTTGAAGAGAGTGAGATTATGAAATAGAGAAGTCAATGTACTCTTTCAAAGAGGTGGGTAAAGGTACACATGTAGTTGCAAAGTTAGGTAATGTTATGTAAAAAAACTTTGGATAAAGAAGGTGAGAATTTTAGAATTTTGCAAAAAATTGTAAAAACTAAGGACTACGAATAGTAAATGAGGGGACACTAAAAGAAATTTCCTTTCCTTCATTGTCGCTGAATGGATCATGCATTTAGTACATCCAGACCAACTCGAATGTAATTATTTTTTATATCTAGTCTGTTTGTACCTCCAGAAAGCACTCCATTCTAGAACATTGGAAATGGTCAATCCGGAATGAAAATACATCTCCGGTGCAATAAGAAATTTCAGTTACACAGGAAGAAAAACTCTATTTTTGTGGACATATCTTTGTTCTGCTTCTATCACCTTATTAATAAATTTTTAGCTTATAATAATAATAAATTTTGTATATAAAATTTATTTAATTAATTTTTTATATACATTGGTGCCATTTATCCAAATTAGTAATATTATTTTATATAAAATGTGATAAGAAAGTTACAATGATTCACATGTGAAGGAATTTAAATTTTGGTTTAAATAGAATCAAGCAAAAATATAGAGGAATTTAAATTTTCACCTACCCCTTTTTCAAAAAACACCTACTCTTTCAAAAAAATTTCATTATTCTAATTTTACCCCTAACCCTAATTCCCTCTCTCTTTCCTTTTCTAAGCCACCTAGTTTCTTATTTCTTCTTCTTCCTCAACTAACTCCTTTCTGCCTCCTTAGTTCCACTCTCATCCTCCTCTTTTTGTGTACGGAAAATCCTCCCTTTCCCTTTTTTTTTTTGTCAACCTCTTCCCCCCTTTTAACTCTTTGGCAAAATCTCGCTGGAGACTTAAAAAAATTTCAAAACTCTCCAACGAGATCTCATCAGAGTTAAAAAACTTTTAAATTTTTTTAAGTCTTTAGTGAGATCTCGCTAGAGAGTTAAAAAGTTTTGAAATTTGTTTAACTCTCTTGCAAGAGCTTGTCGGAGAAGTACTAATTCTGCATTAATTATTCTCATAACCAGCTCCATATAATGGCTTGGTTTCAATTGCATGGCCTGTGGTGAACACAGCATCCAAAGACACAATTCTCTTTTGTAGCCTTAAAAAAATGACTAGAACAAAATAAGATAAGAGAAAGATCCAAAAAGGTGAGTAATGCATATATGAGTGTAGATATAGATGAACAAAAAATACAATTTTTTCATTGCAATTTGTGCCAAAGAGCAATTTTTTACATTGCAAGAGCTTGCTTCTTCTAGATTTGTGCTAAAGAGCAATTTTTTATGGAACAAAAAAGAAAATACAGTTGATCAAAAAGTAAAATAATTTGCAAATTTTTTTTTATTCGACAAAGTGTTGCCAAAAAGTAATAAAAGAGATAAAGTGAGAACATATAAGTATTTTTTTAATAGGAATAAATGTGACTTTAAATTATGGAGGATGTTAATTCAAATCTCTCAAAAATAATTCAGGTATAAAACAATTGGCCTTAATTTTATAGGACTAGACCCATATGAATAAACTCAATTATCTAACATTGATAGATCAAGTCAAACTCATCAACTATAAACTCGAATTTAATTAGACCTATTTTTGTTTGATATCACTTGTTTTTATATTTCTTTAAGGCTTAAACATCTAGTTAGTACCTATAAAATTATACGCTTTAAACTTTTTAAATTGTTTTAAATAGCTCTTTAGTCCTCTTGAGGTGGTTTGGAGTTTCTAGTTTTTTATTTTGAAATTTATTTTAAAAACAAAAATGTGTTTGATAAAAATGGTTTTAATTTAGTTTTTAATTATTTTTAAAACATTTTCCACTCAATTTCAAAAGTAATAAAATTTGGTTTTGAGATTTTTTTTATTTATTTTTATTTAAGCTCGTCACTTTACATCACTCACCACCATTTCTGAGCGGTGATCTTCGGTCGTTACCTCCGAGTGTTAGTCACAAACTGCAACCTCTGTTGGCACCTCCAATAGCTTATATTCAATCTTTAAATAAGGAAAGATTCTAGAAGGGTTAAAATTTAACTACAATGTTTTAAACTTCGAAACTAAAACAATGTTACTTTTAAAAATTTAAAAACTTAAAACCAAAACTAGTTTTTGTTTTTATAAATTTCAAAACTATAAACCAAAACCATTTAGAATAAGACCTTAAATGCTTTAAAAAGTGTTTTAGATAATGTTCTAAAAATCTGAAATAAAATAAAAAATTTACTAGGAACTCAAGACAAAACAAAATTCACTAATATATTAGAAATGCAAAACATATTTAAATATTAAAATAATGTGTGATGCAATGATAATGATAACCAACTTTTTCTAGGACTAAATAATTTTTTGTAGCTATAAAATAAAATTAATTTGGTTTTGGTATTTAACTTTTTTGGAACTAGAAAAAAAAATTTAAAAATGTATCTATCACAAAAATTACGCAAAAACTGACTCAATTTTATATTATATGGGATTAATAATGTGACACTTTCTTTAATCACTGTTAGCAGAAGATGTTTAGATAAAAATTTGAAACTTTAAAAACATAAGGTACTAAAATTTTTTAAAAAGTTGAAAATTTAAGTGCCAATAATCAAAACGTTCAATTTTACCAATACTAGAAATATATTTAAATCCTTCTTTAATTTTATATAAAATTTATATTAAAAATATAAAATGGACCAATTTGACCCAACTTAACAGATTACTTTAACAAGTGCAACATGAAACGAACCTAACCATTTTTACACATTATTAGATAAAAATATTTAACAATATATTTTAATAAAAGTGTTTTTGAAAAAACAACTTATATATCCCAAAAACTTTGACTATAACCTAAAAAATTCTTTAATTTTAAAAAAAAATATACATTATTAATTATGAAATATTTTCAAACCATAATTCTCAAAATTTATAATTTCCATGAATCATAATTCTTGAATATGAAAAAAATTTATCCCTACCAAAAAAAATAAAAATGACAATGATTAAATGCTTGAAGACAATGTCTTGATAGCAATACCATGCTCATTTTATCAAGAGCAAGTTTGAAACGTTTATGCCCATTTTTATTTTTGCTTACTACTAAAATACTTTTTCATTTTCCCACTCAACAAAAAAACAGAAAGAAACTTCCTTCGTATGATTTTCTGAAAGAACTTTAAAGGTTACAAATATTTCAAAATACAATTTTATTACTCACATCATTATAACATGCAATTATTCATATTTTCCTCTAATTTTTTATTTTTCTTATACACATCTTAAAAATACTCTTAAAAGATTTCATTCCTTTCCCTTCTTCAGGAAAAGAAAAATCCCTTAAAGAACAATTCACCTTAGATAGCAAAGTAATTTCAATAGTTTAAAAACAAAATTATTATATATACATGTGTAACAAATCATGAATGTGTTAGAATATTAATCATTGATTTTCTCAACAACTATTGAAACTGTTGACATTGTCCTTGCTTTAAAGTAGTAAAATCTCTGTAAAAAATAAGAGATATCACAATTAGTCCCATTTTAATGAAACAAAAATATCAGTTTCAAAAGCTTGGTAGGCAACAGTTTTTGCATATAACTGAGTAGCCTGTGTAATCGTTTGACTCTCTCCATCAGAAGCTGAAAAATACACAAGCCTGTATACAAGACGAGGACAAAGGTTTACAGTGTTCTATTTAGATAGCGAGGCATTATTATTGGATAACAAGGAGCATATGTTTTTGTTAGTTAACTGATTTCGGTAAAGAGTCATATTCAAGATGGAAATCAACACCTGATTGCGGCAAAAATTGTCATGTGCGCGTTCTTTTTGGACGAGAAGGCTTATTTTCCATGACACCTTTTGAAGAACTAGTAATATCCTTTTGAGGATCTTCACCACTTCTGTCGTTATCACTCTCTTCATCAAAACTCTCAGTTTTGTCTGTGTGTTCCTCTTCTGGGGATTTCTCAGTAACCTTTTGTTTTGACAGCTTATCTCGAAGCTCTCTCAGTTTTGATTTCTTAGAATTTAAGACCCCCAGAAACTAGAAACAACAAAATGGAAGGTCACCCTTGATGATTGAAACTTTAGAAAAAGGAAAGCAAAAATAAATTCAAAATTAGTAGCAGTAATAATTAACAGCATCCCAAGACAATCAAGAAAATGTAAAATTAACAAAAAATCATCCTTTCCACAAATAAAGTTAGCCTTCATCTTCAACAACCATATATTCATCAAAGAGGTATCCTCCTCAAAGTAAATTGTTCAACCTACTTATTTATTAATGTATGTTCTCATTCATGATATTTCGAACATAATAAACTTAACAGTCCGTAACTTGTTGCAGTCTTTTACTCTTTAGCGATAAACACTTTTGGTATTTAATGAAAAACAGAAGGCCGTCAGCCTGTGATTTAGGAATCACCACAAAAAAATAACAAAAGAAAATGAGAAACATGTGGGTTACGAAGTGACAGTGAGAAAGATAATCAACAACATACAAATACATTAATGTTGCAAGTGTACAAGCTTTTGTTAAAGTAGAGAACAAATTCATAAATATTTTTCGAAGGCTATTTAAAGATACTTCAATGAACTTATATTCAATCTAATCAAGAAAAAGGTACCAAAATACTTGAGATACATTATGAGTTTCTTAGAGAAAACTATCTAAATTACATCTATGTCATTTATAATCAATGCATGGTGGTCACACCACACATACACACAGTGATAAATATTTTGTAATAGATTTTCACATCTAACCCTTTCCAGACCCTGCAATAATATTGGTGGGAGGCTTGTATACTCAGCTAGCATATTTATTGTTAAATAACAGCTTCCAATATATTTATACTAAAGAAAATGTCATCATTGTAAAAGCAGTTGCCCAAAACAGAGGAGCTTCAGGCATTTTTTAGTTTTTTACAAAAATTATATCCTTGTTTGACAGAAAGCGAAGGAAATTTGAAAGAAAAGAAAAAGTTCAGCACGGGAAGAGGGGAGAGAGTGACAGAAGTAATAATAAGTTTTGCTTTATATCATCATGATTGTACAATAAGAACGGCTACAAGGTTTAGTCTATTAAAACTCTCAAACAAGTTTTTAAGTTTTTAGATTCAGCCCTAGCATCCTGGTACTCTTGCTCAAATATTTTGCTTTGTATCACGATTGTATAATAAGAACAGCTACAAAGTTTTTTTGTCTATTAAAACTAGCACAGTATATAACTCTAATAAATACAACTTATTCAAGTAATTTTGAAAGAGTAAGATCTGCTTTAAGTAATCAAAAGCTCATAAACTAATAGGAAAAAAAAATGGCCCAGAATAAATAAAGGAAACAGAGACCACCCTCAATTGCTAATCCAATTATCTTACTTTTTAAGGATATCTTAGTAAAGAAGAGAACAAGTTACTAAAAATAATTATAACAAAAATATTTACAAGAAAACAGAAAATGCTCTCATCTATAAACAGAAACATAGAATCAACAAGATAACAGTTTAATTCACGCCTCAGATGGACTATAAATCACCAAAGTCATGAAAATGTCAAAAAGAAAATGTGTTACATAATTTGTGAATTAGGAATTCAACATACAGTTAAGAACGACTAAAATAGAGAGAAGATATTAATTAGTTTAATCAATTAATATCTTCAGCAGCCTGCCAGGACTATCATGCCTTCTTGACACAGGGCTGAGCCATGCTATTATGCTCAGAAACCAATGGGTTTACAATAAAACAACGACATAGTAAAGGTTAAGAAGTTACCTTTGCGTAGATTTCAGATTCAAATTCCAGCCTCTCATTGGCAATTCTTTCACTCTGGATTAAACACTTCTCAGCTTCCAATTTCATCTTCTCAAACAATTCATTTTCTTTGACAACTTTGTCCTGTATAAAATGCATATAAACAACCAAGCCTAAATATGATTTTCAAAACTAAAGAAAAGGAAGGAGGATTCCTTGTACCTATACTATTCCAATATTATTCAATGATGATATGCATATAAACTCAGGATTTGAACGAGTAAGAAAGACTGTTGCCCTACTTTTGTTCTTACTAAAAAGTTGATATTAGAACATCGCATATTGGTTCAGGCTGAAAGTAATTGCAGTATGTATAAGACTGGTAAGAGAAAGAAACTGAGTTTGAGTGCCTTATGCACTACCACAGCCTTATTGCAGCAAATGGAGAGACAGTTTCAGGGATTTGTACCCAATTGACCACTATGTCATAAGGCAACAATCTTACCATTAGCCAAGGCTTGCCCTCATAAATTCAAGGAGATGGTAGAAATTGATGAAAATAAGATTGAAGAATTTATATCTTTCCTGATTCAAATCTAGCTACTTTTCCTGTTTTCCACCTTTTAAGAATAGAATCTGAATGGAAGTAACAACAATGCTTTTCGGTCTTCCTATAAATGATGATTTGTCATAAAGAACAGAAAATATAAATTAAATCAATGAATATGGTGACAATGGAACAATGAATTTTACTATTTCATCCTGCTCCTGCTAAATTAAAGAATATCATAAATGACAGGGCAACCTTTTACTCTCACATTTCACCCTATTGAACAACAGAGACCTATTTGTTACCAATCATCACAACATCCCATATGATAAGATTCTCTGTTAGTTGCTGAAAATTCGTATGCGTAAGCTCTTTAAAATCCACCAATATATAGAAGCTAATTAACACCAAAAAAATTGCTGCTACATGCTATCTACAATTACTGATGAATACCAGAGTAACAGTTTCTAAGTAACTTACTTTACTGGTTAAGAAGAAACTATAAATTTGCCTTAATGGTTTGTTTGGATAAGAAGAAAGAAAATAAACAGTAAAGGAATACAGATAGCAATACATTTTCTCTTTGAGAAATGCTAGTGAAACACTCTCTGATTAACTTAAATTTGTTGGAAATCACACGTTTTTGTGTGTTTCTTCATATTTAATTAGTCTGTTGTGATTTTGAAGTTTTCAAAAAATTTTAGCCAATGGTAGAATGTGTAGTAGAGAGTATGTTACGAACAGCACTCTTTCTTTTTTTTGGTAGAATAAAAAATAGTGGGGAAAATAGAGGAGGAAAAAAGACTTTAAGAAACAAAAATTCAAAATATTTTTCCTTTCATTCATCTTCTCTTCAATTAAAATCTCAAAATTTTTCTCCTCCTTCATTTGTTATACTCTGAAGTCTGAAATAAACAGAGGGTAATCAAGACATGTCTAACAGAATACCAATTAAAAACAAACAAACAGAAAGCATAAAAGAAAGAAGAGAGTGAGCCAGAAATGACTTGTATAAAAAACAGTGAGAGAAGGAGAATGAAGAAGTTAAGCAGAACCATACAGTTAGATTTATGTTTGAGGTCATGAGAAAGTCCAATATTTGGACATTGGTTTTCTTAGAATCAGGAGACAGCAAGCATTTCCATCTCCAAAGCAGAGTGATTCCTTCCTTTTGAAAGGTCCAGGACAACTGCAAAATTGATAAAAAGAATGAGGAGAAGCCCAAGAATAAAAAGTGAAATGTAATTTAACAGTGAGTGACCCTCTTATGGTGATCAGCAGCATCATCAAAGGCATAGACAGAGAGAGGTTGTTGAAAGCCCAAATAGTGGTCAGATAAGTGCAAGTAATCGGAAACAGGAAGGTCCCACTGAGCCGCACGCTGCTTCACCTCATCCTCCGAAGCTTAAAAGTAAAAAAGGAAGAAGAGAAAAGAGAAAAATGAAAACTTGATGATTGAATAGGCAAGAAAAAGAAAAGGGGAGAGAAGAAAAGGGTGGTACGAAGGCAGTGCCAGGCGTGATGGCCATCGGTGATGGCGAGGTGGAAGTGGGTGGGAAACCAAGTGGCCTTCACGAAAATGGGTTCCCGTTTTGGAATGAGAAGCTTGCAGCACGAGTACCTCACTCTTTCCTCCTCCATTCAACCCTTCTCAATTCCCTCTTTCACCTTTCACTTTAGTTCTCTTTGCTTTATGCATACTACCAGAATTGAATTCACACTGTCTCTGCCTTTTATCACTCTTCATTTTCTTAAAAATTTAATAGTTGCAATAATTAATTTTAATCAAATTTTAAAAAATTAAATTATTACCTTGAAAGTTACCATTGAATTAAATGAGTTCTTCTCTCAATCATACATACAAGGGAGAGTGAGAATAACGTCCCGTAAGTTAGGAGATTATACATAATCAGATTGTTTTAACATGAACAATTATTTTTCAATCAAAAAAATTATTATTTTATTTCATTTCTCTTCTATTCTCACTTTGATATGTTCTCATTTTATATATATATATGATTGCTTAGTAAAGTTGTGGATCACATTGCATGTTAAAAACTGTTGTAAAGTGTTTAATAACAAAAACGTTAGAATTGTAGTTTACAAAAACTTTTGCTTACTTTTGAAATTAGTGTGTTTTTTTGTTTTGAATAAGAGTGTGTTTGCGTCAATATCTGATACATATAAAATAATAAAACACACATGCATCTATATTTGATATATTTAAAACATTTTTTTTATAAAAGAAAAGTAAGATACAATGTTTAAATAAAATGTTTTTACAAAGTTTTTTTTAGATAAAGTCTCATAAAAATCAGTTAAAAGAGAAAAAAAAAATAAACCAACTAATCTACATCTTAAAAACAAATGTATAATGAAATTTTATTCTAACTCTCAAAATATATAAATAGAGAGAGAGTTTTGAAAACAAAAATTATACAAAGAATTTATTTTTTTTAAAAAAAAAAAAGGCATTCGGAATTTTGAATATGCACAATATTTTTATTATTATCATTCTACAAATTCTTAAGTCTATTTATATGTTTCTCCAAAACATGGCACTTGTTGTGAGATAAGAAGCTAGGAAAGGTGTACTTGGTGCAACAAAAAATATGTTTTTTCACTAACTGGTCACTCTTGATATGATATAGCATTATGTTTATTTACTTTTGTGTGTTAGTTGACTTATAATGTAACTTTGTAATAAAGAATAATCAAGAAAGTTGTTCTTGATTTACACATTTTTATGCATTAATCTTTTTTTTTTTTGCTCCACTTGCACTTTCATGTTTTCGTGTTTGATTTTGTCTTTTCTATAAGACATTCTGGAAAGTAAAACACACATATTAAATGTAATAAGTGCATATGAAAAGACCACCTTGAGTGCTTTTTGACATGTGACACCTTTCTTGCTCTATATGTCATGTATGCATGAGTCTTCTTTGTGTCTATGTGATAGGGTGGTGGCTGATAAACCAATTCTTGACCCGTATATTTTGTTATGTTTAATACATGTTTGTAAGCAAAGAATTGCATATTTATTGGCAAAATTCACTTTTTAGTGTTCATTCTCAATTTAGACATATCCTTAAGAAACGAAAAGAAAAAGAGAGCAAAATTGGACTTTTTTAGAGCATTTATTGAAGATTAAAGACAATCGCGTTACAACATAGTTATGCTAGGTTAATGATATGTAAAATATGATTTCTTAAAAGCAAATGCACCTTACACAGTAGTTACAGTGGACTTAAGTTTGGATATCGTCCTCAATGGACAAGATATAGTTCTCAAATAATTCAATTATAAGATAGTAGAAGATAAGAGAGTGATGTAAGTTCAGACTCACAATGATAGATTTGAAAAGAAAAAAGGAGGAACGTAATAAGTTTGGGATTCACTAGATTAAGATCTAGGATTGTGATTTCCAACTACATTATTTTTATCTTATTTACTAAGCAATTTCATTCTTTGGAATCACTAATAAAGTATCAATTTGTTGTAATGAGTTTGGTCATTCACATTAATAAAGTGTCAACAGATTATTGGTTGTGTCTACCACCTCATATTTGTGGATAACTTTATGCCAGTGTTTCTCCATTTCTCGTATAAGATCCATTATCTATCTCTTTTAGCGACCCTTGTGCGTTATGTGTTGTTGTCAGAGCCTCAGAGGTTATTTCTGTTTACTATGCTTTTTTTTTTCATTTTTTGCCTTCACAGATTTTTGTTTCTTTTGCTATTTTTCTTTTTCCTTACTAGTTATTGCTTCCATTCCCAAGATTTATTACGGGTATAGGTTTAATTCCTCCACGAAGGTCTATAATGGGTGAACAGGTGGTCTACTTGGTTGTATTACATGATGCATTTGGAATTTAAGAGCAAACATATCGGTAGTAATAGTGGATAAAAGTTCGGATATGAAATTGATTGTTGTTCCCTATTAAATAAATTCTATCTAAGGAAATCTTAAAGTTGTTATGTAACAAAACAAAACAATTAAAATAAAGTAAAAATAATAATTATTTTTAATTTATAAAATTTATATATGGTTTAAGAAGACTAGGTTGTAATTTTAAAAGACTTGTAACATTTCCTCTAATTCTAATTCCAATTAAACTCTATTACAATGATTATCAACTCTTTTATAAATTATTAAGCATGATTAACTCTCAACAATTAGTACTTTCTTATTCAATTAACTCTAAATTGATCCTCAAGTTATAAAGAACAAAAGGTTTAAGTTAAAAAATAAGTTAAAAGTTTTCACAAATTATTTTATCATTCAATTCATTCAAACCCAATTGTTAATAAGTTTTGTTAAAAGAAAATGACCTATCATCTCAATTCAATTAATTATATTTAGATTAATAAGTTCTAATAACATGCACATTAATAATTCAATCGTAAAAGAAATATAAATTCAATTAAAATCAAAATCATGGTTCATATGAGTCTACTACATTAGAATCCTAGGTTTAAGAGAATTAACTACTCATGATATTTTTGGGAGGGGGTGAGGAGAGTTTGAAGAACTTAAATCTATGTTTCCTATACTATTTGTATTATCTTCTCAGAAAAAGGTTCTTTTGTGTTAGGGTATAGGGCTGGAATGATGATGTATGGAAATGTAGATTAAGGTGGAGAAAAGAGTTGTTTACCTAAGAATAAGGGTGGGTGAGGAAGCTGGGGGAGGTTCTTGGAGGATTTCACTTGAGGAGAAATTTTAAAGATGGATGAAGATAGGTAGCAATACTTGTAATAATGTTCAATACTTAGTCAAAGAGGCTTATAGTCTAGTTTATGGGGAGTCTCAATGTTCATATTCACATTTTTTCAATAGGTTATGAAAGACAAAGGCACATTCCAAGGTTTTAGTATATTCTTAGAAGGTTGCCCACGATAGGATTCTAACTAAGATTGAATTAGCAAAATGGCGTATCCTTTTTCTAGTTTATGCTTCTTGTCTAGTATGTAGCACTAATTTGGAATCTGTATCACACTTGCTTTTCACATGTGAGTTAAGTTACCATGTGTGGATGAAATGTTATAGATTGTTAGATTATTTATGTGTTCTACCCTCAGACTGTCATTCTCATCTTTGGCATCATTTGGGTATTCTAAATTGCTCCAGGAAAGAGTCTATGGATATTCTCGATATTATTTGGTTAGCCATTTAGTGAGGAATTTGGGTGGCTAGAAACTTTTTGGTATTTTAAGGGGTGTCTTCTACTGCTAAACAAATCTGGCTAAAAGTCTCTGCAAAAATCATGGTTGTAGGTTCATGAGTTCTATAAGAAGTCATCAGTGTCCTTTTATCAATTATGTTCCTAGTCAGTTTATTGTTTTACTTTGTTTAAGTATAAACATTTTGTTTTTATGTCACTATTGGGCTTTAGCTTGACTATTGGAGGATTTGTTATATCTATTGTTGATTGTCTAATACTTTTGTAATTTGCAAGTACTCTCTGTAATTTGCAATTGTTCTCATATCACCTCTTGTGATATGGGGGTATATTATTAATGTTGAATAAATTTTTCCTTTAAAAAAAAAACAACTACTTATGATATTCAGGAAGTCAATAAAATGTAGAAGAATACATAAGAGACATTAGAGAATATGAACATTTGAAAAAACTCGCATCTAAGACTCTCTTAGTCTTTTCGCAATCCTTAGAGCTCAAATAACTCACAACACTCTCAAATATGAAACAAAACTAAAAATATTGTAAAAACTTGTATGTTTAGTTTGGCAAAAATCACACATGTATTTATAGATTTGAGCCTACACAATTATGCTTGGCAAAAATAGATGCATGTTTAGCTTAATTATACACAACTATTCTTAGCAAATATACATGTATCAGTTATGCATAATTAAGCACAATATGTGCTTTTCTCATAAATAGACCACATCTTCAAAAACATGATAGTGCTGACACTACAAACAAAGTTTCATTTGCAAAGCACAATCATGTATAGTGAAACACGACCACCATGATGACCTGGTGTTGCATATGCATGACTCTGCTTCCTTCAAATTTGGGCCTAAATGTCCATTTTTTGTGTTGTTTTCATTTTTCTTCCTTTCAATAAGCTTTCTATATAAAATAATCAATAATTAATCTAAAATAAAATAAAAACTAGACACTTGCTATACAAATGCGTGAACCAAATGCAAGCATGAAAATGCTTTGTTTGCATCACAAGGTTAACAATCTTTGAAGACATGATATTAGATGCAGATCAAGGTTGAAATGCATATGACTACGGATTTGATGCAGTGTGTTCGTGTTGTCAAATACTATGTTTTGGCTTATGGTGGGTCTTGACAAGATTCAAGCCTGTGGCATCATTTTCCATGGACTACGAGATCTAGTGGTTGGACCATGTAATAAAAAATGTGTGAAAACATCATCGGAGGAAACATCGTCAGTGAATGGTAAAAAAAATCCCCTGCATGGTATTTGTTGAGCACTTGAACTTGGATCATGTTATAGAGAAATGGTTTGAAAGATCAATTGATTTTAGGATAATTACATTTACATTTTAAGATGTTAGAAACTCACAAGCGGAAAGAAAACATTCGGAGGACGACATAAAAAAATAGTAAAGGGATAATTTGATATTGATAGTGCATACTAAGCTTATATTTTTTAGATTAATCCAAAATGTAACAAATAATAATCTTTAGCGTACCTCGTGTAAAAGTGGTCCACCCTATATTAGATTACATTTTACTTTCCTAACATGTGATTTATCCCATATTGAAGTTTTCTCAAAAAAATATTTTATTTGTCTTTTAGCTGATAAGTTATATTTATATTTATAAGATAAAATAGAAGTATATTTTTTTAATCATACTCTATTTAAACTTCGTTCAACATGTTAATTTTTTCATCTACTTACACAAATATCTTTTATTGAGATTGAGTTTGCTAGTTCGTTGTATTTGTCTTTATTTATTTTATGTTTACTTAGAATTAGATACATACGTTTATCTACTTTTTTCTTGAAAAAATTTTGACTTTACAATATTTATATTTAAATTTTTAAGGATTTTTTTTCATAATGTAAATTTTTATTAGAAAATAAAAAATAATAATTTGTAGAAAAAATTTTAAATTAAAAATTGTTTTTAAGGTAAAAAGTAAAATTTGATAAAAAAATTATATTTATTTTTTAAAATTTTATTTTAATTTAAAGGTAATTTTTAAATTAAAAATAAACTGAATGAGTCTTAGTATGACAGAGAATCAATATAACTCTGTAGTAGCTATGAATAAATAAAAATATTTTTTGTATAGACTAAATGTTAATAGTTAATATTTTAATTTTTTTTTTAATAAAAGAATTCGAACCGAGCTCGGTTTTTCCAATTCTATATTTCTACTCTAACACTATATCATCAACCTTCTAACTTCAACAAAAATAAACCTTTTAACAAAACATTTTAATTCTAAGCTATTTAATTTATATTAATTGATTGATTTAATTATTTTGTTTGTCAGATAAGTTTTTTTTTTCAATTTCTCATAGAGATCACATGCTTAGAAAAATATTATCTACCCATCAAAATAATTATATATATATATATATATTTAAAATTGTCTTTTAATAAGGTTCCTTCCACAATTGTTATTAGACATTGAAGTTTGAGTAACAAGATATTTATATTGGTATTTTTTAATTTTTTTACTATTATAATTTAGTTTTGATTAACTATTCATATAACATTACATTAATAAAAACTAATACACTAACTATTAATATTTAATATTTATTTATAAAGAATATTACATCACATTGTGTCATAATATATTAAGATGACATTAATATGTTTAATAAAGAAGAAAGAGTTAAAATATGTTTTAGTTTTATAATATATTAATAAATTTTATGTTGAATTCTTAATAAATTTTTTATTTTGGATTTTGGATTTTAAAACACTTCAAATAAGATTTAAAGTTAGACCTTGTTCAAATATATAATATTTCATACAATTGCATACTTAATATTTAAATGTGAGATTTGATTATGTTAGAATAATTTGAAAGCTAGTTAACATTTGTATTAGAATATATGCATGGGTATAAAAAAAATCATACTTCCATCAGTTACCGAATTTTATATAGGAATATTGGAATTTGGAAAGGAAACTTTGTGAGTTTGTGTGTTTATGAGGTATTTTTGAAAATATTTTTTTTAAAGGGGAATAAAATTGTTTATAATATATATATATATATATATATATATATATATATATATAAATTTTTTACTAAATTCATTTCTTTTTGACTCTTGAGTACCATTTCCGCCAATTTTATTTCCACACAAAAAAATTAAAGTTATTAATAATTATAATGTTTAATACATTAATGGTTTCCTTTTTTTAATCAAACTCCTAAAATTAAAAAAATATTATCGTATTATTAATTGATCTTTTACAATTTTTTTATTTGAGTTTTTGAAGTTAGTAGAACTGCACTAATTGAAAAATTATTGAAAATCAAAGACACAATTATAAAAATAATAATCAAATTTTAAGAATTATTAATTTGTAAAATAAAATATATGTCACTTTATTTATTTATTAATATTAAAATATTTCAACTATTATAAGAAAATTGAATAATTTTTTATTTATAAATATTTAAAAATTGAGGTTAGTTATTCAATGTGTTTTAAAAAGGTCAATTTTACAAAATTAAAATGTTTATTTTTAATTTTAAAAGAATATTTTCTCTTCCTAAAAAAATAAAAAAATTAAACGAAATGATCTCTTGTTTGTCAACAGTTTTATAAAACCATTTCCAGTATTTTAGTATTTAAAAACTAAAAAATTCGTATAAGTAATGTTTTTTGAAAATAGTCTTCGAAAACCATTTTCATTTCTTAGTTTTTAAAAACGGAAAGATAGGAATATTTGAAAGTAGTTTTATTTTTTAGCTTTCTAATTTTTTTAAAACTTAAAATACAATCAGAATATGTTGTTTTTTACTTTTCATTAATGATATTTTAATAAATATAAACCATTTTTTTCTATTTTTACATCTTCAAAATAATTTTTAAATAACACTTACTGAATAAGTTTTTTTTTTCTTTTCTTTTCAAAAATAGTTTTTTAAAACTATTTTTTAAAACTCTTTTCAAAAACTAAAAAACAAAACCAAATTCATCAAACCCTTAACAAACAAAAGTTTTTTTCCCCTAAATATGTTTAGGTTCTTATATATCAGAGAATTTTCCATTTTATCTTTATAAATTTACGTTTTGTGCCGGATATTTAATAAACATTTATTTTATTTTAAATTCTCAATTTTATATTGTTTTAAAATGATTTAATAACTTTAAAAAAATGAAAAACTCAATAGAACAATATTTTATAAAAAATAAACATAAATATTTATTATATATTAAAAATATCAAACATGTTTAATTTTAATTATCCTTTAAAGCCAAATTTGATAGGTTATTTGAGAATGATAATTATAAGTTGTGTTCTGTGATCAGCTTACGTATAAAAAATATTAAATAATTCTGAACAATTGTATCATTTAAAATCTAATTGTTTTTTTTATTCTTCTATTAAAAGTTAAATATAATATGAAACAATTTATCTACATCTAAGAAGGGTTTATTGTTGGGACAAACCAAGGGAGTTAAACACTGGGGAGATGTACAACCATGGGACATGAGCCCATATATAAGAGAACATGACACCACCTTCAACCCAAAACCTTAAGGCAATAGGTTATGGGTCTTTCTCACTTATATATTACTCAACTTCTCAATTTCTAACCAATGTGGGACTTCAACTCACACTTGCACTCCAACAATCTCCCCCTCAAGTGTGAGTCTCTTCCACATTGTAAACTACCCCTCGAGCGGAAGCATACATTTAATGACAACCCCTTATTCACACCGTCCTTAAACACAAAGGTACACGCCTCCTGAAACCCTTATCAGGAGGACTTTCGATGAAGGGAATCCACCGTCAACCTACCGATCACAACCATCGGCTCTGATACCAGTTGTTGGGAACAAGGCACTAAAGGCGAGAAGAGAGAAATAAACAACACTAAGAAGTATTTGTTTTGGTGTGCATTTGTAAACCTTACATAAGCTTGCTTATATAGCAAAGTAAAGAACACCATCTCACAATACTAAGCAATGTGAGACTAAAAATCAAACTACAAAACTTAATCAAACTACAAAACTAACAATTCTCCCACTTGGAGTTTGATTATCACTTTTTGTAGTTGCCTTCATCATCAATCATTCTTGAAGGCCAATTGAGACACTACAAAGCCTCAACTTCTTTGTTGTGATAACCTTTGTCTTCAAGCTCCCACTTGCTCACATCTGTGGTTTGACATGCTTCTGAATAGTCTTCAGGTTGATGCATGTAGATCTCCTCATCTAGATCTCCATGAAGAAATGCATTCTTCACATCTAATTTCTCTAGGAAGCGCTCCTCACTAGCCACAATACTTAACACAGTCCTGATAGTATTGATCTTGACAACTGGAGCAAAGATTTCAGTGTAGTCAACTCCTTCTTTCTACTGAAATCCTTTGACAACCAGTCAGGCCTTGTATCGCTTGGAACCATCATGGTCTTCCTTCACCCGATACACCCATTTATTGTGAAGTGCTTTCTTTCCCATAGGTAACTCAACTAGTTCCCATGTCTGATTGGAGATCAAAGACTTCATCTCTTCTTTCATAGCAAGCTCCCACTTGTCGGCGTCCATGGTTTGACAAGCTTCCATATAATCTTCAGGTTCCCCTCCATCAGTCAGAACATGTAGTATATATATCTCCTGTTAGGCACATGGGGCCGAGAGGATCTTCTCAATACAGGAGTTGGAGTAGGAGGTTCTGAATTCTCATTGTTCTCTTTATTTGATTCCTCTGACTGAGAACTCCTCAATTTAGGACTTTTTGGTATATCTTCCACCTCTACATAAACTGGTCCACTTGTTTCTGGGTTGCTGGTGCCAGTATTATGCATGTCCTTGTACATCACTCTTTCATTGAAGATTACATCTCTACTGCGGATGATCTTTTTGTTTTTATCATCCCATATGCGGTAGCCAAACTTATCTTCACCATAACCAAAGAAAGTACACTTCTTTGATTTTGGGTCAAGTTTGTTTCTGCCTTGATCACTGATGAGCACATATGCTACACAGCCGAAAACTCTAAGATGTGATAGTTTTACCTCTTTTCCGCTCCATACCTCTTCTGGTATCTTGTGCTCCAATGGTACCGATGGACTTCGGTTGATCAAGTAAGCTGTTGTGTTGACTGCTTCTGCCCAAAACTGTTTTGGTAAGCCTGACTGCACACGTATGCTTCTGGCTCTTTCAGTCAACGTTCGATTCATACGCTCTGCTACACCATTGTGTTGAGGCGTACCTGGCACGGTTCTCTCCATTCTGATTCCGTGCTCATAGCAAAACTTCTTGAATCTGGTGTCTACATATTCACCACCATTATCAGATCTGAGCTTTTTAATCTTCAATTCTGTCTCATTTTCTACCATAGCTTTCCAAATCTTGAAAGCTTCAAATACTTCAGACTTATGTTTCAGAAAGTAAACCCATACCTTTCTGGAGTGATCATCAATAAAAGTTACGAAGTATTGCTTCCCACCAATGGAAGGGACAGTTGTTGGTCCCCAAACATCTGAGTGGATGAGCTCAAGCCTCTCTTTCTTTGGGGTTTTTCTACTTGTCTGAAAGCTGACTGAAGACCTAGTAATTTTCCTTTTGAGTGCATGACCTTCATCCCTTTCTCACTCATATGCCCAAGTCTTTGGTGCCATAGATTGGGACTTTCATTTGTTGCAACTGCAATCAAATAACATGTTCCTGCTGTCTTGTAAAGAGTACCACTCTTTTTGCCTCAAGCAATAGTCATCGCACCTTTTGAAATCTTCCAATCATCACCGTGGAAGATTGTCGTGTAGCCTTCACTGACTAATTGACCCACTGAGATTAAGTTCTTAGTCAGGTCGAGAATATGTCTGACATTTTTCAATTCCCATACAGACCCGTTTAACTTAATCTTTATTGCACCTTTACCTACAATCTCACATGACTGCTCATTATCAAGGTAAACCTTACCAAGGTTTCCAGGAACATAATTCTTGAATAGTTCCTTTTGTGAGGTAGCATGAAAAGATGCTCTAGAGTCTAATACCCAAGACTCCTCTTTATCTTCAAGAGAGCATATCATCACCTTATCTTGAATAGCAACGTTTGCTTCGCCCTTTACTTCTTGACTCTTTCGTACACTCCTACACTGGTTTTTGTAGTGCCCGGTTTTTACTTCTTGACTCTTTCGTACACTCCTACACTGGTTTTTGTAGTGCCCGGTTTTTCCACAATTCGTCTTCGAGTTTTGGGAACTATGATGATTTCTAGACTTGGATCGTCTCTCCTTTGATTTGTCGCGTCCGCTTTCTTTGGTTGAACTTCTTCCTCACCCGACTCTCTCCGCCGGATCTCTTCACTGAGAACCAAATTTTTTGAACATCATCAAATCTTAACTTATTGCTTCCCGATGAGCTACTCATCGCCGTAGCATTCCAACTTTCTGGCAGGGAAGACAAAAGTATTAAAGCCCCCGACTCTCTCCGCCGGATCTCTTCACTGAGAACCAAATTTTTTGAACATCATCAAATCTTAACTTATTGCTTCCCGATGAGCTACTCATCGCCGTAGCATTCCAACTTTCTGGCAGGGAAAACAAAAGTATTAAAAGCCCGTACTTCCTCATCGAACTCAATGTGGAAGATCAGACACTTGTTGGAACAAACCAAGGGAGTTAAACAATGGGAAGATGTACAACCATGAGACATGAGCCCATATATAAGAGAACATGACACCACCTTAACCCAAAACCTTAATGCAATAAGTTATGGGTCTTTCTCACTTATATATTACTCAACTTCCCAATTTCTAACCAATGTGGGACTTTAACTCACACTTGCACTCCAATATTTATAACACTTTTTCTAATTTAAAGATATTGATACTTTTTTAACGATTTAAATTGTAGATTTTGTTTGAGTATTTTTTAATAAATTAAAATAAATTTTATTTATAAATAAGTAAATATGTAAAATGTAATATGTAATGAATCAATACTCCATGAATCCACGTAATATATTTTTTATTATATCAATAATATTTAATTAATATTTAATTTATAATTATAAAATAAATAAATAAATTTGTGAAGATTACAAGTGTGCGGAGCATTTAATAAGGTGAGTGAAAGAAAGAAAAGTTATATTTGCACGTGAATGCAGAGAATAGAGAGAGAACACGTGCTAACGAGGTTTCCTTTATTACTGGCGATGAGGTAGGTGTGGCTGCTGATAGTAACTACTTTTAATACCTCAAAAATGCTTCAGTCTCTGCTCCCACTTCTTCTCCTCACTCTCTCTGTTCACTCTCTTCAACATGCTGACCCTTCCCTCGCTGCCACCATGGAGCAATTCTCCGGTTACTCCATCCTCCAACCTCACTCTTTCCAAACCACTTCTCTCTCCGTTGATGCTCTGGCTCTACAGAACCAGGTTCTACTCTCTCCCCTTCCCTTCTCTTTTTTATCATTCTTTTTCACTTCTTTCACTGTCTCCTCTGTCCTGCTCTTAGATTGATGAGCTCGCAGCTTTTTCTGACTCACCTTCTCCATCAGTCACCAGAGTCTTGTACACTCACAACGATGTTTTAGGTCGCAGGTACGTCTGTCATTGCTCATCGGCTTCTATTTTTGTCAATCTTCTTATCATGTATATTTTAGTTCTCCAACACTGTCTAGATGCAAAGCTGAATTTATAATGGTGCAGAAAGGTGGTGTTACTTTTGTCTTTTTCTCTAACTTTTTTTATGCTTAGCATTACCTCTGAATAAACTATTCAATCTTATAATCATCTGTATTTGACCATAATCTGCCTTTATACACTTTTGCTCTTGTCTTGCATCTGCAGGTATGTAAAAACCCAGATGGAACTTGCTGGTCTTTCTGTGAGAGAGGATGCTGTTGGTAACATATTCGGTCGTTGGTGAGTGTCTGTTTCTTTTATTCCACGACTGGTTTCCAAATGAAATATCATCCCGTAACTTCTAACTTCAACGTTTTCATATATAACTGTCTCTCTCTTCTACTTCATTGCTTCTTCAAGATCATATTAAAATCATAACCTTCCTTATCGTTGTTTCTTTGCCTTTAATTTACTACCTACATTTACCGCTTTATCTGTGCTTGCTTTATCTAGGGATGGCCTTGAACCTGAGCTTACTGCAGTTGCAACAGGTTCACACATCGATGCTATACCTTACTCTGGAAAATATGATGGAGTTGTTGGTGTTTTAGGCGCTATTGAAGCCATCAGAGTCCTAAAAAGGTTTTGATTTTTCTTATTATTTCTGATGTAGTACTTGATTGAATGTTCTGAATTCAAAATTTTTAATTGCTGTCTATCTTTTGATGAGTGATAATCAGTGAGCAAGCTTGGAAGTTTCAGCACCTTGAATTCCTAATGTGTTTTCACTGTCCTGGCTTCCTGGATTAGTTTTTGCACAAGTAATTTCAAATAAAGAATTGAGCATGTAAATATAGTGTCTAAGCTGAGTGAAAATGAAGGTACTTATCTACCTTGGTACTATAATTTCAAAGTTCAAAATTTGTTTTGGCCTTAGAGACATTGAATCAAGACAATGCTAACTTATATTTTCTATCCATTAAGTTATTAAAATCTTTTTACCTCTAGTTCCAGAATTTCTCTAGTTTGATGACTTAATATGTAACGAACTTATTATGGGTCTAAACCATTCTACAAAACACATAGTAAGGTTTGTGTATGCTAAGCTCTGGAAAAAATCAAATATCGAATTATACAACTACTTGTTTTTAGAAATGAGATCTTCTACAGGTGACTACTAATTCCTTGTAATAATTATACATATGAAAGATGCAAATTCCCAAAATGAGACTTACAATGTCCAATTGTTATCCACTACTGTAAGGAGTACTGATGTTTGTGACATTGATTGAAAACCTTTACAGGTCTGGTTTTAAACCTAAAAGACCATTGGAAGTCATATCATTCACATCAGAAGAACCAACACGCTTTGGAATAGGTTGTTTGGGAAGGTCAGAAACTGCATTTCTTTACTATCTCAGAATACGACTCCTATTTGTGACTAATTCTGTTCACAAATCCACAATTACTTTTATCCTCTCATGTTACCTTATAATTTTTAATACCTACATCCTATATTCTACTTCAAGTTTCATCATTTCTTACCTTTGTGCAGCCGCTTATTGGCTGGGAGTGAGGATCTTGCAAATTCTCTAAAGACAACGACTGATATTCAAAACATATCCTTCCTAGATGCTGCAAGATCTGCTGGGTATGCAAAAAATGAAGATGACTTTTCCAGTGTATTCTTAAAGAAAGGAACATATTCTGCTTTTGTAGAACTTCACATAGAACAAGGACCTATTCTGGAAGATGAAGGTATACGCAAGACATCTTGGAGCTAACATAATCATTACATTAGCCCTAACTTCAATGAACTGATGTAATCTGTTTCTTGTCCCAGGTATATCTATAGGCATAGTTACTGCCATTGCAGCTCCAGCAAGTCTAAAGGTTGAATTTGAAGGCAATGGGGGCCATGCAGGCGCTGTCCTTATGCCTAACAGGTGGCTGCCATCTTAAAATAGATTTATGAATGACTTGAACTGTAACAGGCACCGTCCTTTTGTGGCTTACACCCTTATCCTGTTCTATTGTTGCAGTAACTTGAACTGTAACACCCAGATATTCTTCTTTCTATAGTTTTCTGATCTTTTGTTCTTTCTTCTTTTTGATATTGAAGATCTTTCCATGATTATGAGTGAACAAATAGTAGTATTCTATCTTTTGATTGCATTCCATTTTCTATTCCACTATTTTGGTCCTTTTTGAAATTGATAATGAATTCTAATGATTTTATACTTTATATATCATTTGGAACAGAAATGATGCTGGTCTGGCTGCTTCTGAATTAGCCCTGGCTGTAGAGAGGCACGTGTTGGATTCTGGGTCAATTGATACTGTTGGCACTGTTGGTAAGTTATTATTGAAGTGTCTCAATTAGTCTTGAACTTGCATTTAAACTAACCTCTTTTATTTTACAAGGTATCCTGGAACTGCATCCTGGAGCAATCAATAGCATACCCAGCAAATCCCACCTAGAAATTGGTGCGTATTTATATTGCAGGAAACTTAAGTTGTACCAGTCATCCTTATAATGTTTAATTACAACTAGTTTTACCATGCAATAGTTGTTTCTTAGTTTTTTTACGTTTGTTACAGAGAATTGTTTACTTTTTTCCTTGACCTATAGATAATTCCAGTTACTTGTAAATTATGTTACTTAATACAATTTTACTTTTTAATTATTCTGTATTGGTACAGACACAAGAGACATTGATGAGGAAAGAAGAAATAAAGTTGTTGAGAAAATTCATCAATCAGCAATTAAAATAACCAAAACCCGAGGTGTCAAGCTCTCTGACTTTCATGTCATCAATCAGGATCCACCAGCCCTTTCCGATGAAGCAGTCATCAAGGCCGTAGAAACTGCCACAAAAGAACTAAACTTGACAAGCAAGTTGATGATTAGTAGAGCCTATCATGATTCATTGTTTATGGCCAGGTAATCTGGAGAGGTGACACTTGGTTTTACATAAGCAGATATTATTTCCTTATGAAGTACTCCAAAATATCGATTCTTAAAATTTCAAATGTAAAATGAGACAAAGATAAGATTTAAGGAAGAAAAATGTGTAATTTTTGCGAGCTGGAGATAATGCACTATTGAAGTACATGTGACTCTTTTCCTTAATTCAGGGATTAAACCTCTAAAGGAAATAAAAATGGTGAGGAAACGGGTGGAAATTAAAATAAGGAGAAGAAAGTCTTATTTTTGAGCATGCTGAATATTCTTTTCTACAGTTGCACCCGCCAAAAATCATCGTTTTCAGACAAATTTGACTTGCATGTAATCTGTATATATTTTAATTTGTTAGAATATTGGGAATTGGGATTCTTATTATGTTTGGAGTCGTGTCTCACTGTTGTGTTAGTGGACTTGTTGGGCTGGTCTTGCAATTGTGGCAGTACACTAATACTGGACCTAATTATTACAATAAATTGGTGCTTACCCTTTTTTCTTGTCATACATTCAGAAGAATATTATTTCGAGCCCTCTTTCTCTTTTAATCTTTTTTCCACATATACCCTATAATTTTAATGCTTGCAAATATTCTGTTAATAGCTGAACAAATCTTCATTGCTTAATTTATTCTAATTATTTACGTTACAAGAAACCATAGTGTTTTGCTCTCATATGAATTGAATATCTGCTGCTCATGTACGCTATTTTAATTGCAGGCTGTCTCCAATGGGCATGATTTTCATTCCATGTTACAAAGGTATTTACTGCTTTATTTTGAGATTTGGCACGTTTCCATGCACATGCTCTAATCTGACACCGCCTTCAGTATTGTTTGTGCAATTAATAACCAAAAGAAGGGAAGCTAAATGCAATTTGTTCTCCTTTCATAATATATTAATTTAATGCACCAACAGTGATTGAAAAGTACTGTAGAGCTATATTCTTGTGTAAATAAACATCCAATGAATGAACTTAGGTTACAGAACTATGGCACAAGCATTTCATGTTAAATTAGACATGGCAAAAGACATAGCATTTGGTCCCCAGCCCACCACACCCAAATGTTGACTGGAAAACCAATTTGAGGTCTAGGGTTAGGTTTCTCCCAACATGTAAATGGATGGGCTGATTTGGTTCAAGGATAATACCTGTCTGTTAATAGGTAAACTATACAAAAGTTAAATCATAAAATTTAAATTATTATACAGGTTTGGGGAAGTGGGATTGTTAGCAGCGAGTATGGGAACCATCGTCACCCCACCTTGTTTCTGATTATTAATTCATGTGGATATGCCTTCTAATTTCCAATTTGATGGAACTGAAATGATAAGCACTTTTTTTTCATACAGCTTTCTAAAGAAAGGAATTTATCAATATTCTTGTTCTTGTTTTTGCAGGGTACAGCCATAAGCCTGAAGAATTTGCCACCATTCAAGATATGTCAAATGGTGTAAAAGTATTGGCACTCACCCTGGCCAAATTGTCCAGTCAGTAACATCTTCTGTAGTGAGTTCATGTGGACTACCATAGTAGAACAAGGACATGTAATTTTCTTCTGTTACCCGACTGATTAAATAATTTGAAATTTTAGATATACCCCTTTTAGTCTATCAAAATGAGGGTTGAACAATTCAACATGAAAAGTGCACATATAAGAAACACTTTTTACTGGAGCAAAATGATAATTTAATTGCCTGCCTGTGGAAGGACTTACAGCAGTGAATTTTACTTCACCAAACTGCTCGAAAGACATAGGACTGCCGATATTGTAGAACCCAGTTGCATACATCCCAACCAGAAGCCTTTGTACATGTTAATAATTGGATCATTTTGTATGAAGACAAAAGGCATGCTACTTTTTTCAATTGTCCTCATTTGCGTTTTAAAATCCGACCTATGATTACAGTAGTTGAAATAACTGAATTCAATAAACAAAAGTGATTAGAAAATAGAGGGGGCAAGCATATATTTCAATTTGTTAGTTGGAAACTGGAATAGCCCTTTATGGATCCTTTGAGTGAAAAAATGAAATTGAGGGTTAAGAGCTTCCTCAAGAAGAAGTAAGCAAAATTAGGATCAATATTGCTTAAACTACAGAGAGATTCAAAATGATACTCCATCTGCATCTTGTCTCTCAGATCACAACATGGATTGAGCTCAATGTGAGCTTTCACTGTTTATACTTCACTTAACCTGAGTTTGTGATATATATATATATATATATTCCGAACTTGCTACCCTTAAAGGATATGACTTTTCAAGATTACCTTGGCGTAGATACGTACGCTGAAATATATATTTGCTCATTATATTTCGATATGTTAAATTGATTGCTAGACATTTTTTTTTTCATAAAATGAAAACTAGTATTTCAATTAAAATTGGTTGCTTTTTCAATGTCCATCATTTTCTATTTGATAACGTTGTATATAAATTGTTTTGTATTTAAAGAAATTAATGCACGCACTTCCCGAGATGGCTTTGGTTGCCCTTTGTGAAAAAGCAATGCTAACGGCACAATTGCTGGTACAGGACAGACAGTCATCTCCAATGCTTTACAACAAACATGCACTTCCTTGGAAAGCTTTACCCGGTTTGATGCATATATGCCTCAAGCTTTCGTTTGAAAAAAAAGTCAAAAACCATATGATGAAATTCAAATATTGTGTCGGTTATGTGCACTAGATAGTAAATAAATTAAATTTCAAGTGATTCATGACTACCCTAGAGACAAAAATGTAAGAACCCTACTTGAACTTAAATATTACTAAAAGTAACGTCTTCAAGTTCAAACTTCAAACCCACACTAATATATTTCACGGTTAATATGGACATGATGAATTTATTATTTATGATTTAATAAATTATGGGAGGGTGTTGGGCATTTATCGAGGGGTTAAGCAGGAACAGTCATGGATAGGGTTTAAGCAATGCTATAGATGGAATGTCTTTTCTCTAATTGCTTTTCTGCAAAGACATGAACATCACGATTTAGTGATCCTCACTGGTTACCCTGAATGAGTTTTAAGATATGCTAATTCTGCTAAAACTGTCAACGTAAGAAAGATTTAAGGTGTGTTTAGATTACAGTTACATTTAACTGAATCTACATTCAACCCAATCCACCACTCACATTTTGCGTTTGTGTATTGAAAAGTGCAAAAACTTTGTTCAGAGTTATTTCAACTACACATTTAGATCTTTAATGCATTAAGAAAGTTAAGCACAACAAAAACACTCAATTAATTAGTTATTTAGATCATGAAAGAGATTATGATTACTCTAGTAAAATTTTCCATACTCTATCTTTCAATAATGGAGTATACTTGTAAACTGCTTTTAGAAATTAAGCATGATAACTTTGAAAAGCCGAACCCTTTTTTTAACTCGAACTCGCTAATTTTGTCACTTGCAGTGGTTGATGACTTCTTCATGAATCAATTCCGTTTGAGTTTTTGTGTAGTTGTCTTTTCAGACAAATAGTATATATATATATGCCATTTTCATTGTAAAAAATTGAAAAAAATTTCATTACTTTTTCTTTTATGTTTGCCTTGAACCGGATATCTACAAATTTAATTGAGATTAATCCTTAAGTGAAAGTGATGATTAAATAGAACTCTTATAATAAAGGCGATTCTAGGATGCATGACATCATTCTTTAGTAGAATATACTCGTGAACAAAACTGCAATATGTATTCAAGGGAATTAGATCCTTCGCCATTCCTATAGATATTATTCTTCCTTTCTATCTATAAGTGAGTTTTGCATGCTTCTTTATGTCGAATTTAAACAATTTAAAAGGGGAAAGAACTTATAGTAGAGAATAACGTTTTAATTTGTGAGGGGAACAACAGGATATTCAATTCTGCATTGATTATTGAAGAATTTTTCATATGCACCTGTGAAACGTGTGTTTGAACTTCCCCAATTAATCGTTGTTTGATTTATACTCTATACTCCCAAGCTTGCTTATCAATAACCCCATACTCTCATTTAGTTGCATTTGAAAAAGAAAAAAAAAATCATTTTAAATCTTCAGGTTATGTTTGGTTTTTAACTAACGTTGATCCATAAAGTAAAACTAGAAAATTTTATTTTTAGTTTTAACCCAGGTTTAATTGTATATTGAGTTTTACTATAATTTTATCTTGAAATCCAATTTGAAATGGAAAAGGAAAAGAAAAAATTACTTTCACGACCTCAATTTACAAGATAAAGTTCATTAACGTTTAAATTTAAGTTTGTAAACTTTAATGAAACATACAGTAATTGACACGACTAATAACATAAAAAAGGCATATTGCAAAAGTATATCAACTATCATGTTTAGGGGTGAAGAAAGAGGGAAAAAAAAAGAGTCCAATCTGGACAAAAAAATATCCAATTGTAAAGACAAAAACTTGTTTGTCTGTCAGATTAAAATTTGCGCTATCAATTAATAATCATAAAGAAAAAGAGAAGTGAAGACAAAAAGTATTTGGTAGAATAATTGAATTATTGGTCCTATAATTTTATCCAGTGGCTTAAGAAAAGAATTGTTTACAATTTTTAAGTACAGCAAAAGTGGATGAATCCAAATTCAAAATTTGGAAAGAAGAAACTTAACAGCGTTAAGAAACGGCGTGTGACCGACGAGGCTCATATAAAACGCTCGACAACACAGCAAGGTACAGGACAAAACTCAAAAACATAAACTCAAACTGAAACACAACTCACTCACCAACACAGTTGCATTATTTCTTTCCTTCCAGATCCAACTCTAAATGTTAGTCATTCTCCACTCTTCCTCTCCATCTCTATGCATCAAAGTGCACATTTTTTTCTTTCTGAGATCCCTCCCAATCCTAGTCAGTGTTTTTGTGTCTGTGTTTTTTTCTTTAAAAAAATTGTTGCTTAATTTAATGGGTTGTTCAATTATTGCTATTATTATTACTTTCAGGGCCATTGACCCTTTGGGTTGATGTTTTTGTAATGGGGTTCTGTTTGGTTGATGGAAAAAAATTTTAAGTGAAGGTTTGGTTTCTTTTTGCGAAAATGTCTAATGGAGTGGATGAAGAGGAAGGCAAATCTGTTTACATGTTGAGTTTTGAAATCTGTTTTTTCTTTTTTTGTTTTTGCATTGCAAAGTGTAGATATTATGGTTCAAAGTTTGAGTTTTTATTTTTTATATTTTGTTCTTGGAAAGCATTTTGAACCTACAGCTTTTGCATGTTTTGATCTAATTTTGGAAAAATAATGTATCCATTTGGGATTTGAAGTTAATGTTTTCTGTTTAACTTAAAATATAGGGCAAAGACGCTCTTCACGTTTGTGATTTATGGTTTTGTATTGAATTTGTCGGTGGAAAACTAATACGTAGGGACAGTTGGGTATTTTCTTCATTGGTTTTGGAGCTTGAGAGAATTCAATGTGTCTTTATTTCTTTGAACCACGCATCATGTTTTCCTTGGGATGATCTACATGGTTATAGTTTTACGAAAATTATGGAGGGCTCTTTTTATTCTCCTTGTTTAACACCCATCTTTTTTTCTCGGGCATATGATGCCTTCTTGTTTGGCTGTAGTTGAGTTGTTTATTTTAAATTATTAGATAGTCTTAATAATTGATGGAAGACACCCACCAACCTGTTTGGTTGCCTTCCTTTTCCATGTTTTAGTTTTTCATGGGTGCTTTTAAGCCTTGTATTAGGTAGACAATTGATTCTATTTATATTCCTTATGATTTATGTTAAATAATGCATAATTGAACATATGCTTCCATACATAATCTGTCATGCTCTTTTGTTTAGTTTTGAAAAATAATCTTTTTCCCCTTGGTTTCACTCTTTTGATTGACACAATGATTTTAGAGAATATTCCCATCTTGCCTTGGATTTATTAAATTTACAAGTACAATTAGGCATGCTACTTGGTTTATATATGACTGTCAGAACCAATTGTGGTTATAGTGAGAAGAAGATAGCACAATCAATAAGGCTGGCATAGTTTTAATGAATGCATTCCAGGAGAGAACAATTGTCTCAACTGTAGCATGTAGATAATTCTCAAAACTGTAGGTAAATATATCCAGAAATGCATAGTTATAGATTTCATGGTGGAACTTCTGGAATATCATTTTCTTTACAAACTTTTTTTATTCTATAATTTTTTTTCTTACAACAGTTAATGCTGTTGTTTTAAATAAAGTTCTTATTTAAGACATTTGTATTTTGGCTCAATGAAGGAAGTTTATATAATATAAAGTACCGTCTTTAGTAATCTTATACAGTACTGTTTTGTTGAACAATAAGTAAAAAATCTGAGGACAACAGGTAATTATTAATCAAATTATGTCCTTTCGGAATCATAATATAACATCTATTTCAAATTTCTACCTTAAAGTTGCAAGTGTACAAGACAATTGATTTATTTTGGAGATTGATAGGAACGGGTTAAGAGTTTTGGGTTATATTTTCTTTTCTTTCTATCCAAAAGTAGGTACATCCCAACTTTCACCCCTTCACAATAACATATGTGCTTTTTTTTTCTGTTATGTAATATGTAAGTCAATACAGAACTGTAAAAAAAATACAGAACTGTAAAACAGACTATGCTGATGATGATTTGTGGCATTCAATCAATTCAATTTATTTAGTTCTGAGTTCTGACATTTTTTTTTTCACAGTGCAATGGGAATAGAAGATACAGATATTTGTATCATCAAGGAGCCAGATCATGTTGTAGTGTATTCAGATGGCATTTCCCATGATTTAGGTCGTGAGGCTGGAAGTGATCATCACAATATTACAGAATCTTATGAACAAATCAATGAGACTACTGAACATCATAGTTCAGAGGAGAGTGCAAAAGAATATGAGGTGAAGGAATGTACTACAGAAATTTCTGTTAAGGTCTCTGATGTTTCTAATGTTAAAAAATGTGAGGAGAAGTTAACCTCAGATTCTGAAGGTGTTGTCAGTGAGAAAAGTTTTAAATCCCACAAAACAAGGGGTAAACACAAGCCACGAGATACTGTGAAGAATGGATCAAGACCTCCTGTTGGAAATACTCACAGTAGGTGTACAGGCAGTGCCCAAATCAAGCCCACAGTTCCACAACCGTTTTCCCTAGCAACTGAGAAACGTGCTTCAGTTGGAACTCGTCCTTCTTTTGAAGAAGATAACAAGGGCAGGAATGAGAAAAAATCTTTAAATAAAAAAAATGTGCTATCGCCCAATATATTTAAACAGAATCAGGTATGTGATGATGTTGAATATGCTTCATCCTTTAATTATGCTGATGTCTTTATATATGTGGAGGTTTAAAAATCAAACCCTTCTATTACTATTCGTAGTCTTCAGGGAAGAAAAACTTCTAAGTTTTCAATATTATCTCTTATATATTCTTCCAATGTTCCAGGCACGACAGTTTAAAATTTTGATTCCTTGCTCATTAAGAGGTTCTTCACATTAGTAACATAACCCTCTTATAAGGACTGCTACAAAGTTACAATTATATGAAATTAAATATGAATTGTCTAATTCATTACTAAACTGTTTATGGTTAATTTTGTCTTATTACTATTTATTTGAGTGAACTACCATCTTGGTTCCTAAAAGTTAATGGCGCTAACACTTAAATCCTAAAAGAAATTTTTAGCAAATTAGTCCCTTAATGATTATGTTAATGTACAAGTTAATCCTTAAAGTGTTTTAAATAATGCTTTAAAGCGTTATGTAAAGTGTTTTAAGGACTAACTTGCACAACAACATAATTATTAGGTCTAATTTGGCTGAAAAATTCTGAGAGATCTATGTTTCACCACTTATATCTTTCTGGGATCAAAATAGATGCTTACTCCTATTTATTTACTGTTAGTCTTGAAGCTTTTGTTTTGTCTGCTATCTTGCAGTTGAAATCTCCTGTAGTTTCAAGAAAGCCATTGCAACCTGATAACAAGAAGCATCCTGATGATGATGATTCTTGTTCAGTAGCTTCGATGTATCCTCTTAAAAATGTTGCAGTATAAAAGTTTCAAATTCTCATGTCATGTTTTTCTTATTTTGGCAATGGTTCTACTTCCTTTTATAATTTGAAATTGCTATTACTCCTTGACCATGTAAAGAACTGCAGCTTCAGCGCGATCAATCAAGTCCAGGGCAACTGTTGCTTCTGCTCCTGTGTTTCGATCCACTGAACGTGCAGAAAAAAGGAAGGAGGTAACAACATGTATATTAGTTAGCTTTGTTTGGATAGATTTTCATACCTCAAATTGATTGGTGCATGGTCTCCTCCTTAGTTTTATACAAAATTGGAGGAAAAGCACCAAGCAATGGAAGCTGAGAAGAATCAAAGTGAAGCAAGGACCAAGGTGCAACACTTTCTCAAGTATCTTGAAAGCTAGGAATAGGAAATACATTGTTATTCTGTTACTTTTCTCATTATAAGCTCATAAGATAGTTTTCTCACTCCAATTCCTTCATCAATTTCTAAACATTTAAGGAAGAGATGGAGGAAGCAATCAAGCAGCTCAGGAAGAGTTTAACTTTTAAAGCAAACCCTATGCCGAGTTTTTATCATGAGGGTCCTCCTCCTAAGGTTGAATTGAAGAAGGTTTGTACTGTTCTTGTACTTTTAATAATATCATTTAATCATGTATGGGGTTCAGTTTTATCATAAAAATACAATTTAGAGTTCATGTTAAGGTCTCAACTCTCAATCCAAATTTGAACAGTAACTCAAGTACTGCTCATTATAATTGTGAAAGATCTAGTTATGTAGAGATATTTTTCAACTTCTGTGCTTGACAAAAGTTGAGTACCCTGTCTGCACCAGCTACCAGCCACGCGAGCAAAATCTCCAAAGCTGGGCCGGCGAAAGAGTGATAATGGTCCATTTAATTTATCTGAAGGGGGGGACAAGGAGAAAGGAGCTGGTATCAGGAGAAAGCATCACACGCTGAAGAGCAACAATTGTGATGACAAGAGTAATGTAGATGGCTTATCTGACCTCAAAAACAAGACCAATTATATTGAAGAAATTAATGTGACCGAGATAACTGGACAAGCAGAGTTGGAGATTGGCAGCTAGTCAAGTTTGCAGTGAGATTAGTTTCTCATTTTTCTGATTTATATGTATCTGGGGACGGTGGCCTTTGTTTCTCGCAACAAACGTGTTCACTTTGTTTTTCCTTTAACTTATAAGCACTTGCTGCTGTGTGCATTGTGTAAGTAGTGAAAATGTTTATTTGTAATTTATTTCAAATTATTTGTAAAATTAAATCCTGTTGCTCATAAGAGCAATTTCAGCATTTGTTTGTCTGCCTGAAGTCCAGGATCAGATTGTTTTAAGTCATGATTCAATAATGCTGTTCTATTAACAGTAATTATGCTTCATTTTTGCTAATTGTTCTTCTACTTTTTCTCTTATTAAAACAAAGCCATGTGGGATTCGAGTTGTAGCGAATGATAAGCTAAGATAGTGTCATTACGGCATAGCTGTTTTTTTGGAAAACAAACAAAATATTATACAAGAGATATATGCCAATATCCAATCCGAAGTATGCAGATCGAACACCAACAAAAAATGAGCCCAGTTTAGTATATACATAAAAAGTTGCGTATTCAGCTATGATTGTAACCTCCAACTTTATGGGAGTATAAGAACATTATCTGCATCATTGTTTAAAAGATGATTATCCGTTTAGATGGTCATTTCCTTTCAGTGGCAAAACTGACATTTGCTTACTGTGGTCATAATGGCAGAGGAATAATATATAGCTAGGCTGAAGGGCCCTAATGGTTGCCACCTTTTAGGTGGGGCATTAATGTCTAGTAGTTACAGAGGTAGAAAACATTTTTTTTAAAAAAAATCTATTGCGAATTTGCAATGGTTTTGTGTTTACACGGCAACAGAGAGACCCTTTTGGACAAAACATACCCCATTTGTAAATTCAATACTGCTGGTCTGAGGGATGCTGCTTCTTTATCAATATGTAATTTAGTTTGTCGAATCGGGTGCTAAAACTTGATTCATTGTAGGATTTTCTGATCAAGAAAATAGCCTGTAATTTCTTGGGGGTTAAACCAATATATGTTTGATAAGGGTACAAGTATTGTGCAGGCTTCAACATCACTTTAAAAACGAATTAAATTTAAGATGACCTGCTATATATAGCTTGTGGCTGATATGAGGCTGAATATCAATTTTATCACTCCAATAATAGTGTGGGACAACATAAAATGGAAAGGCTTTAAAGGTGAACTCTTAACGATCTAAAAGAAGGTTCTACTTGCAGAGTTGCATAGTGAGTGTAGTCCTAGGAATATCTGGTGACTCTGATCGAAATGGATTACAGCTCCGTAGTTTAGCAGCATGGATAAAATTATTCAGTAACCAATAGGATCAACCCGTCAATTGGTGCATGTAATTCACATATTAAAATTTAGTCTGAATTAATTTAAATGATATAAATACATCGGTAACGTGTAACCCCCAAAACATTTCAAGCCTTGATGGACCGATAGATATACCAATAATCAAGACTTCAGTCAACTGTGGAATACATTACATCAACCTGGGATCTGAATACCAAGCCACAAAGTTCTAATTTTTTCATGAATATCAAGTCTTATTCAGTTCTTGTATTCGATTGTCAACAAGTAGTCTTAAGGCACGTTTGTTTTACTGTTTATACCATGTTGAATTTCGTTTTCACATGCTTCGAGAGGTAAACAAAGAAAGACGCACTAGATGACAAAAATACCCAATTCATCCATATTATTTATTTAAATAATCTCTTCTCTTCTACTCTTTTTTAGTAAAAAATCTATTAAAAATTGGTTGTTGATGACGTTTTTTTTTCAGCTTTATTTTTTAGTAAATTTTTTATTTATATATATTGTGTTAAATCATAAATTCAAAACTTAAATTTTTTTAGTTAATTTATATTTTATTATGTGTTTTATTTTTACAGTGTATCTTTTTTTGTTGTTTTAATTTTTTTAAAAGCTTTATAATTTGTTTTTCAGTTTATATTTTTTAAGTTAAATTTTTAAATGTTTTTTATCAAAATAATTTAAAATAATAGGTTTAAAAATATTAATTTAAAAACATTAAACTGAAAAATAAATTACAAATCATTTTAAAAAAATTAAAATAAGGAAAAAGATCACAACATGAAAACTAAACACATAAAAAAATAAATATAAATTAACTAAAAAAAATTTAAAAACATACTACAAAAATTAAAAAAATAAAAACAATTTTAAAAAAAATTAAAAAAAAACACCATATAAAAAATTGATTGTTGGATAATTTCTTATACGCGTTTTACATAAAAAAAACTACATTGAGAAATAGTTCTCTTTTAACCAATTTGTCAACATAAATAGTAAAATCAAATCTTAAAAAAAAAATCTATAAGAAATTAGTTGTTGGACAACCGATTTTTTATCACTTTTTACATAAAAAAAAATAAAGCATGTTAAGAAATTGGTTCCCTCACAATCAATTTCTCAACATAAATAGTAAAACAGGTTGTTTAGGTAAATAATGTGGGGTGAGTCATTTGGGTAAATAATTTTGTTTTTTGGTATAAAAAAGAAAAAAAAGCCTCCCAACTTTGATGCTGTTTTGGTCGGATATAGGTACGAGTACTGACTTATGTAATGAACTGGCTATGGGTATGGGTATGAATATGTTACTACCCATTCTGTTATAATTTTAATAATTATATAATAAGTTTAAAGTTATACATTTAATTAAGAATATTAATTCTTAAACTTTAATTTATAATTTCTTCTTATTAATTATTCTTTAAATACTTTTTAAATTAAAATATAATTAATAACTTAATATATATAATTTATTAATAATAAATAAGTAAATTTAAATTGTAAAAAATAATATAACGGGTACTTGCGAGTATCCTGAATTTGAAAATACCCGACCAGATGAGGATAGAGTTTAAAGTTTCATACCCGCTTTTTTTATATCTAAAATTGAATCACCCTATTTTTGTAGACATGACAGAGATAGCCAAACCCACACCACTTGGTTGTCATTCCTAGAGAGTACTCTCTTTACCTCATCTTTTGCAAATTCACTCTAACTATATTAGGTAGAATTATTAAAAGATTATCCATTTTAACATAGATAAGGAAATAAAAATATTAAACAAGAAATACAAAATCTATGGATCGGTGATTTGTAATGAATATCATGGAGAAAACATATGAAAGAGTGTCACTAAGATTAAAAAATGGTGTTTCAAATATATTATAAGTGAGATAAGTGACTGATAATTCTTTAAAGTTATTTTTCACATATTTGCCCTAAATTTTTTTGTTTTATATACGTTAACTCTAAAATGTTTTAGATTTTTAGATAGTATTTCTAAAATGTTAAAAAATGTTACTAAATATTTTAAAAAACACGACAACATAATTATTAAGAAATTAATTTACTAAAAAAAATTATTTAAGATTAAGGTGGCAGTAACTATAAGTGAACACATGCTTGGAATTTAATGTTTTTTCGCCTACAACATTTTTTCCTATTACGTGAAACCTGTCTTTTATATGACGTATAATTAAAAAGAAATTCGTAGTTTATCCATTATTATGAGTTGTAATGTTGGTTTGATAGAAAAATCATATGCAAAAAATTAGAGAAATTATGCATGCAAATTCTTTTACTAATAAAATTAACACACAAACGATTAGCATTCACTTATAAAACAAAATTTATTAATTAATTTTTACTGGATATAGCACAATTTATATATACTTTGACTGATTTGATTAGCTTATAAATTTATACATAACACAAAGTTAACATATTTGATTACCTTATAAATTTATATGATTAAAGTAAAAAAAAATAGTATTTGGTAAACGAATTAGTATTTTTAGTATACAATATGATTTCAAATCTTACTTGTAACAGTGTCTAAACTTAAAATTTATTATATTTTTTTATTCTTACTCTCTACCTGTCTCTGAGGGAGTAGTCTTGCCGGGTGCTGACAACTCCTACTTGGTGTTTTAATAAAATTAATTCTTCAAACGTATCAGATTAAATAAAGAATTTAATTAGTATATATTATTTTATATATAACTCTTAATTAATTATTAAAATCAATAAAAAAAATATAATTTAATATCTGTGTAAAATCTTTTATATTGATCGAGCACTATTTTTTTCTTTTAAATAAAAAGGGTTCATTATATTTTTAGTTCCTTTTTTTGTAAATTTTACTTTTAGTCTTTAAACAATCCATTTATCATTTTTAATCTTCATACTTCTTCTCTAATGATAATTTAGTTTGTTCCTACAGAACATTTTATTACTAAAAACTGCATTAACACTTTAATAACTTGTCACATTATTACGGAGTTTGTCTCACAAAACAATCACATAATTTTGATGGTTATATTTTTAATTTTTTATATGTTCCAGACAACTGATGATGTCAAATTAACTAATAAAAGATTAAAAACACAGTTAAAAAATTCACATATGACTACTTTTGTGAGACTCTTTCATAATGCAGAAAGTAACTTACTAACGTGATTATTATGTCATAGGAAAAATCATTATTTAACAATATGGACTAAAAATATTAGCAAATAAATAGTAAATAGTTCAAGACTATAAAAATGCCTAAAATTTTGTTAAAGGATTAAAAATAAAATTTACAAAAAATTTAGAATCAAAATCATAATTAACCCTAAATAAAAGCCTTACTTTTTGTGGAATTATTGTTATTGTGTGGATGTTTGAGTGTGAGGAAATATATTTTTAAAAAGAGATATATTATGCAAAGGAGATTTATCACAAGTTTGTATGGAAGGAAAACTTGCAAACCCTTGTATATAATTTTTATCATTACAAAGTTTTGTAGAGCTCGTTAAACTCTTGTACATAATTCTATAAAATTAAAATACACTTTTGTTAGTTCTTGAAAGATATGTCTTTAATTTATTAATTTATGGATTAGTTTTATTAATTTCTCTTAAAATTCAAATATAAAATATTTTAATGTTCGTTTGTTTCTATTTATTCACAAGACACAGCAATTTTCTTTGATGAGAGCTAAGACACATTCGTCCAAAGCAAGAAATTTTGACTACTAAATCGATCTTGAACATCTATGAATATGATGATGTCATGTCAATGATTCATTAGCAGTGTTTAACCATAATTCATAGGACTAAATTATGGAGGGATTAAAAGGTGGTTTTTATTACTTTAGAATAAAAGGAAGTGTTAGAAAAAGAAAAGTGAAATTCCATTGAATGGAAAAGAAAACAGTAGCAGTCTAGTTAGGTAAGGAACAAGGGTGGGAATGGAATAATCCTTAGTTTTTCACCGACACACACCTATAAAACCTCTAATGTAGAAAGAAAACATTTACAAAAGGGTGTTGATTTAAGGTGAGAAGTTCGTTTATTCCATATCCTCTGCAGATATATTAAGATAGTGGTGTGTTGGTTTTATCCAGAGTGGGTGCATAGAGAATTAGATCCCTCTAACTGGGTGTCCACTCCTCAATGATGAGTCCAAATAATCTCGGGTATCTAAAAGAAAAGGATAGGTGACACTGAGAGGAGTGAAACAATCACCATTCTTTCTTTCACTATAATCGGGAATTAGCATTATATGTATAGGATATGGTAGTGGTGACTGGTGAGTAACTGAAAAATGAACACCATAATTTTAAGCTATGATTTGTGAATAAGAATAAACAATTTTGCTGAGGGGCCATTGTCCTTCTCAAGTTTCATGACATGTTGCTATCATCCTTTCACCGTTACTTTTTGCATGTGACTTTTATTTCCTTCCATCTTCCCCCGCATCATCAGTTATTCATCTTGTTTCCTTGTGCCTGTTTTTATTGTTTGTTATTCTGCAATTAACTGTCCCAGTCCACACACTTCGATGAGGACAAACACCATCCTACCCTTCAATCAAATCAATGTTCATGCTGCTAATATTGTTTTTTATTTTTTTGGACATGCTACTGATTGGTTATATCATTACATTCCCTTAGGCTACAACTTTCCTCAGTTTCCTTCCCAATTGTTTCGTTCCTTTCATTCTTTGGACCAGATTTTGGGTATTGCAACTTGGTGCTAGTTTCAAGGTCAATAGTCAACCTAGGGAGAACTCCTAGGTCAAACTCTCTTCTCTTGGTTACATTACATTTTCACTCCTACTTGTGTAAATGTGGTGCTTGCTTTGCCTAGCTGCATTTTGTTTCCTTTTTTACCCTATTAGGACCACAACCACAATAAGACTTTCTGGATGATTAGGGTTTGATGGAGTTAAATGCTAAAACATACCAAGAAATTAAAATCCCCATATAATATGGCAAACTATATATTTGTACATATCAAATACAATACTCAGGGTAGAAAAACCCTGCCCATAACTATCTAAACTTTTCTGCCCTCACTTTTCAGTGAACAAAAATTTTAAAACGTTCTATTTTATTGTCCACAATCGACTATCCACTTGCCACTGCCCCTGCTTGAGCTATAAATAGGAGGAGCAGTGTTTCTTTCTTTGTAAAGCTTGGATTGACACCATTTGGGAGTATCATTCATCAATGAAAGCTCCTATTCACTCTTCATTTGGCCCTTTTTCTAAGCGGAAAGCAAAAGAGAACCCCTTTAAACACCCATCTCAATACCATGATACACAATAATTTGTGTTCTATTACTTTTACTCACTGCTTAAGTCACTCTGACAACATCAACTCTGTAAGCAAGACACTCTATCATATTATAAATAAATAAATAAATAATGCATAAAAAGAAAGTAATTCTACGTACAGAACCAAAGTCACCACTGAAAACACTACACAACTAATTCAATCAGAACAAATTGTGAAGCACAGTCCCTGCTGTCATAATTTCACACAAATGTACATGTAATTCTACCTAAATTTTGACTAGGAAAACTTTGAGGTAATCTGAACTTAGACGAACCTATTAATGTCAAATGCAACAACAAGACTTGTGTAGATGGTATATTAACCATTAAGTCTTCCGTCCAATAGGATTATCCTATTGCTAGCCACGTCTGTGATAGGACTTGGCGGTATTGTTTGGTAAGAGATTGGCAAGGCAGGTAGGACTTAAAGGGAACTTTGCTAAGCCTTTAACAGATGCCAAAAGATCTGTTTACTTTTGCATCACTAATCCACCATAACTTTTATTGATTTGAAACCATTTACCATCACAATAAGGAAAATGGACCTTATTTAACTCCATCTTTTTCATTTTCCAAGACATAATTAATATGTTTGAATTTTCAAAAATAACAGTTGAGATCTACGTCAGATATACAACTTTGGCTCCGATATAAACATGGCATGAATATTAAAAACGAAAGTAAACAATCATTTAGGTTGTTAGAAAACTCCACTTACTTCACCTAGAGATGAGGGAAAAAAGGTTGATTAAAACAAACTAAAAACAGAAGTAAGGGAGTAAAAATGTCTTCGCCAAGGAGGTTATATAATATTTACATAAATCATTAGAACTAAAAAACAAGGTAAAATATTGTATAATACATACTTAACATCTGTGTGAAAAGTTTGACAAGATGGGGAAGCCATGGCATGTGGGACACACGTTTTCTGACCCACACATCCCCCATCTTCACGTATATAAGGGCCCATGAAAAACAATGCATGGCCAAATCAAAATCAAACAGTCCTCCCTGCTTCTGTCTCGAATCAAGTGTTTCTCTCCCACATTTTCTGCACACAGACATATGAAGGAGTTGAGGGGAATGGTGTCTGGTTCGAGATCATTCTTCTTAAGCAAAGATCATCACCCTCTTGAGAATGATCTCGGACCAGGCTTCATTCCCCCTAGCTCAAAGTATCTGCCATCATCTTCCTACTAACAATCTAATTCATTCTTTTTGCATTGGCATTGCAACTAACCATTTAATTCATTTTTTTCATCTCCAACAGAATTCCATTTCCCAGTAACATGTAAGTTCAAAGCTCTTCTCTCTTAATCTTTTTCATCAAGGTTCATGTGTTCGTTTCTTAAAATGTGCAGAAAAAAGGACATGGCCGAATTATTACATAATTTGTTTGATAACTCAAAGATTACTTGATTGACTTCGTTTTATATTACGTAATTGCTTTGATCAAACATGAGAGTTATATTTCTCAAATAGCCATCATCATAGTCCTTCTGTTTATGTGTAGTTCTTATATGGTTACTCATATCCAAGGGGCTTACTTGTTGTACCAAAGATGAATGTATAAAAAAAGTAGAGAATATATATATATATATATATATATATATATATATATATATATATATATATATATATATATATGTATGTATGTGTGTTTATGTGTAGTTCTTATATATGTGTGTCTGTAATGTGGTTAAATAGAACACAACAACGATGATTAAGTTTTCTTTGGAATTGGTTTGTGAAACAGTGTCCCTGATTGCCGACCCTTGTCCTCTTTTCACCAAATTCGTTGAAAAACAGAGTTGTTGGGTGTGAAATGAAAACTGAAAAGGGAAAATCGAGTGGATATGTAAAAAAGTTGAGGCTTATCTTTTTAAAGTTGAATTTTTGTCGATTGGCTTTGCTTGTGGAGAGTTGCAAAGAATATAAGATTTAGACCTTTCACTTTATTGGTTGCAAGAGTAGGGTAGAAGCTCTTTTAGAGTACCAAATCCATCAAAGTGAAGCTTTGAATTTGGGTCTTTATTTCAAGCTTAAGACTGCCATCATAGCCATTCCCTTGCTCTCAGCCCATTCCTCACTTTTAATGCCGTGTGGGTCAGAGATTGTGCATGAAAACCTCATAATACCATATGGGTCAGACTACTATGCATGATTCATCAAAACCCCCACTATACCATATGGGTCCGTTCTACTTGGATCTTATTCTCAGCCCTAGCGTCCTATGCTACAATACAATCCTCACCCCACCTCATAATTCCACCTTTGCTCATCCAGTCAGACACACTGCACAAATCTGTTAGCTATGACACCACTAAATTAGCTGAAATAGCATTCTGGTACATTCAATAGTTAGAAATAATTTAGTTTCAGAAGGATATTGTGGCCTCTATAAAAAAAAACTTTTCGTATTTTACTTGTTTTATATCTTAAAAAATAAAGAAATAGAGGAAATTAAAGCACAATAATATGAATTTTCCTACTTTTATTACTTAAAAATGAAGGACTGTAAAAATAAGGTAGTAAAAATATCTGAAATGATATAATATGTAACAATCTCGTTTGTATTTTTTTTCTTCGGTTTGAGAAACTGCGCTATGCAGCTATTTTTATTTTTATATAAATGAGCAGAGATGGAGATGTAGCTCAGATGTTATTTTTACTATAACTAGTATGTTCAATAAAAAGATGCTTCTATAACCCTGATGAGTTTTATATATAAAATGTTTTATTGACTTTGGATAAGGCACTATCAACGACATCATCTCATGGAACCCGGTGAAACCAAGGCACATGATAGTCGTCAATTGAAGATATGAAATACATATATAAGGAAAATAGTATATCAATTGCCATGGAATATTTTTGGAAAAAATAAATTTTCGAGTTTTAATAATATATATAGGATTAAACACATTTGAACACACACGAATTTCCCAAAACATTGAAATAATCATATAATATGTTACATGTCTTGTTGATATATATGTTTGTTTCCAAATACTATGATGTGGTAAACAACGATAGTTGAAAGATAAAGCAACTAATGTTAGGTGAAGCTTTAGATGACAGGAATCATGAATAACTTAGTGCTAGCTAGGAATCCATACAGTAGTATATACGGTTGATGAAAAATGAAATTCCACGCTTAACCTTTACATGGATCTTTGCCCCTACTCCGTGCAATGATGAGGGAAATAACACAATTTTAGATACAATATATCGGCACACAAATATAGTGTACTTGGGAAGGAGATTCCACCAGAAACAGGAGTCAAAAGAGAATTCGAGACACATTGAGTAAGTGATCACAAACACAAAGATAAAGTTGATCCCTATGCTCGATAAAGCCCTTCTCAACATATTAACATAAAGCATTCAACAGAACATCTTTCAAAAGGTAACTAAAAAAGAGCAAAGAGAGATTTTGTTGGCAATCGCTGTCACATAGCATACCATACTCCAAAATGCTCCACAATTAATTACACTGTTACTGTTATCAAGGATGGATATAGGGACCCTCAAGGGTCGGTCTACCTCCTCCCTCAATTATATTAAATCAGATTATGTTTTATTTACAATATCATTTTTTTTTTATACAAAATGAATATAGGTATACTCAATTTCTGACGAGGTAAGGATAAAATATAAATATCCGTAGGTATCGGAGATGGATATATTAGTAAGGGAATGATTCTAGGAGAATCAAATAGGAATGAGAATATCGTATTGATCTTTGCTTAGTAAAAATCAAAATTAAAGACACAAATATGTTTACAACAAGAATCAGTTGTTTGATAATGATTTAGTATCTTAATTTTAAATTTAATCTTTCTAATATAAACATTGAATTTTTATTTTTTATCACTTGATTTTAATTTCCCCAGTTTAAAAATGACTAATTTAAAATGTTTGAATTAATAATACATATAAAATAAAGTAGAAGTGATCAAAATATAATGAATCAAAATATATTGTAGTGAACTGATATAAAAGAATCATTTTATTTTTTTGAATATTTTTTAATAGATCAATAATTCTTATAAAAAAAATATAAGATCCAGAATTTTAACACTAGAAGATTCACAAAAAACAAGTGCTATAAAAAATCCATAAATATTACATACAAATTGAACACTTACAAATTATATACTAATAATATTTTTAAACACTAGAGAAAATACCTTCAAACATTGCCTAAAGCTAATTGTATCAACTTTCTTTCATAAGTTAAAGTATATGTTACAAAAATCAAAGAGTTACATTGTTTAGATGATTTACTTGAAAAAAGTTTATATTGAAACAATAGAATAAAACTTGATAAAGATACTAGCAAGAGGAAGAAATCGTTTGAGCCTCATAAATCAATTGTAGTACAAATTTGTTGATTTATCTTCAAAGAGATCTTGTTAATCCTTTACAAAAATTAATATTAAAATTTTCAGAGACAAATATATATTTTGTTATAATTTTAATAATTATATAATAAATTTAAAATTATATATTTTATTAAAATTTTTAATCACATTTTTTATAATTTCTTCTTATTTTTTTATTTTAAATTAAAATATAATTAATAACTTAATATATAATTTATTTAATAATAAAAAATAAATTATAATTATAAAAAATAATATAACTTAATAACTTATGTGTATATCCAAATCTAAAAATACCTATAAAAATAAATACTAAGTAAAGTTTCATACCAAACTTAGATTCACCTCTGTATGTTTTGGAAATGGAAATGAGAAGGAAAGCATCCCTCCCGTGGTGGTCCCTAACCCAACAATAATTTATAACATTGAGCCCTGTAACGTCCACCTGGCTGTGGAAGAACAACATTTTACAGTGTCCAGGCTTCACTAATTTGTATTTCTCATATCACAAACGAAACTAACCATATACTTCTATCTTCTACCTCCTGGAAAGATAATGTGGTTGGATTCATTGCATTACTTTCATTTCCATACATAAATTTATATTTTTGGTAATTTTTTACATCGATAAAAAAACTTCAATGTACTTTTTTTAAAAAAAAAAAAAACTACAATAATAACATTAATCAATGGCTCGGCAATAAATGAGTTTGGATAACTCAGAATGAATGAGTGAAATCAATCCTGAAGAGCAAACGTTAACTCAGCATCAGCGACAAGAATGTTGACAATATGATGTTTGACCTCACTAGCAAATGCTGTTTGTCACGTTGTAATCGTAACTAAACATTCTTAATGTCATGGCACCGTCCATCATCCATCACCATTGGATATAGTACGTATTGAATGGAGGGTTGGGATTCGTTACATGCAACTTGTACAACGGGTGAGACATGTGAATTTCCTGAAATTGCAAAGTGGTCCCAACCGCCTTTTGCTAAATTCTCTGTAAGCTGCCAGGCACAAATTTGACTTTATAATCTAACATGTTACTTAGTCACCACTTTGAGTCACATCATATATCATATTTGCTTTGCTTGTGATTCTCGTGTTCAAGCTACGCATATATGTGATTATTATATGTATTGCGTATTTTTCTGAATTCTGACTTGTGAATTCTACATTTCTTTTCCTTTGTCTTGCAGATGAATGCAGTCATTGTGGTTCAAATATTCAAATTAGTTTGGTAGCCTGGGGCAGGAGGATTGGAAAGCAGGTTTGCCTCAGTGGTTAATTAACAAGCTGATCTATGTAGCCAAAGGCACCAAACCTTATGTTACCATACAACTGAACTGCAGATTGCAGTGATTATACTCATTCATCACCAGCTAGCAATAATATTGATGAAAGAAAGTCCACTTCCAATGTGTGATTTAGAGGAAAACATTTTCATTTTAACTCAACGTTCATAATATTGCACCATGTAGCAATATAAGTTTATTTCTCTATACTACAATTTTAGTGCACACTAAATGTGCTTACATTGTAATGAGCTATTAAAAACTAAGAGTGATAATAGATGATATATGGATTTGAGAGGTTACAGTAGGAATGGCAACGGGTCGGGGTGGATACAGATAGTGGTTACCCATCACCCGACCTGTGTTACCTGCTAAAAATCCGTCGGGTACTCTCTATAGAAATATTTGTGGGTTTTTTTAATATTTGTGGGTATCTACGGGTACCCATAAATATTTTAAATTTTTTTTAAAATTAAATATTTTTTATAAGAAGTTTTATCAAATAAATAATTTATTTTTTGGAAAATTTAGAAATAAAATTATAATAGTTTCTACAAGATTAATTAGATATAAAAGTAGATTAGTATAATATATTATAAGAAAATATTTAATACAAATAAAATCTTTATTTTATATTATCGGTATTTTTATGATAAATAATTTTACTAACTATGAAGTTTTCATAAAAAAATAAGATTGATATAAATGAATTTTGATAATTAATATTTTAAATTGATTTATTTTCAAAAAATATTATCTTTTTAAACTTTTATATATATATATATATATATATATATATATTATTTTAGTTTAGCGGGTAGCGAGTACAGGTAATATGATATCGTACCTGCGCTCGTTAAGAAGCAGAAACCCGTATCTGCGGGTAACAGATACCCATTTATATTATCCGTGCGGATATTTTTGCAAATTTTATCCACAGATATCTGCGTATGCGGGTTTTTTTGCCATCTCTAGGTTACACACAATTCCAATCACATTCTAGGTTAAATAAATAATATTCAAAGCTGATCACGGAATAATTTTGGAAAATAATTAACTTTTTAAAAGTTATTATTAACTATAAGCAATTCTTTTTTTAATAAACTAAAATTTTGAAAATTTAAAAACTAGTTTTTTTTTTTTACAAATTTTAAAACTAAAAAACAAAAATCACCTGAAAAATTTGGTTTGGATACCGCATTCCAAATGTTTGAGGTATTATTGGTTTTTCATGTGTTTGATTTTTATATAAAAAAATAAAATTAGTTGAGTTAAGCTTGCCATGTTTTCTTATTTAATAATTATACGTTTTTAAAAGATTAATATTTGAGTGCTCGCTAAAAAAATATTGCACACTAATTTTTTTGTGAAGCAAATTCTAAACTTTTCTGATAAACGTTTATTCTTTAATTATTTATTTTATGAATGGCCAATCCAAAAGGTTTATGTTGTAGGAATAATATTTATATATATTAAAAGAAAAAAGACAATTCATCACGGTATTTTTAAAAATTAAAATGAAATAAAAGAGATAATGAAAATTATATAATAGTGGATTGTTTGTGAAGGTAGATAAGGATAAAATAATAAGAGAATAAATATTTTACTGAATAGATTATAGGAGTAAAAATGGAGACATGGTAAATCCTTGAAAGCAAAGGAAATAACATGCATCAAGAAATAGGTTTACTACGAATACTCGTAAAGAACAGAGCTATTACTGACAACAGTATTTCTCCCGCTTCTCACTTCCGATCGATGATCCAACCGTTGAAAAGGAAGAATCACTTCTTTTCAACCCGCCCATCAAATTTGAGCATAATCCAACAGTGAATGAATTTCCAGCTTGAATTCCAAAATCTGTTGTCAAGTAGGTATGTAAATTTCAATTTAAAAACCATGTTATATTATTAGTCTTATTTTCCACTGTGCATACACGTATGTGTTAATATTAAAAAATTTCTACGAGTGATATTCAAACTATAGTTGTACGTACATATTACATAAAAAATGATAATAAAAGTCATGAGGACGGGTACCTCCATAAGCCATAACCATGAAGAGGGATCCTCCCTGATTTTGATTCATGATGAGTAGAATAAAACCTATTTTTTTACCTACTTTCCCGGCCTTCTATGATACGTAAGATAAAACAAGCTATGGTGATTTACAATTTTACAAACCATGTTACAATCAAGTAACAAGTTTACTTTAAATATACACTTTAATTAGTATGTATCGAGTTTTACACTATGTTTCATCACAATTTTTCATTTCTGCAGGTTAAACTTTAAGATATAATACTAGTAAAAGAAAAGGACTAAATGCAAATAATGGAAACACTAGTCACCCTACTATATCCTGTAGAATAATGCATGGTTTACTGGAATGGCATGTTTCTACGTGGCAGATCCTAGACCTAGCATGAGCAGCTTCAAGTGACAGCTAATGCCACACCACCATGTTTGGCAACTGCAAGTGGATTTTCTTCTTTCTGACGACCAGATACACCACTAAAGCAGATAGCCTTTTTCCGTTTCATAATTTTCAAGAGGTATGTGTGTTTCTTTCTTTCAATTTTCAGTTTTCAACTTCTTTTATTGTAAATTCATCTACAAGATGCTGTTTTCATATACAATAGTTATGATCAGAACAATATAATACTTCTTTTCTCATACTCTATCTTTTGTATTCTTTCATTTTTATTGGTTGCTTCTTTTCACGTGATTGTAGGGTGTGCATCACGTTATTTGTTATAATTAGAACTTACAAGTTTATAATATTTGGTCTTATATGCAATTAATATTTAGCAAGAATTGACTTTGAATTAGCTTGAGTTCTTAGATCACTTCTAATTTTCTACAATTCCCCGAGCTTATCCATTTCCTTATTCCCAACTATGAAGACAAAGACAACAGCCTATAACTTTTTATAGATGCGTGTTTGTACCTGTCTGGCTAGCTGTGCCTGGATTTAAAACATTACAGAAGTAAGTAGACTCAAATGAATGTCCTAGAGCACTAGAACATACGGTCCAGCTCATAATTAATTGTTTTCAGCTCTACACTTCTCATAGATGATCAGCTGAATTGTTTTGGAAAAACAGAAAAGGAATATATGGGAACTCATTATGCTAAGATTGTATGCATCATGAGTTGATTGTAGGAAGAGCCAACAGTATAGTGTTTTATTTGGAAGATTTTGTGAAACTATTTATTTGATGGATAGTTTCGGGCAATACCCATTCAAAGTTTTGTACACAATTGTTGTTTGTGATTCAGAGGATCAAAGTTGGGCACAAAGTTACTGGGGATGTGATGTATGCATTCAGAATTTCAGCACAGGGGTATAATGCTGAATGAAACGGAATCATATTTTTATGTCTGGATTAAGTTTCAGAAATATCTTGAGTTTTTCTTCTATGCCAAGAATGCTATTTGGATTTTGTGGTGTTCTTGGTTTTTTATTTTTCAGAAGGTAGTTGTCAAACGTATACAAACTACTCCCTCTGTCCCAATTTTTTATGCTTAAGATTATTGTAAATAGATTAAGAAACATTTAATGAAACTTAAATATTATTATATTTTTACTAAAATATCCTTATTTAATACTTTGACTTTTTAGTTTTTATGCATATATCACTAAAAATAGATAGTAAGTATATTTGATAAAAACACATTAATTAGACTTTAAAATTTTAAAATATGTTACTTTTATACAAAATTATAAGGCTAAAACATAACATTAAAAAAAAAAATGGGACGGAGTATATTGTAAAGAAAAATATTCCTTCAAAGGATCTTTGAGAATGTAGTAAGGAATGGATAGGAAGGTTATACTACATACCAAGTCTTATAGGAGTCTTTTAATGTTATTGATAGGAATATCAATAACAAGTTTCCAAACCTTAACCGCGTGATTTTGATATGCATGTGATTATTGGAGTGGTGACTGTTGGAATGTAAGAAGCAATTGATTAGTACTTATCTAAGAATTTTTTAGAATTAATTTTATCCCACTATTAACAGTGGTCTTCGAGATGAGAAAAATCACCCTACCTAAGGAAGGAATCAAGTCTTCAAGCAGAACAATGTGAGTCCAAGAAATGTGAAAGGATCTATTGTGATTGAAAGAATATTTTCTTCCCTTGTAACTTTTGAAAGGGAAACTCTAGTTCTTAGACTGATGCACATTATGCAGGGATGGCTTTTCTAATTTGTCTAGAAAACTTGTTTTTTTTTTTTTTTTTTTTTTTTGCAAGGCCAAGAAGAACTTTTATTCATTCAGCAAAATATCACCCAACAATCACAAGGTGTGATGATGGGATGATATTATACATGTAAAATATCAGCAGAAAAACCAGGAAAAACAACAGAAAGTACTGCTGAATGCAGATATCACTCTTGTTTAGAAAACATGTAATAATTGTTTATGATAGTAAATATTTGTTGAAATGTTTATGTGGACACAGGAAAGTGTTGAACCATGTTAAATTGTGTCTTACACTATTCTCTTTGTTGTGTGTTTTTTGTATGTTCTCATCTTTGATCTTTTGGCGTATGGTGGGTGTTTCCCCAACAGTGCTAAATTTTGTTACTCTTTGTATGTAAGAGAATTTGGCAACCTTCCTGAAATCAAATACTCAAATAAGGCTGTTTCAGAAAGACATTAGAACAATAGTTTATTTGAGATGAAAGATGCAACAAATAATATATACATTCGTACAACATGCCTTGTAATAAGATGCATAAAAAAATGACTTGTGTAACCAATAATTTAATCAAGTAGTTTGATGGCACACAAAGTGTTAAGGAGCTAGTTGCGTTGTTATTCAAACCCTGCACAGACTTTTTATTCAGATTACTTCATAAAAGACTAACTTTGATTGTTATAATATTGCAGGACCTTCTGCTAACTACTGAATGGTGAATATGAGTTCAGATAGCAAGACAATAAAACCAAAGACTGATTTTGAACTCATTCTAAATTATTCAAATCAGTGTATTTGGAAAAAATTGAATAATGACTCGGGTGCAGGTGCAAATGCAGATTGTAGATTGGACAGGACATTTTCTGCCACTGACCCCCTGTCTGAAATAGTTTGGTCACCAGATAAAGGTTTCAGTCTCAAATGCGTTGATTCAAATTTTACTAATAAAAGGACCTCTCTTTTCGAGGACGTTGAACCAAGCAGTCTGGTTCTTCCTCTGCTCCAAAGTGTCACTGATGGAAGTTCTACAACGAAGAAACCAAAAGATGACGTTTTTGTAGAACCTATTGCTGCCATATGCCACAAGACTTCCTCCACAGATACTCCCGCTAGGCATCCAGCAAGTGATTCAGTTGTCATCATTCCAGACCATAAAACATGTGAAGATGGTCATGATACAGGTAAAAGAAACATCTACTGTGGTTCCTGTAGATGTAGGGAGAAATGGATTTGCCGTATAACATTTGTTCAAGTAAAGCCTTACTGAAGGAGAAAAAATAAACCCGTCATCCTAACTAGTTAAATTGTTAATTGAAACTTATCGATTTGATTGGTTTTCTTCTTGTCACTTTCTCCCATGAACTGTTTTTGCTCAATCCGACCCAACAATGGTCTGGCAGGATTTGGTGATAATATGGAGAAAATTGACACTGCAAGAGAAACACCTAATCTGCCAAACAGTCAGAAGGAGAATGTAATGAATGACTTGGAGAAGAAGATTTGTACCCAAGCCAACATTGGAACAGCTATAATATCTGAGATAAAGGGCAACAAATCTACTATTTCTGGTACGTGCTGTCCTCATCACTTTATGATACTGACATGACAAGAATGTGCACTTTAGGAAACTTTTGTTACTCTTGCTCGGAGCATATTCTAAATTCTTGGTTAATTGTTAGCAATTTATATCAATTCTCCTGGATCATAGAAAACAATATTCTGGCAGGATTATTTCTGAACACCCTGGCTCATTCTTTTTTGCATGCCTGAAATATCACCTGCATCATGATTTTCCTTCAGGTCAATTTGATGATGAGAGGCCAGTTAGTAATTTATTACTTCTGGCTGATGAAACTAAATGCAGTATGGACGAAAATCCTTCGCCAAGGAAACATTGCACTGGAGGCATAGAGACTGGTGTTGTCAACCAATTGGTCGAAATAGAAGATGGATTATACAGTAGGGTTGGGCATATAATCGAATATAAAGGTTCAGGTGCTCTAGGAACAAATTTAATATCCTCTGTCATCAGTCCTTCACAAAAATTGAAATCAACTGCAGAGAATGATTTACAAACTTTCAACTGTGAGGCAGCAAAAGGTGCTGTTCTTGTTTCAGAATCAAATGAGAATAAAAGCAATTCCCATGTCAATGAAATGATGCTACTATGCAATAAGAACCTTCCTTTCATGCCTTCTCCAAGTAATAGCAGGATTCATATGACGAGAAATGGAGCTAAGGAAAGGTCCTTATCAGATGGGGATTCAAATGCCAGTTTGTCAAAGGATGATGACTTCCATTTAAGTGTTGAAAGCTGCCACAGTACTGGGTTGTTTCTAGCAGGTAAGAAGAGATGCAACTTTCAACAAGTGATAATTGGGAGTAAAAAAGTCAAAAGACAAATTCAAGAACCATGTTCTAAATCCAATGTTCAACTGGATAGCTCATTCATGAACTTGATTTCAAACATGATCAAAGGATGCTCTCAATCAACTCAAGATGAGGATAAGTCTTTGGATCTTAATCTTGAAAATCATAATCATCATCTTCAATGGCCTCATCAGAAACTTCTCGCATGCAGTAAGAGTCAAGATCCAGAGTTAAAAAATGCAGGCTTCAGATACAATTTTCAGTCAATTGTTGGTGCAAAATTTAAGAATGTTGGAACTACAATGTCTCAAGTAGGAGAGGCTTCTAAAGATTGTGAGCTAGGTAAGAAGGTACATGGAGATGCTACTCCAATAACCTTCTATGCGGAGAACAATAGCTGTTACGGACAGTATTTTCAGTCAAATAAGCTTGAAGTATCTGAAGGTAGACTCGATGCCTGTCCATCCATACAGCCTCATACTAGACTGGATGCCTGTCCATCCAACAGTCATGAATACTGGAAAAATGACTCCTTGGGGCTAACTAAGGAGAAAGAAGCAATGGCATTACTGTCATTTCATTCATCTTCAACTAGACAAAATAGAGATAATAATGAGAATGTTGAGTCTTATGCTCTTTATGAGAGAAAGGAAATCGGTCATAGAAGTGATAACGTGGAAGGTCTGTGGATAAATCGTTTTTTACCAAAGGCAACTTCCCCCTTGATAGCTTTTGATCACCTAAATGAGAGAGGTGGGTCTGAAGTCCATTCCACGTCCTGCACAATGTTTCCACATTCCAATGAACACATTTCTCTGAACAACTACAAGATTGAAGAGGCTACAGAACAATCTGCTGATGACCAACTGCTGAGTGAGGCTCAAAACTTACATAATAGTTGTATAAATAAAGACGATTCCACTGTCCTTAAGCAGGACAAGAGAAACCAATATCACGCAGCAAAGCCGCATAAGTTCTTCAATAAATTTACACCTTTCCCAGGATTGAGAGATTCAGGGCCAATGGTGTCCATGTTTGCAAGGAGATTAGGTGCCATCAAACAATTCCAAAATACAGAATAGTCAACCCCTCGCAGGTAATAATGGCTTGCTTGTGTTATGGGACAAGGGGTCACCAACTTGTGAGTTACCAAAGATTACAGAAAATAATCTATGATCTCATAAAAAATAAAAAAGTTAAATACATATAGGAGAATTGGAAGCTCCTCGTTGTCTGTGTACTGTTGTAATACTCTTTATTGCCTCTTTCTTATTTTCCTTCGTGGCAAGTGTAATGACTAATGAATTTTTTTCATCATGATGAACCTTAAGTTTCATAATATCATTAATTAACCAAATAATTCAACTCTGTTGAGTAGGGTCTGTAACATTTGATTATGTCAAAATCCATAATTAGCAGCTCCAAGCGAGATCTGTTTAAATATTATCATATTTTGTCACGTGAAAGTGAAGAAATTGTTCCTCCGTGGAGTCTAGAATGGCAAAGGCAGTAGTTAAGCAATACATAGCAAATCCTTAGTCAAGTTAAATTCTTTATTTGAAATATTGTGATGTGAACAAAGTAGTCGAAGTAAAAAATGTCGAGCTACATTAAAGCAAGTTCTTAGTCAAGTCTATTTCTTCATAATATTTAATTTTATGAGGGGAGTGAGGACTAATCAAAGTCAGTACTTATTTATCACAATCTTATGAGCTGGGCATGTATATCAATGTGGTAGGTAGAGTGAAATACTGAACTTTCGGTCAGATATTTGTTCTTAAGAAAATCGTAATATTCAATTGTTTTATCCTTAGCTTATATACCATTTTTTTAGTTTCCAACTATAATGAGGGACTTTTATCTACATCAATATCAATTCTGGATATGAATGGAACATAACAGTAAAGTTAGCTTTTGCTTTTCCTGGGCACCACCTGTCATTGTTAACGGTTGTGTCTTGTAAACTTTACCTAGCAAGTGGTGCGAGACTTTTAATCTTTTAGTGTGAACCACTTAGGATCAGATACTTGTTTCCTTGTGCTTCCACTACTTGTTGATGATAAAAAGTAGTTAATCATGTATAGTGATTAACAATTTAACATGGACAGCATTAAGTTATGGAATGGATATCTAATTAATGCCTGTTTAATATCTCTTATTCTACAGGAAGACATCATACAGTGGTGGTGCACCACCTCAGAAGCTGGTGCTGAGTTACCAACTCAACTGAAGAAGACCAAATAGGAAAAAATACAAAATAAATAAATGATAGACAAAGTTTTGACTTTATTTTCTTTCTTATGTAATTAGATGTATATAAAAGGAAGTTAAAGATGTTTCACCCACCCAGCCAACACGCATCATCAAAGAGGAGCGATATTCTAAGAATTTGCTTTGTCTTTGAAATGAAAGTGGTGCCAATCAACCTTACACTTTCAGATGAAATTTATAGTGTTGTATATTGCTTGGGAATAAGACACGTTCACGTGGTTCCGTGATCATGGGTTGATAAAAATATGAAGTCAATCTTGCTTGAAGTAAATTTTTTTTCCCCTCCAAGTACTTGCTTTTAGAGTTGGAGGCGAGTTCTCGAATCTCTCTATAGTCTGATCAATTTAAATTAGTTGGTGGCAATTGTTATTTTGGTTCACATCCAAGGCGAGTTCTCGAATCTCTCTATAGTACGATTGTTATACTAACTCTGCAACAACAATATTACTCTATATTGTTGCTAATATGAAGTCGTACTACCTTTAAGGCGAAGGTAAAGTTAAGTCAAACAATATTTTATTCGAATTTTAAATAGTTTATTTTAGAATGTATATTTTTTTTATTATTAATATAGTTTTCATTAGATAATTAAAAATAATGTATTTATTAATTTTAATTTAAAAATATTTTTAAACTAAAAAATAAATTTTACAAATAATTTATATTTTTAAACTCTAATTTTTTTTACTTTAATTTAAAAGTAATTTTTAAATTAAAAAAATTAGTTCAAAGACTATGTTTTTCTCATAGTCCTGCCATTTTAAAAATATATCAACAAATAAAATTAGAATATTAATCATTCAAAAATTAAAACTAATTTATTTTATTAGTAATTAGTTATTGAATATTAAAATGCAACATTTTAAATTGAATTTTAATAAAATTAAGTGACGTTTTTATTTGAATGGACCAATTCAGTCGAAAAAAGTGCGGGCGTTGAAATTTGAAGAAGCATGACATGGTCATGATGGTGTAGGTGGAGTAGTTATGCTGTTCTGACCACTACTTTAAGAAACACTCGGTTTGAAAATTTGAAGAGAAAATTCCCTTCCCAGTTCCAGCCTAAACCTACGCGTTTGATACTTTGATTAATCTCGCAGACGATTCTTGGAAATTGGATTTTTTTTTTTTAAAAGCTAATAATATATTCTTTAAAAGAAACAAAACGTTTCTTAGAATATATACTGATTACATACTCATCCGTATCCTATTGGAGCATATCATGACTTATCCACTTATTTCATATTTAATAAGTACAATTTAGGATTAGCATACCAATCCGAGAAGACACACCCCCTATTAAAACCAAAGGAATATGATAGTCATTTCCACGAGATTACCTTTATATACATCAGAATGTCGACAGAATCCACTAGTATGTTATAAAAAACAATCTGATTTCTAGTAATTCAGATACCCCAACACCCAGCAAGCCAAAACACATACCTACACTTCTTCTTTCGCTTTCCAACCACCCATGCTGATGACGAAAGGAAGAGTTGATACAAATCCCCCGGAATAGGTCCTTGAAATCCCAGCCAACTAATGATATTATTCCACACAGATTAAGCATTGGCACACCTTAAGAACAAATGATTTCTACCTTCAATAGCACTGTTACAAAAGACACACAATGCATCCTCACCTGGGATGACAACACCTCTCTTCAAGAGATTATCGATGACTGGTAATCTATCTAACAATAATCTTCATGAGAAAGCAATTACCTTGGAGGGCAGACTATCTTTCCACATTCGTCTCAAATCTTTGGGTTCCACCTCAATTAGTCTCGATGAGGTCTGTTGCGAACGCAGAACCGAATAAGCCTCCGCAACTGAGAAACCTCCATCCCTACTAGACGACCAACTCCATCTATCGGACCTGTAATCCACAATTACCACTGGCTGCAACACGCTTTGTAAAAGACGGAGCTGATCTTCTTCCCATACAAATAGCTCCCTTCTCCATACCTATATCCACCCCCTGATACTTCCTTTTTGTCGTTAATAGTGGTGCCTTTATCTACCGCTAACCCATATAACCTGGGGAACTTTAGGCTAAGGGGTCCATCTCCTATCCAATTATGTTCCCAAAAAAATGTATCCTTTCCGTTCCCTACTTTTCTAATGACATTATTCCCAAACCAGTCTGGTAACCCCGCTTTCGGTCCATCAATATCCCATACATCCCTCCACCACTGAGAAGCTGTAGATAAATTCTCCGGTCTTTCATTGAGTTTGTATGTCTAGCCATATCTACATTCCAAAAAACTCGCCCATATTGCGTTTTGCTCTGTTAATAACTTTCACCTCCACTTTGCAAGTAAACTCAAATTAAAGTTCCATAAGCACTTTACCCCCAGACCCCCTTCTTCCTTTGTCCGACACACATTTTCCCAACTAACCCACGCAATTTTGGTTTCCTGGTCTTTCCCTCCCCAAAAAAAGGAGCGCTGTAATTCGGTAATGACTTTTAGGACTTTCTTGGGCACCTTGTAAAACGAGAATAGATACAACGGAAGGCTAGACAATACTGAATTTATCATAACTAACCTTCCTGCGAAGGACATATGTTTTGCCCTCCACGCTGCCAGTTTCCTCTGAAATTGTTCGATGACTGGTGACCATATATCTACCTTCCTAGGGTTCGCTCCCACCGGAATCCCTAAAAATTTAAATGGCGGTGATGACACAACACAATTCAAGAGATTGTTAACAACGCTTGTAAATGAATCATCTATATTTAACCCAAAGAATTTGCTTTTGCTGTAATTCACCTTTAACCCCGAAGTCAACTCAAAACCACGAAGAATAACCTTCAAGTACCATACTGATTGCAGATCATCCTCCCCCATCATAATCACATCATCTGCATACTGCAATATTGAAAACTTTGCCTCATCAGCAATATTAAGCTCTTTAAACACCCATTTCCCTACAGCTGTTCTGAACAATCCAGCTAAGGCTTCAGCTACCACTAGAAACAAAAAAGGAGAGAGTGGGTCTCCCTGCTTCAAGCCTCTCCCCGGCCTAAATTCCTCCGTTGGACTCCCATTGACTAGAATTGACACGTGGCTATTCCTGACAATACTACTCATCCACTTCCTCCATGTACTCCCGAACCCCAGCCTAGCCAACATATAATCCAGAAAATCCCAATTTACCGAATCGTATGCCTTCTGGAAATCCACCTTAAACAAGAAACATAGTTTCCTTTTGCGCTTAGCCCAATCAACTATCTCATTCGCTACCAGTACCCCATCCAGGATCGATCTACCTGGCAAGAATGTTGACTGGCACTTAGAAATTAAATGCCCCATACCTTTCTTCATTCTCAATGACAGCAGTTTGGAAACAATCTTTTTAATGCTAGAGATTAAAGAAATTGGTCTATACTGAGCTAACCTGTCCGGCCTTGCCACTTTGGGAATGAGGGTAAGAAAAGATGATGTCGTTCCTCTTGGTAATACTCCTGATTGATGGAATTCTTGAACTGCCTTTACCACATCGTCCCCTATGATTTTCCAACATGATTTATAAAAATGAAAACCAAATCCATCGCGGCCCGGGCTTTTCCCTCCCTCACAAGCCCAAACCGCCTCCTTTATTTCTTCCGCTGAAAAAGGCTCCTCTAACCATTCTCTCTGCTGATCATCCAACTGATTGAAAGACACCCCATCCATCTTTGGTCTCGTCTCTTGTTCCTTCTTAAAGAGCCCTGTGAAATGATTAAGCACATGATCCTGAATATTCTGAACTCCCTCCACCCAACCGACATCTGTTTTTACTGCCAGTAGAGAATTTGCATAACATCTCTCCTTAAAGCATTTGTGAAAGTAGTTTGTATTGCTATCTCCATTTAGAGTCCATTTTACCCGAGATTTCTGTAACATAGACTGTTCCATTCTCCTTGCCTTCTCCCAATACTCTGATAAAATACCTTGTCTCTGCTGACCACTCCTGTTGACCCCTTGGCCTAACTATGGTCCACCATCTCCAATTCTAATACCTTCTCTGTCAGGAATTTCTCATCTTTACTCCAGTTTTCTTCTTTCCACTCTTTAATCTTCATCTTTAGACCTTTGAATTTACTTGTCAGCCGATACATCCTCCATCCTTGACCCTGATCTGATGTCCAGAACTCTTTTACTAAATCCATAAAACCTTGCTCCTGCAACCAATGATAAAAAAACTTGAAAGGTTTAGGGCCCCAATTCTGTTTATTCACCTCTGTTAGGATTCAGCTATGATCTGAGAACTCTCTAATGCCTACTCTTTGAGCTATAACTCCCCACTCCTCCATCAAATTCGGGGAGAATAAAAACCGATTCAACCTACTAGATGACTCTTCATTCGGGGCTATCCACGTTGCTCCTTTTCTGATGACTGGAATATCCAATAAACCCATTGATTGGATAAAGAATTTGAAGTCAGACATCTCAATTGTAGAATGAGAATTGGATCTCCCTTTAAACTCACTCCTATCTAGCACAACATTAAAGTCTCCTCCAAGTATCCAATTAACCTCCGGGAATCCTCGTTTTGTCATCATCAGATCATCCCATACCTTCCTTTTCCCTTGTAACGAACATGGGGCATATACATTAACCACACAATTAACTGCAGTTGAAATCTTTCCTCTAAAGCCAATTCCAAGGAAACCTTGCCCTTGTATAACCCAGACAACCTCCAACATATGTTTCTTCCAAATTGTCAGACAACCTCCACTAAGTCCTGTTGACGATAGAATTCTCCAATCGCACCCTGTCGGCCCCCAAAGTTCCTTAACTTCCCAGTCATTTACCGTCCTACATTTTGTCTCCTGTAATAAGCAGATATCAATATCATTACTATTTAGCAGTCTCCTAATCCTTCTTCGCTTGGTCTGATCCCGGAACCCCTTCACATTCAAAGAGAGAATCTTCATTTAGTTATTCCGATCACTCCTCGTTTCCCTTCTTTCCTTCTCCTCCTTATCCCTCATCTCCATCTTTCTTAATTCCTGTATATATATTTTATCTGATTGTTTGCCGGATATTCCGACTTCCTTCATAGCCTTCCATATTTTTTCCGCTTCATCCTCCTCATTGCCTTTCCCTTTCTTGTCTTCCTTTGCCTCATCCAGTTGTCCTCGCCTCATTAATTCATTCCCATCAATAGGAAGCATTATCCTTTAGTGAAAAAATCAAAGTGTCATGCCCACCTACCGTTAGCTAGTACGATATTCTTCATTATGTTTGCTTTATTTTTATTCAAAAACAATCTTTTAAATTAAAAATAAAATTAACATGTGTTTTAATTTAGTTTACTCTAACTATAATACTAAATTTAAATCAAATCAAATCAATTTATTTTGTGGTTTGATTTAAATTAATGTATCTATTTTTTATATAAAATATATTGAATTTTAACAAATATGTATCTTTTCTTATGTTTATTATTATAAAATCAACCTTATTAAACATTTATATTTTTTAAATGTTATTTAATAAAAAATAAAAAGCACAAGAAATTATGCCATAGTTAAAACCAATATCATTATAAAAGAAAATAAGTATAGTCAAATTTTTATATCAAATAATTATATTAGAAAAGTGAAAAAAACCGAAATTATTTATAATGTAAAAAATAATAATAATTTTTCAATTTCGTAACAATATCAATAATTAAACATAATCAAATTGTTGAACTAAATAATATGAGAGTATAATATTAAAATTATATATGTTTTTAAGTGAACTTATAGTAAAGATTGGTTTAATCTGGTTAAGTATTAAAAATTGAAAGTCAAATCAAATGATAAAAGAAAAATTGCAATTGTTTATATTCTCAATTTTTGGTTTAATTCTGTGATTTAAAGAAAAATTGTAATTGTTTATATTCTTGATTTTTTGTTAGATCCGTGATTTAAATTTGATTGGTTTTGTTTTAAACTTTCAAAGAAAGGTTTATATGCTTCTCACCAAGGTTATTAAAATCGATGAGAGTGTAGTAAACTCGACTCGTAAATTTGATTCGTAAAATCGTAAGAGTTTACTTCATTAAAAATCTGACTATAAATCATATAATAATTGAAAGTTTTCAATACATAATAAGTTCAAATCCACATAATAAATTTAAATTACTCCAAATAAGTAGAAATTAAAGTAGAAACACTTAAAATTTCAAAAATTTTTTAGACATAAGAACAAATTATATTCAAAACACTTAAAATTAGAGTCAACATAGAAAAATATCACCTAAGAAATTTGTTCATGAGTTTACTCTGATTTTACCGAGTTTACTCCGATTTTACCGAGTTTACTCCGAGTTTACTACTTTTTCGATTTTACTGCGATTTAACTCGTTTGGAACTTGTAAACTCATAAACTCATACGAGTTTACGAGTTAACTTGCGATTTTGATAACCATGCTTCTCACTCATGTGACTTTAAAAAATAGAGTAAATTACACATTTTCAAGTTTGTCTTTTATTATTATATTATTTTTAACCTTCTAAGGGAGTTAGTATAGTATTTTTGTTGTTTAAAAAGGAGAATCAATTTAATGAAAATACAATATCAAGGTGTCTAAAAAAATTAACCTTAATCCATTTTGATTTTGTTTCCTTTTCAACTTTTGATTATTAACTGATTCATTTGTTAAACTCAATAATTTTTCCATCAAGTGTAAATGTCTTTCATATGGGAGTTTTTTCAACTTCTCACATACAGCACCACTTGTGGAGCTTCTATAAGAAATCCGCCAAACAACTTTTGAAAGTCTCAATAAATCACATAAAAGAATTGGAGAGAAAATAGCAATTGAAAAAAAAAAATAAAAATTATATTAATAACGAAGAAAGAGAGTCAAAGCATGACAATTGTTATCATGACATTAACATGATATGATATGATATATATATATATATATATATATATATATATATATATATATATATATATATATATGAGAGAGAGTATGAGAAGCATATCAAATAATAAATTATAGAAGAGAAAAATGAATAATTGATTCTATCTACAAATAGATTACTGATTTTACGTAAAATACATAAAGAGAGTGAGAAAGAGAAAAAGAAAAATATAACATATCAAATAAGAAAAACTTATAGTAAAAAAAAAAGATTTAATAATAACTATATGATTAAATTTAATAATACTGAATAAGTTGTTAAAAATAGTAAAGATAATCTAATATCATTAAATTTAATCATACAATTATTATTAAATACTCTAGTAGATATGTTTTTTTACATTACAAGTCCTTTATATATTTATTAAAAGATATGAATGATGATGTTCATCTCAGAGAACTCACTGTGTAAATAATTAATAAGTTATTCATCGAACCAAAAGGAATTCTGGAGTAGTGGCGAAGTCAATTCTTTCGGCAATTAAAAAATGTTATAGAGCAGGGACTGGTATAAAGAATTGGAGCATGTTAATTAATTTAATATTTGTGTAATCGATATTACTTAGGATTAATTTTCACAAAAAAAAAAAAACTCAGGATTTGATGCATCATATGACAAATTTTATGCACTTTGTCTTTGTTCCTCACACTTTTATGTTATATGGTCGTGCATAAACTTCTTATGTTTCTTTTCATGAACCTCCTACAACAGGAAGTCATAATATCCAATTTTTTTTCTTTCTGCACGTCTCTTTGGGTTGTGCTATAACTAGACAAATTTTAATGGTTTTTTTCTTTTAATGTCTCTCCTACATTTGAAAATAGTTACATCATTTTATATATATATATATATATATATATATATATATTTAAATTCTTAATTTTATATTAAATTTGAAACATTATAAAGATTATGTAATACACAAAGTTATAAATTGATCTAATAATAAAATAAAAATATGAAGAAAAAAAGGTTTGAGTTTAAATTTCTTTATTAACAAAATTAATACATTAATTATTAATATTTACCTATTAAAAATAACTATTATTTTTAAACTTACCTTGACCAATCTTTTTTCTTAAATATGAAATATATATGGGAGATTCATGAAAAAAAGAAACTAAACTATTATCATAAAAGGATTAAAAATATTAATGAGAAAATTTAGATATTAGAAGGAAACTAAGATGAAGTAAGGAGACATTTTGCTCTTTCTTAAAATTGAACAAAAAATATTTTATTTAATCTTCTCATATCCTTTATCTTTCTTATTACAAATAGGTGTAACAAAAAAAATGAAGAAAACAATAATTGTGTTAATTTTAATTACATTTGACTTTTTAAAGTGGCAGATTTGAGTTTTTGATTAAAAAACAAACTAACAATTTAACTGTAGATAAGAAAAAGATAAACATTTATCAGCATATGTATAACTTTTTTAATTTTAATATTGACGTTTAAATTATTTTTTAAACATAGTATATTTTTAATTTTTAATTTTAATAAATTGTATGTATTTATTCTTAAAATATTATTTTAACTTATTCTAAAAAAAATTTATAATCAAACTTATAAATACATTTTGAAAAAAAAAACTCATTATTTACTATATCCTAACTTTACATTTTATTTTTATTTCCTGTACATGAAGTAAAAAGAATTTAAAATTGTGTAAGATAAATTATAATTATTGTTTGTATGAATTTTAAATAATTATAAAAGTGAACAAACTTATCATATAAGATTATTTATTATTAAAGTTTAACTATACATACTAACAGTGTAATTTATTCTAATTATATTAACAATAAATTATAGTAAATTCGTTTACTTTATTAATTAACACTTTAAATATAATCATAAATAAAAAATTAATTTAACTGTATAAAACCTTCTTACATTGTCCCAATTCATATTAATTAAACTTTTATTATTATACACAACTATTTTTACTAATTTATTACATAAATATTTAATTAAGTTTATTATAGAAAGTAATTTATTTACATATAATAGGATTAAATATTTATTAGAGTTATAAAATATTTGTCTATCTATCCTTACCTAACCTAATAGGTCACATGATGAAAACTAACAAATCCAAAATTTTCATGACACATTTTTTTTTACATGTTTTGTCTTTAAGTTCAGGTTAAATTGAACCATTTATTTATTATGTTTAGATTTTTTAAAAGTACAATAAAAATCAATATTGAAGGAAATAGGTTGATTAATATTTGGTTCAGGAATTTACATTGGACCGTTAGGCGTATCAATAAAAAAATGTTGTTATTAAATTTGTAAACTGAAAAAAAAAAGCAACATATATCAATGAAAATGTTTAATATTTAACATTTTTTTAAAAGAAAAAAAGAAAAAGAAAACTGTCTGAAAATAGATTTAAAGTGTGTCATAGTCATTATGCGATGATAGAAAGCACGTAATTATATATCCTTTCTTGGTTGGTTATGAGTTGATTTGGGTCAATCCTGTATATAATAACAAGGAGAGAAGTTGATAGAGATAAATTAACTTTGTTCTGTTGAAGTTGAAGCTGAAGCTGCAACCTTCATCATTCTACAATCTTCAAGGTTGAAGATGCATGTTCAAGGTATAATTAAGCCTATATATGTATATGTATGTTTAAATGATTTATGGATATGCATAGATTTGTTAATATTGTGTTGGATTCAGATGGTTGTGTGGATAAAGTTATTAACTTGATAACCACAGTTGCTGTGGCTGCGTCCACCTTCGCCGGAATAATTGCGGAGCAGTCAAGGGTGGTGGAACTCGACTTCATTCCCAACCTACACACTAAACAATCTTCCCATCTTATCAAGCTCGAGAACTTCTCCTACTATCTTTGTAAACTTCTTTCTCCTTCTATTCATCTCTTTCAAACATTTTCATTTCTCACAACCACCACACAATACTTGTGCCTAAGAACCAGATTCATTTTTTCTTTTAAATTAGACAAATATTTTTTAATTTTTATATAAAATTGCATTCACAAATTAATTAAGGTTTTTCTTATTTTGTTTAATTTTAATCCCACTGGTTTTCAGCAAAAAAAAAATGGAATAGGTTTCCTTCTTCTTCTTCTTATTCTTTCCCTCTCCCTGCATCGTCTCAATGTCTTGGCATCACAGTCTTTTAGAACCACGCTAACATCAGTGAAAATGCCAATGGCTTTGTAGTTTCTACGATAACTCTTTTAGTTTTTTTTTTTTTTTTTTTATTTTAATATAAATATAAGTATACGGAGAACACTAAGCGACGTGTTTTGTTTCATTCTCTGAATGTCTCATTATAAGTTACTGTACATACAAGTTCCATATCAAAACAAGTAGAATCGTAAAAATGGAAAATCGTAAAAAATCAATTTAAAAATTACGTAGTTAGGATAATTTGTTGTTTAAGATTAAATATTAATATAAAATTTTTTAGACTAACCGTGTATATTAATTAAATTTTTTTTAATTAATATGTATTAGTTGATAAATAAATATTTTACAAAATTATTTGAATTGGATACAATTTGATGATAACTGATAAAATATAATGTTTAAATAAATTGAGTGTTTATACTTTAATTTTAATTATTACTACTTTTATATGATTTTGTAGAATAAATCTGTAAATAATTTTTTTTATATTTAATAATAAAAACTTTAAATTGTAAAACTGAATCAAATCAAATCACAAAATATTTGTTTAGTTTGGTTCAAAATTTATAATTAATTTAAATTGAACCATTTTTTTTTAGTTCGGGTTAGTTTTAGATGACATCAACCTACACCGTGAATAAATAACTAATTTATTAATATGTTAAAAAATATTTTTTAATTAAAACTTATAAATATGTATTAAATTTATATATTTTTTAAAATCAATGTTCTTAAAGACTATGTATTACTTAATTATTGAATTAAAAGAATACATTTACTGAATGGTATTTTTATAAAGAAAAAAAAATTTAATGTATGAAAATATTATGAATTTAGCCTTGTAAAGAATTCAATTATTTAAACCTTAAAATAAGAGTCAAAAGTAGTATTTTGTTGAATCGATTTGATATGAAAATGATTAAGTGCATTAGGGTTAGGGACTTAATCCAAAACAGCCTGAAATTTACTTTGCTTCATTACTTTTTTTTCTCAGGGGTTAACAGCACATGAAGTTTATATACATAAATAATAAGCACTGTTTCATTATCCTGGTTGATTTGCGGAAAAAGAAAAATAGAGAAGTGAGCTGTATGCATATAGGGCGGTCATGATTGATGAACTTGTGGACAAATATATTAATTATGACCACTAGTTTTCAACGTCTGGGACATTAATGTTCCATGTGGTCATAAAGTAATAGCACTAAAAAAACGTAGTGGGGCTGAAAATTTGTTGTGGACAATTTTGACTTTGACTTGTTTCTAAATTCTAATGATGGGTGTTTTTCATTGTTAAGTTTTTGATAAATTTAAAAAAAGAAGGAAAAGTGAGAGTGCATGGAGGTGAAATGGTGTTTGTTGCATTGCAGGTAGGCAAATGGGATTGGTAGAGAGCGAGGTTCCAGAAGTGTGCAGATTGGCGCATGAGTATCTGATAAAACCCAAGGAATGTGTGGAAAACATTCTTGCAGAAGCAGAACTTGATCCTACTTTATGTGGAAAATTGTTCGATGAGTTTGACAGATGCATCCTCTCTTATTTCGCATTTCATTGGAACCATGCTTCTTATGTCATTAGTCAGGTATATAGTTTACACCAAATTACACTATATTTTCTTTTTAACTTTGTGCATCAACTTTCAGCTTTTTTGGTTATTACTTTTATATCCTCCTAAACAAATCTTACTGTAAGATTTTATAGACTTAATAGATATGTTTGTGTAATATTTAAATTTAAAAGAATTTTAGTATAAAAAATAAAAGCAATAAAATTATAGACATTTGATAAATCTAAAAAAAAATATTATTGTAAATTACTATATAATTTATTTGTTTTAAAATACCAATACTTTATTTTATTTTATTAATTAATATACTTATTTTTTAGAAGATGATGATCCATTAACAGTATTTAGTAGTTTTCACTGTCACTCTGTACGTTTGATAAATTTAAATTTGTTGACTGGGGCGTATTTTAGGATATTGATTAAGAAATACTAGAATTGAATTTATTAAAATATTAACTCCTAATAAATTAATATTATTTTTTAGGTAATTAATAACTTTCTTTTTTTAGGTAGATTGGTAATTTTCTTTAAGTATTACTATCTACAAATTAAATATTATTAAAAATTTATGTAAAAATCTAAATTGCTTTGGTGAATTATAAATCTAAATATTTGTGACACTGTTGAAAAGACTTGGTTATGTTAATCAGGAAAGTTTTAATAAATGTATTATGCTTGTAATATTTATTACAAAGTAATACATTTGAACATAAATATACTTAATTATTTTAATTTTATCATTTTATTTTTTATATTTTGACTAAATAAAATATGATAAAATATTTATTTAAATATACTTTTTTAAATTAAAAATATTTTTATATATTTCAATATTTCACTATTTCCCTTATAAAAACTTAAACGAATATATTTTAAAATATATTTAGTATTAAATCTAAACTTGATTAATTATTAGCCCACCTTAACCTGAACCCTCGAGTAAAATGTTTTCATTTATTTGGTGCAACCGTGATTCCCATTTGGAAGGGACTATAATAAGAATCGAAGAGGATAAGAAATAGCATTACATTATTTGTTTTTACTTTTTACTTACGGTACTTTATATTTTTCTTTCTTCTAGTCATACTTTTGTTTATTTAATTCGAATAGATTATTTGTTTTTAATGGCTACAACTTGTCTCAATTATATAGGTATTGAGTGTTGAGTCACCGCAGAAAATAGCGCTAAAAAAGATTCTATTGGCAGCTACAAGGTAAATTTGTCTATTTATTCACTTTCTTTAAATTAACTTTTTTCTCATTATATATAATTATTTTAAATATATTAAAACTTATTTTTAATTAAAATTGCTAATGGAAAATGCTATGTAAGAAATTATCTTTATAATAAAATTTTAGAGAGAAATTTAAAAATTAGTTATTAGAGGAAATAATATATGCACTATCAAGATAAATTATGATTTTTATATTCATTGTATATAAGTTTGTTAGTTTCTATAATAATTAATTGAAAAAATTATATTAATGATTATTTTTAATTTGTAAATATAAATTTATATATATCACTTAAATTATTATTAATATTATTATATGCAAATTGAAATATAGATTATTTAGAGCAAATTAGAGAATTAGTTGAGGTAAGGATGGTGGTACTGTCCAGGGAACAGAGGTTTAAGAGAGTAACCAAGAATCTGAAGGTGGCAAGAATGTTCTCCACATTGGTGGAAGAGATGAAAGCAATAAAGGTTGACTCACAAAAAACGAAAGACACGGTCCCCACTATCCACAATGAGAGGAGTCCTGTACTTCTGCTTATGGGAGGTGGCATGGGAGCTGGAAAAAGCACTGTTCTTAAAGACATTCTTGAAGAGTACTCATCTTCTTAACTTTACTCTTTCACTTTTATCATTCTTCTATTCTGCAAATTGTCTTAGTACAAAAAATCATGTGAATGTGTACCAACCAGAATATGAAAAATGAGTAAGTGATGCATGTGTTTTTCTTCTCTTCAGACAATAATGCTAAAAATGTCATCAACACGGTTCTGTAAAAGTAATTATACAAATAAAAGCCATTATTGTCATGTAATACCATCAACATTGTACAATAAGATCTACGGATATATTTAAATTGGCAAGCTTTGAAGATTTAAGTAGGCTGCTTATATGTATCATAAATTGGCTTTGGCAGATCATTTTGGTCAGAAGCAGCTTCAAATGCGGTGGTAGTTGAGGCAGATGCTTTTAAGGAGAGTGACGTCATATATAGAGCCCTTAACTCTAGGGGTCATCATCATGACATGCTCCAAACTGCTGAATTGGTATGCTTCTGTGTGAACTCCTAATCTCCTATCACATTTCCTCTAAACTAACCATTATATATTGTATGTGTAGCATGTGTCAAATGATAAACTAATCAAAAATACATTTTAAAAATTGCACATTCCCATAAAGTTCCTTTTATAATTAAGCTATGACAAAATGGATGATTGCTTAATGCTTATTCTAGAGTACTAGATCCTTAGAAGCTATTTTAACTAATGAAGGCATCAAATTGATAAAAATTTGGACAGGTGCATCAATCTTCCATTGATGCTGCATCCTCTCTGCTGGTGACAGCTCTAAACGAGGGTCGAGATGTGATCATGGATGGTACCTTATCATGGGAACCCTTTGTGGAGCAGACTATTGCTATGGTAAAAAATGTTCACAAATACAAGTACCGAATGGGGGTAGGGTATAAAGTAGGTGAAGATGGTACAATTACGGAAGATTACTGGGAGCTAGTACATGTACATGAGGCAGAGGAAGATTGTAATGGAGAAGCACGCACGCGAAAGCCTTATAGAATTGAACTAGTTGGTGTGGTTTGTGATGGCTATCTTGCTGTTGTTAGAGGCATCAGGTACATATATATGCTTGAGAATTCTGCCAGGTTACTAGTTTGAGAATTGGTTTAAGGGATATGACAGTTAACAATATTTGCCATTGGAATTTTGACAGGAGAGCTATTATGACAGGGAGGGCAGTGAGGGTGAATTCACAACTGAAATCTCACAAAAGATTTGCTAATGCATTTCCAAGATTTTGCAAACTTGTTGATGATGTCAGACTCTATTGCACAAATGCTGTTAATGGTCCCCCAGAGGTAAATTCCAACATATTTTAACACTCTTTCCATGAAATGGTTAATTTAATGTACATTTTTCTAGTATTTATTTAAGGTCAAAAGGGTAACAAGCTTGTAACGGATTATTACAGCTCATATGGAAGAAGGGTGATGATGAGAAACTAGCAGATCCCACAGATATTAATTGCTTGAAAATGATTGGTAGTGTAAATGTTGAAGCTGACTCCATCTACGAACTTTACAAGGAACCCAGTCCTATGATGCAACCAGGCTCTGTTTGGAAAGACATTGTTCTTTCACCTTCAAGATCTAATGATCAGAAGGAATTAAGGGAATCCATTCAGAAAATAGAAAAATCCATCACAAAACAGTAACAAACCCCAAAGCCAAGTTTTGGACCATCTAACAAAGTTTGAGCTATTTCATCTGATATTTCGTTGGTTTAACGACCCAAGAATTCAAGGGAGAAGGACGAGTACTGCAATGACGTCGTTTTCTTGGTAGCAGTAAGCAAACCAACTCTAATACACGGTTATTAAGTTTGCCCGTGTATATTCGTAGTGTAAAAATTTACTAAACATGCTTCATTGGAGCGTTTTCAGCTCCAATCAAATGTATATAACCTCTTATTGAATCTCCAATAAAAAAGAATTATTAATTGTTTTAGAAACGTGAGAAAGTTGAAATATCTTTTACTTTGTAAACGAGTTGACTAAAAGTTTTTGATGTAGTGAGAGTGTGTTTACTAAGAGTGGCTTGTAGCAGCAACTAGTTAAAAACATATAATAAGAATACTTGGAGTAGATTGTTTGATATTCACATGTATACATAGTATGCTTTTGACCAAAGCTTCTCTTGTACCTCTAGTAACTTCAAGTATTTATCATAGATCTTCTGTATAGGGGTATGTAGGATAGTTATGCCACATAACATATTTTGTATTCTATATATACCTTCATTGTAGTTAGTTTTCTGTTATAATGCAATTACACTCTTATTTGCCTGAGCATTCAATATTGTTTTTCTCTCACTCTCTTTTCATTCTTGAGGTTTGTGTTTCACTTTACCTTCTTACTTGTTTTATGTGAGTTTCTGATGCACAAACCTCAATGAGTGACACTGTCTGTGGGAAGGCAAAACAACAAAAAAAGGTAAGTGAAGATGTCAACAAAGTTCAACATCATGAAGTTTTCTGAAAACATCATATCACCATCTTGATGAAGGTGATTTTGATTCAATAGGGGTGTGAAGAAGTGTTGAAATGGGAGGTGAACATATCAGTATCTTTGATGCCAGTGGAGAAGAGAAAGACAATCGATAGAGCAAGAAATGCAATTGTGTTAGAAGTCGCTAAAGAAAGAACGACTACTAGTATGTGGGAAAAAACTTGAGACATTGCATGTGACAAATTCGTTGGCTCAAATTCTATTTGAAACAACAACTTTACTCATTTAAGATGACAGAGTCAAGAACAATTGAGGAGCAACTTGTAGATTTAACAGGATGGTAGGTAAGGTTTATGGACCAAATTGGGTTTCTTTTAAACACCTAAATGTGTGTGTTTTTTAAATAATTATCTAAATAGGTTTATTTTGACTGTTGACTTGGTGAAACCGTAGTTGAAAAATGCGGTTTTACTTCCATGTATGTTCCTTGACCATGTAGTTGTGACGTGGTTGCAACATAAGTAATAGGTTAGACACATAAAACTACAAGTGAGAACTGCGATTTCATGGTCTCAAAAATAACTGTCAGACACATTAAATCATAAGTGAGAACTACAATTTTATGGTCCCAGGAATAGTTGTCAAACACATAAAATCACAGGTAGACTAGGAACTGTGATTTTATGGTCTCGAAAATGAAAATACTTAGATATTACTAGCTGCAAATTTTAAACCTAATTAATGGGTTTTTTCATTAAGTATAGATGTATGTGAAAGTAAATGAAAGTTAAAACTTCAACAACTATTTTTGAGAAAAAGATATATACAGATTAATGCATTAGGAATTTGATTAACATCATAACATTTTTCTAAATATTGACTTTCAACTAAGTTCATTCATCCACTTTTGCATTTGTTCCAATAATATCTTTATCTTAATTCTATAAAATAGAAATCTAAACTATTAAAGTATCTCTGATTCCCTTAGAAAAAATATTTCAATAGTTTGATTTAAAAAATTTAAAGAACATCAGTTTAGACATATGTATTCTCATTTATTCTTAGACATAGTATTTATATGGGGATCTATTCCTTGATTAAAAAATAATCTTCCAATACTTTGAATCCAACAAATCAAGTTTATGGTTGATCAATCCAAAAACAAAAATTAAGCATAAAGAATAGCACAATAGATGAATAAAACTTAGATAAAAGCGAAAATAGATTACAGAGTGTCGATTAGCTATCAAATACCTAACAAGAGATTTAGTTCCTCATTGTCATGAGGATTGATTACAACTTTGAAATAAGATTAAAAGATGAAATATGAGAATAAATGACCTTTGAAGACACAAAATCATTCCCTATTTGGAGTTTCTGCTTTGGTGGTTTTTCTCTCTTCCTTTAGTTTGGTGCCCAATCAAAAGCTTATGAGCTTTTATTCTTTCCTCCTTTTATACAAATCCGATTGAATTTACCTAGTTGTCCTTAGATATTTTTGCTAAGCGTCAATATCCTCGCTCAATGAGATTCCTTATTAGGCTACTCTCACTAGGTGATGAGAATCTCGCTTAACGAGATGAGCAATTAAGCATCTTCCTTAGAGTTTCCCTATTGCTTCGCTAAGCAAACTGTTTTTTCTATCTGCACTTTTTGGGAATTTTAGAATTTTGCTAAGCAGTTAAATTCTTCGCTAAGTGACAGACCTTAGACCAATTCTTCATCCTAGAGAAATGTCCTCAAGCTCTCCACTCCTACAAAAAATATTACCTTGAAAATACACCAATTAACCTTAAAAATATATTTTTCAATAGTAAAACTTGATTACTTGGGTATTTACACAAAAGTAAACAATTCAATGGAAAAGATAACGGAAAAAGAGATATTTGTGAGATTTTTCCATTAATGAATGACTCAATTCTCACAATTATCATCTTTCAATAGTCAAAAACATTTGTTGGTTATGATCCTCTGTGGGTAGCCCTTTCTAAGATATTCAATAAATTTCAAGATCAATAACTAACACCACAAACCAACACAATACTTGTCAACATATTTTTCCCTCACACATTTTTTGGGAAACACTCAAGAAGTTCACCCATCACATAATTGCTTCAAGTCAACACTTAACTGCGAAACTCTTAAGAGATGTGCTACTGAAAAGTAAAAGAATCTTATTAGTATAGTTAGGTAATACACATATTAATTCTTCTTAAGTCATCCTCAAATATACAATCACACATGTACAACCTTTGGATCTCTTATTCTTATATGCTTAAGGTGTTACAATACAAGTCCACCAACTTCTCTGCTTGGTTTGTCCTGACCACACCATACTGGGAGAGAAGACCTGATACCATTTATAATAATTCTCATATTTGACATTTCAACAGTTCAATTCATGGCGTTTCACAAGGTGAAACATAGCATAATTCCTCATCGGTTAGAACTATGTGGTTCGAGAACAAACCAAGAGAAAATTGGCAGGTTTGTAACACCTCATACACATTAAAACGTGAAAGATTCAGAAATTGTACAATGTGTGAGACTTTACGGTTGATAATAACTTAAAAGAATTAATATATATATATATATATATATATATATATATATATATACACACATATATAGATATATACATACATACTAATAATATGCATCTACTTTTTTATAAACATCACGTAAGAGCTCTATAAATAAATGTACTTTAGTTTGGAAGTTGAAACAATTACGGGATGGTTCTTGAGGATTTTATGTTGGTTTGGTTTTATAGTGTAAAATATAAGTTTAAAATAAAAGTAATTTGATAATAGATCACCATCATTCTTTATTTTTATTTTTATTTTTATTTGTTAAATTTATATTAAAATGTCAACTTAAATTGCCAAGTTTAAACTTAATAGACACAACTATACTTTAAACAAATACTTTTCTTTTTCATTTTTCACTTATTTTTACCTATCATTTTTATTTGTTTTCGTTTAGAAAAAAAAATATTTGTTTTCTTTTTAAGGTTATAAGGCTGGTCTAGTGGCAAAGATTGTATTTTGTAATTGAGATATTGTAGTTTGAATCCTTTCTATGAAAAAATAGTTTATATTTTAATTTTCAAATAAGAATAAGAGTAGGATATGTATTTTGAAAAGTGGACATCAAAAGGAGAAAATTCCTTTATTAATAGTATAGATAATATAAAATATAATATAATAAATTATTGATTATACATATAAATTATTAGGGCAATTAAGTATGTTGAATATAAATATTTTAAAGTAATTTTTTTCTTAAGATTATAAAGTTGGTCTATTGACAAAGTTTACATTTGGCAGGAGAGAGGTTGTGAGTTTGAATATCTCCTATGGCAAAATAGTTTATTTTTTTAAATTTTTAAATAGGTATAAGGATAAAATAGTGAACATCAAAAGGGAGAATTTTATTTATTAACAGTATAGATAATATAAAATATAAAATATAATATCATAGATTATTGATTATGCATGTAGATTATTATGCTTAGATTATTAAGCTATTAAATATGTTGGATATAAATGTTTTAAAGTAATTTTTTTCTTAAGTTTACAAGTTGCTATATTGACAAGTTTACATTTGGCATGAAGAGATATTGTATTTGAATCTCTCCTAACAAAATAGTTTATTTTTTAATTTTCAAACATGTATAAGAGTAAAATATATATTTTAAAAAGTGGACATCAAATGGAAAATTTCTTATATTAATAGTATGTATTAGTTATTGATATTATTATTATTAGCGAAAACAAAGGTACAACAATGCCTATATATTCACATGTTTATATAAGATCAAAGTTACTATAAAACTGTCATTCTCCCAACTCGTCTTATCATTAATTTATTTACTTTTTAAATTTAAATAAAAAATATTTTTATAGTTACCTTTTTATAACCACTCATGTGAGTTTTTTAGGTTAAGATTGAAGTGGAACACGTAAGATAATTATAACAAAATAAAAACTTCATCTAAGATAGAAAAAGGAGGTTAACAAAATAAAAAATAACTATTTATCTTTGAAATAAAAAAATACATATAAGATAGAGAAATGAAGGTTAATAAAATAGAGAATAACTATGTATAAATATTATAAATTAAAGATAATTTTGGTATTTAGAAATGCAGACATGAGAAGGACCATTGCCTTTATAATAGTAATAAATTAGGGTAAAAAAACTTATCGTGAAATTTAAAAATTGATTATATTTATTATTAAAACAAAAGAACAATTGAAATTTATTTTTAAAAATATAAATAAGATCAGAAATTAGTCTTAGAGATAGTTAGAATTTGGAAGTTGAATAAATAATGTAATTATTTAAATAATTAAAAATAAAAATATTTAAATAAAAATGACATCAAGTGATTATTTCTTTTATTATAATTGTAAATTTACTATAGTCATAGATGTCTCCGATTCATGATATAAAATAAAAATTAAAACTGAACGCTTTTAAGAAAAACAAAAAAAAAATTAACAGATGAAAATAAGAAAGTCTTTAGTATTTAACCCAACAAGAAAACTAAGGAGGCAGATTGTCCTTGTTGAGACAGAATCCATTCCTTCTTTCTTGTGTGTGTATATATATTTGGTCTGACACAGTTTTATTTAAATATTTATATCTAACATGTGGTACTAAAAAAGTGATTAGTCAGTTGCGAGTTGCGAGTTGCGAGTTGCGAGTTATGAGTTATGAGTTATTCTGAAAACCAATCATCAAGATGGAGCAAGGTCATACCCCTCTTCTCTGTTCCCTTCTCATTTCCGGCACATTCTCATATTTTCAATTTGCTTACACTTATTACAACTTTTTGTTTTTTTTTTCCAGACAATTCTATTGGAAAAGTAATCAAGTTCACACATGTTCTCGCTGCATCCTTCGCCAGATTAATTGCCGCCGCCGCCGCCTCAAGCTACCGTCGCTCGCTCTCCACGGTGGTCGGAGACCAGAAGAAAGTCATTCCCCACCTACACACAACGGAATCTGGTCGTCTTGGAGAGATCGAAAACTTCTCCCACTATGTTGGTATGTCTGTTTTTTGCTCTTTGACTTCCTCTACTTCAACTCATCTTAAACTCTTACTCACACACACTCAACTTTTTCTCTCTCTCCTATAAATTACTAAGATTCACACTTTCCAAACCTAGACTCCATGTTTTGATTATTTTATCTCTTAGAAACAACACAATGGAAAACTATCTGTCATCCTTTTCCAATTCTAATTTTTTTAAAAATAATTAAAAATTGATTGCTCAAGTCAAGTGTATAAACTATAACTATCCAAAGAAAGAGAGCAATTACATATTTTACTTTAATATTGTTCTCTTTTTCTCTTCTGTTAGTGTATTTGAAAAATTTAAGAAAACTATCATCTTTTTATTTTTATACATATATTTGATTTTTTTAACTGATTATTTCTTTCAGTCTATTTTTTTTTTCTCTATGTTTAAGTTAATAATTTTTAAAGATGCTTGATTTTTGGGGTGGCGACTATGCAAAGAGTGGTATAAACATAATAAGAGAATCCAGTTTCTTTTCTTACATAAAATCTTTATATATGTGTGGATAACACATACCTTTTTTGGATAGATACATTAGAAATTTTTTATTTTTATTAGTGCTCGAGGGGATGATGAAAAATTATCATATCCAATTTTTTCGGAGGATGGATCTATAAAAATTTACCTATCTATCCTGTTAACAAAAAAAAAACCTGAAGGGTGGTGCATTATGTTGAGTAATGTTTTGACTCTGGTGGGTGTGTGTTTAACTACAGTAAGGCAACTGGGGGTTGACGATGCTAGTGAGTTTCCAGAGCTATGCGCATTGGCCCAAGAGTATTTGAGAAAATCCAAAGGGTGCGAAGAAAGCATCTATGAATATGTTTCCAGTGCCAATGTGGAGAACACCGATTCTTTATATATGAAATTGGTCGATGAATTTGAGAGATGCATCCTCAGTTATTTAGCATTTCACTGGAACCAAGCTACATCTGTGATTAGTCAGGTATGTAGTGGATATACCCTATATTTTTTCTTTAAAGAGATTATATTTAATATAAATATATGTTTCAAATTATTAGTTACTAGTATGGTTTTTTTTTTTATTTTGGTTAAAAATCTTTTAATAAATATGCATCTTGAATAAATACTTATAAAATTCATGAATATTGACTCAAGAAATATTCAAGCAATATAAAATGAAAACATAGATCATGCGCTTTTCAATTCATTATTCCTAGTAAATTTTGCTGTCATCATTTTCAGAAGACATTTTACTGTAATTTTGAGTTTTTTATTAATAAGGTGTAAAAGTAAAATTCACAAGTTAGTAGCATTTATTTAAAGATTAATAAAATCGAGATTTAAATGTAATTTTATTATCTTTATTTTTTAAGATCTACAATTTTAGTGTCTTTTATTTTAAAATAAACACATATAGTCCTTTAATTTTAAAATCCATAATTTTGGTAATGCTATTTTAAAATAGAGACATTTAATCCTTTAATTTTATAAAATTTATTATTTTAATATTTTAAAATTAAAAATATTTACTGTTAAAAAATTAACTTGATATGACTCAATTTAATGACTAACATAAAATTATTTATTTAATTCAAGTTACAGTCAATATTAATTTAATAATAATCATTGATTTTAATTTGATTTTGAAATTTTAGATTTTACAAAATTGAGATCAAATGTCTTTTAAAATAGAGGACAAAAATCACAGATTTTACAAAATTGTGGGATTAAATATTTTATTTTAAAATAAAGAGACTAAAACTACGGATTAAAAAAAAAAAAGTATCAAAGTTCTATTTAAATCTAAAATCAACAACACCAAATATCTTATAATAATGAAGAGATAGGAACATTTGGGTGTTAGTCTTGTTTTTGACAATACTTGGGTGTAATCCATCTGAAGGGAAAATTAAGTAGAAGATCTTTAGTGTAATTTGGTTAGCAATTTTGTAGGAAATTTGATTTGTCAGGAATGAAATAGGTTTTAAAGCAAATTTCTTCATTGTTTAAAAAGTTTGACTAGTTTCTCTTCAAAGATCATGGGTATTGATTAAAGGATTTTTCAAAGCTTTTGTCATTTCTTTCTCTGACATCATCTCATCCGATCCGATTCTGTGTATTGATAAAATTTCAAAAAGAGATGCTTAGTGTATGGGGATAGTGGTTTAAATGGGAGGTAATCTCTTTTTGGTATTTCTATCATATTGGTTTTAACTGGAGGAATCACTTTACTGAGATAAATGTTTAGTTCTATTTTGATTTTGATTCCATATCCAGACTCTCCTTAGTTACACATTGTGATATGGGAGATTTGATGAATAAAAGTTTTTCCTTAAAAAAAAAATAACAAGGAGAGGAAGTGAAACATAAAGGCCGGTTTGAAATCAACTCATGAAACCACTACAATTTAAAAAAAAAAAATTAACATGCAAGAATAATTTGTACAAGAAGTAAAAAAAAAACATTTATAAAAAGCACTGAGCTGCATGTTGCTGTCAAATGAATTTAGAAATGAAAGAACATTTATAAAAACAATAATTTACCCAATGTGGGTCGTCTAGTCAAGTACTCAAGTTGGAGGCCCAAACCTTTCTTTTTCGTAAAAATATGCCATCACCCCTGTGATCACCATGCTCATTGCTACTGTCCTGAAGCCGCAATGCCACTGTGATTTCATTGTGAATTGTGAAAAATATTGATAATCAACTCATTTTATGAAATACAAGTATTTTAGTATATTAATTATTACCCATGAATGAGAAGTGTTCACTCACCAAACAAATTGGGTGGAGCCTGCCAAAGATATTCATCACCTAGCTACCTTAATGACACATTCATCATTTTCATCTATTCGTTGCCTTTGTGCATTCCAAACAGTCCATATAAAATTGGTAGGGAACATGTCTTTATCTCTGTCCAATTCTAAAGTGCTGGTGGGGTTTCTGCTCTGCATTAGAAAACTTGAAACACGTGCTAAACTATAAATCAACAAAACATCATCCCATATATATATATATATATATATATAATATTCATTTAATTTATATATTTTATCAACATTTTTTTTTATCTCTTTTCTTATCCCATTATAAATATTATCATATTTATATTTTTTTTTCTCACTACATGTAAAATAAGATATGGGTATATATATATACATATATCTTTCTCGATCACTAAACACATAGTATATTTTTTTTCTCCTGCCATGCTAATGGAAAAAGATTATTGTACCAACAAATTTTACACCCTACCTCCACTTAATCGGATGATTACTTTTATTTCATAAATAATTAACAGTGATAAGAGTGAGAGTCATGCACAAAGACGTGACAACATTTGTTATCTTTGATTAACACATCGCTATTTCACATGGTAGTATGCAAAATAAATTAAACAAAAATTCAGGTTGGTGATAACATTTGCGCTAGTATCTTTGAAGATACTACATATGACATTAGAAAAATTAAAGATACTTGTTTCTCTATTAGTTTTGTTGGAATATGCATGTGATTATCATTTCTTTTTTCTTTTCTTTTGGGAATTCTAGTTTGGTTTACCCACACTTGTTTTTGGTCATGGTGAAACTTTGTATTTTTGGTTTCCTTTTCTTGATTATATAATACTCTTTCTTTAGGAAAAAAAAACAGTGATATGAAATTATTACATATGTAAATATGATTATTATTTTTTTTACTTCAAAAGTGCTTAAAAATAAATCAACATAAATTTACTATATGTGATGAATAACATCATAGGGTTATTAAAATGTTTAATAGTACTTTGGTTTGTATATATAACAAACAAATAAGCATATTTATTTTTTGTTCTAAATATAATAAACACATGATTATTTTTAAATACAATAATTGTCAATTTGCTTTTATGTCATTAATTTATTGTAAAACCTTTTAACGAGATATCTATTCTTCTTTTTTATAAAATAGATGTATTTACATTTAAGAAAATGTATTTATTGGATTATTAATAATATAAATTATGTTCTGGTTGAAAAAAATGTCTTTTGAATTATGAATAACGTCATTACTCATTAGATATAAGTTAGATATTTGTTTTCTTTGTATAGATCTAGAGGTAATAGTAATTAACTTTATTTCACAAGTAAGTCAGCAATTTTTTAGATAGTAAATAATCGTATTGAAAAGTTATTAAAATGACTAACAATAATTAACAGTTCTCAAAATAAAACTAATCTATTGATATACATAATTAACTACATGCATTTAATCAACATATTTTTTGGACACACAAATATCATTTATCTTTTCTGATCATCCTTTTTCTTCACTTAGATTAATCATTATGTTTTTTATTGGTTGAGTTATAGGTTTTGAGTGTCGAGTCTCGGCAGAAAAAAAAGCTGAAGGGAATTGTATTGGCAGCTACAAGGTAAATTTCTATTTTCTTCACTAATTTTTTTTATTATTATTCAATCAAAAGTTGTCTCATCATTATGGGAAGGTAAGTAAGTTAACAGTTTTAAAAGTTTTATTAACATTTACTTTGACGCAATGCAAGTATAGGTGTATTTAAATATTGACTATTAAGACCATAATAGTTTAATAACTTGATTTGGTGCCTTGTGTATAGGAAACAGAGGTTTGAGAGAGTAACTAAGAACCTGAAGGTGACAAGAGTGTTCTCTACTTTGGTAGAAGAGATGAAAGCAATAAATGGTTACTCGCAGTGTACGAAAGTGATGGTGCCTATGGCCCTCAGTGAGAGGAGTCCAGTGCTGCTGTTTATGGGGGGTGGGATGGGAGCTGGAAAGAGCACTGTTCTTAAAAACATTCTTAAAGAGTAACACTCAACCTAATTCTACTCTTGCACTATCATCATTCTCTAATGCTAATAACAAAATTTGTTATTTGTACCCGTTACTGATTACCAAAGTAAGAATAATGAGTAAATGATAGGGACACACAAATTTCACAAAATATTGCCAATAGGGCAGCTCAAGTCCATGTATACCATCTACAATGTCATGATGGTGTTGAGATCAATGATACACCAGCCCATCTATACCATCTAAATTAAGCAATTTTATTGTTGGATATATTAATTTTTGCACATGTAGTGCCTGTCTAGTTATAAAATTGGATCTGCTTGCTGTTCGACACAAGTGACAATGGCAGTATCATAAATAGGATCCATTGTTCAAAGTTGAAGGCATATATTGAATTATGAGAGGAACTCTGCGTTTCAACTTAGTTTGCAGATTTAAGTAAGATTATTTATATGTATCAAACGGCTTTGGCAGACCATTTTGGTCAGGAGCAGCTACAAATGCAGTGGTGGTTGAGGCAGATGCTTTTAAGGAGAGTGATGTCATATATAGAGCCCTTAACTCTAGAGGTCACCATGATGACATGCTCCAAACTGCTGAATTGGTATGCTTCTGTGTGAACACCTCTATGTTATTATTATCACTTTCCACTAAACTCAGCATTATTGTATTTGTATGTGCAGCATGTGACAAATGATAAGATAAATTTTAACTAACAATTGTATTGCACATTTACATAAACTTTTGTAATTTAGCTATGACGAAATGGATGATGAGATATATTGCATCCATATATTATAATTTATTTTTAACTAATGAATGCTTGTAATTTATCAAATTGTGAACAGGTGCATCAATCTTCCACTGATGCGGCATCATCTCTGCTGGTGACAGCTCTAAACGAGGGTCGAGATGTGATCATGGATGGTACCTTATCATGGGAACCCTTTGTGGAGCAGACTATTGCTATGGCAAGAAATGTTCACAATCACAGGTATCGAATGGGGGTAGGGTACAAAGTAGCTGAAGATGGGACAGTTACTGAAAAATACTGGGAGCAAATAAATGATGCAGAAGAACATCAATCAGAGGAAATTTCTAATGGAGAACCTTGCACCCGAAAGCCTTACAGAATTGAGCTAGTTGGTGTGGTTTGTGATGGCTACCTTGCTGTTGTTAGAGGCATTAGGTATATATGCATGTGAATTCTGCCACGTTATTAATTTGCGAATGGATTTTGTGGATGTGACAATTAGCATTTGCCATTGGAATTTTGACAGGAGAGCTATTATGACAGGGAGAGCAGTGAGGGTGAATTCACAACTGAAATCTCACAAAAGATTTGCTAATGCATTTCCAAGATATTGCAAACTCGTTGATAATGCCAGGCTCTATTGCACAAATGCTGTTGGTGGTCCACCAAAGGTAAATTTGAACAATTTTTCACATTTTGTGCTGAAATGTTTGATTTTACGTGTTATCACTTGTCAGTATTAAAATGTCATAGAGATAAGTTGCTTGTAATACATTACAGCTTATAGGGTTTAAGGATGGTGATCACAATCTACTAGTGGATCCTGAAGATATCAAATGCTTGGAAGCGTTAGGCAGTTTGAATGCTGAAGCTGATTCCGTCTTCGAACTTTACAAGGAACCCAACCCCATAATGGAACCTGGTTCTGTTTGGAATGAAATTGTTCTGTCACCTTCAAGACCAACTGGTCAGGAAGAATTGAGGGAATCCATTCAGAAAATAGAGAAATTCCGAAAAATGTAACAAGTATTGTTGCGTGATATGTTGCAGTGTTAAACTATCCCTTTTAAGTTATCATGTTGTTTTGTCTATATATATAATCGTATGACTTTATGAAGACAAAGAAGATTATTGTGTCGTTTTCCTGTTGTTTATATGTAAAATATCCCAAACAATTCATTAGCTTCATAAAAGTAAAACAAAATGCTCAAATTCAAAAAATATTTCCTCCACCATATATTAGCTAGGATTGGCAATGGGTCAAGAAGGATATGAGTAGTGTTTACCTATTTAAAATTTGTCAAGTACATGTTATAGATATTTTTCAAAAATATTCTTTTGAAAGATATTATTTTTTACCTAGAATTTTATTAAACAAATAATTTATTAAGTAAAAAGTTTAGAAATAAAATTATACCAGTAAATTTTTATAAGATTAATTGAATTTAAAAATAAATTAATAATATATATACAAAATATTTAATATAAATAGAATATTTGTTTTATATTATCAATATTTTTATAAAAAATAATTCTATGAATTATTCATTCTTTATAAAAAAAAAAGTAACATTGATAACAATAAAATTTAACCATTAATTGGTTTATTTAACAAAAATATTATCTTCTTTAAATTAAATATGTTGTATTTTAATTTAAAGGTACGGATACTGTAATATTCGTATTTGGGCCAGTTAAAGAGTGACAAAAAAAAAAACTTGTACACAAAGATAATGAGTACCTATTTAAATTATTCATATAGATATTTTTACAAATTTAATCTATCGTGAAATGGAGTTTTAAAATTGGTCTGCTGGTAAAGTGAAGAAGTGGGAGAGAGAAAGGTCATAGATTCAAATTCTTCCACTAACATGATAACAATTACCATTTGGTGTATATATATATATATATATATATATATATATAAACCTGACCCATGGAATTATTCAACTCCAGAGAATTTCACAAGAATAAATATATTATGTATATACATACATTTTTCAGAACCTGTAATGCTGTATCGTCAATAAGATTAATGAATGTGTCTAATTACAACCCATGAAAATATCGTTGAATTGAGCATTTTCTTCTCGGTGGTTTGATCAGAAGGAGCTATTACATTCTTCTTTAATCATCCTATGGTCCAATGTATAGAGTGCCGTTAATGACTCACTCAGGCGTTAGGAATCCCCCCAAATCGCATGATCCTTGACCTTCAACTCTGTGAGGCAAATTCCTCAGGTTGGAGAATAAATGTTATCACTTTCAACTTCACTTTCGATTTCACTGTCATTTTCACTTTTATAGGTCTCGAGATATGCCTCATCTCCCTCCTCACCATCCTCCACCTACATAAAGGTATTAACACAAAAATATAAAATGAAAGAGTTTCATAAGTTTTTTGGTGGGGATTATTATGGCAGAGAGAGCAACCTCAGAGTTCTCATCATCAGTAGAATAGGCAGAATCCAATTTGTCATACAATGCTTCATCTCCTTTGTCCTTTACCTCCTCCATTTGTTCCTATGAAAAGTGATGCAAGCCAAATAAGATCAGAGGTTTCCGTAAAACATAAAACTTGACTTGCAATCAGAAATGCTAAAAATGTAAGGATCAGTAGGAGCATACTATTTCGGATCTTAGCCTCCCCACTTTACTTTGTAAAGTTGAAATATGATTCAAGAGTGCCTGTTTGTCAACAGCAAGAGAGTTAAGACCTTATTTGGCTTGACATATAACAATGTGTATACAGGTCCGCATAGAGGGAAAGGTGCATAAACACATAAAGAACAAGAGTAAAACCTTATTTTATATTGGTCCTTAAAAGCTAAAGCTTGAAATCTCCAATTTTTCATCTCTCCATCTATTTAAGTTAAATGGTTGTTAGTTAACTCAAAAAGCCTTCGATTAATGTTAAAAGATCAACGTTGCATATCTTTGAAGATTTGATCTTTAACTTAGTCCAATGATGTGATGTGATTAATGTAGCCAATCTCACCAAATCCAAAATGCTGTTTTGCCAGTTTTAGATATCATTTAGGAATTTGTGTACATAACTTTCTATAATTCATATGCCCTTTTAATACATCTTGTCCAATAATATTATTTCGGCCCAATTGGCTAAGCTAGACATGCCATGTCATCTTGAAATATAAATTAGGTTCTAAGGTTAACATGGTTAAAAAATGGATAGAGAGGGTGAAAAACTGAGGATACTAAGTTCTAGTGACTAAATTTATACATTATTTTTAAGAGTGTAAATTGATTAAAAATAATTGTGTCTTTCACGGGGTTTAACCTAAAATTATAATCTACTTTTATTTGAGGGGAGGTTTCATAAGGTAACAAACAGCAGTCAGCTGGGAGACAGCAATTTAATCAAGTTACAGCCATACTTAGAGCAAAGAGAGGGAAATTTCTTAGATAAGTAAATAGGCCATTATCCAGTTGTTCAGCAAGCTGACATTAAGCAGTCATAAAATTGTAGTTTGAGAAGTAAAATAAAATACAGAAATGTTTGTTGCAAGTGTTGATGTCCAGATCTACATGAAAATTGGTATTATCGAATAAGAGTTTGTATACATACCTCATGTCGCTGGAGTTCAATTGAACGTGCCAACGCCTTTCTCTTTGTCAAAAGATTTTTGGGTCTCAATGTTGAAGGACGCTGGTAATCCTTACCTCGGTAAACAATTACAGAATATCCTTTTGAAACTTTGTCAACCGAGACCAGAACACCTCCACTCTCAGCTTCAAGTGCTAATGCAACTTTTTTTACTTGTTCAAAGGTTTTAGCCTTTACAATTATCTTGACCAGTTCCCGATACTTCCAGTGCAAGTGCATGTTCTCAATAGTACCATCAAAAACTCCACGTCTACCTGAACCCACAAATTATTATATTTGTATAAGCACTACATAATGAAGGGTTCCTTCATGAGCATGGGGGAGAGGAATGGAATGATTGAGAAGAACAGGGCCTAAGGGGAGCAAAGCTGACTTATATAAACTTTGAAGCGTGGAAGCTCAAATTTTTGAGATGTAATATTCAGGTATAACATTAACATCAATTAGATTTAAAAGATCAACTTTTTTCTATCTGATTTCTTCAATCCAACTTAGTAGTAAAGTGAACCAAAGTGGTCCTAAAATAAAGAATGAACAATTTTATTTAGATAGAGCTCTACCAAGAAGTAAGAAAGCTTTCATCCTCAATCCTAATTTGCGAAACATAAATCTCTCTTCATCAGTTATACTCTCAGGATCTGCTTTGAATTCTGATGGCTTCAAAAAGGACTCCACCTTCATTAAGGCTTTTTCAGCTCTCACTAACTTTCTTTCAGCCTGTAAGTAAAAGCCAGGATTACAATCATGCATATTCTAAATTGGAGAATAACCTAGAGTGAAGTTAGACACAGAAAAAGACAATAAATATGATCAAAACTTCCAGGAACCATACATGCTGTCATCATATTTAAAACCAATGATTGTGTAGGGTTTATATGAGGATTGTTAGGGAAACTCTTTTTCTGAAATTCTTCTTATGATTGATCAGAATTTATTGAAAATCTCTAATTTTGGTGGGTTCCAATTGTTATTAAATGATTATCGCTGGTTCAGCTAGTAATCAAATATCAGCTCATTTAACAGTTTTGTTTAAGTTTCTTCAGGAAAACCCTTCGAAGAAAGAGCATTATATTCACACAGGATGATGAGAGATTAAAAGCAAAAGCCATTGGCAAGACAATAAGAGACTTCCTTGATTATATGAAATTAAAAATCTTACGAATGCAAGCTTCTGTTCTAATTTTTTAACAAGGTTGGCATGCCGTAGCTGTTCTACTTCTCTCATTATTTTTTGCTCGTGGCGCTCATCCAATGTTTTCCCCCACTTTGCATCTGCATCCATAGTTTCACCAAGAGTACCCGCCTCTGCTGACAGCTCTGATGTATTATTAGTTGGTATGAGCAATGAGGATGCTCTCAATCTTGCTTGCTCTTCCTCCTCTTGCATTACTTTTGCCATTCTTTCCCTTTCCAGCAAGGCTTGAGTCACATCTGCTGATAAAAAATTCTTTCCTCGAAAGAAGACTAAGAAGTCTTTATTTCTAGAAAGTAGAATACCACCCGTCAATTTCTGCAGCCAGAAACAAAAAGCATTGATCAACAAATCATCATCTAGTAGTGTACAATAAATGCATATAACAATACTACCCAATTTTTATTTAAGTAAATGCTTATAACTCAATATTGAAATCCTTATTTCAACACTCCCCTCGTATCCAATGCTTCCAACCCGGTGTGCAGCTACATAAGTGACCGAACAATGAATCTAGGATAGACTTTGACACCATCTTACAATTTGGGGCTTAACGTCTAACTCAATCTAACAAAACCAGTTGTAAAGTAAGGATTGCCTATGCTTTATAAATTCTACTTAAGTCGTACTCTAGTCGATGTGAGGCTAAACACCACCCTTGAGGTGGAAATTAATGCATCCCCAAATAGGCCACAATTAAGACAAGCTAGGAGTGTCTGCAGTTAAGGAAACTTTCCAACAAAATAATATCATTCATAAGCCTCTGCTAATAGGATAATTGGTCCTTCATAGAGGTAACCAAGTAATATTGCATCTATTTTGTATATTATAAACATCTCTAATTTTCTGTTTGAAATTTATTCAACAAAATTAAACAAAAAAAAAAGGGATGCAGAAAATAGAGTGACGCCCAACAACAAATAGCAGGAAAATCACCTTTGCTCAGTATATACCATTTTTTGTTTAAAGTTTACATCAGTTTTGAAAATAAAAATGACCACACTTTCTTGATTGCCTTATTTGATATGATAACAATTGGGACATGAAACATTAGAAATATAACCTAATTTTTTTACAAACGGTAACATTACAAGAGGAACAATGATATATCCCCTTTCAAGTTATTTAATTGAATGCGATCTATACAACATTGAGGCAATTAATAATGTGTCTAGGCATACCCCCGCTTTTAAGAATGTTTAGAGATCCTATGTAATCAATAGTGATCCTATTTTATCCTATTTGCGCATTATAAATAAAGGTATTGTGTAATCATCCTCGACACATTGTCACACATTTACACAGTATTAGAATCTAAACTAGGCCTAAGTGTCTGAAGGGCCTAAACTATCTGTTGGTGGCCTATGGCCACCAATGGGCTCATTGTCTAGCAACCCACCATCATATCACCGCCTCCCTTCCTAGACACTTTTCTCATAGATCTTCCTGAGACCATTTCTCGAAGACCATTTCTAGAGACCATTCCGAGAGACCTTCCCAGTTCCATTCCTAGAAACCTTTCCTGGAGACCCTTTCTTAAAGACCATTATGGAGACTCTCCGTGGTGCTTTTCTCTTATTTTCCTGCCTTAGGGCATGCTTGTCTATCCACATTAGGGTGTGCTTTATTCATCAAAGTGAAGAATATTCATTCCCACTGTTGGACCTATTTGGCTGCCACTGTGTTTCCATTTTGTTAGTTTATACCAATGACCTTTTCCAAAGATTGTTGTCTCATCCACATGCGTAGCTAACTCAAAACACCACTACATGAGGTCCCAAACATGGCCCTAACATGTGAAGTTCATGCACATGAGGCATGACACATCTCTAGAAATTAACACATTGGTCTCCATTGTCATTGTGGGACCTACGTTAGCTGCCATTGAACCGTGTTTATCCGACACAACCACACAACTGAAACCGCCTTTCATTTTTATTCTTATTAGATTTACCACATTTATAACGAGTTTGGTTCATATTACACATACATGCTCCAGTGGGGAAGTGTCAAAGACTAGATATTATTCCATTATTTATGATTAGATAGGATTTGGAAATTTACTCCTTATTACCTGTTATTAGATTAGATTGGTCTTTGGTTATTATTAGAGAGATTTTATGTAATCAATAATAATCCTATTTGTTCGTTATAAATAAAGAAATCGTGTGGTCATCCAAGACACATTTTCAAAAAACAATACCAGCAAGACATCACAATTTATGATCCTCAAGCAGCAAGAGACCGGTATAACTTAACAAGTAAAAAGCATCAAACTATAGAAGCAGTAAGCAACACTAGCATGCAACAAGACCATTTCATGGTAGTACGAATATAAAACTAAGGAAAAATCTATATTTTGAAGCATGATAGATCATCTGAACTATGTATCATTTTCTTTTATTCACACAAAATAGAGACACTTCTTATAATAGTTTACAACCAGATTAAACTAAGAAGCTTTTATTTTTTTCTATTACTCTATATATCACAGATATTAGTGGATCATTTGAGACATTTGAAAGTAGAGAAAACAGGTGATAACAAAGGAATTAAGGTTTCATTTTAGTGTTTTAGTAAAATATCAACAGAAAATGTGACAAGGAGAGCATTAGCATGTCTGATGTGACATTAACATGAAAGAAATTAGAAAAGATGAAGATCAGTGGATTCTTGCAAAGTTAGTCAATACAAAACACTGATCTCAACAGGTGCCAATCTTTATTAATTGATTTGTCAACACCAAAGTCCAAACCTTTTAGAGTAACAAATTTTCATTGTGAATTGGTTTCAACTTCTTAACATTTAAAGTCTACCTAATTGATGCCGCCAGGAAATGACACAAAAATTATGTACATTTTCATGCATAAAGGAAAGTTTATGAATTAGGAAATGGCATAGTGACTCTGGAATGAAAAAGTGCTCAAGAATACAAAGCTACAAAAACAGTTTTGATTAGTGGAACAGGAATATGCATGATTAATCACCTTGATCTCTTCTGCCATTCTCTCACTTGTAGTCAGCTGCACACCCCGTTTGAGTGCAACCTTTGCAATAGAACTTATTTCCCACAATTTAATCATGGCTACAGCTAATCCTTCAAGCTGTCTGCTTCTACCTATATATCATTATTAATTTATTATAATCAGGATAAAATTCAAAACTTCAGATGCACAAGGGAAACAATGACAAACCTAATGCAAAATGTGGAGGAAGGGTCCTTGCAATCCTTCGTAGAGCAGTTGCCTCCCTTAGACCAAGTGTTGATCTCACTCCAAAAGGAAGAACTCTAAAAGGCGGTTGGTAACCAGAAACAGTTGCAGGAAGCATATCTGCATCAACAGGCAATGGATCACATCCAGGCCAATCTGTATATCTAGGGCCTAGACTATCCAATAGCTTGTCTACTTCATGTTCATAATTGACTTGGGGCACATAATCTCTTTCTTTCTTATCATTTGTCAATTCCAATTTTGCAAATGGTGCACTTGTCCCAGAATTAGAAGCAACACAGGCAGGATTCTCCACAGCATTATAAGAAAGAGTTGGTAAAAGCTTAGAAGAGTTATCACTTTTCCTATATATTCGTTTATTCTGTTGTTCTGAAGGAACCTCATAGCTCACACCCCTGTATAAGGAAACAGAGTTGCCAGACCTCCAAATCACCACACCACCAGTTTTTCTCTGAACATGATTTTAAAGATAAACAAATGGTTATTGATAGTCAAAGTATGAGTTATACAAAGAAAAATTGGAAAGCTCCAAATTGAATCTACACACAATGATACACAACAGATAGCATTGATAATTTTATTTTTTTTGCGAGGCAGGGAGCATTGATATTACAAACATTCTAATCAAAGAGTATTGAAATCAATCCCTACATATAATCTCTGCTCTTTGGCAAACATTGTGGCTGAAGAAGAAAAATATTTCCAAATTGACAAGCTCACCCAAGAGAGTGCAACAGAAGGTGACTCAATAATTTATCAATACACAAGAAAATTTGTAAAAATAGGTATCACAACCCAAATATAATAAATGCAAACATCAGAACTATGCCAGGTTGCGCTGCTATAATCCCATGAAAGGGAAGTGTTATGACGAGTCTAAACTCTTTGTAGGCTTGTAGCAATTAAAGATCCAATCCAATAGAAATTTGTATATCTCATCTACAATTGACTGCCTATTCTGTCAATCCTATTTGGCTATTCCCCAGATCGATACGACATTTCTTGAGCATGAAAAAAATAACTGGACAGGCAATTGGGCATCCATCTGGAGCTAGATGTACGACAATATTAGGAACAGGAAAAAAGGGAGGGAAAAGTTCTTTGAAATGAAATTCACTGTTCCATTCGGCAATTGAAGTAAAAGTCTTCCTCCATACACTCAAGACATGATAAAGATTTTTGTTGGTTTATCTACATTCAAAAATTTTATTAAGCTCCCAAAGTTGCATAGACATGAGTAATTTTACTGCTCATCTTTTAATTATGAAAAACAAGTTTACACACACTTGACAAAGATGTTGTTATCTTTCACTTCAGTAAACTTATTTGCTTCTCGTTCCCATCATGCGCTCAACAAGTTCTACAACAAAAGCAAGACTTTGTAAATACAGAGAATAAGCAGAAGATAAAAATCAAACCTCGAGTATCTCATGCATCCTCTTCATGTTAAGCGCAGCCTCGCCCTCAAACTTGAGCCTCACAATCTCTGAAGTCTTCCACCTCTCATGAATCTTGTCCACAACAGCTTGAGTAACCCCACTTCTCCCAATTCTCGTCTTGTGCTTCTTCTCAAAAGTCAACTTGAGCAGCCTCTTCAATTCTGAGTCAGGAAGCGTCAATTCCGCCAGAGAGGTCCTACTTTTCTTCCTTACGGATTTACTCTCTTCAACAGATGGCTTCTCCCACGGGAACCTCACTTCCCCATCACCACTCCCAAACCCTAATGGAGACTCAGAAGAAAACCCACCTCGCGCATTAGGCAACATTCCTTCCTCCACATAAAATATATCCTCCACCGACCCTTTTTCCATCACCTTTGCTCTTTCCTTATTGTCAATCCCATCATCAACATACCCAAATTTCTTCAACTTTTCAACAATCCTGTCCATGGTGCTTCCACCGCTGCTACCGTCAGCCTCCTCATCAGAGCTCGCAAAACCGGATTTTGTGGCGTGCCCATTTTCAGAATAGTCCAAAAGGGCACGTGGCGGCTTCGGACGGAGGTGTTGGTTCCACCGCTTTAACCAGTTATTTTGGTTGGAGAAACACTTGGCGGGGCGAAAGATGAAGGGTGGTTTGGGAGAGCGGCGAAAGAGGGAATTGCAGAAGCGTAGAGAGTGGAAATTGGGAGAAGAGTGAAATGAATCGAAGAATGGGTGGAGCTGGCGAGTGGGTAGAAGAGCCATTCGCGAGAGTGAATGAAAGGAAAGGAAAGGAAAGGAAAGGGGCTATGCTCTGCTCTGTGACTGTGCCGGAGAGACTAATATCATGCTGCTTTTTTTGCTGCCGCCAAAATCACCCTGGATAGGAAACTGCTGCTGCTTCGGGAATTACTTCTTGACATTTTCCTCCCTCTACTTTCTCTTTTCACCTCCTCAATTTTTTAAAATACAAAAATATACCGGTAAAAAAAATTAAAAAATTTCTAAGTCTTTATTAGTCAATCTGCACTAAAAAAAATTAATTTTACAAATTTGTAATAGCTAATTCTTAAGTCTTAAAAATCGGATTGGCAGATCGGATAAAAAACTGAATCAATGTTCGGTCCATTGTTTCTATGAAACTGATAACAAAAGGAATTGGTTGGGAACCGGTCAAAATCGATATGTTTTGGTTTTTTTAGAAAAAATATAAAAAATCATAAAAATTAAAAATTTGTGGGTTTTGAAATTTTAGATACACAAATAAAAAATATTCTAATAAGGTATTACAAAATAAAAATATTTAAAATGAATATTATCAAATTATAAGACGTTGATTACAATTTAGAATATAAATATATCTCAAAAAGTCATTTTACGCAATATACGACTTTATCTATTTGTAATATTAGAAAGATAACAAAACTTAAACTTAATAAGATGTATTATATTTATGTATTATAAATTATATATAACTTATTTTTTACTTAGTATATTACTATATTAGTAAAAATATATTTTATTAAATCTGGTTCAACCTAGGTTCAAATCCTGTTGAACCTTTGAACCCCTAATCCATGCCTTCATTGGTTCAATGATCGATTCAGTTTTGAAAACCTTAATCCGAATTCACAAATTTTTTTGCAACTTTTACAGATTTAGATTGAGCAATCTAGACTTGTAAAAAACTGGACTCAATTTTTTTTACAAGTCTGGATTAGTCAATTTAGCCTAACAATTTTTTATAGCTAAAGATGTGTGAAGAAGAAGAATAGGCATGAAGAAGAAGACCAAAAATAACCGCGAAGAAGAAGAAGAATAATTACAAGGAGCAGGTGCACGAGAGTGCAAGAGTGGTTGTGACAAGGAGAAGCAATGGAGGTCGTGACAAGAAAAAGCAACAGAGGTTGTGACAGAGAGTAGCAATGATGGTGCGTGCAGATTTAAAGAAGTGAAAAGAAGATATCTGAAGGCTGAATGAACGAGAGGCACGAGAGAGATGAATAATTTAATTCTTTTTACTTAAGGGTATGTTTGACATTTTAAAAGATTATGGAAGTGCAAGAGAAAACATGGAGGTGCAAGGAGAAAAACTTCAAATTTTCATGCGCTTTATTACATATTGGAAAGTGCATTTTAGATTGAATTTAATTATTTATTTTTAAAATAATTATTTATATTTTAAATAGTATATTTTTTATATTTTAAAATTAGACTTAGTTACACTTTGTGTTCCTCTTTTATAATTTTTTATATTTTGTCTTTCTATTTAAAATTATTGAATTTGTATTTTGTTATTAATGCATTGACTTTGACAATTACCTGACTAAGTAAGTGATTTACTTTAGTTTAATGGTGTAGTTTAAAGGATATTAAAAAATAATTATAATAATTAAATTACTTTTAATCACACAATTAGGACATATTATGTCATTAAACTATTGTAAGCAACATTTTTCATTTAACCATTAATGTAATTAAATTGTTTGACACAAATTCAACAATTTAAAAATGTTTAAATAAGCTTTTTTCCTAAAGTTTTACAAAAAATTGTTTTTAATCCTTAAAATTCAAAAATAATTTTTTTATTCCTTTATTCGCTTTTAGTCTTTTTTTTCCAAATAACTTTGTTAAAAGATTGTTAATAGGAAACACATTTTTGTGTTTGTAAATCACTTTCTTCATCAATCTTTAGTTTCACATTTAGCACAATTAAATATACTCGAACTTATAAACGAATAACGTTAATACAAAAAAGAAATTAATTTTAGGGACTAAAAAAATATATTTGATTTCAAGTATCAAAAGTTATTTTTTATGAAAGTTTAAGGACAAAAAACTTATATAAACCATTTAAAAAATTAAAGAATATAATGTTATGATTTAAAAATAAGGAATGAAATGTTAAAAATTAGTAAAACAAAGAACAAAATATAATAAAATCGTTAGACTAAACTTTTCAATATGTAAAGTAAGACATATTCTATTTTTACATTATCGTATTTATAAATCTAGTTACTTTTCTAAAAAGATTTTTATATATATTTTAATAAATTTCTTAATAAGTGTTTATAAAAGAAGTATGAGATATTGTTAAATAAGTTCTTTTTCCTTAAAGTTTTACAAAAAATCGCTTTTAATCTTTAAAATTTAAAAATAATTTTTTTATTCCTTGATTCATTTTTAGTCTTTCTTTTCCAAATAATGTTGTTAAAAAATTGTTAATAGGAAACATATTTTTGTGTTCATAAATCACTTTTCTCCTTAACTTTAATCTCGTCAATCTTTAGTTTCATATTTAGCACAGTTAAATATACTGAAACTTATAAACGAATAACGTTAATACAAAAAAAAAATTAATTTTAGAGACTAAAAAAATATTTTTAAATTTCAAGTATCAAAAGTTATTTTTTATGAAAGTTTAGGAAGAAAAAAACGTATGTAAGCCATTTAAAAATTGAAGAATATAATGTCATATTTAAAAATAAGGAATGAAATGTCAAAAATGAGTAAAACAAAGAACACAAAATATAATAAAATATTTAGACTAAACTTTCCAATATGTAAAGTAAGACATTCTATTTTTACATGAATGTTTTTTATCGTATTTATAAATCTAATTACTTTTCTAAAAAGCTTTTTATATATATTTTAATAAATTTCTTAATAAGTGTGTATAAAAGAAGTATGAGATATTATATATAAGTTGGTCTAAACCTCATGAATTTATTTAGTAGAATTAGTTGAAAAGTTAGTTAAAAGCTGAAAAATTAGTTAAAAACTAAAAAGCTAATTGAAAACTAAAAATTTAGTTCTAAGCGTTTGGTAAAACTAAATGAAAGTTGTAAAATGGAAAATAAGAAAATAATTGATCATTAGATCGACAATGAGGTATTTAAAATAATTATAAAATATTTAAATAATATAAATTAATTATGTATTTAAATTATAAATTATTGTAATTATATATTTAAATTATAAATTTTTATAATAACATATTTAAATAATAAATTTATGTAATTATATATTTAAATAATAAGTTATTATAATTAATATTTAAATTATAATTTCTATAATTAAATATATAAATTTTAAATTGTATATTTAAATTATAATTTTCTATAATTATATATTTGTATTATAAATTAATATAATTACATTAATAAATGAGAGAGAAATAAAGGAAAGAGATTGTACAATGTGATGAGAAAGAATTGATGGGAGATAATGCATTAAGTAATTAAGGATAAACATTACTAGCTAGTTGAAAATAGAGATCTGTTGGAAAACTACTTAGAGTAGTTTTTTTAAAAAAACTACTAGCTCCTAAAAAAACTTCTAGATTTTTGCTATTCAAACAAAGTTATCATTCTAGTTACTATTTTAGCTAGCTAAAATGGCAAACCAAATACACTCTTAAAGACGATTGTCTAATCCATATTTGACTTAGTTTTTCTAACACCAATGTTTAAACCTTAAATCCCAATGTCATGCATAATAAGATGCAACGGAACAATGCTAAATTCCCCTTGAACTTGTTAATATGAAAAACATGAATCAATGTTTTGTTGAAATGACAATAAAATACACCTTTTGTTGCTAATGTGACAATTGTAATTATGTCTCTAATGATGTCCATGCCAACGATCACACTCGGTAACCCTCCTCACTTATGTTAGTAGTGAATGAAAAGAAAATGTTGAGTTTTGTCACACTTAGGATTGTGCATCTATTGCAGCATATATAGAGAGAGTTTTGGCTAGCTAGGGTTTTAATCATTGGTCAATAATCCTAATTTCTTTATGAGTGTGACCCATGTTATTATTGTAATATGATTAGGTTTACAAACATTCCGAATGAGCTTTATAGTATGTGTATGACTTAATAAGTTCTATTAATATTTGGTTATAAAATTTAAAAAAAAATATTTATTTATTTAATATCATAAATAATAATGACATATAGCAATACACCACTTAGGCCTAAATATTTAGAATATTAGCTATTTGACATATCTTATTTTGTGGTAACATTCTATATGATATGTCTCTTGGTCAGTTTGTCTAATTGAGTAGAAGGACATGGAATGTGTCATCATCATATTGTTTGATTTATATTTCTCGATGTCCAGGTTGACTATACATAGTTGTACATCTCATGCTCACCCTTCTAAATATGGTCATGCATTTTCACAATCTAACTTTATCAAGATACTAATAGATATTTACTTCTATTGCATAGGAGAGACAAATCTCATCTAAGTCACTCAAATCCACCATCCACAAAATTCATTATATGCTTAAAAAAGATTAACTTTACAATAACTTTATTACATATTACATATGACACTTGATGATATCAAAACATAATTCTTTATATAAGAATCATAATAAATTCATGTCAAAAGACTTTATATAAGCATTATTTGTTCATGATATTTATACAGCAAATCATGCAATGTTCTATTTTGGAATGAGACAAAATGTTAAATTAATTAAATATTTAAAAGTAGGTTGGAATGATATATCATTGTTGCTAGTTTGAAAAAAATATAATTTCTCAAATATAATACTACCTTCATTTCTTTCTATAAGACTTGATTATTAAATTCATTAGGACTAATATAAGTGGTTAATCTCTCTCCGATCATCCCCTTCTCTTCATTCCCCTCCAACCAAATCAGTATTTTAGTCTTAACTAGAGGTCTACTATTAAGTTTCAATTTGTTTAAGAATTCATGCTAAAAGTAGTATATATCAATCTCATTTATCCCTCCAAAACATCTTTTAAAGGTAAATTCTTGAGAATTCATATCAACATTGAAGTGAATAATACCTTGGAAGTTGTAACCATAATAACATTGAGATTTATTGGAAAAACTAAGTCACACATGGATTAAGGACAAATTCATGAGATTTAAACCAAAATATATATATATATATATATATATATATTATCTCATACTTCTTTTATAAACAATTACTAAAAAATTTTATTAAAATACATATAAAAAGCTTTTTAGAAAAGTAACTAGATTTATAAAAAAATGATAAAAAAATTCATGTAAAAATATAACGTTTTGTCTCATTCCAAATTTACCCCTTTTTAGCATTATCTGATGTTTATGTAATAAAAAAAAAGTCTTTGAGTGACAAAAGAAACATCTCCAATTGTTATATATTTAACAAATATTTCAACTAACAAAATACATAGTCAATCTTTTATATTTGTTGTTGGAGATTTTCTAGACAACTTTCCTTATCCCAACAAAATCCAACTTCAATACGACTTTTTCAACCATATCAAAGGTGGTGGCCATATCCTTGCCTAATATGGGGTTTTGAATTAATATTTATCTAATTTTTAATTCTCATCCACTGGTGGAAAAAAATACTAATATATCTTTAATATGTTTACTTTCCGATGGTGGTTCGCTCATTTACTCTTTGACAAACCACCGCCAGAGAGTAGAACAAGTACAAATGCTTCTTCAATAGTTATCGAAAACAACATTATTCATAAGTACTCGGGTCATTCAAATCTAAACATAGGGACAAACTTTATCTATTGCTAAAGGAAAAGGCCCCTTTTAAGCAATCCTTGAATTGCTTTTGTTAAATTTGCAGCATGCACATGGGGAAAAATTAATTTAAAGTTTGAAGCAAATGAACAAAGCTACTTGTAATCCAAATCCAACCTTGGGCGAGAAGCACCAAATATGAATTATACAAAGGGGAGAAGGGGTGGCAAGGGAGTGGGAGCCAGGGAAAAGACGAAAAAGAATGGAAGAAGAAAGAGAGAGAACCCTCCAAAGAGAATAAAGTATAAAAGAAGAAAGAAAGGGTATATTAGAGAAAGAAAAAATAAGAGTGAGTTTAAGTTATAGTTTAAAAGGATAAAATTTATATTTAATAAAAAACTTTAAACAAAGAAGATATTAAATACAATTTAAGTAAGTGTTAATTTAAAAGCACTTACCATCCCTTCTTTGAAGACCTAACTATTCATTTATGTCAACATGTGGATCGTAAGTGTGCATGGTAAGCACATCTCCAGAATAGCTAGTCATTTTGTTACTTGCCAGTGCATTGCAAAGACTACTGTCATATTTTAAGTCTGGTCAATTGCAAAGGGGACAATGGTGGTGTGTGGAAAGGATAAGTTAAAGAAATAATAATTTTTGAAATATTAAATAAAATAAAAATAATTGAGAAGTGTCAAATTTCTAACTGATCGAATGAATGTCAGACCTCTAGCTAGCTTCAATTTAGGACCTGGAGCCTTTTTTCTTGTACAGTTTATTACTTATATAGCATATCAATTGTTCAAGGGATTAGTTTATTTGGTTAAACAATTGTGTGAGTTGTTTAGTTGATTAAAGAATTTATTAGTACGACTTAATTATATAACATATCATTGTATTTTCTGACTCTATCTTTAATTTCTATGATAATAAAAAAAAAATATCAATCATAATTAGATGCTTACTTACCTAATGGGGATTTTCTCCATATATATTTTCAAATTTCAATATTTCACCAATTGTTTCAAGCACGTACATAAGCAAAAGGACAAAACTTTGGCTTAACAATAAAATTTTAAAAGCAATGAAGCCAAAGGAATCAAATCAACACAAATATCTAATCAGAGTCATAAATTATTTTAAATGACTAAGCCAACATACTATTTGAGTTGCTAATAGAGACAGGATAGGTGCTTGGGAGAGGCATTTGTCGTAGGTAAATGATTGAGCTCAATAAAAAAAAAAAAAGTTTTTTGTTTTTAAAGTTAATAAATTAATTTTAAATTGTTAAATTATTTAGAGCATATTAAATTAATCTCAAAGTAAAAGAATTAAACTTTAAGCATTATACAAAATAATCTGCCTTTGACGATAAAGAAACTCCTTCTCACAAATGTTGCATTTAAGAAAAAAATTGTTCTAAAATAAAAATTGTATTTAATTTTTAATATAATACTAATTGTTTTTTGCTCATATTTCTAATAATATTACTGTAAATTTTAAAACAATATTAATATAAATATTAGTTTGATAACATCACTATTTTTTGTGTATTTATGAATTTCATTATAAAATAATTGATATTCATTTAAAATAGTAAATGTAAGCGAATGAATATCACAAAGGTTAGATAAAAATTAAATTTTGTATATAATTTTCATATATTTATTATTTATGATTTAAAAAAATATTTGATTTTTAAAATAAAACATTTAATTATTTCTTATTTTTATAATAGTTTATATTTTATTGACTGTTATTATTGTGATTGTGGTACCAATGACAATAACAATTATAATTGTGATATCGGTGATCGTGGTTAAATATAAATTATTATGAAAGAAAAAATATTTAAATATTTTTATTTATTTTAAAATTAAAAAATATAGTTTTTTAATTACATTAAATAATGGATAATAAAAATATAAAACCTCGAGAAAGAACTTACTTTTTAGCGTCTGTAGAAGGTTCCTTTTAAAATAACCGATACTCATTTTAAAATAAGTTGAGACTTCATTTCATCAGTGGAGAAAATTTTCATGGATCGATGTTATCCATTCCAACAAGCATCGCATCTGGTAACACAAAGACAATAAGAATTACGGGGAGATGAAACAAATGAATGCTTGGAAATAGACAAGAATAACATATAGTGTTCTTTCTGTCTCATTTATTTATCATTCAAACCTTTTACCAAATAAAAAAAACTATTGATGTCTCTATTTCAACATATAATTATTTGAGATTAGTATAGATTTTATTAAAAATTAATTATATTTATAAACTAAAATTTCTTAATTATTTGATAGATTCTGTTAGAACTATAATTGATTATCAATATTCTTATTTATGGATGATTAGTACTGGTTAGATATTTATGTATTAGAAAATGTAAATAAATAGATAATTGAAAAAATTTATAATCATCGTTTCGTATTTGTAAGATAGCTATAGTTTGAAACAAAATTAAAATGTTAAAACAATTATAGTTTCGGAATAAATTAAAGAAACACATAATAAATTATTTTAATATATTTATAATTTTATTTAAATTAAAATTAATTTAATTAAAATTATTCTTATGTCTCATATTTTTTTTATAAATTTTGTGTTTTATGTTTTTTTTATAAGTCAATTAATATTGTTAAAACAAGTGCTAAACATTGAGCACAATATGTGCTGACTTAGATAAAAGATAAATAAAATTTGAAACAACATAATGTTTAAGACTTAAATTTAAATGCTTGAAGACAGATTCATAATCCATTCAATGAGTCATGATCCTTCCTGCATTGCATCATTCCCAGTAGCTCAACTGAGCAACAAACATGATTTTGTCAATCTTTGAAACTAGACCCTTGAAAATTATTGCATTTCTCGCCTTTTAAACATATCGTATACTTGCAAAGCATAATAACGACCAAGCCTGTGACCGTAATTTGGAGTCACTAACCAAACCCAAATATTGATAACATAAAGTGTAGAAATCATTATGAAATACTATTTCCACCCCCCACCAAGCACATAATTAGACCCACACTCGCCAAGACAGATGACACCTCATGAAAAGATGTTCCACTGTTTTTTCTTACTCCCTACAAAAGACACATTCAACCTCTTCAACATTTAGTACTCTTCTAACGGTCTCCTTTAACTCCCTTTCTAACTATTTCCCCCATCTTGCATTTCCTTTACCTTAACAATTTTCTAAGACACAAGCCCAAACAATCTACTATATTTCTCACCTAGACATTGATCCCCTAGCCACGTGTCCTTCTAGAATAGTTTCGTTATTTCATCCTCCATAATCCATTTAACATGTTGTGACCACCATCCTGATTGTCCTAACACTATGTCTTCTAGAGATTACAGGTCGGTCCACAACATTTATTCTCCTTCACTACCCAAGATCCACCATACTTCTCGTATATGGACCGCAACACTTTAACTCACAACTTGTTTTCTTTTACCTAAATCTCCATTTCCATTTATCCAATAATACCATATTGAACTTTCGCATGAGTTCTATTCTTATTTTAACTTTAATTTTTTAAAATAAATATTAGAACTTTTAAAAAAATCTAAATATTTTTACTTACCATAATAATTACTCCCTCCATTTTTTATTAATTTTAAATTTTTAAAATATTTTAGTTTCTATTTAGCTATGTACGGTAAAACTTACTTAATTATAAGTCAATCGAGGTAGTTTGTAACATACAAGCTACTTGAAAAGGTAAAAATTTATAAGTGATATAAAAACTACCTGAAAAGGTAAAAAATTATAAGTGAGATGAAACATTTGATAAATGTGAAATAAAAAAAATATATAAATTAATCATTTGATTAAAAAGATATCTTAACGAAGATAAAAAAAGTTAGTAATTTAAGAGTTAAAGTAAATGATTATTTTTTTTACCAAATACTTTCTTTCTCTAATGTTATCATAGTTTAAGATAATACATATTAATTATTTTTCAAGGACATATTTATTATCTATAAGAGCTAAAGTCCATTTATATTTATATTTGAGTTAATTTGACTCAAGTCTATTTACCTATAAAATGGATTGGAAAAAAAAATTGTTTTTATTTTTTTTTTCCAATCTAATCATGTATAGCTTTAAGGATTGTTTCTATTTTTTTTAAAGTCCAACCTAATTATGTTATGTTGTTGGTTCTAGAATTGACTTTTATATATATATATATAAAATTTCTATACTTATTTCAATTTCTCATCTCTTTTCAAAAATTATGATTATATTTGTTACTAACTAAATTAAGATAAGATACTCTTTTAACTAGTATAACTCTTTTAATTAGTTGGACCATTTTTTATATATAATTCATTAATTCAGTATTTTATGGATTTTTTTTATTTATAAAACATCCCCATCTAATTAATATAATGTGTATGCTTTTAACATGCAGTCGACAAAACTTTTAAAGATTTAACCGACCTGCCGAATTGGATATATAAAAGATTATATTATATTATATTATTAAATATATTGATGTTTTTCATTACTTTTTATTATTTTGTTTGTTAAGTTATATAATTATTTTTCATATAATTTAGAATAATATTTTTAAAAGATGCCGCACTCAAACATAAAAAATCATAAATGATTTAAAAATATAATTCTTATTTAACTATTGATGATTTGAAGCATTTGATGAATAAATCTAAATAAGTGGATGTAATTATTTTTTATGACTGATTGACTTAAGTGGATTTATTTTTTAAAAAAATTATCAATATGGGTCTCTTTTATAAAATATTACTAGTATGAGTTTGGTTTGGTAGTTGACTCGGTCAAACCGCAACTCCGAATTGCGGTTTCGTTGCCACGCCAGCATTACGTGGAAGCGAGCGTGACAAAAATGAATATGAAACCGCAAGTGGGAATTGCGGTTTGACTGATCTTTGACCAGCACTGCCTTATTGTCCAATAGATAAAAAACACAGAAAACAATACCTGTAAAATCACAAGTCAGAGTTGCTGTTTGACTGGGATTTGCCCCCTTCATCCGACAGTTACAAAATTAATATATACGTAGCTATCTATTGTCAACGACAGAAATTGTACCATTTTATCTACACGAGCTATCTATAGTATTTAATGAAGAAAGAAACTATAAATTTAATATTTTCAGTTTTTCATCATTAAAGACAAAAAAGTGACAAGACATAAATTGCTTACACACTCAATTAAATTATTATATAGCATGAAAAAGATTGAATTATTCGAAAGTATTAATAAATAAATTTGCAAAGTGTTTATAATAATTAAAATGATGAGATATTAGAGTAATTTAAACAGGCAAGCAAGGAATTATTGTTTTGGTGTTTTGCATTGGAAATGGTTTGCAAGGAATGATGACAGTAGGAAGTGAGAAGGGAGGAACAAGTAACAAAAACGTGGAAGACAGAGAGAGAGAGAAAAGGGTGTGTGACAGAGAAGACGGTAAATGTTCTTATTATTAATTTAATTGAAGGCGGTAAATGTTGAGTGCTAACAGTAAAAGACAAAAGCCATATTTGACAAATCACGTTCCTACTTCCTACTTCCTGCCTGCTCCTGTGATTTTTCAAGGTTACTTTTCGTTTAGTCTTAACAAGCTCAGCCTACGCAAGCCACAATTTTGTCATTTCCACTATGTAAATATTAATTTTAACATAAATCACAGTTTGTATTTGCAGTTTATCGTAAAAATAATATTTAATTTAAACTGCAGATATGACTTGCGGTTTTATGTAAGTAAAAATTTGTATTTTTTTTGTATCTGTCGGGTAAAGGAGGCCGGTTAAACCACAGTTTGCATTTTTTTCTGTGTTTTTTTACCCATTGGACAATAAGGCGGTGCTGGTCAAAGACCAGTCAAACCGCAATTCCCACTTGCGATTTCATACTCGTTTTTGTCACGCTGATTTCCACGTAATCACGTTGTTGACGTGACAACGAAACCGCAATTCAGAATTGCGGTTTGACCGAGTCAACTACCAAAACGGACCCATACTGATAATATTTTACAAAAGAGACCCATATTAATAATTTTAAAAAAAAAAACCCACTTGAATCAATCAGTCACTTTTTATGATGATAGTTGTATAACAATATATACTATACGAACATAATAATAACCCAATGGGTGAAATGCCGAGTTTGTGATAATGATATGAGATGGAAAAAACAAAGAGCTGCAAAAAAGAAACAAAAGGCCAGAGAGAGCATAAGAAAAGAGAACAGCACAAAATTTCCATATGCAAAACTAAGTTTATTCTGTTAATTTGTAGTTGACATAAAACAGACGAAGCCAAGCCACCATTATTTATTTTCCCATTCATCAAGGGCAAGTAATCAAGTGGCCACATGGCAGGAGGCTTTCATCTTGACATAAACGGAATGTATGCATCAATGGAAAATCGAGACAGCAAAAAGAAATTGAAACTCAAAGAGTTGGCAAAGCAAACTCATGCATGAAGGGCAACAAGAGCCTCAGATGTTGGCATTGTTTAATTTGCAGCAGGAGCATCACGATGGCAGCACTTGTAATTAACAGATGTGACCTCCATGACACGTCCACATGTGGGATTTGGACATGTTATAGTTACTAGGACATCTGCATTGTTTTTAACAATGGCACATTGTTGACGAGCATATATCTCATCAAGCTTAATCTTATAGTACTCATCGAAGGCCACGTCGAAACCTTCTTTTTGAAACACTTTCTCTTTCCATTCATCAAACTCAGCCAGTGTTTGACGCATGGGCTCACCGTGACCCAGAACCCTCACGTTAGACCCTTTGGTCAGAATAGCCCATCCTTGTTGATCTTGTTTAAGGCAAAGCAACGTCTTCACGATTTTTTGAATCTCACAGTCCACCGCATCCTTATGCTTCTTCAGTCTCTTCCTTTCTATTTCAATCCAGAAACGACGAATGTCCTTAGGCTCATCCTTCCCCAATTGATAGTGATCTATTATAGTGTCCGTATCCAAGATAATTGCATGCCCTTTTGTTTTCTCCACTGCCACTGCGAAGTCTTGGACCCAATTCTTGTCAGCTCCTCCATATATGAAAATGTATCTGTCCCCATTCACCTATTTCACATTCAAAACACAATTTCATATATGTATATCAATCTCTAATACCACTAAAAAATACTCATTATGTGTATAGATACTAACATTCAAGTATTAATTATTAATTAATCTCCTCTCTAGTACATAAGAGGTTTACCTGCTGTATTCCAAGATTTGCTTTCTTTGCTGCGTCCCAGAACCACTTCCATTTTAGAGTAAGTTCATCACCATCAATTTTCCTGAACGGGAACGCGTCGATTCCCCACTGAAAAATCAAGTCCATTGCATCTTCGTTCAATGTATCAGCTACAGGGGTGAGCACTGGGATAATAGGTTTACCGAAGAAATTAAATTTCTCTTTTAGTAGATCAGTGTCTGGTAACTCAGTCAAAAACTCCACTGCGTACCATTTGATGGTATCCTTTAAGGCATTGAATTTGAGTTTTTGTTTGTCGTCCCATAGAGACACAATGGGGATCCAAAAAATCTTGAAATCCTCTTTCTTGTAATCTTTTATTATTTCATTTGGATTTTCCTTCAATCTATCATAAATTGAATTCAAAAGTGAAATCTCATCTTCAATCCTGTCGAGGCTTGAAATAAACAACAAGACATATTTCTGGTTGAAGACTTCAATATCCTGTTTCAAACATATAGCAAAAAGAGAACGGGACCTAATCATTAATTTGGTTTTTAATTAAGAGAAAGAGAAATGTATCAATACCTACAAAATTAGCAAAGGTAATTTAGACTTCCCCTAAAGCAAAATATGTAAATGAAAAGACTAGATAAATTTTTTCATAAAATTATGTTGGCATAGTCATCTAATCTAACTTTTGGGTGACTACAACAATATATGTTTTAGAGACTCACTATTCTGTTTTTGGTGCTGCCATCATATATTTTGACTTTATATCCGTCGTACTGGATCAGAAGCTTCAAGAATTCTACAATATCTTTGGGTTTAGAAATATCCTTCTTGCGCTTGGAGTATTCATCTACACGAACTGCAACAAATTAATGGACCTCTTGTAAGGATTTGATGAATTCAATCATATTCATCAATATCAACAAATTAATATTCATCTAAGAAATACCAGTCATCAATATCAACAAATTACTAAATATTTTTCACCAATATTACAGCGACAAAAAAAAAAAAAAAAAAACTAAGTAAGGAAGTAACCTTTTTGCTCGCAGCTCAATGTTAGATGTCCCTTGAATCTAATCGCAGCCGACGAAAGCCTTCCCTGAAAATCTGATAATGTATAGTCCCTAAAACAAAATTAATAAAGAGTTTCAGTTATACAGTTAATATATATGACATAGTTACATTGAGAATATATTATAAATATATATTTTCTTCAGTTTTATAATTAATGGGAATTTATTCTGAGAGCTATTTGTTAGTTGTAAAGGTTAAATATCTTGAAAAATGTATTTTATATATATATATATATATATATATATTCTCTTTTTGAATCTTATTTTTAACAATGTAGTGTATTTTAGTTATTCATTAAGAACTTGAAATTAACCACGTAATTTATTAATTTTAAAAATAATAAAATTTAAATACAACATAAAATTTTTTCTTATTGAAGCCTAATCATGAATTGGAAGGAATGTAGTAATTATTATATATAAGATAAGTATTAATTAATTAGTTGATATATTTATACTAGAATTATGATATTAAAATGAAATAATTTTATGAACTAAAAATACAGTATTTAAATCTTAAATTATAGCATATATGCAAGCTAGTGAATTTTGGACGTGTAAAGTGTATGTTATGAAGTTGAGAAGAAAACTCACGAAAGACCAACGAGGTTGGAAGAGGCAGCAACAAGGGAAGCAATTATCCAATACACAACAACAGGGACCTCTTGCTGGGCATCTGTTAAGGAAGGCACTTCGACTATGTCATAATCAAGAGTAGACAATCTTGCCCACTCTTGAATGTCACGAAGCACATCCATCACCAACCCTACCAATTTGGTGGCAGGATCACTCCTACTTTGTACTTGGTTCAGTTGTTTCAACGAGTTTGTAAGTTGGTTATCTGGTGTTGCAACATCCCTCAGGTACAAAAGGTTCCCATACTCCAAAGCGAATGCAGCAAGAGTTACCAGTGCTTTTGCATCCCATGAGTAGCTTCTCAGTTGCTGAAGAATGCTCATTGTTGTTTGGTGCACATACCGTTCCCCACGGGGTGTGGTTATCATCTGTAATCATCATCATCATCATATATAACATGTTTCATTATATATCCAATAACTATTGAAGTATATATATGTTACAAGCATAATATGATGATATATGGTGCCATAAGATAACCTGAATAGAAATCAGCTTCATTGTACGAAAATCTGGTCGGAAAACGGTCTGAGAAGCTTTGTTTTCAGCTAACCTTGTCTGTTAGTCGAGTAGGATAACCAATTACAATGTTAATTAGATGATGATATAAACATGTATATATAGTAGGTTGATATTAATTTATATATATATATATATATATAGAATGAAATGAATGTACACCTTAAGTATAACACTGGACACAATTTCAAAAAGAATCTCTACATCGCACTTGTAATCATCATGGAGGTGGGTGAGATAAACTTTCTCAAGAATCTCAGAGTCCGCAAGATCTAAGGGATTCGGCAGCTGAAGTTTCTGCTGCCTGGAATCAACTCCATTGGAGAGTGACATGGTGATGTAGGTATAGTATTCTTCAACTAATCAACTCTGTAAGCCAAGGATGTCTGGTGGGGTTGGTTTTTTTCCACGTATATATAGGCCCAAGAGGGTACAAGAGTTTTGATTTGGTATAATTACTTTATAAGTAAACTAAGAGTTTAGAAAAAAGAAAATATACGAGGTAGCTTCTGCTGGGGCCTTTTCTGGCGTGAAACGTGCTTCTCTAATGTGATTTTCGTAACATACCCCTTGTGAGGTTCATGAGGTTGTTACATCACCAAGGATATCACTGTCAATTTGTGGGAACTTCACACAACTTTATAAAAAGATGATATTGTGCCACTTCCCAAATAGAGAAAAGAAAAATGTTACAGTACAAGGAACGAACAAGTGTAATGGGTAATTTTACTCAACAGCAAAGATGCTTCTAGACAGAAATCTTAGTACAACTTAGAATATTGTTGATGAGCATATGAGAGAGTACATAAGTGAAATTAAATAATCAACAGTATTTTTACTCAAGCTTTTGCATGATATATTCTATGTACATCATAAATGATTTTTCTTCATCTAAAATATATAATTTAAACAAAATAAATAAATAAATAAAGGAGTAATTAAAGTTTAATAACTTCATTATTTATTATACATGTACGTGACTTTATTATAATTAAAAACGAAACAATTCATTTTATTTTAGAGGGTCAAATTCAAAGTTTAAGTTTTTAAGGCAGCTAAATCTAAAACATAAAAATAGCGAAAGAAAAAAGTTATTAAATTTTAAATGGTGTTGTAAGTAAAATACTAGTATTTCATTTACAAATTAGAAATATATATAATATAATATTTGTGAATTATACTTTTCGAGTCAAATTTATAAATAAATTATAAAGATATATCATATATCTTTATCTAATAATTGAGTTTTTAGTAGTTAAATTATAATATAATATCAAATTCTTTATAACTAACTGATTTATAATTAAATTTTTTTACTGCATTTATAATTTAATTATCACGGTCTCATAATTTTTTTTATCAATTCAGCAAAAAATAAATGTCCCTTTTGGTCGATAATATTTTAACGGAAACATATTTGGATATAATAAACACTTGATGGAGAAGTATTCATGAAACAAAGAACGAATGTTGGCCTGTGGCCAATTCATTATAATTAATCTAGTCATAATTATGAAAGAGTATATCAGCCATTGACTCAGCTGTGATTCAAAAATGCTTTTCTCTATAAAATAAAAGTTTAAAACCTAAATACAGCTAATTAACCTATAGTAAACAAACTTACCATATCTATAAATTATTAAAATTAATTATTAGTGTAAAACTTTATTCACTACTGATGTATAAATATAACATATGTAAAATAGTAATAATCAAATTTACCCAACCAAATGTATATTTTCTTTTGAGAAATTTTATTGGTACATTGATTTTGTAAAATTTTCTTTTATAAATAAAAAAAGGAATATAAGAGAGAAACAATGAGATAAATTACGGAAAAAAGAAAAAAATTTGTAAAAACTGTTGCAAGAATTTATCATAAAGAATAATATATTTCTTCTCTTAATTATGATAATGGAAAATTAATAAGCCAATAATGTATATATTGAAAATAAAAATTCTTGAAAATAAAATGTAACATATTAAGGAACAATATGTTTGGCCAAATTTAGTAATGCACCGTGACAAACTTTGGCAATTTGGTGGGAAGAAAAAACAATAAAAATATGACATATTGCACAATAAAAAATATTATTTTATTAAATAGTAAATAAATTGGGTCATTCATTTTGCAAGAGTATATATAGAGAGAGGGAGGAGAGGAATTTATTCTCTAATAACAATAGTAGTAACACTAATTCATGACATGATAGTGTCATGTTAGTGGTTATCATGATAAGGTGATAACTAATGATAATTGAATTTTTTTTAAAAATTATTTAATTCAAAATTTAAATTTGGTATTAATACAAGTATTGATTATAATATTATATTTGAAATGAAATATATGCGTATTTAAAATTTTAAGAAATAAAAAATAATTTTATAAAATTTTATTTTTTAACTAGATATAATTTTTAACATTTGAAACTCTTAATGTTTGAAGATTTTTTTAAAGATTTAAATTAGTTAGTTTAACTGTAACCTTTCATAAGAAAATAATTAATTCCGTGGACCATCATTATGACAACACTTGTAATTAAGGGATATATACACTTCCATAACGTACTCACAAGTTTTTTTTTTTTTTTTTTTTTTTTTTTGTGAAATGACGTACACACAATGGGGCTACCACATATGCTAACATTTGATTATTTGCACTTTTAGGTGTAATTTTCAACAGTGCTATGGGGACGCCATTGTGGAGCTGGATAATGGTTATGTATTTAAGTTTAGTTTCATACTATCTTAGTGTTCTTATTGGATGCATATGCCGAAGCCTAACTTTCAATCTTAGGCCCTCTCTTTCCATGTCTCAAAATCAGCTACAGTCGGTACATTAGCTTGCCTTGGCCCACATGCTTTTTATATTACACTTTGTTGAGAGGATCTCGTTTAAGATTAAGGCAAAGCAAACTCTTAAAAAATCCTTGAATCTCACTCCACAGTTTCCTAGTATTACTCCTTTTACTTTTACTTTATCATTATGCTTAAATGATAATATAAACTTCTTGACTGTGCATAAGCATTTAATTCTTCTTCTTTTCTATGCTAAACCAAAATAAATGAATAATACAATATGGAGTCATTTTTTTCACTTCAATAGTTAGAGATGACATGTAAATTAGATCACAGATGACACCAATAAAAAAAACATATAAAAATTAATCCTATTGAGGTTACATTTGGTTCAACGGAAGATAGTTGAGACATTTTAATGAGAGAATAATCTGCTTTCTTTATTTTTTTCTTAAAAATAAACAAGATTTTATTTTGAAATTTCTCCCATCCAAATTCCATCTTAATCTTTCTTGAATCAAACAAGATGTTAATTGTTTAGAATATGCCAAATAATAAAAAAATATAAATTAAGTTAAAATGACAAAATTATTATTTTACTAAAAATACGTACACACGCAGATGCAGGCGCAATAATATTTTATATTTTTATTATTTTAATTAATTATATATGCATATAGAGAAGAGTTCATCCTACCTTATTGATCCTAATCCAATCCTCTCCCCCATAATTAAACAAAAAAAAACTGTCATAGTACGTAAACAACAAAATAATATTATTATATCCTATTAATGTAACAACTAATAATAAAATAGTATAATATCATGTATTATCTTATCTCCAAAAGAAAGATGGTGTTTACGGAAAAGGATTATTTTTTAGAAAAAAATAATATAAAAGGGAGGTATAATAAATATTACAGGAGGTATATATGACAATTGCAAAAAGAAAAGATACACAGCCATTGGGCCACTGTGGCAATTGGGCTTGGGGTCCTCAAATCGGTGTCCAACTCCCAAACACTCCCTTCTTTCCGCTCTCGTAAAAATTTGGGGATTTTTCTGGTTTTTATTTCAATTTGCTTTTCAATTATGGGGAATTTTTTATTTCATTACATTTTCAGTGTTTTGAGGTTGGTACCATAATTGAAAAAGAAGAAGAAGAAGAGTTATCGGGAGTGCTAAGAAAGCCGTTGGACTTGGAGGATGCCATTGGCTGGTAAATTCAATTTCTGTATCCATCAAAACGACGCTGTGGATTCTCAGATTGTTTCATTCTAATTTTGGGTTGCTAATGTCGTTTATTTTCGTTCTTGTGAAACCGATGTCTTCTGTCTGTCAATTTTGGTATTTTGTCTTTTATTATTTCTCACTGGTTATTTGTTTCTAAGGCATTATGCTTTAGCTTTATTTATAAAATTGTTTGGCTTATAAAAAAATTATTTTTCACTGGTTTTAATCAGTTCTAAACCCTACTGAGTGAATTCTTATTGAAATGATCCAGTTAGATCTTTTAATTTGGAGTTTCCAATTCTGGGTTCTTTGCCCTGCTATATGAAGGCTAAGTCTAACAGGCAAGGTTTCATTTCAAGCAGCAGGTTATGATACTTTCATAATTATTTTCAGGCTTGAACCCTTTGTTCTCTGTTCGCTGCCACTAGCATCATCTGCTGTGCTGTGTTTTTTATAATTTATATCATTATCACTAATTAGATAAATAAGGGGATTGTTATCACTAAGAAGAACCAAATGTATTGTCACTTGCCACGGTTGCTAGAAGACAAATATATTATTATCACACTCCTTTTTTTCTTTTTTATAAAAACTATTTTACCACAAAGCCAGTGCACTCACACGTTTGGTTTGAATGATTGGAGGAATTGTAGCAAATAATCAGAGCCCAACGTTCAAGAAAAGTTGGGTAGCATTTAAAATTAAGATGGGAGTCTGTGGCTTTTAAAGCAGAAGAAAAGTGGCATGACAAATTGACAATTAAGATAGGAGTCTCTAAAGGAAGTGCATGATTTGATATTTTGATTGTAGTCTTCTTGTTGGTATTTCAATCAGTGATATTTTCTAGATAATTTTTAGTTTGTAATTTCCCTTCATTACCACATCATAAATCTCGACGTGGCCATTTAAGATTGTTATAGCTGGAGTATGGATTTTTTGTACCACTTTCTAGTTTCTAGATGTATGTTGTTGAGTCTGTTGATGCAGGGAATGTTTCATTGACTTTTAGTCCTGTTCTGCAGAAAATGACTTGGGTAAGGAGTTTGTGAAGAATTAATAGCAGGGTGGTTTGGTTAGGAATATTTTGTTAAGTTCCAAGAACAGAGAAGGAACTCACAAGGAAAAGATAAAAAATAAAGTTGATCAAACAGCAAAATCTTAATCACTCACATTATCTATCAGCCAAGATCTCTTTAACTAGACAACACTATCCAATTTACTTAAAATTGAGAGGATGGAGGAGAAGAAGGAGAGAGGAATGGAAGAGGAAGAGGGTAAGACTATGAGTCGAAAGGAGAAGAGAAAGGCAATGAAGAAAATGAAGCGGAAGCAGGTGAGGAAGGAGGCAGCAGAGAGGGAACGGCAGGAGGAAGAGGAACGCCTCAATGATCCGGAGGAGCAGAGGAGGATGCAGTTGTTGGAGCAGCAGGAGGCTGAAAGAATGCAAAGGGACAGGATCCTCTTCCAGGAGAGAGAGAAGGCATGGATGGACATGCTCATCACCCGAAAACAACAAGAACAGTTGCAATGCCAACAAGAAGAAGAAAGCGATGAATATGAATGCGTGGAGGAAGAAGGCCCTCCAGTGATTATTTGGCAAGGAAATGAGATCATCTTCAAGAAGAAACAACTTAGAGTTAGGGTTATCGACAGGGACAAGCCCAAGCTCGACAGGGACAAGCCCAAGCTCAACGACACTGATCAAAACAACCACCAGGTAATGTCCATGTCCATGTCCATGCATTTCTCATCTTATTGTGTGCTCCTCCATTCCATTCCATTCATTGTACCATCATTTGCAGCATGAGGATGAGGATACTAGACCTACATCCAATCCCCTGCCCCCAGAATCAGGATTGGAGTCACACACTCAGACACTCCACAACGTTGCTCAACAAATACCCAATTTCGGAACTGAACAGGTACCTTTCACTTCAATAAATAATAAACCTCTGCTTATGCTAAGGATAAAATAGTCTTTCATATTGCTTCTGCTGTGCCAGGATAAAGCTCACTGCCCTTTTCATCTCAAAACGGGAGCATGTCGTTTTGGTATGCGCTGTAGCAGGGTCCATTTTTACCCCGATAAATCTTGCACCCTTCTTATCAAAAACATGTACAACGGTCCTGGCCTTGCTTGCGATCGTGACCAAGATGAGGGGCTTGAGGTCTGTCTGTTTATTCACTTCATTGTATCCTCTTCATCATTTATCCACCTTCAATGCTTATGGAACACTTTTCTTTCTTAATATGACATCACCTCTTAGGTTCTTACATCTTTAATCTACATCTACTGCAGTTCAATTAATCTTAATAAAAATCAATCCAATTCAATGTATATCCTATCCTATCATGTTGAACATTTCTAATTATTGCTTCCTTCCCCAGTTCCCCTTACATCTTATGTGCAGGAATTTGCTATTGTTTCATTTTTCTTGATTGAAAATTTCATGCAGTTGCTTCATCTGATATTTGTCCTTGTGAATGGAGTCTATTCAATTCAATTATTTCACTTAATAATCAGAGATTTGTTCCAAGATGCATTTTGGTGGAGGCTAATGATTTTGGCCTTTGCTCGTCAATTTTAAAGACATTGACTGTTGTATCCTACTTGTGGAGTCTGGGAATAGAAGCTATTAATATTGATCCCCTACCCCCTTATTAGTCACTTAATCTGTTTGTTTTAATTTGCTGCATCTGACTTTATTACCCCCTTCCCTTATTTGTTGATTTTTATTTGCTATTTAAGTCCTTTTGCTCACAATACCATTAGCATCTCATACTTTTGTGGCATATTTATTTGTTTTTTCCCAGCAGGAGGGGAAGATTGTTGTTTCTAATGATGCTTCAATTAATATTATATCAGCATAACATTTTAAATTAGATTCAATAATTAGACTGGATATTTAGAACTTTTTTTTCCCCTTTTTAATTCTTTGTTACAACTTCCAAATTCTCATACTCCTATAACTTGCATATTCTTGCTCCTTAACAATAAATAGTTGTCAGGCATTATTGGAATCTTGGCTTATGGAGCTTTGTTGCAGACTAATGGTCATGACCTTCAAAGGGTTTGAGATTGTGGCAGCAGGACCCTAAAAATGTTGATGCAGTTAGTGATTCTCAAAATACATTGCTATTGTGTGTGTGTGTGTGTGTTTTAAATGCAGGAGGGAGGAAGGATAGTACACATAAACGTTTTTGTTTTATGTTTGAGTCTACTTATGTCAATCAAACCTCTGAAATTTCTATTGGAAGTCTTGTTTTGCATTTGGTTTTCATATTTTATTGGTTATTGTGTAATTAGATGGAAGCATTGTAGATTTTCAATCAGAATAAGTGCATCTCCTATTGCACTTCATATCCGGTGGCACATTTTGAGGGTTAATATATATTTTTTATTTTGGCACACTGAGACCTTATATATATGAATATCATTATGATATATGAACCATATAATTCCAGACTTTTAGTTGACAGAGTACCTAATAAATCTTATTTTAAGACTTATGTTAACTAGTAACCTCAGGATACTGATTAAGACATAACAAATTTATTAGTTTTCATCAAATGATACTCTATTATATTCAAATTAAATATGATATTAAAAATCCATGCAAATTTCAACAATATATAAATAACTGACACATTTTTAGTTCAAATAATGACTTTAATGCACAATCAGAATATTTATCATTCTGTGTCCAGTTTCAATTTCAAGGCTGGTTAGCAAGTCCTCAAGTATAACTTGGAGTATGGGCTCTCCCATTTCATGCTAGTTTAAAAAACCTGTTTTAGGGAGTAATTCTGTAAGTCATGTGGAGCCAATATGGGTGAAAAATCACATGTCATTCTAGATGAAACTAATACTCTAGTTGTTTGGAATACTTCAGGCCTCCTTTAGGAGTAGTGTGCAGGGAATATTCAGAGGTTTTGGAGATAAGAAACAACAATTGTGATGTTAGTGTGTTAGGATTTCTAAAGCAGTTTATGTGAGTGCAGCTGTCATGGTAGAATGGTTATTTTTGGCTTCTCTTCTATGTTCTTCCTGCCAACACTCTGGATAAAGCTGTTACTCACTGGTATCCAAAGAGGGTGCACATTTTTTTTTCCGATATTATACTTCTTTCCATATTTATAACCCTAAATTTGTAGCTTTTGATCCTTTATCGCTTTAGAGAAAGTGGAATTTGGCTTCTATTTCTCTTCACATTCTTTTGTGGGTAGGTGGGTGGTGTTTGGGGGGAGTTCAATCCAAATATTGGATTGAGAGTTTTCTTTAAATAGATTTAGTCTACAATATTTCATTTCATACAATTTAAATTTTATTTGAGACTGTTACACAGCTTAATTTTTAACTTATAATAAAATTTGAAAATATAAGTGAATCTCTACTCTAATATTACATTTCAGTATTTCACATGATATACAATGGTTAGTTTGATTAAATTTGTATCATATAAGAAAGGTATTCAATAATATGTGTCTTAGACTTACTCCAGGTATTTGTGTGTGTATTTGGTTGGATTAATGCTCTATATGCATTATTACCTCCAATCTCTTATATAAGAAACAAACAACTAATCCATTAAGACCAAGGAAAATAATTTAGTTAATTTTAATTAACAATGTTATAAGTTTAAGTTTTATTCCAGAAATATCCATACAATTCTAAGTAATGACTTTATTAAATGACATTACTTGTAATTCAAGGAATAATTTTTCCCATCAATAAGTGTGATTTATATAGTTAATAGACCAATGCACATATTATCTACCTTCTTAGCTTCATGGAAATGAATGAATATTTCATTAGTAGAATTCACAATAAATTAAGGGTATAAAAAGAAATTAACAATTAATATTTGAAAATGACTATATGTTTCTTATAATTAAGATTAAAAAAGAGATACACATTTGTTTTTTAGGTAAAGGACTAGAGGTAATATTATATATTTACATTTCAATACATAAATATGTTGTTTGACCTGTTAACCTCCCTTTTCAGTATACAGATGAAGAAGTTGATCGCTGTTTTGAAGAATTTTATGAGGATGTTCACACAGAGTTCTTGAAGTTTGGGGAAATTGTTAACTTCAAGGTTCTTTTTTTACTACCCTGCCTGTGTGTCTGCTTAAGTTTTTACTTATGAAAATTTGAAAATATATTTCTTTATTTTGGCATTAGTTCATATTAATGCACTTTTCACTGTCTTCAAATAAAATTGTATGGGTTCTCTGAAATATCACAAATGCTAATCAATGATGGTTTATATCTATCTAGATAAGTATAAATAAATCAAATGGCGAGCTTACTCATCCATTTTCTTATATATTTGTCTGTTTGTCTTTGTCATGTGTTGTCGTAGCTCTCTCTGAGTATATATAGAAATCCAACATTTTGAACAAACTTCCAGGATAACTGTAAACATAGTTGTCAATAGCATGTGATATTAGGATGGTGCTGCAGACCAGCTCCTGGGTGCTGTGGAATTTAATAGTGGTTGACTGGTCATGATAGCAGTTGAAATGGCAGTAATTTGAAGGTGGTGCAAGCGCAACTGTGACTGGGTGCATGAAGCATAATTTAGTCCAGTAAGTGTCTCCTAGGGCTTTTCAGGGGGGTAATGTTGTGATTGCGCCCCTTTTTCATTTAATTGGAGTTTTCAACTTCACAATGAAACCCTAACTTTCTGACATTTGCTGTCTCCAACACCCATCTTTCTGTAGCAAGTAGCAACAGTTTCCAGCTATCCCTTGCTTGTCAGTTTGGCCCCGTTCTTTATTCTCTGGCCATTCCTGTTCCCACTCTCTAACTGTCAGGGGTGATCATTAGTTGGTTTCAGGCCTACATAGCCTAAACCAAAGCAACCACAGTAATATTTTGGCTGGTTTCTAACCATAGTTCATTAGGCTAGCCAGGTTGTGGGTTGGGCAGATTTTGTGCAACTTGGATGGGTTCAATGGACTGGATGAAACATAAGTCGGTGTCATATTTTGATTTGGTGAGTGGAGAAGATGAGGGCAAATTGTTGCTTATGTAGAAGCCCCTTCAGGGTAGCAAGGAGATCAAGTTTGATGTGGCACATGAGGATGTTGAAGGCGAGTTCAAATAGATTCAGTGGAGGTGAATGTTTGAATGGCTTGGAATGCTCTGATGGATTGTTTCAAGGTTTGGTTTAGTGAATTGGACTATAAACCAAGAGAAGAAAATGGAATATAGAGAACCAAAAGATAGGAGTGTTAAGCCTGAGAAAATGACAAGTTATGTGAGAAAGGAGAAGAATATGTATTTGGGTTTCTAACTTTCTTTCTTTTCCTCATTTTGCTTTTTTAAAATTTTTTATTTCATTAAATTGTGATGTGGGATGACATGCTGAATCACACTTTCAATTTTCTTGACAATGTCATTGTGTAAGTAAGTTTCTTGAGATCCAAGACATGCAATTTCTGAATTGCCAAAAATTGTCACAATCTTTAACCAAAAAATCCAATGGTTCTAATAGAACAGTCAAGCCATGATATTAGAGTATTTGAAATGGCGTGAATAGTCATGCAGGGTAACATAACAGCCTTGAGGCTAAACACTGTTATCATACAGCACAGACTATGCGGCAATCACTTTCATGCTCCCGAATCTCTAGTTATCTTTTTGGTCTTACTATCTTCATTAGACTTGATTCTGCGCTCTTATGTTCTTCATGTATGTTTGGTTGAATTTGGTACTGATGGAATACTTTGGAATTTGGATAAAACCCAAACCTGACCATATCTGTTTTAAACTGAAATTCGTATACTTCTGATCCTGCTAGCTGATCCAACCCTGTACTTCTCCTTTTTTTTTTGTTTCTTGGATTTGTGGCTTACCAAAAAAAAAAAAAAAGATTTGTGGCTTTGGTCAGATTAACATGTTATGCTCACCCCTGCCAACTATCCTCCTTTCTCTTTCCTTTCATTTTGTTGTCTGCTGTTTTTTTATTTGACAAGTGTTTTTAATTTTAAATAATTTGGTATATTTGAGCTTGTCTAGTATATAAATATAAATTATTTATCTTGTATCTAAAGTTTTACTATTTTGACCATCTTGCTATCCACGATCCGAATATAGCAATTTCAGGGTTAGCCATGCTGTGCCATTATCTGGGATTGATAACTGTGATTTAAAAGTAAGCCAGAACAGGGATATGAATTTTTCCTTTTCATGAAGCAATAGAAGAACTATATTTGGAAAATCAAAATGGCAGCATATTTTTTAAGATCTTGAATTTTATCTCTTTGATTTCCCAGCACCTCCTACTTATACAATTTCTTGCATCTTAGGGTACTAATCCTATCATTCATATGTCCCTGTCAGGTGTGTAAAAATGGTTCATTTCACTTGCGAGGAAATGTCTATGTTCAGTATAAATCGTTGGATTCTGCTCTGCTTGCTTATAATTCAGTGAATGGTCGCTACTTTGCTGCAAAACAGGTATTGCATTTCTCTGTCCAGTGTCTTGTTTGTGGCTAGTGAATATCTTTAATGCTGCAAGTACAATTGCATGAATTTTGAGAAAGCTCCAAGTATGACAGTTATTCATGTGCTTGGGGATGTTTACTTGGGATTTCATCTGTACTGTGTCAGTAACTGATCCATTAACTCTTTTTTCTTTTCTTTTATTTCCTGCAACTCCTGTAATATTGGAGTAAAGCCTGAAAAATGTTTGATGCAAAGCTGGTTAAAGGTGGAGCATAATTAGGTTGTTTAGCTCTGCATCGAACATCAATTACTGAAACTTATGTCAGATTTAAAGTTCAGGAAGTTTTTCCAATGGATGGTTGTTTTGGTTGATATGTGGAAAGAAGTAGGATTTTGTGATCAAGTACATAATTGTTGAGTTGCTTGAGATTGAGCATATGTTTATCTCGTGGTTATGATTTATGGCAGGTAAGTTGTCAATTTGTCAACTTGACAAGATGGAAGGTTGCTATATGTGGCGAGTATATGAAATCTGGTTTCAAGGTATACAATTTATGTGATGTTGTCTTTTGGATACAGCCAAGTGCTGCTTGGTTTCACTTGTGCAAATTATATAAACTCTTGGTTGGGTTCAACTGAAACTTTTTAAATTTGAAAAAGATGTTAGAAAATATTTTGAATTAATGAGTCATGCTCACAATGTTGTTCCTTTATTGTCCATCATAACAGACTTGTTCTCATGGAACAGCATGCAATTTTATCCATTGCTTTCGTAATCCTGGTGGAGACTATGAATGGGCCGATTCTGATAAACCTCCCCCTAAATATTGGGTAAAAAAGATGGTTGCTTTATTTGGTTATTCTGACAATTATGAGACTTTAAGGGACCATGGAAATTTGAGTTTGTCAAGAACAGATTCTGACAGGTGTGCTTTCACTTTATTATTCCTTATGAAATGATATATATGATTGATTAAATTGGTTACTGGATAAATTGTAACGTGTAGATGATTGTAAATAGCAAATTTAATGTGACTGTGTTGGTGTGTTCTATGTCTTTATGATTGGTGTTGTAAAGGTTGAAGGCTTGGGATTAAGACAGGATGCAACTTTTATTTAATGTTAGTATTATCATCCAAAAGAATCAAGGTCAAGATCAGGGTGAAGAGAACATTTTGATAAGGTTGCTGCTGACAACTATGATATTGACAAGATGACCACAATTCTGAATTATTTAAAAATAAATAAATAAAATCCAGCCAAGCCCTTTCCCACTAGGTAGGGCCCAATATTCTGTTTTGAATCATGTTTATAGACAAACCATTAACCTCTAAGTTCTTATCTCTTTCGCCTATGGTTTTTGTGGTCTCGCACTACTTCTTGCTATTGGAGTATCCTCCGTTTCATCTACTCTCCTCTAAGTTTTCCCATAACCACCTATTATAAGATACTACCATCTTTTCAACAGTACGTGCTACCCAACTTTTTCTCCAATTTGTTTATTTCTAATCCTACCTTGTCTAGTACATCCAGTATAACATTCTCATGTCTACTATGTTGAGTTTATTCTCGTTAGCTTTTTATGGTCTAGCATTCAGTTCCACTTCCACACAATATTGCTGTATTATAGTTGTACCGTAAAATTTTCCTTTAATTTTAAGTGGTACTATTTTTTAACATATGTAACACTTGAGTCACTCTTCCATTTCATTCTTCATGCACGAATCCTATAATTTAAATCACCTATTTCTCCATTGTCTTTTATGGACTGAGAAACTTGCACTGTGACTTGTAGAGAAACTATCTAAAACTTCCTATCAAATGCTAAAAAAAGTTTTTGAAGACTCCATTGTACACAGTTTTTCTTTCTCCCTTTCCACGTTTAGGGAAACAACTACAGTTTTGCGTCTAATAAAAATTTTTGACCTGAAGAAAATATAGCTTGGAATAATTTCTTTAGATGGAAGTTTGAGTTGTTCAATGTCTAGGTTTATTTTATTGTCTGTTGTTTAATTATGTAATATTTCTGTATATTTTTGGACGTGAATTTATACTTGTTCTCATGGTATCACAATCTTTTACAGGCACCGCTCTAGAAGGTCAAGATCTAGGGAGATAGATCAGTTAACTTGTGGTAATTCTGGAAGAAGAAAACAAGATGAAAGAAAGCAAAGAACTCCTGATGAGGATCAGAATGCCAACTTTGAAAACAATAATAAAAGCAAATCCAGAGACATAACTCCTGATACTGATTCTGACAAGGAACGGTTAGAAAAAGAGGAAAATATGGGAAGATACTCATTTAACAAGAACAAGGATGATAATATCAGAAGCCATGAGGATTCTGATGAGGATTGGGATACAAGGGACAACGGAAAACAGCTTTGCAGAGAAGGAAGAAACTCTAGTAGGGTCAGGATTTACGAGACTATATCAGATGGGAATAGAGATGAGAAAAGGCACCATATTAGCAAAAGCACAAGATATCAGAGTGGCGATGCTTCTGAATCTGCCAAAGATTTGCTTGGTGGAGAGATGGAGCCAAGACATGATTACCGTAGGAAAAGTTCGAGACACAGAAGATCTGGCCTTAAGGATGACTATAGATACTATGAGAAAGAAAGAGACAAAGTTGATGGAGATTGGTCTCGTTGGGAGAGTCACAAACGAGAACATCATCACAAAAAGAAAAGATCAAAACATTAACGAGATGCCAAGTCGGAAGCAATAGAGTGGATCTGTTAGAACCAAGTCATAGAAACAATGGGAATGGAAGTGATAATTGATACCTTTTCTTGACAAAGATGCCATATCTCCTGTCATTTTATAATGACAATTTCGACTCTCTTTAAAAACATAAATATAAATTTATCAAATTGAATATAATAAAAACCTAAAAGACTAAGTGTATTTTAACCTTCTAAATATTGTTTAGGAAAAATTATTTAACTTGTTCAATAAAAAATAGAAATTTATGTTGTCAAAAAATTATGTTTTATGTGATTTTTAAGATATCAAAGCCAACCAAATTATTTATAGTGATTTATTTTTTTATTGGATAATAGGAAGATAGTTCATATATTTTTATATATAAAATTGAAAGATTTTCTTTTCTAATTTTATTCCAATTTGAGGTAGATGAGGGGTGAATTTTTCTTGTGAGTCTAACATTTTTTTATCTTCTTATTTCTCTTTTTAATCTAATAGTGGAAATTTTGGAGTATTTTTATTTATTCTCTATCCTTATTTTTTACTTACCCTGAACTAAACAACGGTATAGTAATCTTTTTTTTTTTTTTTTTTTTTTTAAACTTTACATTTTATTTTGTTAATGTATCACTTTGACTATATATCTTGTTAATCTATTTTGTTATTTTGACTATATTTGCACATTCTTGTTATAAATCAATTCATTTTCATATTTGTTTGAAACGATTTGAGTACGATACTCAATGCTTGAAGGAAAGCAGAATTCAGGTAAATCTAATTAATTAAAGCTTTGCCAAATGTCCAACAACTATAAAAATAAACTAGTTTAGACTAATCATTGTTGTTTACTGAGATTAAGCATATTAACATCAAAACAGGTAATATTAAATCAACAAGAAGTGAAAAATCCATGTAAACCAGGATGAAACAATGTATCTTTAACATTTTACCTACACTAATTAGAGTTACAGTATTTTATCTACAAGCACAAAAATATCCCTACTTATCGAATGTGAAAACATGGAAATAAGCTGCATGCGAAACAAATAAGAAAAAAAATCTAAAAACACATCCAAATAGACTAGTTGATATTTCACTTCTAGTTTTATGAATCACTTGACCGGAATTCCATTAACAGGTTCACTAAGTATGTGTTTAGATAGATGTTGATAAAACTGATTTTGAATGAAATTGATTAGGATTAAAATTGCTTTTGAGATATGATATATATTTGAATGTTTTTATTATATAACAAGTTCAAAATAAAATTTAGTGTAAAATTATTGATCAAATACACACTGATCGGGTCTTCTTCCTTGATATTCTGAGCCTCCAATCCAGCAGTAGCCAATACAGGTGGGGTACCTGCAAAAGTACTCCGACGCTCAAGTTAGAAAGAATTGACTAATGCACCCAAAAGTATAATGTGTCAGGAGGAAAATAATATAATAATTAAGTGATCAAACTTGTACACATATTTTACTATTTATAGCATTTACCTTTCTTGACTTAGGCATGTATAATTAGGGTTTTATCTTTACTCTGAGAAAGGCATTTTGGCCTTTTTCATGGAATGGTGTGGGTCTTACCTTAGACAAACTGTCGATTTGGTTGAGGGTAGCCCCATCTTGGTGGGAGACTCGATTCTGCGAGTAGGTTCGGCCCAGTGGTTATTTTCCTGAGTAGGTTCGCCCAAGGGGGCTCCCTAGTACACAACCTGACCAGCATAAAAGAGTGGAGAAGCAACGAAGACGTTTGAATTATGGTCAAGTGAGGGTGGCTGAGTAAGAAGTTGGAAGGTTCGGCTATAGCCTTTTGAAAAGTTCTAGGGTTGTTAATTTTATTGCCCTTCTTATCCAGGTATTGTTCATGGCAAACGTATGGTTAGTCAATGGATTCAGTAGGATAAGAAACTATGACAATTTAGGTCCTAGATCTTGGTTGATCTAACAATGGTATTTGATCTGCCTATTGGGCCTTCGTGGGTTTTCGTCCTACAAAATAGGAGATGGGTGGTTCTTCCATTTCACTTTGCTTCTTTTCCGCTCCAAAAATTTCGAGTCTTCCCTTCTTGCTTCTCCTTTAAGTATTCTAAGTTCCTTTCGTCTCGTTAGTTTCTTTAGTTAAAATGGCAGTCGAGTCTAGTTCTTTGGTGAGAGAGGTGTCTTATCCCTCAGTTGTTGGTCCCATCTTACCAGTGCAGAGTGGTTCCGCTAATTCAGTAATAGAGGGGTCTACTGCTTTTGCATTGGGGGGTTATGCTCGAAACTCTCTGTCTCAAGAGGAGAACTCTTCTTTTGAGAGGGCTTAGCAATACCCTCCCTGCTCTACTGTCGGATTTGAGTGGGTGAGTTTAGAGGTTGCCAAGTATCGTTCTCAGCTAGTTATGTGGGACAGTTGTACTTCCTTTTATAAAGCTATTCCTTTTTGTCCGCAAGATGACCCGACACTGACAGCTTTTGTAATGAAGGGTTGCCGAATTGACGAGGCTCTAGGTTCAGATATGGTTTTTAGGAATTCCCCCCTCCCGGATGACAAAGACTTCTTTTATATGTATACCTACCTTTTCAAAGACCTAGATGTAGAAATCCCCTTTGACAATTTTACGATGGGCATGTTGTGAATGATAAATTGCGCACTTATCCAAATCTATCCCAACGTATGGGCTACCATACAAGCCTTCAGGGCCATTTGTCGCTTCTATTATGTAGAAGCCACCCTTAGTCTTTTCTTTCACTTCTACTGGACCTCTCCAGTTAGTCCGATTCAGTGGTCCTCGGCCAGTCGAGTAGTTGGGTGTCCCTTGTTTGAGGTTTTACCACCTCCTACAAGGAATTCAAGTCCAGATTCATGAACATTATGATGAACTCGAACCGTTAAGCCAATTACTTCTATGACCAGGAGAGGAAACCTTTGTTCCCATTTAGCTGGTAGCTGAAGTCGCAGGGTCTATTTGTGTTGCATTACGACATGCTCTCTTAGCAGGAGAAGAAGGATGTGACGTTCCTAATGTCACTTCCTAAGTGCCTCCTAACCGCTCGAGTGTTTGTGGTGCTTACTAAGACCGATTTGGGACTTGGAACATAAACAAGGCTTGTTTAGGGTTGAGTCTAGTTTTGTTCTTTTGATTACATTATCATCTATTAGTATGTTATTTTTTCTTGCAGGTATCATTAAGATGTCAAGTGACCATAAAACCCTTCTCTTGGATTTTCGCTTTGAAACTCAGGCTTGGTCCCCGATGGGGAATCAACTTCTAGGCCCCTCCACCTCTTCATCTAGACCCTAAACCCTAAAACAAGGCAACATTAGTAGACATTATGCCCCTAATTGCTGCTACTCCAAAGGGAAAAAGTGGAAAACAGAGGTCCAAGAAGGAATCTAAAAAGCATCATCGAAGTGATGAGGGGTCACGTCGAAGAGGTCGAGGTACTCCTTTGATTCATCTTCTCTTTTGGCTATTCGTCCTCCTTTTTGCACAAAGGGGTTTTTGTCGATTCATACGACCCCACCATCAAGCTGAACAAAGACAATACCTGTAGCCCGGTTCGCCAAGTGTTGGACCAGACTGATGCCTTATTTCCTGGAGGCATTACTATGAGCTGACAGCCCAGGCTCGAGCTCTGGAATGTTACTTAACATTGATCCCTAGGTTGGAGGTTGACGATTTAAGGCAAAAGTTAGAGGAGGTCAAGTCTACTCTGAAGGCGCCATTGAAGAATCCTCCAAGCTAGCTGTCGATAACACTAGAATGTAACAGCGTATGGCAGATCTTAAAAAATAAAAAAGACTATGCCGAGGCTAAATCGCGCGAGCTGAAGATGACCAAACTCTCATGGAGCTTAAAGTGAAGAAAGTATCAAAGTCCTTAGCCAAGGTGACCTAAGAGCGGGACAAGGTCATGCAAGACAAAGAGAATTCCAAGACTCGCTTCTAGGCATGGGTTGGACAAAGGAAAGAAGACCATTGTCAAGGAGCATCATGTCGGGTTCCTCTAGGAAGTTTAATAGGTTGAAGAGTTGTATCAAATCCCAGAAGGTTTATAATTTGACAAAAAAAGGACTTCTTTAATGGAAGGTTCCTTTATTTCAATGAGGTGTCGAAATCCCAAGCACCAGATAAGCATGCTCCCCGATACTATGCTCGTGGTGATACAACCAGGGTCACTAAGGTGGAAGGTGATGAAGCCGACACTGAAGAGGAGCAGGAGAGGTTCGAGGAAGATATCGAAATGGACATGGTCAGGGATGTTGAGGGGGGGTCTTGATATGTTGGGGGGCTTTTGTAAATTTTCTTTTGCTTTTTGATAACTTTTTGTAAGTTTGAATATTACATGAATGAAAAGTCTTTGCTTTTATACCTGTTCTCTGGTGCTTTTTTATCTTCGGCATTTTTGCGTTTACTTTCGTTTAAGGTACTTCCTTACCTGGGTTGGTTGACCGGGAGGAAAACCTCATTTTTTTATTTTAATTGTCTAAGGTACTTCTTTACTTAGGTGGTTAACCGAGAGGGAAATTTCGTCTTTACTTTTAACTTTATATAAGGTGCGTCCTTGCCCAAGCTGGCTGACCGGGAGGGAAACCTCGTCTTATGCCAACGTTAAGCCAATTTATTAAATAAAAGCAAAATAATGGAAGACATTTGTGAGGAATGTCGAGACAAACTTGTTATTGATGAATAATGGCGCCTCATTAAAAACCTGCTTAGCAAAAAACCCCTTTCACTTTTTTATAGGGGAAAAATGACCAAGTTCAGGAAAAGAGTACACTTGTTGTCCGTTACATAAACAAAATCAACTGAACTAATGTTTCAAATGTGTTGTATTCGACATTTTGGACAAGGCATTTCCATTTAGCTCTGTCACTTTGTACGCACCATGTTGTAGACTCTGGATTACCCCGAATGGGCCTTCCTATTTTATAGCTAGTTTTCCATGTCGGTTGTCCTTACGTGCCTCCTCGGTGGCTCTCCAGACCAGGTCTCCTTTAATGAAGTGTCTTGGCTTTACCTTGGTTTCATGTCTTCTTCTCATTCTTTGTTTATAGTCTTTTGTCGTGACAGTTGTGTTATGGCAAAGTTCTTCGACAGACTTGAGTTCCACCCTTAACACTTCCTCATTAGTGGCCTTATCAAAGGTTGTTCGTATGCATGACAAATCTCTTACTTCCACTGGTAGCATGACATCAATATTCTGGTATATACTCAAAGTTTATAAATAACCCTTGACCTTGAAGTCTCACATAGCTTATAAATCGAGGTCAAGGGTCATTTATAAACACCTTCCTCACCACCCAGGAAGCCTTTTTAGGATAAAACTGTGACAAGAGTTACCGAGCTCCAAAGCAGACAATAAAGCGGATGGTAGGAATAAATATATTAAATTTTAAAATAATTAATGAAATTAGTATTACATAATATGATTTCAGTTAATTTTTTAAAAAAGTAGAAAAGTTATCACAACTCTATTTAAAAAACAAAAAAAGTAAAGTTGTGTTTTAAAACACAACTTTTTTATATAACACGATTTATCTATTTATATAATTTATTTACAACTGTTAAATATAAGCTTATATTAAGTGTTAATTTTTAGTTGAGCTACATTTTGTCTTTCATTTATATTATATGTCAGAGATAATGACTCTTCAGCTTCCTTTCTAACTTCTTATGTACATGTACTCTTGTTTAGTATCTTATTAATACAATGTTCTGAGCTGAGTATGTACACCACTTAAGCATTTTTTTTTTATATTTAAGTTGGTATCAGAGCGGAAAGTATCTTTCTCTAAAAGTCTAAAGTCATAGTAGGTTGTTCGTCGTTGTCCACTGTTGTTGTCCTCTCAAGGAATCTTCCACCAGTCAATTTCTATACACACTCCTTAACAAAATGGGATAGTAGAAAGGAAGAATTGACACCTTGTTGAAACAACTTGCTCCTTAATGTTTAGTGCAAATGTTCCATTGCATCATTAGGGAGCTGAAATTATTTCTTCCTGTTATCTTATCAATAGGATGCCCTCTTTCTTTCTTGATAATCAAATTTCTTATTCAATCCTTTTTCCACTCAACTTTTGTATCATGTATTGCCACGCGTATTTGATTTTATGTGTTTTGTTCATATTCTATCTCCAGGCATCAATAAGTTATTAGCTAAATTTATCGAGTGTGTCTTCCTAGGGTACTCTCATCTTTAAAAAGGTTACAAATGTTATTCTCCTAATACCAAGCGGTATTACATGTTTACTGATGTTACCTTCTTTGAGGATACTCCATTCTTTTCATCCTCCATCATTGACTCTATCTCCATCCAAGAGGTACTACTGCTCACTTCCTATTGTTCCTTGGTCACTTCATTGTCATTTATCACCATTCCCAAAAATGTTTGTGAAGCACTTGATCATCTTGAATGACGACAAACCATGATTGATGAAATGCAGACCCTTAATCATAATGGTACATGGGAGTTGGTTCCTCTTTCCCCTGAGAAGAAAGTTGTTTATTGCAGATGAATTCATGCCATTAAAGTTGGTCTTCATGGTAAAATTGATGATCTTAAAGTTTGTCTTGTAGCCAAAGGTTACACTCATATGTGTGGACTTGACTATGGAGATACTTTCTCACCAATGGCCAAGATCACTATCATTCGTCTTCTTCTTGCCATGGAAACTATTTGTCATTTTCCCTGTATTAGATAGATGTTAAAAATGGATTCCTTTATGGTAAGTTAGATGAAAAGATTTACATGGAGCAACCTCTTGGATTTTTTGTTCAGAGGGGAGTTTGGTCTAGTGTGTAAACTTCACTAATCTCTCTATGTTCTTAAATAGTCTCCAAGGGCTTGTTTAGAAAATTTATCAGTGTTGTGTAAAGTTTTGGAATAAAAAGAAGTGAAGTTGATCACTTTGGCTTCTACGATCATAAATCTTTTAGAAAATGTGTTTATTTGGTTGTTTATGTTGATGATATTGTCATTACAAGGAATGATGGAGTCACAACCTCTCAATTAAAGGAACATTTATGCAACCACTTTCAAACTAAAGATCTTGATCATCTGAAATATTTTCTTGGAATAGAAGTAGCTCAATCCAAAGGAGACATTGTAGTTTCCCGACGGAAGTATATCTTAGATCTCCTGAAGGAAATTAAAATGTCTAATTGTAAGCCCATTGACATCTTATAGACCCTTATAAGAAGTTAGTGTCTGGTTAAGGAGAATTATGCTCGGATCTAAAAAGGTATAGAAGGTTGGTTGGGAAGTTTATATATCTTACTATTACTAGGTCAAATATTTCCTTTGCAGTGGAAGTTGTGAGTCGATTCATGAATTCACCTTGTATTGATCATTATAATGGAGTAATTCAGATTCTCAGGTACATTAAGAAGGCTCCAGGTCAAAGTATTTTGTATGAGGATAAAGGAAACAATCAAATTGTTGGATATTGTGATGCTGATTCGGCAGGATTCGACATAGACTGATGCTTCACTACTAGTTATTATGTGTTCCTTGGAGGTAATTCTTATCTCGTGGAAAAGCAAGAAACAAAATAATGTTTCTCGATCTAGTGTAGAAGCTGAATATAGATCTATGGCCTTAGCTACTTGTGAGTTGATATGGGTTAAACAACTTATACAAGAATTGAAGTTCTCTGAAATTTTCCCAATGCAACTTTACTATGATAATCAGACAGCTCTCCATATTGCTTCCAATCCAATGTTTCATGAAAGGACTAAGTATATTGAAATTGATTGTCACTTTATGAGAGAAAAGGTGTTGTCCAAGGAAATTAGGATCGAGTTTGTCATCTCATATGATCAACTTGTAGATTTATTAACCAAATCCTTGAAGGGTCCTTGGATTCAATACTTGAGTTCCAAGCTTGGATCATATAATTTATATGCTCTAGCTAAAGGGAGAGTGTTAAATATAAGCCTATATTAAATGTTAATTGTTTAGTTTAGCTACATTTTGTCTTTCATTTATGTTGTATGCTAGAGGTAAGGTGGTTGTTCACTCCTTTTCGGACGTTTTATGTACTCTTGTTTAATATATCTATTAATATGATGTTTTGAGCTAAGTGTGTATCCTGCTCAAACCCTTCTTTTTTCTATAGTCAAGTAAAACTTACAATTTTTTTATTTTGTAAAATTTCCCCATTTATGTAGAAACAGAGATGAAAATCACATTAGCCAAAGAACAAAAATTGAGTCAAATTAATTGCAAGAGTTTTGCATATAAACTAATTTTATTCAATGTGAAAAATGGGTAACATACACACCAAAAGAGCCATTATTTAGTTTCAAGCCATTGAAAGGCGAACAAAGTGGCTATAGGAGACAAGCATATGAAGTAGAGAGAGAAAAGTTGAAGTGAAGGAAAGCAAGCTTTGGAAGATACTTGTTGGGCCCTCAGAAATTAATCAGATATTGCAACTGTTACCACTACCGTGGCAGCATCTGTAATTAACGGAAGTGACCTCCATCACGCGTCCACACACGGGATTTGGGCAAGTTATTGTTGCTAGGACATTTGAAGTGTGATCATATGGGAGACTTACATATTTCTGTTTAACCATGTCGTAGTATTCTTTGAAGGCTAAATCAAATGTCTCTTTCTCAAGGATCTTGTTTTTCCATTTGTCAAACTCAACCACTGTTTCATACATTGGCTCTGCATGACCCAATATCTTTATGTTACGCCCTCTACTCACAATAACCCATCCTGATGGGTCTTGTTTAAGGCAAAGCAAGGTTCTCACTACTTCTTGAATTTCACAGTCCACTTTGTCCTTGCACTCCTTATTCTTTTTCTTCCCATCTAGCCCGATCCAAAATGAAGGAACATTGTCCGGGTTATTCTCCCCCAACTGGTACGCTTCTATCTTAATATCCACATTATTGATTTTCACATGCTTCTCAATCTTCCCAATTGCAATCTTGAAGTTCTGCACCCAGTTACTGTCCTTACCTCCATAGATGAAAACGTAACTGCTATTATCCCTCCCCAACCGCTGATTCACGTCGTAAACAAATTTATCAGAAAATAATAATAAACTAAGATCAAAATACAAACCTCACGTGCATGTATGTTTAAGTGTGTATATTTGTGCTCATTACCTGTGCATTAACATCTGTTTGCTCCATCAAATACCAAAACCATTTCCATTTTTTGTTGAGATCATAAACGTCACTTGGCCTAAAGGGGAACACTTCGATTCCCCATTCAAAAATAATCTGCAATGCATTCTCATTCATTATCTGACCTTGAGGGTTGACCACAGACACAATAGGCTTGCCTACATACTTAAATGTGTCCACTATTATATCATATCCTGGCAACTTTTCAAAGTACTCCAACACGTGCCACTTTATGCTTTCCTTCAAAATATAAAACTGCTCTCTCTTACTCTTGTCGGTAATCCAGTCATCCACAATAGGGATCCACAAAATCCTGAAATCCCCTTTCTTGAAACCCTTTATTTCTTCTCCTTGGTTCTCTTGCAAGTTGCTATAGATGGAATTCAAAAGCAAGATCTCATCTCCAATGCTGTCAAGGCCCGAAAAGAATAGCATCACATACTTCTGCTTGAACACTTCAATACCCTGTTGGGTAACTCACCCACGTTATCAGACAAAATTAGTCAATATCATCATACAAAATAAATATAGTCTATGCCAATTAAATTCACCTTCGTTTATCTTTAATAGAATACTTTCAGAAAGAACTATTTGAAAAAAAAATAATAAAATAGTGTCACAAAGTTGATAAAAAAGTAATTATTTGCCTCAAGTGAAGTCAGATAACGACAGATAGCTTGGATATCTAATGTAAGATAATAATATAGTTAAGGCAACTGTAAACTTTAGCACTAACATTTTTAACTAAGACGCCGCCTTCAAATATTTTGGGTACGGAAGTTCCATTGTCAGAGCCCGGAATAATCAGAATATCCAACAGATCTACCACATCTTTACGTTTAGGAAATCTAATATTGATACGGTTGTTATAATCTGCAACCCTCCCTGCAACAAATGGAAACAATATATCTTGTTAGCATTTGAGTAAAAATATCAAGGCATTTGAGAAACAGAAAGCACTTAAACACGTATGTACCTATTTCCACTCTGCAATTTTCCAGATGAAACCTCAACTTGATAAAAATTTTATAAAGCCTGTCTTTAAAGTCTGGCAACTTATGCTCCCTGAAACCAAAAAATTAAATAAATATTGAGTGAGTGTGGGAAAAGTTATATCAATACTGTCACAGCCACATTTTCAATAAATATATGGTATTAGTTGGATAGGAGGACTTACGATATACCAACGAGGTTGCCAATGGAAGCAACAGTGGAAGCAACTGTCCAGTACACAACGAGAGGGATCTCTTGCATGGCAGCTTGCAAGGAATGCACTGCTTCTGTGTCATAATCCATAGAAGACCATGTTGCCCACAGATTGATGGAATTAAGCACTTCTCCTAACACTGTGACCAGTTCAACCATTTCTGAAGGGATATTTCTATTAATTTGGACTTGGCTCAGCAGCTTCAACGAGTTCCCATATTGGTCTGCTACCTGAACCCGGGCAAGGCGCCAAAATTCCCCATATTCCAATGAGAAAGCAGCTAAAGCTATTACTGCTTTCGCATCCCACGAGAAGCCACTCAGTTGCTGAAGGATCCTTAGTGCTGTCTGGTGTGCACATTCTGGGGTGCCTCGCGTGGTTATCATCTGTTATTTGTTGGCACCATCCGTTAGCACCACAGTACAGCAAATTCATCGACATATATGAAACAAAAACACACATGATATAATACAATAACCTGACAAGAAAGCCGCTTCAGTGTAGGGAAGTCTGGTTTGAAACTTGTAACAGAAGTCTGTGACAGAACAATTAAAATGTTAGTTGTGCAGTGTGGTATATGTTAAAGTGAAATGAAGGGTGGTTAATTACAGGTACTGCAGGTGCAGAAATTTGAGCTGAGGTGGAGTTGAGAGTGTTGGAGACAAGGGTGAAAAGGACATCCCTGTGGAACTCTCTGTCATCATTGACGTGGGTGAGATAGACTTTGTGGCGGATCTGAGAGTCTTGAAGATCAAAAGGGTTGGGGAGCTCATCTTTCTGCGCTGGAGTGGTCGCACTTACTGCTAAAGCCATGCTGATTTAATTTGTATGGTCTGTTTGAGAGCAGAGATTGTGAATGAAGATGCTTTTGCTCCCTTTTATTTATAGATACAGAGAGTGACAAAATACAAAGTAGCTTCTTTGAAGGGCTGTGATATGAGCGTGAAACATGTTGGATTGGAGGAATGAGAGGTCCCTTATCAGGGATACAATTGCTCCTTCAGATCAATTATTTTACCCACCTTTTCTTTTGTTTCCATGTTTCGTTGGTTTGTTTTTTTTATACAAGAAGCTATTCTTTGTCTCGGACTCTGTCAACTTGGACGTCGCCACACTTTTGCTTTTGAATACTTTCATTATATTTTGTTACAGTTATTTTTTAAATTCATAAATATAATGATAAGAATAAAGTTTTAATTTAAGATCTTTTGTCCATTTTATCTCAAATTTACGTGATTTTTTTATTACGGCTATTCAACAGTGTATCATGCAGGTTCGAAACTTACTTTTATTTTTTAACAAGTATTTTAAGATCAACTCCGACGTCGGTTACTTAAAAAAATTCATTAAGGTTTTTGATTCATTGTAAATAGGTTTTACTATGGTTTTTTTTTTTTATAAGAATGGTCTTATATATTATATCATTCATAAACAACTAACAACCTTTTTACATGTTTTGCTCCCATGAATTTTTATAACCAACCTAAGTTTTTATATATAATTTTTATTTTAAAAGTCAACTAAATATATATTATTAAGAAAAACTTAAGCATGATTTTTATTATGTTTATTTTTATTTATATTTAACCTATTTTAATAATTTAAAATTTTAATTTAAGTATTATATACAGATATTAATTTAATGCATGATTTTTATTTATAAGCATAATTGAATATTGTGCAAGATAACAAGAACCTATGTTAATTTTAAAGCTAATGTGCCTTCTCCAATACAGGTTGTAGCAATTAGCAAGTACAAATACTTATGTTAAGGATAAGAAATAGAATATGCAGACAGCTGAAATAGCTCAAAGGATATCATTAACATTTGTCATTATATAATACTCATTGAGTGCTTAACTGCTTATGTGTTTAATAAAATAATTAATCATCCTAAGCAGCATCCATCCGTGCCCACGGTTATCATGTCAATATGTGATATTTTTAATTTTTCTAGATTTCTAAAATAAATATAATTCTTAACATGGATGTTATGAATAAAATAATTGTATCTAGTACTTAATTGAAGAAATATTTCTGTATCAATTAAAATAATCAAGTAAACTAAAAATTTGTATTAATTAAAATATCTTTATAGAAACTGCTTAGTATTAGTTGATGAATTTGAAAATAGTTATTTTAATGGAACCTCACGTTGCTTAAAAATAAATAAAAATTATTTATAAATAAATTATTATTTTTAAGTTACTCACCTTATTAAATCTATATTAAAATAATAATTTTTATGTTAAACAACTTTTCATAAAAATGCTCGTAATGTTAACGATGAAAACTTTCCTTGATTGAGGATTTTGGTTACTTGAACGATGCATAAAAATTAAAATTATCATATCTATAGCAGAGAGAAAATATTTTACCGACAAATTATGTAGCTGTAAAACTTTTTCCTCATGATAAAAAAAATGTAATATTAAAGCTTTTTTTGTATAAAAAAAAAAGCACTGTGTATTACTATTACATGACTATTTGTAAATACAAATAAAATATGAATTTCAAAGATATTTAAGCGAAATTCAGATATTTTTATTAATTTTATTTTAAATAAATGTTAAGTTTTAACACTATATTAGTATCATAATAAACTTGTATCTAATAAATTATAGAAAAAATAGTGACACATGTACACTGATGGCGTAAGACATGTTACACGTTATTAAATCATAACACTATTTAAGATAAGTTTGTTATCATTTATAATAATTAACTGCATTAAAAATCATCTACACCAAAAATTATTTGTAATTGAGTGATAATATAAATATGCTTTTTATACAATAATATATAAATTGTTTTATAGTGTAAATATGTCATCACTAAATTCTAAACTATAAAAGTTAGAAGTTGAAGAGAATGCTAATTTAATTTCTCAATATTATAACCCTACTCCTTTTCAAATATCTCAATTTGAGGTTGCCGAGCATATTTGAATTGAGTATTTTAATACATATAAAATTATTTTAGGATTTATTTTTTTATCGAAAAGTCACTTTATTTTGTTATCAACTAGTATAGTGAATAGTCTTATACTTAATTTGTGATGATTTATTAAATTTTAAAACTTGCATTTAAGAGTAGTTTATTTTTAATGATTTTATCTTTTTCAACTTAAACCCTTTGTAATTAAATTGTATACTTTAATTTTTTCTTTTTATATATACTTTCATGTCATAGCTAGTTACATTCAATTTTAAAATATTGTTTGTTAAAAAAATCAACTTATTTAAGAAATTATAATCATATGTTCTTACAAGAAATGTGTATCTCCTAAAGGAAAACAAGAAATGTGTATAATAAGAAAAAAATGGGAATGTTAATTAATAGACTTAATCAAAACTAGGTAAAAAAATTCTCTATAGGTACAAGGGTAATAGCAGAAATTATAACTACAAATTATTTGTGGGGAGTGGATAATAAATAAATAAGATTGCTAATAACCTCAAACTTGATTTAGTAGCAATTTTTGTTGTTTTCTCTTGGTTAAGCTCTGGGTTGCTTTAAAATTATATAAATTTATTGATTTGATGATTCTATCTAATATATCAAAGTATAAAGAAATAGATTTGTTACGGGCAAGAACTGTTTGTGGGTTACAAAAGTACAAGAAAGGTTAAAAAGGAAATTAATTCGATCGTTACAGAGAAGCTTCTTTCTTTTTCTTTATTATGAACCCTTTTCTTTATGTGGAGCCAGTTTCTTTAAGCGTAGCCAGTTAACGATTGAAATATTCTATAACAAGTATGTTTCTCTTTTATATTATTCGTGTTCTTTAAATTTGTTTGCATTGTTTCTAATTGATTGTTTTGGTGAAGAGCTTGTTTTTTCCTTCCAATTATAGCAATGTTTTTATCAACAAATTAAAAAGAATATGTATGAGTATATATAAATGAGGTAGAAAGATACAAGATATGTGCAAATCCTTAATAACGAAACCCTAGGTTACATTTTACTAAAACAAAACTCTAGGTTGCACCATGTGCTGGTGAAATTCACAGTCCAGCGAATATTGATAGAAATTTCTCAGTACTAGTTGTTTTTTTTTTTTTTTTTGTACTATTGAGTTGGTGTTCATGGTTATTGGGTTTAATTTGTGAATCGCTATGTATTGCTTTTATATTCCTGTTGTTTACTTTGCCTTGGTGTTCACGGCTTGTGATGCCAAGTGTTTAATATAATTATCTTTGGCTATTCCAAAAAAAAATTCCAGCGAATATCCCACAGCGCTTTATGAACTCACACAACCCTGTGACGTTATGTGAAAAACACACATGTCTGTTCCCAAACACACATGCCTGTGGAACACGCGAGGGTGAGTTTCAAAGTCCAGGAATAGCCCACAGTGCTGTGTGAGATTCAAAAGTCCTGTGACTAACTCGAAATCCATCTAACCCCACCTTTAATACTGTTTTGACACGTGTACAACACTTTGAATGCAGTCACTCACACTAAAATTCCATTTTACATGCTATAATTGAAATTGGCATAATGTTAAAATGCACCAACCCATTTGCATGTGCTGTCCATTGAACGATATTTATACGACTTTGATACGCTAGTTAACTATTCCCATATTGCTGCATTTGTGCATTTTGTCCGTTGAACGTAGTAACTTCCATTTTCATATCTAACACATAGATACTAGCTCTAAGTTCAGAACCAAGCATGCTAATAAATGTTGTATTTGTATAAAAATTAAAAAGGAAAAGCATTTTGGTCTGGAAATTGCGATGTTTCTTTGACTGATGAAGAAGGACTACAGAAGAGAAACTGACACACGTGCTTCTACTGGATCAAAAAATGAAGAAATAGGGATTACAAAGATGAAAAAAAAAAATGAAAATACTCAGTATATAATTTTATTCAGAAGAAAACCACATAATTAAAAATTATAGCAAACATACAAAATGATATATTTAATTGCTTATGACTATAAACGAAACGGGACCACTTTTTATGGTAGAAATGTACAAAGACGAGCCGATATTTACTCAAATGATTGTCACTGAACTCTGAAATGGAAGAAAAAAAAGAGAGATTACACAAATAGGATCGTTCCGACTTAAGTCGGCTGCATAATTGGTATAATCGTATATTTGTGATACTGTCGTTTTAATGTTAGTCTAAGTTATATGATTTTGTTTTTAAAAAAGTATTTTTGAGAGTTAACAGATGAGAACGTTTGTAAATTATCCTTAATTTTAGTATTGATTTCTAAGTGCTATGTGACTTTAAGATATACGGAGATTTAAAATCAATACATAAAAATGGTAAAAAATTAATAAATAATACATAGCAATTTTATATAAAACAATTCTAGTTTACAAATTTACCATTATGTTGATTATGATTTTTTTTAAATTCTGCTTTAATTTTTCATCGAGTGATGCTATACAGAAGGAATAACTATATGAATTAATTAATACACAAATAAAATAAGTGTAACTTAGTAGTACACACGTTGAGTTTGAGTTTGTAAGAGACAATTTAAATTCCAATTCAATTTTTACATAATACATTAGTGGAAAAAGAGTGGTGAATAGTGTTAAAGCGTAACTAAATTTTAAGACAAGTGATCACAATTATTTTTTAATAAAAAAATTATACGAAAATAAAAAAAGTAATGGTGAATTTTAGTAATTTTTATTGTTTTTATTTCATATACTTTATACAAGGCTAGGATTCGAACTTAAACTATTAATAAAGGAAAAAAATAGAAACTAAAAATACTTAAAAATTGCTTAGGAACTAGAAATTAAATTTGCAAAATATATAGGACAATCATAATTATATATAGTGTTGGAGTGCAAGTGCGAGTTGAAGTCTCACATTGGTTAGAAACTGGGAAGTTGAGTAATATATAAGTGAGAAAGACCCATAACCTAATGCCTTAAGGTTTTGGGTTGAAGGTGGTGTCATGTTTTATATATGGGCTCGTGTCTCATGATTATACATCTCCTTGGGGTGAATTGTGATCAACAGGTTTCAGGAGGTGTGTCTCCTTGTGTTTAAGGGTGATGTGAATAAGGGGCCTTCCGCTCGAGGGGGAGTTCACAATGTGGAAGAGACTCACACTGAACTCACACTTGAAAAAGACCCATAAAATTGGGAAGTTGACTTATATATAAGTGAAAAAGACCTTGTTTTTTCAATATTACAATGCAAACACTTAAAGTTCCCCACAAAATTACTACATTACTTGTTGTCTAACCTATTAATACAATATTTTGGTAGTTGTACAAATCATTCATACAATATCGAAGACTATTGAAGGGTTTCTTGTCATACTATTAACTCACAAAATTTTACTCCTTTGAACACCAGACATTCTGTGTAAGCCAAATCGACTATAGAGTAGCTAGCTAGATAGTTGTCCGTGCATCTTTCTTTATCTTTCCATTTACATTAATGAGATGTTGCCACAATTGAAAAAAACATTGAAAGAGAAAGATGTTTGGGTTAGATACATTATACATACATGAGAAAAACTATCAAGGGTCCAGCTTAGTTCGTTAAGTAGGATGCGAGAATTATTGTAAATCACCTAACATGTATTCGATTCTGGTATGGATCAAAAAAATGCACGAGAAAAACTAATAACATCTGTCAATCTTAATTGGCAAGATATGTTTATAGAAAAAAATACCTGCCATATTTAGTTAAACGCTAAATTATATTTTGTATTCCTCTCATTTTGACACTTGTGCACATTTTGTTCCCCCATTTTTTCACACATTTTGCCCTTTTTATTTTAAAAATTGGGTACATTTTTCCCATTTGTTAAAATTGATGATGTAATTTAAATGGAAATTAATGATGTGACATGTTAATCAATTTCAAATTCAAATTCACTCTTCCTTTTGCAATTTGCAATGGCTGTCACCATGAATTTGCGCCATGGCTCAAAGGTTTGGGTCAAGAACTAAGATTTGGCATGGGAGCCTGTTGAAGTTCTTAATTCTCATGGTAACCGTCTTTTGCTCATCACTGATTCCGACAAGAAGGTGAGTTTACTTTCTCATTAACGTTGTCTGATGCATGTTATTTGCAATTTGAATTTGGTGATGATTATGGATAACAATTTGAATTTCGGTGGAGGTTAGGTTTATGCTTCACCGGAGAAGTTGTTTCTGAGGCATGCAGATGAAGACAAGCATGATGGATTCGAAGATATGACAAGGTTGGCATATTTGAACGAGCCTAGAGTGTTGTTCGATATTCAGAGGAGATATGCGTGTGTGTGTGTGAGAGAGAGAAAGAGAGAGAGAGAGAATTGTATAGTGACTAATATAAAGAGGTGTGTTTGATTTTTATTTATTTCAGAAGCTTTTTTAGTTTTTGAAATCATGAATACATCTCTGCAAATCTAGCTTAGACACCTTTGGACTAGATTCCACTCATGTCAATTCATTTCAAATGGTGCACACCCTTTAACTAGGATAACTAAACAGAGGAGAATGAGAAAACATCTTCCAACTTGTTTTGTGTTTTTTTCTTCTAAAATAGTATTTTGGAAATAATTTTCAAAACTTGATAGAATATGGATTAGAAACTGATTACTGAGTAGTTTGGAATTGTTTTAAAAATAGATTTTAAAACTAAAAATGTGAAGGAAATTAAACTTATGGAAATTTCCCTCCCTCTTTCAATCCATTTCCTCACCATAACTATCAACCTCAACAACAGAGTGCTCCTGCTCATCAATTTCAAGAACATGGGCAAAACCATAATCAGTGGAATCTTCAACCTCCACTATCCCAAAATCCCAATTTTCAAACACCATGTTCTCAAAATCCTAACTTTCGCCCACCCAATGCTCCTACTCAATGGAGTAATGGCATGCCACTGAACTCGAACTTGAACATTCACTCTTTGGAGATGAAGCGAACAAAGGTTGGTGACAAAATGAGACTAGGTTTGCCCTTGGACGATTTGATGAGAGAAAGCACGATAATGAGAGGGCACATTTTGTTTCTAGTTGTGGCAACTTCTATTCCGCCACCCCTTTGCTTGTAAAGGTGTTCGGAGGATGTAGTATTTGCCTTTGTTCTCAACAGGGTTGACATCTGTGTTGAGAATGAATGGACGGACAAAAACTAAACTTTCATTAAGATGTCACGTCTTTAATTCTGTTTTTAATTGCGATTGCAGTGAATGTCTACTTTTTAACATCAACGGTTGTTATTTTGACAAATGAATAAAATTTACCTAATTTTTAAAATAGAGAGACAAAATGTACACTAATGATAAAATAAGAGGACAAAAAATACAATTTACCTTTAGTTAAATAAGCATTGAAAAATAAATATAACTAACATATGGGTATACGGAGGAGAGACAAAACATCAAGTTACTATTTTCTAAAAGTAATTATAAAATAATTATTTTTCGTTCTCAAAATTTATTTTCTGAAATTTAATTATTCTATATAGATAGATTATTATATATGCACATATGAAGCAAGCAAGCTTATCTTACCTGGAACAAGTAAAATTTATCCAGCTTGGTGACTAAGTCCATTGAGGACTTCCAGCGTAGGATAAGGATTCATTCTCTGTTAATAATCAACAAGGTCCTATCATCTTTTAAAATGTAAGTCTCGTATTAAATACCATTAATTTTTTTGGGGATGCTAATTCTCTTCCCATGTAACCCTTCGATCGTAATGACTTTGGCACAATTATTATAGTCCTATCAACCTTTATGTAAGATAACTAGCACTAGGGTTTGGGAGCCATCTCCCAAACTAACTAACCAAGGAGATTTTTCATCTAATTTCAATTTTCTCACTCAAATTATAAAAAAATCTCTCCTTTTATCTTAATTTTCGTTTTTTAGTCTTTTAGAAAATTGTTTCTGATTTTAGTCTCCTCCATTAATTTAGACGGATAAACTTAATACGGGAATTAATTATTATTTTTAATATAATTTTTGAATTATTTTTAATATAATCATACAAGATTTTTTAACAAAAATTATTTTAACAAACTTATAATAACTCAAAAGTTTATCATCATATTTCTTTACCTCTTCATTGATAATCTGGTAATTCAAGAAATTTGTGATCCCATGTAAAAAGACTATCAACCTAAACTCTTTATTCGTCCTTTACGTGTAATATTTTCTTTTATTTATTTATTTTTATTTTATTTTCCCAACTACCCATAAAACATTTCTTAATTCAAATTTATTTTACATCACTCGTAAAAAAATAACTATATAATTGTTAATTAAGTATGTTTGAGAAGTCTAATTAATACATGGTTAAAAGATGTATATTTCTTTCACTTAAATCAACACATGTTTAAGTTTGCAAGTTTTTGACATCTAAATTGTGAAAAATTATTAGATGATCCTGCATCACTACGTCATCTATATTCTCAACCAATTACGATTTAATATATAATTATAAGTTTAATTGGAGTGTAAAAGATTTTTACATTAATGACTTTTTGTGACTTTTAAAGAACTCAAAATAGTATATACCTATTAAACTCTATAATTATTTAATTAGCATAATTTATAAGATAAACTAATTTAATAATTATATATTACATCGTGATTAATTAGACCTGAATTAGTTTTTTTTTCTTTTGTTTTTTTCATTGTGAAACATATTCTATCTGGTTAGTTATATTTTAATTAATTAATTTTCATAAATTTAGAAATATGTCATAACAAAAAACTTATACAAATGAAGTATTGGTTCTAATTCACTATTTAAGAGAACTAAGAAATGAATGCTGCGAAGCAAATATAAGGGGAACAGTTAAATAGAGGTAGAGCTGTTCAACATGTTGTAAGAATAATTTTGAACTTAACTTTATTGAGTGACGAAATCCAAAGACAGACCGGGACATACAGAAGGGAAACGCTTATTCTAGCTATGTTTGCCCACTTAAGGGGCAAAACAGGTGGTAATATATCATATCATACGATGCATAGGAAACAAATCAAAAGGGTAGCAGAGCTTGAAAGTTGAACAAAAGCAAGCCGGGGCAGATACTGGTTGTTCCACTTGAACGTGTCAGATTGTGAAACTCAACAGCTTAAAGGATCATCACGATGGCAGCACTTGTAATTAACTGAAGACACCTCCATGACACGGCCACACAAGGGATTCGGGCATGTTATGGTAGCTATTACATTTGCAGTTGAAATATAGTTCTCACATGGTTGAGTAGCAGATATCTCTTTCTCCTTGGCATCATAGTATTCTTTGAAGGCAACGTCAAATCCTTCTCTCTCGAACACTTTCGCTTTCCAGTTTTGAAACTCAGCCACGGTCTGGTAAACAGCCTGGCCATGACAAAGAAGCTTAATGTTATGCCCTTTGCTGAGAATAGCCCACCCTTGTGGATCTCTTTTCAGGCAGAATAAGCACTTGACAATCTTTTGAATCTCGCAGTCCACTGCCTCTTGATGCTTCTTGTTATGCTTCTTCCTTTCTACTCCAATCCAAAAACTAGGAACAAGGTTGTTCGGTTCAACCTTCCCCTTCCCCAGTTGATAGTGTTCTATTATAATATCTGCACGCTGGATAGTCTCGTTGATTTTGATCTTTGACAGTTCGTGTGTGAAGTTTTGGACCCACGTATTATTGGCACCTCCATAGATAAAGATATACCTGTTCTCTTTCACCTGAATCACATGGTAAAGTTAAATAATCTATACATAAGTCAATCATTATAAGCCAATAGAAATAATTATTAATATTATTCGAAAAGAAACTTGAAAAATGCATAGGGTACCTGTAATCCAGGTGTTGCTTTTAAGATCAAATCCCAAAGCCATTTCCATTTTTGAGTAAGTTCTTCACCATCAGCTTTCCTGAAAGGGAAGGCCTCTATCCCCCATTCAAAGATCACTTCCAGAGCATTTTCATTCAACAAGGTACCTTTAGGACTGAACAACGGCGCAATAGGGTGAATATCATAATTCACTCTTTCTGTATCTTTTATTATCTTGAGCCCTGGTAACTCGTAGAAGTATTCCACTGCGTAAAATTTGATGCCACTCTTCAAAGCTTTGAACTGTTCCCTATTGCTCTGGCTCCACTCTTCCACAACGGGGATCCACAAAATCTTGAAGTCTTCTTTCTTGAAACCTTTGGCTTCTTTTGGGTCTTCTTGCAGTCTGTCGTACATTGAATTCAAAAGAGAAATCTCATCTTCGATGCTGACCAGGCTAGAGATGAAGACCAACACATGTTTCTGCCTGAACACTTCAACGCCCTGTTTGGGACATAGATTTTGAAAATCTCAGTATAATCGCTCAACTTAGTCTATTCTCTCCATCTCTAATTCGAAAGCACCCACCCCACAAACAAGAAAAGTTACAAAACCAACTAACCTTTGTAATCAGGTTGGTCCCTTCAAATATCTTGGGAGTCTCAGCTACCTTTTGTTGGGGGTAGATCAGGGCCTTCAAAAGCTCGACGATATCTTTAGGCCTGTCATAGATATTCCTGATGGTAACGTAATCTCGTACATTGGCTGCAGCAAAAAAGACAAGGTCTTAGTATAGCACGATAGCCTTTAATAACGGGACTCCAAAGGATTCAAAGAGCAATTAATTTATGAACCTATTTGGGTTCTGATGATTTCAAGATGGGTGGTCAATTTGACAACAGCAGCGGAAAGCCTGACTTTATATTCTGATAATTTATAGGTGCTGATAGAAAGAAAGAAGACAAATTATACAATGAGAGGAGCAACAAGTTTAGAGAAAGAAGAGTTGAAAAGAGGAGAACTGACGAGACACCAACGAGGTTGCCAGTAGCAGCAACGGTGGCAGCAACTGTCCAGTAAACGACAACAAGGATGGCTTGGAAGGCTTCTGTCAAGTCAGGAACGTCCTCTGGATCGTAACCATCAGCAGCATACATGGACCACTCTTTAACATTCGTGAAGACCTGCACTATGTACGTCACAAGTTCTCCAACAGCAGACGCATCCCTGTTCTGAACTTGATTCAGCTGCCTCAACGAGATTCCAAGCACTTCGTTATTTTGAAACTGAGAAAGGTGCACGAAACTACCATACTCCAAACACACAGCACCGATGCTTATCAGTGCCTTCGCATCCCATGAATAGCATTTCAGATGTTGAAGAATCCACATTGTTGTTTGGTGTACGCACTGCGCCGCATTCCGTGTCGATATCATCTGTGTCACCGTTTCTACGTGTCAAACTAAACACTACACAAACCAACAACATCATTATCCCATAACATGCACATCAAAATTAACCTGGCAGGAAATCAGCTTCAGCGTCACGAATTCTGGTTTCGAACTGCTTGCGGAAACTGGGGACTGACTCTGTAAAGCAATTACAAAATTAGCTGCTCTGCTATATAATACATATTTATAGCTTGTTATATTAGAAATCACTTTTTGCTACCTATTTCTCTGGATTTCTAATTCCTGCTTTTCCTTTCCTACACAAAATATATGAGTACTAATACTTGGGGAAATGAGTGTGAATTACCCGAAGAACAATGTTGGAGACGAGGTTGTAAAGTTTATCGGTGTCGCAAGTTTCATCATCATTGAGGTGGGCCAGATAAACAATGTCGAGGATTTGATCGTCAGTAAGATCAAATGGGTTGGGCAAATTTGCACGATGTTGGATGGAAGCAGTGGCATTCTGTGGGATCAAAACGGTAGTTGAAGTTCCATTGGACAAAGCCATGATGAGAGGTTATTGTTAGAAAGCAAATGCTGCTTTGCCCTGGCCATTGGGTGATGGTGTTGGAAGTTATTTATAGGGTAGAGTGCGTGTAAGTTTAAACTTGGCATACTTACTTTACTTTAGCATAGGGATCACTGGAAAAAAAAACGACAGAGACAGAGACAGAATAATGTATAAAGTAGCTTCTGATATTGTGGTCTCTAAGCGTGAAACATGCTGCCCCGATCTAGACTTCACAACATACCGCTGTGGATTTCGTCTGTTATTTGTCAGATCCCAAGACTAAGGATGTCATTGGATTTGCTCTAATTGCACCCAATTTATTTCTTTCTAATACAGCCAAACTTTTGCTTTTCGGAAAAGATAACCATGTCTCCAAATAAAATACAAAAACAAATATAGTATTTATAACCATGTGTCAAAATATTATATGCATTATATAAATTTCAATTTTAAATAAAAAATATATGGTACAACATTATTAGTGGATAATTTTATTTCTTAAACACTTAGTGAAAGGTGATCTCTTTCTCGTCAAAACATATGTTTAGGGAGAGGTAAGTTTCGAAAAGAAGAAATTTAATTTTAGGTTTTTTACCTAACCATAAAAATATTAAAAAGAAAAATAAATCTTCTCTAAAAAAGATATAGTATGAAAGAGAAAGACATATTTCTTATGTGGATCCCAACTTGTTAAGTGGGTCTCACGTAACAACTCTGTTTTTCTCTCTACTATTGTATCTTTTCCAAAAAGAATACATTTTCAAGTATAAGATTTTTCTTTTAAAAAAAATTAAACTTAGGTAATATTGAATCAAATCAATAATAAACTCTTCAAAAAAAAAACTATAAGATATATGACATTCATAATAATAGGATATTTACATCTTAAAAATATATATTTAAAATTGATTTATAAAATGTTATAACTTGTTGAACCCTTTGTCAATAGTAATATATATTGGAGCACGAAGTTCAACATTTTATGAGAGAAAATATTTAACTAAAAGTGTGAATGTCAACAAGAATGAAAAAAGGAGATAGTTTTATAATATATAAAGAAATGTATCTATTTATTCTAAAAGTAAGTTTATGAAACTTACTTATATAACTATAAGATTTCAATAAAATTAATATTGAGAATGAAGAAGATCTAAGTGAATATTTTCTTTTATATATATATAGAAAGAAGATATTTACTTTAAGTATTAAAGACTAATTCTTCATCTTAATTATTTATTTTCTTTGAAATTTAATTGTTAAGATTAGTTAGTCATTCAACCATTAAATCTTGATCAAATAAATTGTGAGAATCAAACTCCTTTAAATTAATATTTTTTAATCAATTAAATTTTTAACATAAAAATTGTATGCCTACATTAACAACATAATACATTCTATCAACCGGTAAGATATAAATAGCTATACGAATTTTCTACATCATAAGATTTTCATATTATAATTAGTGTTTGATTGAATATCTCAAATATTTATACTATTTAAAAAAGAGTTTAATTGGTATTACACTGACATTCAATTATAACTCTTCATTCATGATAAATTTGCTAAATTTACTTGTTACTACTTTAAAAGTCACATATATCAATTAAACTCTTTAAAAAATTAACTTTAATTATATAAAGATTAGAGACACACCTAAATAGTTAACCAATAACCATTAATATATGATTTTTTTTTCACCCTAGGAAGTTAAAGAAAAAAATCATAATTTATAAAGGATGAAATATTATCATTTATTTCTTATAACAAAAACATTATTGAGTTATTGTGATGGACGAAAGTTGGCAATACTTGGAGACATATATGTATTTTTTTTTTATGAATATATGCATTTATGAATATGCTAGAATAGGTCAGTTAGAAAGCTTTGTATGTATGGCGCGCATTTGAAACAATTTCGTTATTAAGAAGAGTAATTAATAGTAGCATCTCAGAGGGGAAGTAAAAGGCTAAAGTACTAATAATTTTATGATCACATAGCTAGATAGAACATAGAAGGATAGAAAACGAGAATGTGTGTTTCCCAAAAACAAGAATGCTTAGACATGTGAGGGTTGGAAATAAAAGCTTAAAAGAGAAATTAAATCGTTATATCGAAGATTCATTTTTGTTTCTTTAGCATGAACTTTTTCTTTATTATAAGAAATCAGTCAAACATTTTGAGGTCTGTAACAAGTTTTTCTTTAACGTCATTCAGTGTTCTTTAAGTTTCTTTCTTTCCTTGCTTTTCTCTACTTTGTTTCTTTCTTATATTCTGTTTATAATTGTTAATCATTGATGAAAAAAAATATCGTACATCCAAAAATAAAATATAACAAGGTTAAATATGTTTTGGTTGTAGTATACTATAGTGTCACAAAGTGAAAGACTCGAAGGGTAGAATTGTGAGAGACTCGTAGAAATTATAATATATTAAAGCATGTTGCAATCATTTGGTAAACTGCATCTTGAGTTGCTTGTTGAATAAAAATGTTAGATCATACAGTATGGTGTGTATAGGTATGAGCGCGTGTGTATCTATATATATTAATTTATTTTTTTATTTGTTATTCTAAAAAAATTATAAGATGACTGACACAAGTTTATTATAATTAAATTGTGTTTCGAAAATTGTATTTTGATATTTTAATTTTTTTAAACATAATTGCATAATGTATTTTTTTATATAAAATAGTTTACATATCATAATAGTGTTCGGCAATATATAAAGGAAATATATCAAAGACGAAGGAACTGGCATAGGAATTGGCTGCTATAGCTAAGCTATGAGCAACATGTTCTTTTATTTCCTAGAAAAACTATAAAATGAAAATTGATTCAATAAAATTTAATTAGATTTTGTAAAACCAAAAAAACATATAGCAATTTAATATATGATTTGATTAAGAACGGATTGGATTTGATTTATAAATTACGATAAATTTTTTTAAATTTATTTTATTTTTATAAAACATAAGAAATAAAATAGCAAACATAAAAATTATAAATAAAATACTAAAACATATATTGTTTTTTCAAAATAACAGAAAAGTAAAATTATATATAAAAATAGACTATATACAAATTATTAAATGTATATCCTAAAAAGTTAAAAATAATAAAATTTAATAATCTATAATCTCCATTACCGCAATAAAGATATACCTTTTTAGTCTTAATTTATGGACCTTAAAAATTAAAAATAAAGATATATCTTACAGAAAATTATTTTTATATTCAATGAATTAAAAGATACCCTTAAACATTATTCATAATCATTACCCTACATTAAGAGTTAATATGAATGACTTTATATGACTTATATGTGGAGTCAAGATCCAATGTGGGTTGAGATTCACTAATCATTACCCTTAAACATTATTCATAATCATTACCCTACATTAAGAGTTAATATGAATGACTTTATATGACTTATAAGGATAAGCGTATCAAATTGTGTCCTTTAATACCTTCTCAAGTGGTGAATGACCAATTCATCATGACACATAAGAGAGATGAAGAAAAAAAAAACAAAAATAGGAAAAACAAAGAAAAAACTTTACCCTTAAAGCTTGAAAGGGGTAAAGAGGATGAGTTGGAAGTTGGTGCCCCTTCTAAGAAGGGAATTAGTAAAGGGAGTCTATTTGCTACAAAATTGGATTTAAAGGAAGTTCCCTTGACTAATAAATCTTTCTATCTCTTCCTTTGCAAAGAGGCATCCCCCGTTTCTTCTCCCTCTAGTTCTAGCACTGCTATAGAACTTGGACATGAGAACCTACCTCAAGAGGTTCAAGAGCTTTTAAAAGAATTTGATGATATACTCCCTAACGAAGTTCCCAAAGGACTTCCTCCAATTAGGGGTATAGAACACTAAATAGACTTGGTACCTGGGGCTAGCCTACCTAATAGGCCTGCTTATAGGACTAACCTCACGGGAACCAAAGAAATTGAGTCTCAAGTCTAAGAACTATTAGAGAAGGGTTGGGTTCAAGAGAGCCTCAGCCCTTGTGTTGTACCAGTCTTGTTGTGCCCAAGAAAAATGGACAATGGAGGATGTGCATTGATTGTCGAGCAATCAATAACATCACCATCAAATATAGGCACCCTATCCCTAGACTTGACGAAATGCTTGATGAGTTGCATGGGGCTCAATTGTTTTCAAAAATTGACCTTAGAAGTGGTTATCACCAAATCCGCATCAAGGAGGGTGATGAGTGGAAAACCGCTTTTAAGATCAAATTTGGACTTTATGAGTGGTTAGTAATGCCCTTTGGGCTTACTAATGCCCCAAGCACCTTCATGAGGCTTATGAATAATGTTCTTAGGGATTGTTTAGGTAGCTTTTGTGTTGTTTATTTTGATGACATCTTAGTGTATAGCAAGAGCCTAGATGAACATATAGGCCATTTTAGAAGCGTCTTTTGCATTCTTAGGTCACACCAACTCTATGGAAATCTTTAAAATGCAATTTTTGTGTGGAAAGTGTGGTGTTCTTAGGTTTTATAGTTAATAAAAATGGGGTTCAGATGGACCCTGACAAAATCAAAGCCATCCAAGAAAGGCCCACCCCAAAAGGTGTGACTGAGATAAAGAGTTTTCATGGTCTCGCGAGCTTTTATAGGCGCTTTGTGCCTAACTTCTCCACACTTTTCTCACTAATCAATGATTTGGTGAAAAAGAATACTCCTTTTCTTTGGGGTGAAAAACAACAAAAAGCCTTTGAACTTATCAAAGAGAAACTGACTCATGCACTAGTTTTAGCTCTTCCTTTTTTTTCTAAAACTTTTGAGCTAGAGTGTGATGCATCGGGAGTGGGTGTGAGAGCTGTGTTGTTACAAGGTGGTCATCCCGTGGCTTATTTTAGTGAAAAACTAAATGGAGCCGCCTTGAACTACCCCACCTATGATAAAGATTTTTACTCTTTCATAAGGGTCCTTCAAACTTGGGAACATTATCTTGTACCCAAGGAGTTTGTCATTCACATCACTTAAGTATTTGAAGGGTCAAGGCAAGCTTAATAAAAGGCATGTTAAATGGGTAGAATTTCTTGAGACTTTCACTTATATCATCAAATACAATAAAGGAAAACATAATGTGGTGGCTGATGCTTTGTCTCGTAGACATACCCTTTACACCACCTTGAGTGCAAAGATTCTTGGAATTGATAATATTAGAGAAATGCACCTTTATGATAAGGATTTTGGATCCATTTATGCTGCCTCTGCATCTACATCTAAAACCCAAAATGGGTTCTTTGTGATTGAAGGGTACCTTTTCAAAGGTAGTAGACTTTGTGTACCTCAAGGATCTATGAGAAATCTACTGACAAAAGAGAGTCATGAGGGTGGGCTCATGGGACATTTTGGAATTAACAAAACTCTTCTGCTTTTACAAGAAAAATTCTTTTGGCCCCATATAAAGCAAGACGTCTATAGACATTGTCGTAGATGCATTGCTTACTTGTAAGCTAAATCTAAGACAATGGCCCATGGATTGTACACACCCTTACCTGCTCCTTCTGCACCTTGATTGGATATTAGTATAGATTTCATCCTTGGCCTGCCTCGAACCCAACAGGTGTAGACTCTATCTTTGTGGTGGTAGATAGATTTTAAAAAATGGCTCACTTTATACTGTGCCACAAGATAGATGATGCGAGCAACATCGCGAGACTTTTCTTTAAAGAAGTCCGTTTACATGGAATTCCCCAATCTATAGTCTTTGATAGAGATGTGAAGTTCCTTAGCCACTTCTGGAAAACATTGTGGGCAAGGTTAGGAACTAAACTCTTATTTCCTACCACATGTCACCCCAAACGGATGGGCAGACTGAGGTAGTAAATAGATCTCTATCTACTAAGCTTAGGGCACTTCTTCAAGGAAATCACAAGTCTTGGGATGAATACCTATCCCATATTGAGTTTGCATACAACTGGGTGGTTCAAAGGACCACCAAGCATTCTCCCTTTGAAGTTGTTTATAACTTTAACCCTCTCACTCCTCTTGATATCTTGCCTTTACCATTCCCTTCTTTTGTTCACAAAGAAGGAATAACAAGAACGAATTTTGTTAAAAAATTACATGAGAGGTTAAAGACCAACATTGAACATCATTCAAAGGAGTATGCTAGTAAAGCCAATAGGGGTAGGAAAAGAATTATCTTCAATGAAGGGGATTGGGTATGACTTCATTTTAGGAAGGATCGCTTCCTATTCAAAGGAACCCCGAGGAGATGGTCTTTTTCAAGTCCTCAAGAGAGTGAACAACAATGCATACATATTAGATCTCCCTGAGGACTATGGTGTCAGTACTACCTTTAATGTTTGTGATTTGATCCCTTTTGTAGGTACTGATGAAGAACATGAGGACTATCAGATTTGAGGTCAAATCCTTCTCAAGGGGGAGGAGATGATGTATGCTCCCCAAGCAAGGGCCCTATCACTAGGGGCATGGCTAGGAGAATAGAAGAAGACATGGCTAGAGTAGATGGAGGAAGATCTCACCTCCATATGACCATCAAGTTGTGCAAGCCATGACTTATTTACTTGTAATTTTTCTTTTAGGAACCTAGGATTTTATTTTGGATATGTATTAGTCCATTTATTTTTTTAGGAGGTGTCTTAGTAATAAAAAGGGGTAAGATTAGCTTTTGGGCCATTATTTAGGAAATAAGGGGGTAGTTTGATAACTACAACCTATTTTTCTAAATAAAACCCCAAACTAATAAGGAGTAATCTTGACCCTTGGATGAGGTAGCTTGGACACCAATTCTCATCTAAAGGAAGGGATTGATTGGACTTTGGGCTTCAATCCTCCTCCCTTGGATGACTCCTTTTAATCCTAGCCCTTCCTTTCCTTCATGACTTGTCCAAGAGGTTAGTTCTCTCTATAAAAAGGTGTTCATTCACACTCTTTTATTTTTTACACTTTGTTGAATGAAAACACCTTAGTTGGCCAAATTTCTCTCTTAGTGTCCCTCCCTTTCTCTTTGAGAATTCGTTAGGTTTTTATCAAGGGTTACATCCCTTGTGGCAAACCTTCCCCTATTAGGCTTATCTTACACTTAAGTGGCACCTAACACCCTCACTTCTTACCTCTCCATAAACCATTTCACCAAAGAAGAAAACCTCTATAAAAAGATCAAGGGAGGCATGCATCAAGAAGGTTAAAAATTTTGGTTATTAGCTTAGATACAAGAACCCTGAGGCCAGTGTTTCCTCCTACCTTTTCTTAGTTGAGACTACTTGTTTCTTTGTTTTCAGATTTTCTTCATTCTTGTAGCACTATTCATAGGGTTAAGAGAGATAATTATATTGTATCATTTGGCTTGTAATTTGGTGTTTTAAGTTATGGATTAGTGTTAGAAAGCATTAGGGGATTGTTATTGATGTGTTTATGGAGCTTGTGGTTGCTTGGTTGGCCATGGTTGATCCCCTTTGTGTAGATTTCGAGAAGATCTCAATTTTGCATATGCAAGATCGCTAAGCAAACTTTTCCGCTATGCGAAATGTAGTGACAAAGAACTAAATTAGCTAAATGAGATGAGTAGTTCTTCATGAAAGTTGTAGTCTTAGATATTAGCTAACTAATGATGTTGTTTTCATTAAAAAATAAGGTATATAGATTAAGATATGGTCATTTTAGTAAGTAAAGTCAAGGTGTCGCATTCATTGAAAATCCACCTTGTTTGTAATTTTACGCATAATATACCTCCAAATTAGGTCTTATGATAGAAATAAAAGTTGTATATATTAGATTTCAAATGAGGTATATAAAAATAAGACATGACTAGTATAACTCCTATTATGATATATACACACTATTAAGGTCATAGTTGCATACAATAAGATAATGTTTATGATTACATCTTGTTTGGTGTTCATGTTCAATGGAGGATCTTCTTAGGAGTCGGGGGGAGCCATGGCCCCCCAAAATTTTTTCTTCCAAAATTATTTTTGTAGTATATCTTTTATTTTTTTTTCTCCCTCACACTTTTTTTCCCTTTTAACAAATACAATATTTTTTTACAAAAAAGTTTTAAATTTCTTAAGTATATCTATTTATTTTTTTTTACTTCCCCAACAATTTTTGTCAAGACCTACCACTATTCAAGTTCATTGCTTAAGGATAATATATGTTAGATAATCATTATTGATAAGAATGATTTGTTACAATTAAAGTAAGCTAAAAGAATGAGATATACTAAATAGGATCATAGAAAGGGCATAAAACTTTATAAGATAAGCATGTAAAAGGTAACAAAAGAATACTTTTCTTGGAAGGTAGGTGAAATCTTTCTGTTACTTCCAACCCTTCAAGATATGGTGTAACTCCTCAAATCGAAGGAAAATAATGTGAGGTAAAGGTATAAGATGAGAAGGACAATTGAGGAGAATAATATAAGGCCAAGGAAGATGAGAATGACATTTCTTGAAGTATTGAGCTCAATAAATATTGTAAGACGAAAAATATAAAGAAATTAAATATTAAGCATACATTAAAGTTAAATATTAACACATAAGATTTATGTTAATATTATATTACTAATATAATTAATTCTATACATGAATTTATGTTACTATATTAACCATGCATGTGTGTATATGTGTGTATGTGTTTTATGATAATGTATAAATTGAATGGTGCTTTGTTGCTTGATGAGTGCAATGGGGTCAACCAATACTTTCATTGAGGATATGGGTATGCAAATTGCTACTTTTGAGGTAGGTGTTGATTATTTCATACAATACTTCTAGCAAGTACATCATTCATATGCAGTATCTGATAAATATTAAGTCATCTCTATAGATAATATAGTAATTCAATAATCCTTATTTAAACTAGTGAAGATAGGTGTACATATTTTATGTTGAGAAACAACTAAAAAAAATAAAAATAAATAGAGGTAAAAGTTGAATAGAGATTAACAAGAAAAGATGCTATGTTTAAATTTCACCTATCTCACATCTATGCAATCCTAAATTTTCAATACATGCCTTCAATTAATCAATGTTAATGGATTCAATAAGTCATTATGGGTTGATTCCTCAAACAAAGAAATCCTAAAGATCCTAGTCCAGCATCAATTTCTTGATTACTAATATTAGAAACATTGCATTAAGATCGGGAATTTAACAACTAATGAATTCAAAGTCATTCTTTCCATTTAGACTCATTAGATGACTTGATTCATGTTAGATCTAGAAAACATTTTCCAACCAAATCTTAAACCATTAGACAAGTGACAATTTCATCTAAAGTGCTAAGAACAGAATCAAATCACTAATATGAGATAATAGAAAAACATATATATAAAAAGGATTACATAGAGTTTGATAAATTATATTCAATTCCAACAAGTAAAAGATTAGCTACCCATGTTAATGAGAGTCATAATTTCTTACAGATAAAGATGAAGAGTGAATGACCTCATTTTCAAGAGCAGAACTTCCCCTTTCTTTTTGTCTCCGTACTCTCCCATCGGTCTCCATCCAACCTTGTACCAAGCTACCTCCTCTATACCTTATTTCTCCTTTTATAGAGTAATAAGAGCATGACAAATTCGCTTAACGAAGTTAATTTCACTAAGTGAAGGAGAATCCTTAATGATAAAGGAAGTTCATTTTGCTAAGCGAATCAAATTTCGCTCAGCGAAATTCCTTTTCCATAATGCACTTGCTTTTGGGGAAAATCCATTGAGCGGATTGGAATTCACTTAGCATATTATTGGCAGCAAGCACATATGTCTTTGCTTTTCAACCCATTGTTCCATGTTTGGTCCAAAGAGATCAATTTCTTCATCTACAAGACAAATTAAGGGTTAATTTACAAGTCTATCACTCTTTTCAAAACAAACTTATTTGTCAAATATTTTTGGATTTTTATAATAAAGTTTGGTTACACAAAATATTTTCTTTAATTTATGGTTAGTAAGTGTAATAAAGATAAGGATTTTTGTATAAAATGGACACTTATTAGTAGGGAAGATGTTCTCTAATAGTAAGATTAAGTGGGTTACCTATAAAGTATTGTAATATACATTGCCTCATTGAGAGGCAATAAACTCTAGGTTGGATTAAAGAAGAGGATACACATGTAATCACCTATTGTGATAGGTAACTAAGGGCTTAAATAGAGGACTTGCGTAAGGATAGTGTGTATATGTCTTAAAACACTAATGTCTTTAGAGTCAATGGATAGTTAATAATAAATACTTGAGATAAGTTTTATTTTTTTTCTAGTCATAGGAACCCCCACTAAGATATTATGTCTCATTTCTTTAAGTTTAATTTTTTACAGGTAAACGGGTGGATATTTATGGAACTACTTGCAAGGAGAAAGTTTAGGGTCATGATGTAATTCTCAATGTATAGAATCGTCTTTATGTTTTATGTATATTTTATATGTTTGTGGCACTAAAAATTTGTAATTGTATATATTTATAATATATATGTTTAGGTTGAAATTTCTGCATGGTTACATTTGATACGCTTATATGCAGAATTTTAATATTTGGTAATATAAGACAACAAAGGTAATATCCTCTAAGGGTGTTATAGAAAACAGGGAATCTCATTTTTTATTAAAGATTTCTCTATGCACATTTAGAAAAAAATAGAGTAAAAGTAGATGTTTTGGAAACTTTGCATCTCCATTGAGCTTAAACTGTGCTCCTCCATGGAACCCATGAGGAGCTAATTCTATTTTGTTGTTAGGATTTAATGTAACCACTAATCAGACTTGTTTATCATGTAATGCAATTTATTCTTGATTTCAAGATTGTTATTGTTCTTTTCTGCTTTTCATTATCTATTTTAGGATTGATCGCCCTAATTGCATGAACCTATTAATTTAATTGTGGATCGAAAGACACTTTTAAATTGAGAATTACTAGGAACAACTAATAGAATGTATGCCTATGTATAGGATATATACTATCAGCCATTTTTGAGTTTATATTTTGTGATCAATGCAATTTTTCCAATTTTATGAGTCAAGTAATTGATAATAAAATTGAAAAAATTAGACCTACTATTGTAGGATAGACTTTATAATACCAATTATTCCCATAAAATTGAAAAAATTAAACCTACTATTGTAGGATAAACTTTATAATACCAATTATTCCCGTGATAACAAATTGAAATTAATAGAGTAAATTGTATATTGTATGACATTTGGTCTACGTGAAGTTAAACCCAATAGTGCTCTTATTTATTGATTACATTTTACTATGTATACAAACTGTTTGACAAATTGTTTCTTAGACTTTTGTACTTTAATTTTATTATTTAATTTGATATAAATTTTACACCAAATTTGTAGTTTGGGAAATTTACTAGAGTTTATCTTATTGTTACATAATTTTCAATGGAGAGAACTTAGTACTTCAATAGACATCTTAAATAATTTTTGTTGTGATAATTTCTTCAAATACCTGCAAAATAAATTATGAAATAGATTAAGATGTAACAATTACAATTAGATTTATAATGATTAAATTTTAAGAGAAAATAAAAATAAAATAAACCAATTTGCATGATTACTATTAGGAGTGGCAGCGAGGCGAGGGGGTGTTTAGCCTTCTTGCCCCTAATCCCTGTTGGGGTAAAAAAAATTTGACCACCCCACCTTGACTAGGGATTGGGTTTCCTCATCCTGTTCTCTTCCCCATACTTAAATAAGAAGAAAAATACAAAATCGCATATTTTACAGGGTTGTGGGATTTTCCTCAGATCATTATCCTTTGCTTTATCTTCATTTCTGCTCACATTAGCATTGTGGTATCTGTCATAGTGTTGTGATTCTTGTGCAATTATGTTTTAATAGTCCACATGAGTGAGTATTTAGATGCATACATGTGTGATTATAAGAATATGTATTAAATTTTGTTTAACATAGAAATGATGTGAGGATATTAAACTCACCCCATTTTCTTAGGTGGGAAAAATCTCATCCCTACCCCAACCAACGCGGGTTTTTCCCGTCAAAGTCGGGGTAGAAACAAGTCGGTACTTGTAGCTGCAGAGCAAGTGTAATTATTATTCCTAATTACTACAAATTAAAGCTCTAATTGCATGCTTGTAATTAGCATGGGTGTTGAAAGATGATGTGTAACAAAATATTTGTCATTTTCAACACATAACTATGAATTATATTATACATGTAACTTTGTAAATAATACTTGTAGAGGTAATTAAATTTACACATTAGCTTTTGTGATAAAATAAAAGTCATATATTCTAAATAAAAAATTTCATAAAGACTAATGTACTTACTTTACTTTGTAGAATCTATAAATAGTTATAAGTTCTAAAATATTTCCTTCAAAACAACATTAGAAGTAATGTTTATGCATTTTTCTTTATCTTTAGTTATCAATAACTTCAATCCTTTTCTTAATGTAACTCTAAACATTGTAATGCATATCACCCATGAGAAAACACATGACTTGATAAATAAACACCAACATATATGTATTGATATAAAGATTCTTTTTTTTGTCAATTTCTCATGATAACTTAATAGTAAATGGCATCTTAATATAACGATTTAATAGTGTACCTCCACAAATGTGTTTGAGTATTGAAGTCTTCAACAAAGTCTTTAAATCTTCCAAGGGTCTGACCAGGTGGTTTCAGTTAGCATAGGTGGATATTTTCAAAGACACTATGACACTTAACTCAGCGTGACCACAGTTGAATGTACTGCATGTCAGAGAGAAGAATATTATAATATGAATAAGTCAAACCTAGATAGGTGCTACCTTTTATACTATTTTACCTTGGACTTGAGCCTTTTAATCAAGGTTTTTAAACTAGAAGGGTAATTGGATATTTTGCTTAACCTTGGGCTTAGGAATTTTCTCTGGATGTTTCAATTTTTTCTAAGGTTTGTGAGTATTCCACGTCTAGGTGCCGAGTCGTTCCTAACTCTACTTGGGAGGGTCTAGTCTTCCCCTTGGGTCATCCTAGCATAATAGGTTTCTGTCATAACAAAAGGCAAATAACCGGTTCATGTTTTGGATTTAAACTTTAGTTACATATATGTTTTTACATGAATCTATTGTTGAAATAAAAATATAGATATTTTAGGATTTTTTATTCATTTAAATAGAAAAAAAGTATATAATAGGTTAATAATTAAACAAAACATATAAATTGTATTTAGCAAAAAAAGAGCATACTAGTTGAAAGTGTTTATGAGGGTTGGAATTGGTCATTCTACACTGCATGTAAGTATAGATGTTTCACTCACTTTTGCACCTAGGTTTAGCTTTTCCATTGTTTGCATTATCCATATTAAAGTTTTAATAAGTAATACTCACCCCAAATTAGAAAAATATTATAAAACATAATTGTACTTGCCCAAGAGGTGTAAATTACTTTTTTTCAAGTGTCTCCAAGTCGCCTTGCCTTCGAGTGCTCATAGATGCTCGAAAGGTGGGATACCTGCAAAAGACACTTCAATGCTCAAGTTAGAAGAAGTTGGCTTAAAGCAACAATGAGCAAAATATAGATAATAATAGTCCTATACCTTGAGATTCATCCTCTTATTTATACTTTTGAGTTTCATTCAGTTGTTATCATTTAGGTAATCTATAATTAATTTGAGTTATCTTTTTAATTGTTCCTTAATTGGTGTTAATTATAACTAAGTGATAAGTCATAATGAATTATTAACTAGGCTTTACACCAAAACTTATAGGAGTATTCAGTATCATAATTGGTTGAATACTATGAGGTGTACTAAGTAGTGACCTTGGTCAAATATTCAAGGGAGTATTTAGTGAGGTACTAGGTCAAACTTCTTATTCTGTACTTGGGGTATACCTAGCTGAAAACTCACGAGATTGTTGTGTATTGTTGGTGTTTTAGAGTGTTCAATTATATGGATGCATAAATATTATAAAGTATTCGATCTTGGACAAGGTAAAAATTTCATGGTTGAAAGATATTGATATTCTTCAAAATCAGAATACTCATCTAATATAATAATATACTGAGTTTAAATTTTATACTTTTCTAGTTTTCTTTTGATAGACCTTAAGGGTTATTACCTTTGATAACACCTTAAGAAATAAAAAAAAAAAAGTACATTGAATCAATAAAACTAAGATACTTGATGGTAATGAGAAAAGCAAAGTATGAATTTCTTAAATATTTGTTACTAATCATAAGATGAAGTTTAAAGAAGACAACTTTTTATTATGTACTTGTATAGATTTAAGGGACACAAAATTATCATCTTTTCAACATATGTATATGACATTAATTATATTATGCAACTTTAGCTTAGAATACCATTACGCGATTAAAATGATAATGTAAGTAGTTAACTTTATAGTGTTATGTATATGTATATCATTCTTCTCAATAAAACAATTTTCTAACTCTAGAATTATGAACTCTAATCATAGCTTCTAAGTTGAGTAATGGTTTTCATCCAACCCAAAAAGTATGAGGACTCCCCTAAAAAAACAATGAAACACATATTCTTTCAAGCAATTAGAGGTTTTGTATTGTATAAGTAGGGATAGCTAAATGTATTAAGTTAGGTAATGAAACACATATTTTACTAGATTTTAATATTTTGTCCCGTATGTTTAAATCATGAATAGTCTTTCTCAATTTTTAAAATTGATGAATTTGTGTCAATCTTTAATTGATTAACATTGTCATTAACTATTAAATGATATTGACTAAAACATGATACTAATTTAATGACATTACATACTCTAATTTATGATTTAAAAGTTATTTAGATAATTATAAAATAACTATAATTAATTAAACTAACATCACACTCGTGCCATCACACATGTGATTTAGTTGCTTTAAATTTATAAATAAAATGAAAGCAAATACTATATAAATTTATAAATTAAAAATGAAAAAAAAAGGACTTATGGAGTGTCAATTTGAAAGGTTTTGAATTTCAATCATAACTCATATGTTGATTTTATCAATTAATACTTTAAAAATTATATAATTAAGATTTAATGTTAGTGTAACATTTACATTATTATATAAAAATTAAACTCTTAAAAAATATAATACCAAGTAAAATAGAAATAACCATTGATATAATCTAAATTTAATATCTTACAAAACAAACCATGACAAAAAAAATAAAAATACACACTGTATATTCTTTTTAAGAAGTGCCTAAGATATAATGTCTAAAACATGAACTTATACATGTCACTTAAAAATAATATATTTATAGATAATAGATAGATATTTAAAATAATATATAATATTTTAACATTTAAATAAATAATATAGTAAAATTTTATTTTTTAAATTTAAAAATAATATATTATAAATTTAAATAAGTAAATATACATAAGAATATAGTAAAGAAAATAAAAAAACTAAAAAAAGGAAGAGAGAAAATTTTGAGACGGACAAAATTTCCCTAAAAGAGGACATGTGTCCATATAAACATTTTTTAAGATATTTTATATATAGTAAATAAATTGTTATATACAGGAAATAAATATATGATATATAAATATAATAATAATATGATAATTAATTTCACAAAAAATTATTAAATATTTAATAATAATATATTTTTTACTAATAGTCAAATGTGCCAAAGACAAGTTGTGATATATATATATATATATATATATATATATATATATATATATATATATATATATATATATGTATATATATATATGTGTTAAATACTAAAATGATTCGTATTTTACGGGTTTGAATTTATAATACACAAAAATATAATTTAAAAATTTAGTTCATAAAATTAATAATTTTATAAATAAAATATTGATAATTTAGAACAAAATATTTATAAATGTGAACCAATTTGTATAAACCCTAAACCCTGAACCCTGAACCCTGAACCCAGAACCCAGAACCCAGAACCCAGAACCCATAACCCAGAACCCTAAACCATAAACCCTAACCCCTAAACCCCTAACCCCTAAACCCTAACCCCTAACCCCTAAACCCCAACCCCCAACCCCTAACCCCTAAACCATAACCCCTAAACCCTAAACCCTAAACCCTAACCCCTAACCCCTAAACCTAAACCCTAACCCCTAACCCCTAAACCCAAACCCTAAACCCTAACCCTAAACCCTAAACCCTAACCCTAACCCTAAACCCTAACCCATAACCCCAAACTCCTAACCCCTAACCCCTAACCCCTAACCCCTAAACCCTAACCCTTAAAACATAACCCTAAACCCTACCCCCAACACCCTAAACCCTAAACCCTAAACCATAACCCCTAAACCCTAACCCCTAACCCCTAAAACCTAAACCTAAACCATAAACCCTAAACCTGAATCCCTAAACCCTAAACCTTAAACCCCAAACCCCAAACCCCAAACCCCAACCCTGAACCTGAACCTGACCCTAACCCTAACCCTGAACCTGAACCTGAACCTGAACCCTAAACCCTAACCCCTAACCCTAACCCTAAACCGTAAACCCTAAACCCTAACCCATAACTCATAAACCCTAACCTATAAACCATAAACCCTAAACCCTGAACCTTAACCCCTGAACCCTGAACCCTGAACCCTGAACCCTGAACCCTGAACCCTGAACCCTGAACCCTGACCCCTGAACCCAAAACCCAAAACCCAAAACCCTAACCTCTAACCCCTAAACCCTAACCCCTAACCCCTAACCTTAAACCCTAACCCCTAACCCTAAACCCTAACCCCTAACCCCTAAACCCTAACCCCTAACCCCTAACCCATAAACCCTAAACCATAAACCGTAAACCCTAAACCCTAA